>JAFFSR010000245.1:1257598-2500196 GCA_017163975.1 Anastatus disparis | reverse complement strand
TAGTGCTAGTTAGAATTTTTTTAAATCGTCACTTATACCCCTTGGCTTCAAGGGCCCTCATATACGTTCGTCAAATTCAACAAAAATACGTATTTAAAATGTTTTTAAAACGTGAAATATGTCTGCATATTTTAAATTCTCAAGAGTAATATAATGTTTATGGAACATTTAAGAAACGTTTAGAAAACGTTTTTTCAATGAAAATTTACGCAAGTTTAAATATCCAAACGTTTCCTTAACGTTTAAGAAACGTTTTATTTGGTATAATTTTTTTCTCTATATAATAATTTTTTATAATGATAAAATAAAACGTTTTTTAAACGTTAAGGAAACGTTTGGATATTTAAGCTTGCGTAAATTTTCATCGAGAAAACGTTTTTTTAACCGATTCTTAAACGTTCCATAAACGTTATATTACTCTTGAGAATCTAAAATATGCGGACATATTTTACGTTTTAAAAACGTTTTAAATACGTATTTTTGTCGAAATTTACAAACGTATATAAGTTTACCAAAAAAAGTTTTGTGTTGTTAGGGATAGCTAATCTAGCAGTAACAAAGAAAGTTTCCCTGCAATAAGTTCCTGTTAACTCGGTTTCAAAAATAGTCACTTTCCACTTATTTATAAGATTTATAATTTTTTTTTTCACGAAAAATATAAAGTTTAATAAAAAATACATAATAATTTTTTTATTGAAAATAGTGTGTAGATTCCATTGCGTCTAGCTTATTATCCTTTTGACTTGAAGCTCTAAAAACGTTTTGGAAAGGCTTTTTTGGCTATTGATTGGGGCTACACTGGCCCTCGTTTTCTTTTCTGATCGGAAAAATATTCACATACATCGTATCCTCTTTTTAAAAAATTATGCATAAATTCTGTCGTCACGATAAAATTATTTTTATCGGTTGAAATGAAACGTTATGGCGGAATAGCGTTTAAAATTTGAAAATTATACTACGTATAAATATATTTTATTTTCATACAAATGTTTTCAAAATCCTAACAAACATTTCTATTTGTTATTTAGAAATTTGTATATTATTTAAATTAAAATAAACTTTTTTTAAACTAAAAAATTATTTTGCTATCTAATTTTTATACGAAAATATATATAATGTTATATTTTTGTTTGATATCATACAGTCTAGTGTTTCGCTATTTACATTATTGTAATATGTTTTAAGTTTTTAGTGTTACACAAATATTTCAAAATTCGCATTGCTTAATTATAATGTGTTTGACCGTAACAATTATGGTACCGACTGAGATAGTTTACGCTGTATTCTATGTCTAGCCTTATGCCTATACATACATATAATGATTAATCAATTAAATTTCTGTATTTTATATTTTCATCAGCTGCACTAGTTTGTTCTAACTTCAAATTTGCCTCCATTATATACAAAGCTATAGCTTAGCATTTTCTAGATTGTATTTTATAGCTAAAGATCCAATATATTTTGTTTGACTTCAGTTCAGTTTTTAAATCATTTTAAATTTTGAAATGTTCAACATTTGGCTTTTTATTGAAAAATATTTCATAGAGAGTTTTATTCTCCGCCACATATGCTATTGTACGATTTTTGAAGTATGCTACTGTTTTCATAATTTTTAACCAATATTTTTTATGTATTTTTTCTTCGTGCATCAAACATCTACCTATATTCATTGAGGATTCATTGTATCTCTCCGCTACTTTATTTAATTCATGGACGTAGGGTAGGCATGGAAATAGTTCAATTCCTTTTTCTTTTACAAAATCATAAATTTCACTATTTAAATATTATTTGCCATTGTCACAATCTAATTTCTTATTTTTTTTTGTTGAATTTATTTTCTACTTGATTAACAAATTCTTACAAACAGCTAGCAGTTTCAGATTTATTTGCAATACGAAAGATTCTAGTGCATTTACTGTAATCATCAATAAAAGTTAGAATAGTACATTACTCTACTAGTGAGCGAAAAAGGTTATTCCCTCACGAGTCGTTTTGTTACTCGAGCGTAGCATGAGTGACAAAAAAGACAATCGGGGGACTTATTTTGCCACGAGTGGGATATAGAATTTTTCCTAACAAGGTGAGCAGAATCCAATTTTCGGTTTTTGTACACCTTGTGGGGAAAAATATTTTCCTCCTCCATAGCTAGTTATGCTATGAGGGCCGTTCAAATCAGTATAAATTATAAAATTTTGGTTGTCTTTGATTTATTATTTTCAAAAGGTACATTAGACATTTTACTTAACACAATTTGCACATTTCATTTCTGTGTTTTCAATTTCATTTGGTAAACCTTCAACTAATTTATTGCTTACTATTTTATTCAAATATTGAAAATTTACACGGGCAAACGCCCTATGCCATTCCTCTTTGTTAGTTTATTTTACTGAATTTACATACTTGATTTTATCTTTTTGCAATACAAAGCTTTTCATGTAATACAAATTATAATAAAATTAATATAAATTTTTTTATTATCCCCCTTGACACTACCATAGAATTTTCAATTATTTTTGCGAAACTCAATAAATTTTGTTTAATACCTTCAACATAATAAAAATTTTTTTAAATCGATATATTTTTTATTATAATAATATTTGAAGTAAGTTTTAACAGTAACAATTTTAGTTGCTTTTGATATTTTACTATCCGGTAATTTAACATCAACTGGACTTTTCAAGTCTAAATATTAATCAAATAACTTATCATTTTTTACAATGTCGTCTGTACACTCACTATCTAACAACCAATTTATTTCGTTGCAATTTTCGCTAGACTCTATTGCATGGCTTACTTTACTTATTGTCTTTAAATTTTTCTCGAGGATCGGTATAACGACAATTAGAATTGCTTTGTACCTGTGTTATTCACAACTCGGATGAATAGTTGTTTTGTTGATCGCTAGAAGATTCACTTTGAGGTTGAGATTGCGCTCTACCTCGACTAAGACCTTTCTAGTATTAAACTCTACCGTAGCATCTTTGTTGACCTCGTTGACCTTGACTGTATTGAGTGCCTCTCGGTTGATTAATTTGTTGTCCTTGCCAACAGTCCTTTTTAAAATGGCCAATTTTCCACGGTTGTGAAATTTTTGTTTAGTTTTTATTGAAAATGTACTCACATTACTTTTCTTATCAGACTCCATTTTAGTCATATTTTTCTCTCTGATTTTTGACTTTACATAGTCTACAATTTTTTCCTCTTCTGGAATGACATCTATAAAGTCTCCGATATAACTATAATTTTCTGGCAGAGCTCTCAGTAAATATCTTATCTTTTCTGCTTCATCTAGTTTACAGCCAGCCACTTTGAAATCATTTTTAGTTTTTACAAACTCAACGAAAAATTCTTCTATCGTATTGTAATTATTTAATTCAATTTCTTCCATTTTTCTCTTTGTATTATTTGTAGAGCTTTAGACTTAGTTGTATATATCTTATCAAATTTTTGAATCATTTCTAAAGCAGTTTTGCACTCACCAACAAATTCCAATTGTTCATCCAGAATTGTGCTCATTATTATTGTTTTTGCTTTCAAATCCATTTTCTTTCTATCTGCTTCTTTATCTTTATATGTATCAGTTATTGTACTGAAAGCTGGCTTGTCGCATTCTTTATATTCTAATAATGTCATTATTCTTAATTTTTAGATTAAATAATTATCTCCATCGAAGATGAGCATCATTGTATCTTCGATCCTAACTTGTTGAGCCATTTTGAGTTTTTCAACGCTTATATTCTCGTGTACTTTATTTTTGAGTATGATAGCTTTCTCAAGTTCTTGTAAAAATACTTTTCGAATTTCATTTCTTATACCTTTACTTATTTTAATATTTTCTTGTTCTTTTTTGTGATCTTGTTTCACTGTTTACTTTAGCCACGACAACATGTGCTTAAACTCAAAATTTTTCATGTGCTCTATGATTGCACTTCGCCACGTGTTCCGCATGCCAACTTTAATCCATTAACATCGCACTTTTGTCTGGATTATTTTTCAAAAATATAATTCACTGAATAACAAAAGCTTAGTTGGCACATCCGTTTACATCAGCGTCTTAGCGTTAAGAGAGCGAGTATAGTTACAGTATAGTGAGTGCTAGCAGAGTAGACGTGAGACATGTGCAATACGTTCGGTTTCGCGTAAGCCTATCTCATTGTAGAAAATCACAGTTTGTCAATAGATGGTGTGACGAGTACCATTTTAGTAAAAAGTCAAGATTATAATACTTACTACAGTACAACAGTTACCATTGTAAAAATAATTAAAAAATGAACACGATTCTAAGATAATTGCATTTAAAGTTTTAAGCGTATATTTTTATTGTCAACATTATTGAAAATATTTATACCCTTTTTCTATTATTCTGATCTTTATGAAATTTGGTGAAGACGTTTGTTAAAAGATGTTTTTATAAATATATCTAATAGTACATTTTGTATTTACGAAACGAAAAGTTAACGACCCGAGCCGAAGGCAAAGGTTGTAATGAGTTTCGTAAAAAAGTGTTTTCATTCCAGTTGCGAACTGTATTTTTTTGCTATAAAAGCCATAAAAGAGCAACGAAGTTGCGATTCTATACGAAAAGAAAAATCATCTCAATACCACATGCTAGTTCACACGTGCAGAGAGAATATCAAAATTTTATTCCGTTACGGAATATTCTTATACTCTTATTTCATCAGTGACATTCAAAGGTAGCATAGAATGTCCGTATCTCACTATTGAATGGCGCTCAAGCAAGCAGTGAATAAGCTGTATATGGATATATCTCTGGAACCTTTCACTTTTTACTAACAGGGTTTTATAGAAATTTGAAAGTTCATAATTCAAGTTCCTAAGATGGCACAGGCTTTAACCAGTGCTTAAAATTTTCGTTTTAAAGAGTAAAATATGTACTCGAACTTTGGTGTCAATTGAGAAATAGTTACTAACGATATACAATTTTAAACGTCAAAAATGATGCATTTTTCATAATTTTCTATACGTGTTTCTCACCATATATAAAAAGTAACTTACTTTCAATAGTGATTTAATTTTTACATCATAATTTACATAATAAAAACAATTCAAGGTTACGTCGATTGATGTGCTATGCTTTATTAATTAGTTTCGCCATTTTTAAGGAATGTGTAATTTTTGCATGGATTTACACGGTCCTTAAAAATGGTGAAACTCATTAATAAAGCATAGCACATCTATCGGCGTGATTTTGAATTGTTGTTTTTATTATGTAAATTATGATGTGAAAATTAAAATACGATTAAAAGTAAGTTACTTTTTATATATCGCAAGAAACACGCGTAGAAAATTATGAAAAATGCATCATTTTTGACGTATAAAATTGTATAGCGTTAGTTACTATTTTTCAATTGACACCAAAGTTCGAGTACATATTCTACTCTTTAAAAAGAAAATTTTAAGTACTGGTTAAAGCCTGTGCCATCTTAGGAACTTGAATCATAAACTTTTAAATTTCTATAAAATCCTGTTCGTAAAAAGTGAAAGGTTCCAGAGATATACCCATATAACTACAGACTGTTGTGCATGCTCCTGTTGCTATCTTTCGTTTGCTCAGGCTACACCCTCTTAGGGGATGTAACGCGAGCAAAGAGAGCTTGCATGGTAAATAACTGTGGTATAACCTGCTAATATACTAGGTTTGCCTGCACCGCATGCCGTTGAAGCGTTCGTCAATTCGCTCTGTGAAGGGTTCGTCATATATTAAGCTGTTTTCCGCTATTCAAAACATTTTTTTTTTAATAAGTAAATATAAATTTAATTATATAAACGATAACCATTTCGACGGATTAATTAAATGATTTCGAACTTAATATCTAATTATTTCAAGCAACTAGGGAGAAGATCAGCATGTATCATTTCACGCCGATTATTTCTCGAAACATCTTTGGTCTAGTACATAACGTGCGCGCTTTTTATTTTGACTACGCGAATTCAACTCTCGGCCAGGACAACTTTTTTTAACTGGTTTTAGTATTTCAATTTTTTCTATGATTTTTCTCATTCGCATTTTTTATACTTTTTAAATAATATAATTACGTATGAAATCGGATTTATGTTAAATATTATATTTATATACATTATTTAAATAACATTAAAAATCTATTATTAAAATTTAATTTTTTGCGAATATATTAAATATGCTCGTTTTTTTAAAGAATATTTAAATGAAGAAAATTAATTGTTTCTAATAGGAAGTAATTACAAAAATATTATGAAATAAATATAAGTTATCTTTATAATACTATAGTACTATTTTGTCTTTACAAATACAGTTAACTACAAAAATTTCCAGTAAAATTTTAGAAAAAGGTGATTTTTTAAATAGAAATATCTTGAGTTCTATTAGTCACAGAATAAAAAACAAAAATTTTTATAAATCGTGTTCTCAATTTTTTTACCGTTACATTTTTTATATATCAGAAATTTTTTTATTTTTTTCAGTGATTTATAATTCAATAAAATGAAGCTATGAAAAAAAATCCAGCGAGAATTTAAAGATTTCTTGAAAATCTAAAAGTTTTTACTGGGGTTTATTTGATGGGATGATTTTTAAAACAATTAGAGACAATTAAATATTACATTCTCTTGAAAATTATATAAAAATCGTTAAAAGTTTATAAAGCAATTTATTTAAAAAATTAAATTATACGAAAAAATTCCAACTAAAATCGAAATATATCTTAAATAACTAAAAGTTTTAAATGTTTTTTTTTTCTATAATGCTTTTAAAAAAATTAGACACAATTAAATATTATATTCTATTAAAAATAATGTAAAAAATTTTAAGAGTTGTAAAATAAATTGTTACTATGATAATTTTTTTTTTATTTAGAGCAATTAGAACCTCTTTATGGAGATTATTTTGCTATATACATGAAATTACAATGTTGTTTACATTTGTTTTATACATTATTTTGCTGTGTACATAAAATTACAGTGTTATTTACATTTGTTTTATACAGACAGATTACATTTTTGGAAGTGTGAAAAAATAATGTTACATATTACTTTGTTGGGTATTGACAATAATATTTTACTTGACAGTGGTGGTTTATAATTGAGATTTTTAAGTTTGGCTAATAACTCAATTCTTTGAGTAGCATAAATGGGACAGTCCCATAGAATATGTTCGAGGTCTTGTCTCATGAAACCGCATTCACATTTAGGATCATTTGTGAGGTTTACTCTTGCAAGAGAGTAGGCCAGATTGTAGTGATCAGACCTGCATCTATTAATAGTGCTTATGATTTTGCGTGGAAGATTAATTTTGGCGAACCATGGGGAACGAGAGTTTATTTTAAAGAAGTTGTTGAAATAGTGGACTCCTTTGCTTTGACCTTGATCGACTATTAAGTTATTGGTGATTTCGATAGCTTTTTTTTTATAATGTTGTTTTAAGTCTGTGAATGGAATCTTTAGAGAATTGATTGATGTTATTTGAGCTGCTTGTTTTGCTAGAGAATCTGCCTTTTCGTTTCCTTCAATACCTATATGTGAAGGGATCCAAAAAAATTTAAGGTGGTTTTTGTTAGTGGTTTTAGTCAAGAGTTGGTGAATTATTTTTTTAAGTTTTAAAATGTAAGGGTTTATCCGAATGTTAAAAGGGTTTTGTTTTAAAGCTAGTAAGGCACTAAGAGAATCTGTGAAGATGCAGACGTTGCGTTTAGTGCCGTGCATGGCCAGGTCTACGGTGTCGATCAAGGCTATGCATTCTACTGTGAATATAGATGCAGATCTGGTCATATTCTTAGTAATACATATATTCAGATCTGGAGATATACAGGCGCTTCCGCATGATACAAAATTTTCGGATTTGCTTCCGTCAGTATATATAGCGTAAGAGTCAGTTTTTTTTAATAGTTCAATGATTTTTACATTTGGATCTTTTTGTCCTACTAAGGTTTTACCGAATTCAGTATCGATCTCTATGTTGCTTAAAAGAGTATCATACTCCTGTAAGTATAAGTTGAAGTTTTCGTTGGACATAATGTGATTTGAGTATTCGCTTACGTGACATAGGCATTGTTGTATTAGTCTGTTTCTAAATTTAGTTTTATTTTTTATTTGTTTTTCTATTGCATTTTTAAAATTGTTAACTGTTTCACGGACAAGAAGGTTAGAATTTGACAATATTTTGCTTAAGTAATTATTACACAGATATTTGGCGCGTTGTTCAATCGTAGTAAGTTTAGATTCTGCAAGGAGTATGTTAGTGGGGGTGGAAATTCTGTATCCCAAGGCTAGCCTGATTGCAGTATATTGAATTTTTTCGAGTCTTTGTGCTTGTTTGTGTTGTATCGGGTGATATATAAAGCAGGCATAGTCCAGTATCGAACGGATAAAGCTTTTATAAAGAATCATTAAGGTGTTAGGATCGCTTCCCCACCACACGCTTCTAAGAAATTTAATTATGTTTAATGCTTTAAGAGGCGGTCGGAACCAAATCGGTGACTTAGTTCGGTGCTTGTAATAAATGCTTATAATAATTTATTCATTTATTAATATGGTAAAAATGTAGTCATTTCCTCTAGTCATGTATATAAAGAATAATTTAAAATATTTAAAGCCACAAAAATATACAAAATATTGTTATAAAGCGAAAAATGCCACCTAACAATCGACACGACAGTTTTTTGCATGCGGTATATCTCAAGTCAGTTTGATATTTGTAATAAATGCTTATAATAATTTATTTACTTATTCATATGGTAAAAATATAGTCATTTCCTCTAGTCATGTATATAAAGAATAATTTGAAATAGTTTAAGCCATAAAAATATACAAAATATTATCGTAAAGCGAAAAATGCTGACTTGATATATACCGCAAGTCACCGATTTGGTTCCGACCGCCTCTTAAGACTTTTTTTCCAAACTAGATCAATGTGTTTGTTAAAGGTCAATTTATAATCAAAGACAACTCCCAAGAAGCGTGCGGACTCACTTGATTTTATGCTTGTATTTTTAATTGTTATTTCGGTTTCGCCTGGTTTTATGTTGCTGTTGTTGAAGTGAAGGAAGACTGTTTTTGTGGGTGATAGTTCGAGGCCTAAAGAATACAAATTATCATATAGAATGTTTATGCTTTTTCCAAGTAGATTCTTACTGACTTTAATTGAGCCTCTTTTGCAATAAAGCGCGATGTCGTCTGCGAATTGCGAGATGCTTACACTTTTAGGAATATTTTCGATTATCGTGCGAACATATAGGTTGTATAGTAGAGGGCTTAATACCCCGCCTTGTGGGACTCCTTTATATGTTTTCTTTGGTGTATCTCCCATGGAGTCAGTAAATATAAATCTTTCAAAAGTTAAGTGTTTTATAAATTTTATTAGGTTACAAGGGCACCCTATGTCGGCTAGATTTTGTAATAAGATGTTGATGTTTACATTGTCAAATGCGCCGCTTACATCAAGGAATGCTGCCATGAGGTGTTTCTTTTTTTTACTGAGTGCTTGTTCAATGTTAAGAGTGAGGTTAGTTAGGTTGTCTGTAGTGGATTGTCCTTTTCTAAACCCCGATTGACTTTTGGGGAGAATTTGATTATGTTCGACCCACCACTGTAGTTTATTTTTAACCATTTTTTCAAATAATTTACACAGGCATGAGGAAAGAGCAATAGGTCTAACGCTTTTGTTATCGGCTTTTTTGATAAAGTGTAGGTAGGACTCTTTCCATTGGTTTGGGTAAATACTAGTTGCATACATTTCGTTATATATATCAAGTAAGAGTAGTTTGTATTGAGTTGGTAATCTTTTTAGGATGTCATAATCAAAACCGTCCATTCCTGGAGCTGATCGCGATTTTGTATCAGATAGTGCTAAGTTAAATTCAAGAAAATCAAACTGAGAACTCAAAAATTCCTCGTCCCCGGAGTCAGGTAGCCAGTCGGGATTAGTGTGACACCAAGGAGGACAAACCTTGTTAAGAGCTGTATTAATTTTGTCGGTATCTTGATGGTTCTCGGAGGAATGAGACGGTTTGACTTTGATCCATGAGTTTTTTAAAATTTTGCTTTGGGACCAAACATATTTTTGGTTTGAGCTGAAGTTTAAGTTTTCTGCAAATTGGATGAAGTTTTCTTTTTTTTTGGATCTAAATATTTTTCTGGCTTCACAGCATCGCTTTTGATATTCCGCATAGTCGTCAGAATTTTTTGTGAATTGCCATTTTTTTAAGGCAGCTTTTCTTAGCCGTTTTGTTTTATCGCAGATTGAGTCCCACCACCTTACCGGGTTTCTGTGAGTTTTTTTGTTAGATATGGTTCTTTTTATTGGAGTGTTAGTTTTTACAGCATTAGTAACAATATTTACAAACGTATTATATTTTTCATTAGCTTTGCTTTGGTTATAGTCTGATGTTAAAAACTGTGTATAGTCATTTTCTAAATTTTTATTGACCTGTTCCCAGTCAGTACGTACCGACTTTATACTAAAGGATTTTTTGAGGTAAGTATGTTTTTTCTGAGTCTAGATTGATATGTATGGGGAAGTGGTCAGAGCCCCAAGTATCATCATTTATTTTTATTTCAATTTTTTCTGCTGTGTCACTGGAAGAGAATACCAAGTCTAAATTTGACAATCTACTATTGACGGGATTTATGTGTGTCTTCGATTCGCTGTTGTGTAAAATTAAGTTTGTGTTAATAAGACTTTCTAGTAATCTTTCTCCGTTAGTATCGACCCTGTCACAATTCCAGTGTGTATGGTGTGAATTAAAATCACCTAGAAAGATAGTGTTGCTTTTAGATTCAACAGCGTAAAACAGTTCATCCCACTGCAACTGTGTCAGGGTCGCACCTGGGGCTCTATAACATGCAATAAGATCTATAGTTTTTTTTAGGTTAGTAATTTTGATACCCGCAATTTCGACAGAGCTATGAGAGACTTTAAGATCTTGAATTTCTATGAACGCAATATTGTTTCGAATTAACATGAGGATGCCACCTCCTCGTGCATGTTGTCGGTCAGCTCTGAAAGTTTTATAGCCTGAACAGTGGAAGTTTTCTTCGTTGTAGTGGTCACTTGACAGCCAGGATTCAACACAGATGAAAATGTCTATACCACTCAACATGGACTGAAGTTCGTCTTTTTTGTTGGCAATGCTGCGTGCGCTCCAGAACAATATTTTTAGGTTAAATGCATTAGAATACATTATATCAGTTTTTCTTCTTTTTTTTCACTTTTTTCTTCCTTTTTTTTTTCTTTGTTTGTCTTTTCTTTTTTCTTTTTTTTTTTAAGCGGCTATTGTTCGGTTTCAGTGATTGAAGAGTCCGCCTCACTATCCATGTCAGATACGCTCATTGTTGTTTTTTCTGTGGAATTTATAGATGTTAAACGGTTTTTCATCCGTGTGAGCTTAGATTTGAGTACTTTGTCCTTGATATGGGGGTATACTTGATACATTAAATCAGCCAAGAGCGTGAGATCTGTTGAGATTTTAAGAGCTTCTTCTTCGATATCGAATGGTTTTTCGTAGCTTTTTTTTAGAAAGTTTTTAAAGTCTGTAAATGTTGCTGTTGAATCACTGTTGAAAACGCACATTGCAGGTTCTAAAAGTTCTTCTATGAGGTTTTGTTTGCTTTCTAAGATCTTTTCATCGTTTTCTATACGTCTCTTTTTCTTTTTTCTAGAATGAGTGGGCTCCAGCATTTTGTTAATCGTGTTTTCATTTGAGTGTTCTATTTGAATAGAACTGTCGTTGTTTACTGTGGAAGGCTGTGTTTCTTGTGTAAAAGATTGGCTTGTAATTAGGCCGGAGGAATTTTCGCTGTTTGTGGAAGAGAGAGCCCGTTTTGGAAATTTGTTTACTTTCATCGAAGTAATATTTTCAATCTGTGTATTAGCTGAGAGAACTGTGGTAGGCGTATTGTTGGTCTGTTCCGTATTTATAAGCTTGCCTGTGTTGTCGTTGTTTGTTGGGCAGGACTTCGCAAGATGACCCGTTTGTTTACACAGAAAACATACAATAGACTCTGTTGTTAGGTATGTCCAGTAGTTAGTGCCTTCGTAGGTAATTTGCAATGTATCTGGTAGGGCTTTCATGTCTTCTTCTTGGATGAAGAATTGTCTGCGCATGGAAAGAATGTGGCTTCTTCCCGGTTTTTGCAGACTGGCACGAATTTCGGTGATTTTTGAGACTATTTCTATCCCCCTTGCTTTCAAAAGACCCTCAATAATTTCATCAGGAATTAGAGGCTGAACGTTAGAAATCACTACTTTCTTGAAGTTACCGGCATATAGCTTGATGTTTAATACGTGATTTCCGACCTTTATTTTTTTATTTTTTAGTTCTTGTACCAGTTCCTTTTTGTTCAAGTATATCAAGACTCTGGCGCTTGAAATTTTAGAAATGTATCTTATGTTGCTTACATTCGTTAATTCCTCCAGTCCGTCTATATAGTCATCATTGGATAAGCCTTCAATTGAATCAATAATAATTCCATACTCCTTCGTTGGACGAGTTCTGAGAACACTAGCGTACGCCATTTGATTGTTACTTTGAGATGTAAAACTGTTGGATTGAGTAGCAAACTGTGTGGACATTATGGCTTTTCCTGCAGCTCTTGCAGTCTGACGACCGCAATCACTGTTGCAGAATTAAGCACTTAAAAACTTAAAAGAATTGCCCAGTACCGCCGATAGTCACTCGTATTGTCTTATTAAACTTGGCGGAACTTTGCTTCTATATATTAAAATGTAAACAAGCCAGTACGGAGCAACTCGTAAACACGTCTATACTCGACGGCTCCTCGAACCGAACTCTTACTATGATAATATTCAATCGTGTCTAATTTTTTTAAGAAGCATCTTAGCAAAATGAACATCAGTAAAAACTTTTAGATTTCAAGGAATCTTTCGATTCTTCTTGGAATTTTTTAACATACTTTAATTTTTTTTTAATTACAAGTTATTAAACAAAATAAAAAAATTTCTTAAATTTTCAAAATTTTTTAAAACGATAAAAAAAAGTAGAAAATACGATTAAAAAAATTTTCGCTACCCATAAAAAATTAGTATTTAATCTTTACTTCGATTTCCATTCTGGTTTTTTATTCTACGACAAATAGAACTGTTGATATTTCTATTTGAAGAATACCTTTTTTCCAAAATTTTTCCGGAAATTTTTGCAGGCTACTATATGTATTTATTAATATTTTTTGACATTACCGCTATGCGGAAGTGCCTTACTTAAGTTATTTCGTATATAAGAAATAATTTATTTTATTTATTTAAATGTTTAACAAAAAACGAGCATATTTAATATATTTGCGAAAAATTAAATTTTAATAATAGATTTTTTAATGTTCTTTAAATAATGTATATAAATATAATATTTAACATAAATCTGATTTTATACGTAATTATATTATTACAAAAATACAAAAAGTGCGAATAGAAATAATCATAGAAAATATTTAAATACTAAAACCATTTTAAAAAAAGTGGTCCTGGCCGAGAGTTGAACTCGCTTAGTCAAAATAAAAAACACGTACGTTATGCACTAGACCAAAGATGTTTCGAGAAATAATGAACGTAAAAAGATACATGCTGAACTGGCCCCTAATTGTTTAAAACAATTAGATATTAAGTTCGAAATTATTTAATTAATCTGTCGAAATGGTTATTGTTTATATAATTAAATCTATATTTACCAATTGAAAAAAAAATGTTTTAAAGAGCGAAAAATAACATATATAATGAACACTTCACAGAACGAATGGGCGAACGCTTCAACGGCATGCGGCGCAGGCAAACGTAGGATATTAGTAGGTTATGCCACAGTTGCTTACCACACGAGCTCTCTTTACTCGCGTTACATCTCCTGAGAAGGTGTAGTCTGAGCAAACGAAGGATAGTGCAGTATTAAGCAACAGGAACATGCACAACAGCGCGTAATTATATACAGCTTATTCACTGCACGAAAAAATTCATGCTAATAGAGCATGCAAACTGCCATCTACGCGAGTATATAAAATATTGATACAAATATGACAGGCATGAAAAGCTCTATCAGTATTGGATTACTTTATGCTAAAAAACATTTACTGATTTACGGCATTCACTGATGACTCGCGTGGTATACTTTTATGACTGCCCACTCTCATATCCTTTGTTTGCTTGTGCTGTATTCTCTTTTTACTCGAGTCGCCTCCTCTTTTGGGTGGCAACGCGAGCAAACACGGCTGGTCTATATCCAAAATCATGTCGCAAATTTTGTTAACGTATTTTCGTTGCGTAAATCTTTATTTTCTTTTCTTTTCTTTTTTCATAAGGGAAGAGACATTATAAATATAATCTGTTAAACTTTGTAACTATTAAGGGGATGTGAAATAAACACTACACCTGTACTCGTAGATATTGACTATCTTTTTATTTTATTGCAAAATTTTCAGTAAAAAAATGCATTAGCTTGTAATATGTACCATAAAGATTATTCAGTTAAATTTTCAAATCAATTCATTAATTAGTTTTTAAGATATTTGGATTCCTATACAAAATCGAAAAATTTTAATAAATAATTTTGGAACCCAAAATTCTCAATAACTAATGAATGAATTTATTTGAAAATTTAACTAAATAATCATCACGGTACATACTACAAGCTAATGCATTTCTTTTCTGAAAATTCAGCAATACAAAAGAAAGGAAGTTAATATCCATAAGTACAGGTGTAGTGTCCGTTTTACATCTCCTTAATAATTAATTTTTAACTTAAATTTAATTATTTTAAATAGCTGGGGGGCAGATAAGTATGTACGATTTTACGCCAAAGATGTCTCGAAGTAGCGTTGATCTAGTGCGTAACATTCGTGCTTTTCCTTTTGAGTACGCGTGTTCAACTTTCGACTAGGGTCACTTTAAAAAAATTTTTTTTGTTTTAATATTTTTTATTCTTTTTTATATTTATATTTTTTTAAGATTGTGTATTTTTTTAATAATTTTAAAATCTAATTTTTCACCAGTATGCTCGTTTTTTTTAATGAAATTTTTTTAAAAATAGATTATTTTTTATAGGTAATAATTACAAATATTGATAAATAAATAATAGTGATGTTTATTTTATAACACCATAGTTTAATTTATTTATAATTTAGTTTATAAAATTTACAATAAATTATAATAAATAAATAAGATTGAGGTACTTATTTATGTTATAATTTTTAGTATATATTGATATATGTTTATAAAGACAGAATTAAACTATGGTATTGTAAACATCACTATTATTTATTTATTAACATTTTTAATTATTTCGTATATAAAATAATTTATTTAAAAATATTAATTAAAAAACGAGCATACTTAATATACTTGTGAAAAAATAGATTTTAAAATCAATGAAAAATAGAAAATATACAAAATATAAATAAAAAAAGTACTAAAAACTATTGAAATAATAAAAAAAAAGTTTAAAAAACGTGGTTATCACCAAGAGTTGAATTCGCGCACTCAAAAGTAAAAGCGCGAACGTTACGCACTACGCACCAACGCTACTTCGAGCCATCTTTGGCATAAAATCATTCATGCTCATCTGCCCCCCAGCTGTTTAAAATAATTAAATTTTAAGTTGAAAATTAATTATTAATAGTTACAAAGTTTAACAGATTATATCTATAATATCTCTTCCTTCATAAAAAAAGAAAAGAAAAAAAAAAGATTCACCCAACGAAAATACGTTAGCAAAATTTGCGACATGACTTTGGATATAGACCAGTCGTGTTTGCTTGCGTCGCCACCCAAAAGAGGAGGTGACTTGAGTGATGGAAGAATGTCATAATTAGCAGTAAAGAAAGAATAGTGAACAAGCCACGTTTACTCCCATTACGTCCCATGAGTAGATACAGCGCCAGCTATCGAAGGATATTAGAGTGGGGAGTTACCAAAGCATGTAAACAAACCGTTTTTGGATAGCATAAACCTCGTAAGAGTATATGGCGCTGTTATGGAAGCATAGAATATTACTTACTAACTTTGGATACGTAAACTAAATGCTCTGTTGACATGAATTTTTCTTCGTGTGCTTGAGCGCCATTTAATAGTGGGATACGGACATTTCTATGCTATCTTTAAATGTCACTGATGAAATAAGAGTATAAGAATATTCTATGAAGAAATAAAATTTTGATATTCTCTCTGCGCATATGAACTAGCATGCGGTGATGGGATCATTTTTCTCTCCATGTATTTTTATCTATTCCTACCTCAGATATTTAATACCCCCACCTTGTTCGCTCGAGTTACAAGCTTCACCATCGAAAGAAATATACGATTTCACTTCATAGTTGCATAATCAACAAATATAGACATGAATAGAAGTGCAGACCGAATAAGAAGAGTAAGGCAACTTTAGGAATCCATCTCCCTAGCTTATACACAACCTGTATATCTATATAGTACTAATATATAGATATGCTAACAATGTAAAAGCTAGGGGGATAGTTTGCCTCAAAATTTAGTACGCGTCTGCTCTTCTACTTATGTCTATATTCTTTGGCATAATGTACTATTATCATTTACATTAGTTGTTTTACATTTTTTTTGACACTCCGTGCGCGAAGCTCGATTTCGCACACGATTCAGAAAGTGACACGTGCGAAAATCGAGCTTCTTACACGTCGTGTCAAAAAATACAGTTCGATTCTTGTGCGAGAAAGTGATTTCTTCCTCGTGTGACCTTTTCAGCCTCGCGAGGAAAAAATCACTTTGACGCACTAGTGTCGAAATATGCTATAAACGAATTCTCTTGATTTTCTTAAATACTAAAGAAATTAATGAATTCTTTTCCACTGACTTAAAATAAAGTAAAGTATTTTATACACAAGACTTATTTTTTTTTATACCTAAGTAGTTTTCACATTTTTCATTTTTTGCCCAGCTTCGAGTATACAACGAACGAAATTTCACAATCAGGTTTTATCCTATCTACCGATAATTTTAAATCATTAGATATTTTACTATAAATGCGAGTTTTTTGCAGACATATAGTTGATAGTTCTCTTATTAGAGTTTTTGAAAATCTTATATTTCATAATAGATAGATTTGATAAGAAACTATTCGATCCTCTGACCATTGAAGCATTACGCAACAGAATTATTTCTCCATTCAAAAATATTTCAGCTTACAAAAAAACGAAAAATTGATTTTCCTTTATTTAGATAACAATCTTTTGAAAGAGCTTCTATTAGGGATTAATATAATTATAAAGATTAATTGCAGCATCTCTATTTATATCAAATTTTAAATCAGAAGAAATTAATTTTTTTTGGGTTTTGTGTAGATTATAGCAAATGAAAAGCCAGTAATACCAAACATTCTTATCCCTTTCTGGAAACATATTAAAGATTAAGTAATTTAATTGCGTATTCTAAATTTTTGAACATGTATACAAAGAGTAATTATTTACATGATTTTAAAAGTATTAATGCCTTTTGCTATTAAGTTCAGGCAAATTAGCACATTTAGAGAGGATAACAGATTATTAGTGAAACAGTAGTATGTGAAGTTGATAAAGTGAACAGAGATAAAAGAAAAAAAATTATATGCGTGTGGGGAAGGTGTCGGGTGGATTTGTAGGGAAAAAGGGGAAAGGAAATTGTGCACCTGCGATTTTCGGCTAAACTTGGTAAAAGAATATTTAATATAAAAGTTGTAGATCATGTAAAAATAAACAATTTTTCACAGTTATTTTTCAAAGTAAGCTTCAAAGTTTTGAAAAAAAAAGGAAAGTGATTTTTTTCGATTTCAATTATTAATCCCGCAAAAATGATTTAATTTTGATAAACCTGTGTAAAATTATTCCTTTTTGTATATAAAATAATAATTTTTTTACTAAACGAAAATTGTTTTCAGGAAAAACATTGTACAGAGCACTGTTCTTTTTTTCGTTTTGGTATAAAACTATAGTTGCGATTGAAAAACATGCTCAAGAATAAAAAAAAACATTAACAGTTGCAACAATCAGTTTGATCGTAATTATTGATAATTTGTTTAAATTTTTAAATTAATATTAAAATAAATTTGCAGCCATTATAAGCAATGACTTTTAACGCAGCATTAATCTTGTAAAAAGGCTTTACCAGCTCTGACAAGTTAGAACTGTTCAACAGTGACATTACTGCTGTTTCTTTGTCTTTGCCTGCAAAAGCAGACTTTGTCTGACAGCCAGTAATAGTATATTATGTATTGAGGGAATACAATAAACAAAATACGCCTTAAGTGCAGTTGCACACAGGGTATGCTTTACCTACCAATCCCGAAGTGTATATACGACATTTCACAGCATCAGGCTGAAAGTGCGTCTAAAAATGATTTGAGTATTATAATTCAATATTACGCATTACAGTGCATAAATAATAATGCACAAGAATAATAATTCTATAAATCGACAAACAAAACTTCAAACGAAATTCAGTTAATGACTCAGGTATGAATTGTATAGAAACAACGAGGCATGAAGTGGCATGAGCATTTACATCAAATATTTATTAATTGAAATCATTAAAAAAATTATTTAATTTATAATATGTAAATATGTGATAAAATATGATTATAGATAATTATATGTATCATACGAACATATGATTAAATATAAATAATCAAATCCAAAAAAGATTTTGTTATATGAACTCATATGTCCATTATAAATGTTAAATTGCTTTGTTAAGACTTACCATAACAATAATAAGTATTAACTTATTTGAAATCGAAGTTTCTATTCTAGCCACCTTATTTATTTACATTTTATTTCACGGCACTTCTTGATATTTTTACAAAGTGAAACAAGTGGCTATACTCTATGAATATATAAACAAAGTCGGATTTACTCTTGAAAATTTATTCACCGTTAAGTGATGTCCATAGTCTACTCGGCCTTCTTTCCGCTCTTTTTAAAGGGAATACAGTACGTACTTTACGCGTGGTGTAGTGAAAAACGATATAAAAAACCAACAATTGAACGATGATTTTCATACTTAAAACTACTTGAATAATACATTAAGTCGCTTCCATCCGGCACCCAGTTTAAAAATTAAATCGATAAACTCAATAAAAAATAGATTAATCAGAAGATCAACATCTTCAACAAAAATTCAATAAGGGCATTCAAAACAAGGTTCTATTGCATATAAATTTAATGAATTAGTGATTAAACTAACAAATTGACTTAACAATTATTTAATAATTCGAAGAATTTTAATAATGTGTATTAAAGTCCTGCTTTGAAACGTCATAAACATCTAATACATCGTTTACATGTTTGATTAAACCTAAACTATTTTCACCACGGAAATCAGTTATTTCAAATTTCTTGACTGCATAAATCAAATTTGTCTTACCTCTTTAATTTTATGAAATTATACTACAACAACCATTCTTGGAGTAATGCACTTTAAAAATAAAAAAACTTATCAATAGTGTAAAAACCTTAAAATCGTAGCGTCCTAAACGATGGTCACAAAAAACGTGCTAAGACTAACTGACGCTACTTTTTACCTAAGTATTACATGTCTGTGTATGTTTATGTACATTATGAAAGAGAGATTTGATTTGATTTGACAATAAATTTATTAGCCTTGGGGTTCATCAACCTCATAAGGCTCAACAGTATTTAATACATTAAATAAACAAAACAATACATAAGAAAAGTACATGAGAAAATATTTAAAGCTGAATAAGCATAATGTAGTAAAAACTTGTATAGTAACTAAAGTATAGCTATAATAATAAAAAATAATGAAAACATAACGAATTAATTACAATCAAAATTTAGCATAAAAGGACAAACATTGCTTAAAAAATAACTATACAGTAAAGATCGTTCAGTTAATTTTTACATGCACTTGGCGATACGTATTATAGGTTAGTCAAAAGCAGCCAGTTGGTCCAAAAGCACAAGAGCTTAGACTAGGATCACTGAATCAGCACGCCAATCCCCACGATCGAATAAAGTAGCCAGCTGAATGTGTGCTTCTTAAAATTCGCCACTGATCGAATTTTAAAAGACAAGAAAAAACAGAATTTGGAGTAACAAGGAGAGCACCTCACCTCTGGGAAACGGATTCGTCTGAAACTGCAGGATATGATTTTTTGATGAAAATAAAAGAACCCATGTTATTTCTTTTCGCCGAATAGGTCTCCTAGACAAGGATATAGACATTTTTTCGAAAATAAAAAGAGCTTGAATAAACCAAGGAACTAAGACTCTCACAAATAAATACATGAAAGATAAAATGAAGTAGGAATTAAATGTTTTCATTTACGCTTCGTTGCAACATAAAAGCTTAAGGAGTTGAAAAGTTATGTCAAATTGAAAATAACTATATATTTGTTAATTTTTTAGCATATATTATATGATTAATTTTGTATGCTATTTCATCAGCATATTTTAACGGGATGTCGGAGTTCTTGAAATCGATTTTTACTTGTTTATTTTATTGATATCTTTTTGAATTCATTATTTAAGTAAATGTAATGACTTGTCTGCAATAAAGCTATGCCGATACAATAATTTTTGTTAAAATAAAAATTCAATTGAGCTTGTCATTTTTTTATGAACTTTGAATGAAAATTAAATATCAAGCTCGATAAACCTAACCTCAAAATACTATACATTGAAAGTTTGCTTATAACTTTTTATTTATAATGTTTTGGTGAATTTCTCGACTTGTCCGCACTCGGGATTAATATTACAAATTTTCGGACTGTAGTGAAAAAAATTGATTGGACGCACCGTTTATTCATTAACTTTGAATGAAAATATTATTAAGAGGGGGGAAACTCCAACATGTTGTTAATCGTCTGTAACTTTTAAACTACAAAAGCTTTTTTAATGCAATAAAGTTTAAATTAAAGCATTTAATTTGTAATTCATTTTATTTTTAATGTATTTTTATGTAAGAGTTTTAGTTTTTTGATTTTTCAAGCTCTTATAAAGGTTCCTTTTTATATTTTCGAAAAAATGTTTATATCCTTGTCTAGGGGGCCTATTCGACGAAAAGAAATAACACAGGTTCATTTTTTTTCATCAAAAAATCATATCATGTAGTTTCAGCCAAACCCATTTCGCAGAGGTGGGGTGCTTTCCTTGTAAGCTCGTTAAGAGGCGGACGCAACTAGGGTAGCACTGCAGTCAGGTGAGAGAAATATATCAAATATTTTTTATACAGCGATTTACAATGTAGCGAGACAATAATATACTTCTAATGTTATCAAAGACACTAGCCATATATATGTAGAATAATTATTGATGTTAATTTTGTTTGAAAAGTCTAAAATATTGTCATAAGACGAAAAATGCGGCGCGTGGTAAAGCCGATGTAAACGTATGGGTATTTTTTCCAAGTGCGACAAAGAAAGTAATATAAAAGAACGACATATACACATGCTCACGCAGGCTCGACTTCGCACTGCATTTTTCGTTTTATAACAATATCTTAGACTTTTAAAACAAGATAATCATCAATAATTATTCTACATATATATGGCTAGTGCCTTTGACAACATTAGAAATATATTACTGTTTCGGTAAATTGTAAATCGCTGTATAAAAAATATTTTATACTTTTCTCTCACCTGACCTCAGCGCCATCAAGCGGCAAATGGTTCCGACCGCCTCTTAGTATATCTCGTAGCTAAGTGACTAAATAAGTATTGCAAGGCACTCGTGCACACAGAAAGATATACAAGGATTCTTGGTTGATAACGAGCAGAAGAACGTACTCGATGATGTGTATCTATTCTGACGAATCGATTAGATAAAAACTCGGGGATCTTATTTTCGGCCTATGGTGATAAATCGAAAGGCCAATTAAAGAAGAAGAAAATCTTATTTTCAATGATAGAATAGGTCAAGGCAGTAATGAAATACTCTTCTCCTGTAAACTTAAAGCTACCCAAGGTCCAGTCTCTAGGAAGAGACACGTTCACGGAAAGAAATGTTGCCGTAAACAAATCGCACACACGCATTCAGAACTCTATGAAGCTTCAAATTTTGGTAGTTGTACAAATCGTCATAGATAGTGTAAGCGTACTCAAAATATGGTAAAATTAGGGATCAATAAATTCTTTACTAACAAGGGGACACTTAACCCTCGGGGTGATGGATTTTAATGAAACTTGTTGAATAACTTTCTTTTACATAGTAATGAAAGCTTTTCGACAGATTCATTCCATTGGGCACTCTGAACAGAGTTATCGATAGGTAAATTTTTTAAAATAGGCTATATTTTGCAATAATGCAATGTACTCAACACTGTCCTCCACATGACGTTTTATTAATTATTAGAAAATGATTTTCTAATTTTAAAGAGTTTTATCAATTTAAAAAATTATATTTTGTTGTATTTTATATGGAGCTGTGCACTGACCGAAAGAAATAATTACATGAATTAAATATATATTATTGAGCCCTTTTTGATGATTTATTCCATATAAATAAATCTATTTAATAAAAGGAAAGTTCCTAAAATAATAGTTACTAAATGAGAATTAAAGTAAACGGTAACAATATCAAGTTCTTGTGATTTAATATTTCTTTAAAGAAAGAAATGGACAATTATTATAATAAAAAAATAATGCATTAATAATTATTTCAGAGAATATTTTATTATATTGGAAGATATTTAGTAATAAAAATATGTTATGCCTGTGAAAATGAAAGATTCTAACCTTAAAAGAATTTGTTGAGATAGAATCTCTTCGTACGTTTTATTCAAATATGATTTAGTAACTATTACTAAATGATATAATTGAGTCGCCTGACTCAGCGTAATATAATACTTACTAAATAATGTGATAGTTATTTAAATGGACTGTTTCTTTCTCTCAGTGTTTAGAGTATATAGAGTTGTATTTTGATCTATTTAAATAAAAAGTATGTCTCCTACATACTTATAAGAAGATTATTATCGAAACAAAATTTTTATCAAATATAATTTTTTGCAAATAAAAATATTTTAAACCTTATAAGGAGAAAATTATTAACAAATCTTCCTGTAATAATTCACTGTAGTCAATGCTACTCTCGACAAAAAGTTTTGTTAATTAAAAAAGAATAATTTTCTTATTTTAAATTGCATCACTTATTTATAGGGCCATATTTTACAGTAATAGAGTATTTTAAATAAATAAATATCCATTAAAATTGAAAAAGTTTATATTTCTTCATAATAGCTTAAATAGATTAATTTTAAGAAAATCATCCTTGATTATTTGATAAAACCTTTTGCAGAGGACAGTATTAAGTATGGAGTATTATTGAGAAAATATAGCTCATTTCAAAAAATTTACTTATCGATAATTCTGTTCAGAGTGCCCAAAAGAATGAATCCTTCGAAAGGCCTTCATTTCTGTGTAAAAAAGTAATTCTTTAAGTTCAATCCAAATCTATGATACGAAAGATTGAGTGTCCTCTTGGAAGCTTTATAGAAAGCGCACGTTAACAGAACTTAAGTAAATGCAACACTTTATGAACTCAGCTGATGATGGAGTTTATTTGTTTCTCACAATTGAAATTATGATCAATCCACAGTCCTAGAATTTTGACCTCCTTAGAAAATAAAATGGAGACAGAGAAAGAAATTTGATTTGATTTGACAAATTTTATTTAGTTGTGGGATAGTACCCCGTATGACTCAACTCTTGTACGTACCGGCGGACAGATCAACAGCTGGAGCCATATTCTGTAAGCATAACGCTGTCGTTATGCTAACTTTTAAAGCTAATGCGCATGTGCAGAAACAAATTTTCATACTTGACGATTCGTATAACGGTGCGATAAAGTTACAAAATTAGCCTAATTCCTTCCATAATTCCTGGATGGCCTGTGTGCTAAAGAACGCACTTTGACATCTATATCCACTCTAGAGAGCTAAATAAGCAGGACAGCTAAATAAAGAAAACAAGAGATGGATTATAAATTTATTAAGGAGGCTCCTCGGTCTCCAATTTTATTTTCTAAACTGAATGGATTTTTATAAGACTTCGAAAAAATAATCATTATCTTCTATCTTTCTGTTGCTTTAAAAAAATTAAGAATAAGCCATTAAAATTTTCAAAATTTAATGTGTGAAACCATTGCTGTTATACGCAGGCATTATATGAAAAACACATGATCGGACTACAAATGTTATCATAATTTAATTTCTATGCTAACATTTTTTATTAAAACTAGAAGGATTCAGATTTTTTAATGAGGATTACAATGCAATCAAGAAAAAAGAGGATAAGCTATTAAAATAAAAAGAAAATAAATGTAAAAGTTGAAAAATTGTTGATCAATGTAAAAGCGAGTAAATCAGCTGATATATACTGCGCATGCGCAATAATGGTAAAACGTTTAGTTTACGGGTGTGAGAGCGGCGGTAGCGCAGGGGCTAAGGCTTTTGGCTCGCGCTCTAGTGAACCAGGGATCGATTCCCGAAGAAAATTTCAGAAAAATTTTTTTCTGATTTATTCACGGGGAATAGAACCCGGAGACCACGGAAAACCAATTGAAAAGTCCCATTGGGCAAAAACAACCTTGAAATAAAGTCCCATTGGGCAACACTTGAAAAGAAAAATTAACTACTTGGTCATGGCCTAAAGTTAACAGTAACACAGGCAAATAAAAATCTAATAAAAAAAAAGTGTTCGGGTGTACATATTACAAAGTCCGCTGTATAGTGCCGTATTTTTGTGATTACTTAATCACAATGGTCTTTTTAAGAAAGAAATTTTTTTTTCAGCATTTACTTATGCAATGATTTTTGCTCTCGAAATAATAATAATTATATTTGAGATTTATTTATGAAAATTTGTAATAATACAAACACCACTAAGAGACCCAGAACATGATACGGTCCTAGCCTGATTAACTTGATGTTGTACAACAAAACAAAAGTAAAAAATACAATTTAATTATAATACGTAGAAGAAAAATAGTAATTAAACAATAAAGTAAAATTAAAGAAAAATAAAAAATACAATAAGAATTCGATAAAAAAACATAGTCAAGAGCGCAAAATCATGGCTTAGAGCAGAGGTTTACTCTCAAGAAAAATTAAGTAAGAAAAGGAAGATGATTTAAATTTCGCCAAAAATTGTAGGTAACGCAGCGAGGCCGGTAGAGCATTCCATAGCCGCGATAACGTGACCAGCAAAGAGAGAGAGAGAGAGTCTGTCACCGGTGTCAAAATCCTCGAGTGAATTACACCTGACGGTTTGTAAATTTATGTTTCACAGGAGACCTTTACATCAGTAGATTTTTAATTCGGCTAAAGCAGTTACTTCGAAACGAAATTAAGTGCTCAAAGAGGAAGGACAAAATTGTCTAAAACAGTTTCTTTGGTATTTTTTACTTACAACTTAATAGTGAAAAACTATTTTTATTTAATTTAAAAATTAAACTAAGTTATCAATAATTAATTGTTATTATTGATAACTATTGAATAATATAATAATTATTGAAAAATTAATTGTTGCAATTGCTATTTTTTGTTTTCTTTTGGCATCTTAATTAAAGCATGTTTTTCAATTATAACTATGGTTTATTTATTTTATTACAAGGTATGTATCAAAATGAAAAAATGAGGACTAGCAGTGCTCTGTTTAATAATATACCTGCGGACAAATTCTGTTAAAAAAAATTTGACTAACAAAATAAATATTAAGGAAACTGTTTTATTTTTTTATCCAACAAAATTTTTTGTTATTTCTCATGTACAAAAGAATATATTTTTACCAAGTTTTATAAAAATTGAATCAGTTTTAAAAAAACCAAATTTAAAATCGAAAAAAAAAACAAAAATCTTTTTTCATTGAAGATTTTATGTTATATAAATTTGCAATATCAATATTATAAAAAACTATTTTTTTTGTAATAAAAGATAACAGTAAGAGAATATGTAGATAATTGTATCGTCATATTATTGCTTTCTTTTTAAAAATCGATTCATTAATACCATTAAAAAAAAGGTTTGAAAAATTTTTAAATCTTTTTTTAAAAAGAAATTTTAAATGATTTTACTTTCAAATTTAATAAATTGTTATTTATAAATTTTATTCTCTGATGATTCTTGTAAAGAATTCACTGTAAAACGTAATAATTAAAATTTGCTATCAAGTACCGACAATGACAAATGCATATCTTTATATTCGTAATTCATAATTATAAATACTCTGTATGTAAAAGTAAACAATGTTTACAATAATTCTGATTAAATTAGAGATTATTTTTGAATCATTAAAATAACTTGGAATTTCCTTAAGTTATTTGTGGTATTATAGTTGATTATATAAAAATTTATATGAAATATACAATTAAAACAATCAAAATTTTTAAGATTTGTTATGATCGCGTAACAAAATTAAGCAAAAAAATCTTGATATTGGGACACATTATACTTATTTTCTGATCATTTTTTTAATTAGATGATATTATTCTAATGCAACTTCCATTAGTAAGCAATAACTTTTTTCTGTATTTATCTATCGAATGAAAAAATATTTGAGATTTAAATAATAAATAATAGCTTTGTTTAGCTTAAAATAGAAGCTTTATTTTTTGATATTTCGAATTTTAATTACAAATGATTGAAAAAATTTGTCTATTATTAGTAATATATTAATATGTATACTAATTATTACTAACTGAAAATATGGGTAGCCCTTCCGCAACTCATCTTCTGTTAAATTAAATTTTTTATGTTAGTCTGTAACAATCTAGTGCAAGGAATACGGATTTAATACAAAATTATTAAATTTGAGCTATTCTTAATATCTACTTATACTCTAAAATTATAATTATTCTAATATTAGTAAGTATAAAAGTGCGCTTTGTTAAAGTACCAACTTAAAACTAGAATGTGATGAATATTTCTAAATCCAGCGTTTTTCGTAATACAAGATATTTTTGTGTGCTTATAAAATTAGCGATATTTAGTATTTAAGTAGATAAATACAAGCGAAAAATATTTGGATATTTACTTATATTTCCTGCAAAAAACATAGTGTAATTATACTTGAATAAATTATGTAAAATAAAATATGATAAATTATATGTTAATATTATTATAACAGATAATAAAAGATAATATAATACATATGTACGTATATGCACAATTATATACATGTATGTACATACATATATATATATATATATATATGTGTATATAGATAAGAATAAGAAAATCATGCACACCTCAATCTTTCTGCCCTCAACCACGGTGCCGTGTAGTCTCTCACGTGCTCGGTCCGCGTCAGCACTATTTGCGAATGTTACAAAACCGAATCCCTGCATGCAAGGACAGACAAAACAACATGCATTAAACTCAACTTACAGATTGCAGCGATCTGCAGACATTTGCACATCGACATCAATTTTAAATCTTACATACTTTTTGATTTATTGCTCTTATTTCGAATATTATTTTTATATTCTACTATTATGAAAGATATTCATGAAAATGCATTAATCACTTATGTGTAAATAGTAAGATCATTGAGGTGGGTAATTTTTATCACTCAAAATATTTTAATATTTGGTACAGTAATACATGCTACAATAAAACAAAAAATGCATTTATTTCTAAAAATAAAATATAGAGCAAGGTTTTCATGCAAATCTTTAAAGCTTTTCATTTTGAATGAAATTTATGCTAACGCTAATATTGAGTAAGATTTTTTTCTATGATTTTCTACATTATTATGTAATGTTGAATCTTACTGAAACACAATTTTACTAACATATCCTTATGAAAAGAAAATTGTATAATTGAATTATCATAAAAATCTAATCCAAATTCTAATTTAAAAAAAAAATTATTTTTTAATTTCGTGTTTTGTTTCAAAGAATATAATATGTCGATGCACAATGTTGCAAACGCAGTGTACTGCTTACGAAAACGCACCAAACAACGTGCAACAAATAAGTAAATATAAAATTATGATAAGAAATTATGGACATAGTCACATTACTCATCTCATTATCATTTCATATTATAAATCATACTATATAAAATATATCATATAATTAATTTATTATGAACATTGTAATTTTATGAAAATGTAAATCATTTTTGCTTTCATAAAGGGAAATATAAATAGTGTATATTTTAATACGATCCGCAAAGCAAGTGTTCCTTGCATGGCCATAGTTTTTCACCCAATTAAATGAAGGTGAAAAACATGCACATGTATCACCTAGATTATTTGTTGCTTCTATCGTTATTTATTTAAACTAAGTGGATGAAACGAAATTTAATGGGTAATCGAAAAGGGGTAAAGGAAGCTATCAGACTCAAGAATTTTCTTGACGAGTGTAGAATTGCCACCAAGCGATGCAAAAGTGAAAATTACGCGACTTAAAAATTGTTTGTTCGGAGTGCCAAGTACACAATACACTCACGATAGTGCTTTTCACTTTTGATCAAAACGTATGAAATCCATGCGCTATGTACGTTAAAAATAAATCAAAGATGAAGTTTCGCACATTCAGTTTAAAAATATAGTTCTTAGCATCAGTAAGTTCACAGTAATTATAAATTTTTTGATAAAAGTTACGAATTTCACCACTCACCAGTAGAAACAGTGGCATAAGACACGGCATTGTTTTACAAAACAGGAAAAGTTATTCTTTTGGAAGTAAATCTTAGAGTATTTAGATGAATTTTTTAATTAAAAACTGATTTTTTCTGTTTTATGTAACAATAATGTGTATGGAAGTGATGAAAAACGGACACTACACCTGTACTCTTGAATATTGACTATTTTTTCATTTCATTGCAAAATGTTAAGAAAAAAAATTCATCAGTTTGTGGTATGTACCATGAAAATTATTCAGTTAAATTTTTAAGTAAATTTAATTATAAGTTATTGAGAATTTTTGGTTCAAATATTATATATTAAAAATTTTCGATTTTGAACTAGAAATCCAAAATTCTTAAAATTTAATTAACGAATCTACTTATAAATCACGGTGTTCCGAAGTAAGTTTAAATAAAAATTTAATACTACTTCAAAATTCTCTTTGAGAAGGATTTCTAGGTCCATTAAAAACATTTAGGCACCATTTTTAAAATCGGTTTACATGGCTGATTTGTAGAAAAGTAGGTAAGAATAAAAAAAAATTATTAAAAACCAAACAATTTTATTTTATTTAAAAAAAATGCTTAAGAAGGGGCCGAACTATTTGTCTTTGTCTAATAGCGTTTTTCATCATTTATGTAAACACTATCCGGTATAACAAGAAAAAAATAGCAGCCCCCGCTAGATATTAGTATAATAAGTAAATTTTGTAATAACAATCAAATTTTTTCACTGCGTAGTTTTTGAATAATTAGAGACCTACCAAAAAAAGATAGGTTATATTCTCGATTGCTAGTAGGTCTCTAATTAGTCAAAAACTATGCGGTAAAAAATTTGGTTGTTATTACAAAATTTACTTATTATACTAATATCTAGCGGGGGCTGCTATTTTTTTCTTGTTATACCGGATAGTGTTTACATAAATGATGAAAAACGCTATTAGACAAAGACAGATAGTTCGGCCCCTTCTTAAAAGTTATCGGAACGTATATAAAATAGTATAAATATGACAAAACTGAAAAAAATCTGCCTTATGTTATGGAGCTATAAGCTCGAATTTTAAAAATAATGTAGAAAAATAGTTCTATAACTACTTACGTACACTGTTGAAAAAAATTGAATTTTGCTTCCAACACATTTATAAAATTTCTACTTTTACTTTAAATTTCATGCAATTGTATATTCAAATTACGATAAAATTATTAATGTTCATGACACTCTTGAAGCAAGCTTCCAGTTTTGCAATTCACTAGTAGCTTGAAACTTGCATAATTAATAATGAAGGGTCCACATCTCTAGGAAACAAATTTGGCTGATACTGGAGGTTATGATTCTTTGATAAAAAAAATGAACCCGTGTTTTTTTTCGTCTAATAAGCCCAGAGACAAAGATATAGCCATTTTTCGAAAATATAGTAAAAAGTGCTTATAAGAACTTAATCAAGTTCTTATAAGCACTTCTTGTTACTATATTTTCGAAAAAATGGCTTAATCTTTGTCTCTGGTCTTATTAGAAGAAAAGAAAAAATGTGGATTCATTCTTTTTTCAAACAAAGTTATATTTTTACTGCTATACCTATGTCCCGATCAATTTTAAGCATTTTTTTTATAAATGAAATAAAATTGTTTAGTTTTAAATAATTTTTTTTTCATTCTCACCTATTTTTCTCCATATTGGGTATGTGAACTGATTTTAAAAATGATACCTAAATTTTCGTAATGGGCCTAAAAATCATTCTCAAAAGAAATTTTGAAGTAACAAATTTTTATTTAAACTTACTCCAGAGCACCGTGAAATTCAAGCGAATAATCTCCGTGGTACATACTACAAGCTAATGTATTTCTTTTTCTTAAATTTTATAATAGAATGAAAAGAGTCAGTCAATATTTATGAATATAGGTGCAGTGTATATTTTATATTCATTTAAACAACGATATTTTCACATCTCCAACCGGAATTCACTAAATTTGATGATTTTGATAGACAACATAAAAAAAGACACTCATTTTCTTTTATCTACTAATATTCACTTTTAAGAAGTGAAGCGATATTTATTCTCCCAGAAAGCATGTTTTCTGATTATATCAGTTTGAAATAAATAATTTTTATTGAAACTAAATGTAGGTTACATCGCTATCAATTTCGTGATGATTTAAATCTTAAAGGTGAAGACTCTTATTTTTTCAAGATTTAGAACATATATTTTAATATGAACTCGATTATTAAGGATCAATTACTATTTAAATTTAGTGCCTCTTATTTTGCATGTATTTTACAACATCATAATCATCAAATTGGGTGAATTCAAGTTGGAGATGTTTTCTTTTCAGTGTAGAAGATAACTAAGCAAACACGAGCGCAAAGATGCAAACTCTCATATAAGTGCGGGCGTAAATGTACGCACATACATGTAAGTAAAAATATACCTATTCTTTGCAAAATTAATCAAAATTTTGTTTTGCTTTTATTTGGAACTAAAAAAAATATTTTTTTTCTGATTTGAAATTGAGGAAATATATTATTTGCTTTTATTTTAAAGCATAGAAATGTGGTTTTCGCTTTTATTTCAAACTGAAGAAATAATACACGAAATAAAATTGTATACATTTAGGTCACATAAATCAAGAGTATAGGACTATGTAATATTTTGCTTTATTCAAATTTGTTGTTAAATGTATTTTTTATTAAAAGTATCAACTTTTGGTTAGAACTTAAGAGGAGGTCGAGTATATCTGTCCTTTTCTAATCAAAGGATTGATTTTTATTAAAATCTAATAATTTTAGCAAAAAATGAAGAGAAAGCTGCATTTCGTATAAAAAAAAAGCAATATTTTTATTGATGAGAAAGAATTAATTTTATCGCTTTGTTTTCAAGAAAACCTTGAAAAACTTAAAACATAGAGGTTAGGATAAACAATTTTGTTTTTCAAGCTTTTCTTGAAAACGAAGCAATAAAATTAATTCTTTCTCATCAATGAAAATATTGCCTTTTTTGATACGAGATGTGGCTTTCTCTTCATTTTTTGCTAAAGTTATTAGTTTTTGCTAAAAATTAATTCTTCGATTAGAAAAGTACGGAGATACGTGCCTTCTCTTAATAAACTTTTTGTTATAAAATAATACTTAAAATATCACTTAATTCGATGGAAAAATACTATTTAATATACTTAAAGACTGCTAAAAAGGTTAATTTACTTTTTAAAAGCTCAATTAATAATCGATTTAAAAAAAAATAAGCTTCAAGCCTTTATATATCTTATACAAAACTAGTTGCTTTGATAAATAACAGTTTTATATCTATATTTGTACATAGCAGTTTATTCTTGAGATTTTCTATTTTGACACATTAGATTCTATCTAATATTTAATATTTTTTATGACTAAATATAATACTGCTAATATTATTTTTTAACTTGAAAAGGACTATCTTGAAAATGGTTGAAACGTCGTTATTTTAAATAAACAATATTTATTATGAACAGTATTATCCGTAATTTTTATTTAATACTTTTACAAATAAACTTAATCCACACCACAACAGTGATGGTTTCTTTATTAACCCATTAAAGGGTTAATAAAACAGCCATGTAGATGTTAACAACCATGTAAATATTATACAATCAATCGATTTTCGATTTAGAAAACAATGAAAATTTAGAAAAATCAATAATATCTCAATATTTTGATGTGTAAAGAACCTTACTTTTTCACAATCTGGGATCAAATCTTCAAAATTTTTCAAAGAAATTTCTATATGGCCGCTTATGGTTGACAAAACTAAAAATATCGTCTGTGGAAATATTATCGATTATCATTTGTTCAATTAAAATAATACATTTAATTCTATTGTTTTTTAGACCACTGATTTCAAATTTGATGTTACTTTCTCATTTTTTCTACTAGAAAATGCAATAAGTCTAAAAAAAGCTTGGAAAATTGATATTTTCTAAAATATCTATATTATTCATATTGGTGCTCATTTTCGACGTTTTTAAGGGTACTAACAAGGGAAGTAATCCTTGTTTTGGTCATAGATCTTGCTGTAACTTGTGGATATGTTTTTATATATAAAATCATAAAGAAAGCCGCGAGCATTCGGTCTAAAGCTCAATAACTAAAAAATTCTTAGCTATTTTGTTCAATTTTTACAGATTTTCTTGAAAAATCGTTATTTATACTATTGAATATTACTCCCCAATGGGAGCTTCCAAGTTTATTTTGCAAAATTCTTGTGAAAGTTAAGATTCAATCCTTTCGATTAAAAAAAAAACGTGTTCCAAAAGCTCAACCTGTATAAAAGTTATAGCAAAATAAAAAACATGAAAAAAATCAGCACAATAATTTTATGAAAATTGAAATTTAATTTTATGTTAATTTTTATAACAATTTTAATTTTTTTATAACTTTTAAACAGGTTGAGCTTTTTGAACGCGTTTTTTTTTAATCAAAAGAATTTAATTTTAACTTTTATTAGAATTTTACAAAATGAACTTGGAAGTTCTGATTGGGGAGTAATTTTCAACATTTTTCAAATAAATCTTTAAAAATTGAACAAAATAGCTCTAGTCTTGGAATGATCAAGTGTTAGACCAAATGCTCGCGACTTTCTTTATAATTTTATGAATAAAAACATATATGCAAGTCACAGTGAAATCCGTGATCTCATCAAATTCAACTCAGCACACTCAAAAACGTTGGAAATAAGTATTTTCTAAGTTTTTGCTTTCTCATAGAGAGAGCATTGTATCGGAAAAAAATTTTTTTTTCTATTTTTTCATTAATTTGTACATATTTTTACTCAAGAAGTCGAAAAAAGTGGTTTCCAGAAAATGTCTGTATGTATATGTGTGTGTGTGTGTGCGCGCGCGTGTGTGTGTGCGTGTGTGTGTTGTGTGTGAGTATGAATTCAGTACTCCAATTAGATTTCGAAAACTACTCGATCGATATGCTTCAAAATTTTGCATACAATTTATTTTTTTGGCTCACTCGGCGGAAAGCTATTGAAAATTGGTTTTCTTAGCGTAGTTTTTTTTAGAACCATTTTAAACATTTTATAAAAATTTCGATTTTTCAGTTTTTTTGTATTTTACGTAAACTACTCGAAGAATTTGCTTGAAAATTTGCATGGAAATTATTTTCGACTCCAAAAGAAGAAAAACTTTTGAAAACTGATTTTCTTATCGCACTTTTAATTTTAGAGCATTTTTAAAACCTTTTTTTAAAATTCTTATTTTTCTTTTTTTTTCTATTTTACGAAAACCATTCGATAGATTTGCTCCAAGATTTGTATGCAAGTTATTTGCTACCGCCTAAAAAAAACAAGCTTTGGAAAACTAATTTTCTTATGGCAGTTTTAATTTTAGAGCATTTTGAAAATTTTCAAAAAAATTTTTATTTTTCATTTATCTATTTTGCGTAGACCATAGAATGAATTTTCTCCTAAATTTTTATACAGTCAATTCGCTATTGTCTGAAGAAAATTAGCTTTTGATAACTAATTTTCTTAGCGTGGTTACAATTTTAGAAAATTTTAAAGATTTAAAAAAAAATTTCGATTCTTTTTTTTCTATTTTTTTTTATTTGGCGTAAAGTACTTGATATATTTGTTCTAAAATTTGCAAGAAAATTATTTGCGACTGCCAAAAGAAGGGAAATTTTCAAAAATTGATTTTCCTAGCGTAGTTTTAATTTTAGAGCATTTTGAAAATTTCGAAAAGAAAATGGTATTTATTTAGCCAATGAAATCTTGAAAATTACTCGATGGATTTGCTTCAAATTTTGCATTCTATCTATTATTTTGTATAAGTAAGCGGAAAGCTATTGAAAATTGGTTTTCATACCCAATTTTTTTTATAGAGAAATTTAAAAACATTTTTTTTAATTTTCGATTTTTCATTTTTCGTGTATTTTACGTAAATAACTTGATGATTTTGTTTTTAAATTTGCATGAGAATTATTGGCAACTGCCAAAAGAACGATGACTTTTAAAAACCGATTATCTTAGCGTAGTTTTGATTTAAGAAAATAAAAAATTTTTTTAATTTTTTATTTTTCTTTCATTTTACGTAAACTACTCGATAAATTTGATCTAGAATTTGTATATAAGTTATTTGCTACTGTCTTTATAAAACAAGCTTTTAAAAAATAATTTTCTTAGAGTAGCTATAAATTTATAATAAAATACATTGTAAGGTTCATTCTACATATATTTAATTAAACTTACAATTCTAGATTTGATAAAAAACTATTAATATTATATTATAAATATTTTGACAATATAATTTCGATTTCATTAAAAAACCTATTTAATAAGAATTTGTCGTTTTTTTTTTAATAAAAACAAAATTCTTCTTCAAATTTCTTTACCTAAACTTATAATTTTGCAAATATTTCGAAAAGATTTTTCATTTACAATCATCATTATTTATAACAAATGTATACAGAACTTTCCAAAACTGATATCAAAGTTATTATTATTTTTACGCGCTACCCTAGATTAAAAAAAGAAACATGTTAATCGGACCATAATTACCAGAGATATTGTTAATTTTCATATGCAATATTAATTTTAACTTTTGAAAATTTTTTTCTGTTCTTGCGTGAAGAAAAAGATACCACCGTGCGCATACGCGCTGGCCGTTTATATACTCTGTTACCTGATATTCGCTCACAATGTAATGCGTAAAAAAATTTAGAAACGATGATATATATAAAAACCACTTTGTATACATTAATGCCGTTTTACCAATAAATAATTTATATCATAAACTGGCTATTAAACTTTGAAACGAGTTAAAATGTTTGAAAACAATCATGCAATCGTCAGTCAAAGTCAAAGCCATGTTACTCTTTTCATTTTCACGATAGAAAACTTAAAATATTCAAATTAAAGGTCTTGAAGAGACCTTTCTTTTCCATTTTATAAAATTAATATATATCAAAAATTGGCTGAAATATATGAATTTATTTATAAGAATTAAAATTGTGATATCGGAAAAACGCTAAAAAATAGTGCAAAAAAATAAAAAATTGAAATTTTTATAATCGTTTATGATAAAGGTATCCTACCATTACATGCTTAAGGAGTTTGACGTATTTGCAATAATTATTGTTGACCTGGCATTAATTTGAATTTTTGACTTTTTTTTAATAAACAAATTAATTGTTGCTCTTCTTACGGGCCGAAACAGATCGGCTTGGAGAAGGATTAAAGACAATAGAAAATCTTTCTTTTCCCAAAGTTTCATCGAATTTTGAATAAAATATCTGTCTTTAACTTTAATTTGAAAAATTACCCATTTTTTCGGAAAAACTTCATTTCCCGAGAAAATTTGAAAATTTTAGAAAATTGCACACTCATAGTCTTAAAGAAAATTTAATTCTAAACAACTTTTGTTAAAAAAATTTTCTTCTAGAGTCAAAAGATGCGCAGTTACAGAGGAAAAAAGAAAAAAAAGTCGATTTTCCTATTTTAATTTGTTTATAAACATTTTTCCACAACTTTTTGAGATGGCACGCATCGGTATTCTTATTATTAGTAACCATGGCTTTATTAGCGTGAATGTGACGTCAGTACGACATTTAATGTAACTTTTTATCCAATCAAGATATTTCATTAATTAAAACGGTATATTTCATTTGATATGTTTTTCTTATAATTTTTCTTTTAAATCACGAAAAATTGGTATCTGATCCAACGAGTGACATGAAGGTCGGAAATATTTTTGGATTTTTTTAATTTTTTTCTCTGGGACTTAAGACGCGTACGCTAAGGTAAGTATAATATAGAATTATTACTAAGGTTTTTAATTTCGATTATGGTATTCTAATACTAAAAATACCACATAATTGCTAATTTTTCCTTTAAAGTGGATTTAAAATGGACACTGCACCTGTACTTTTAGATATTGCCCATCTCTCGTTTTTTTGCAAAATTTTAAAAAAGTAATTGCAGCTTGTAGTATATACCATGAAGATTATGCAAGAGGAGGGTCCACAAGTTTTCTGGCCATTCGTGGAAATAGTATACCTTTTTTTTAATCATGTTTGGTGTAAATAGATAAAAAAAACCTTTTTAAAGTCAGCTGCACTGATTCGGGGTGTGCGCTAAACTTTGTCTGGATATAAGAGTCTCCATAAATTTGAGAAATCGTAGTGGCACTCAGTGGGCAAAAAAAAAATTTTTTTGGACAAAAATCTGCCTACAAGTCAATTCTTAATTATCACTAAAATGAATAACACTAAACCCATAAACCATAAACTCATGAACCTATAAATCAGAAACCCATAAACCATGAACCCATAAACCATAAACGCATAACCCATAAACCTATAGACCATAAACTCATAAGCCTTCAAACCATAAAACCATAAACCCATCAACCATAAACTCATAAACTCATAAACCTATAAATCATAAGCCCATAAGCGATAACCCGTAAACCAGAAACCCATCAACCATAAACCCATAAACCATAAACCCATAACCCTATAAACCATAAATCCATAAACTCATAAACTATAAACCCATAAACAATAAACTCATCAACCACAAACCCACAAACCTATAAACCATAAACCCATCAACCATAAAACCATAAACCATGAACCCATAACCCTATAAACTATAAATCCATAAACCCACAAACTATAAATCCATAAACAATAAGCCTATCAATCATAAACCCACAAACCATAAACCTATAAACCATAAAACCATAAAACCATAAACCCATAAACCATAAACCCAAAAACCATAAGCCCATTAACCATAAACCCATTAACCATAAACCCCTGATGGAGATTTAAGCCCATGAGCCCTAGACCTATAAACTCTGAACCTATAGGCCATAAATCCATAAATTATAACCCATGAACCTTGAACCCACGAATACTAAACTTCGTTGAAAATCAAAACAGTATGTTTTTTTATGATGAAAAATCGAAATGATATGTTTTTTGTCGGAAAAAATCATAACGATATGTTTTTCGTTAGAAAAAATTAAAAACAGTATGTTTTTTGTTGGGAACATCGAAATGATAGTAATGAAAATAATGAAATTTAATTTGTTCCTACAAACGGATTTATTCTATGCGAGCGAATAATTTTCTGATAGCATTCGAAAGCCATTCATTTTATACGTTACGTACTTTATATCCTTAGCATTAGCGTTACCCGATGTGCACCACGTAGAGGTCGCTAAACGGATTTTGTACATCATGTAGCACTTAAAAGGGCTATTTTTCCTTATTTTAGCTTTTATTTATAAAAGCATATTTTGAGCTTCATTGGTCAGTTGTGGAACACTTTTTTTTCTTGCAACCTGCAACTACTCACTAGTGGATCTGAATTCACTAACGTGTATTTCATTATATCAATATTTGTGTGGGATCTCTCATTCATTCGGCTGTGGAAGGATCTTGCTTCTCTGAAAACTTTGTTGCTTCCTTCTTGGGATTCTTCAGAATAATGACCAATCGGCAAATCGAACGTTTTTATGATATCTGCTCCATGAATGGATGAAGTTTTTAAAACGAACTAAAAAGTATAAAATAATGTCTGCTAACGCTATATATGTTTATCATCTTTGTCGATTACCACACTCTATATATATTGTCCAGTAATTTTTTTATTGTGAATTCCTAATAGCCACGAAAATATTTGTAAGATTTAAAATAAAAAACGTAGGGCTCATGAAGCAGATAGTTGATACATAAATAGTTCATCTATTGTATGCGTTCCACGTTTTTTATTTTTAATCTTACAAATATTTTCGTGGCTATTAAAAATTCACAATAAAAAAATTCCTGGACAATATAAATAGAGTGTGGTAATCGACAAAGATAATAAATGTATATAGGATTATTAGACATCATATTATACTTTTTAGTTCGTTTAAAAAACGTGGTACATTAAAAAGTTTTTTTTAATTTAAATTATTTTTGAAAGAAATTCATTCTAAAAAAATCTTGAATTTCAATCATTGGCCGATGAAATGTAATTTATGGGTTTACGGACTTATGGGTGTAGGGTTTACAGTTTATGGACTTAGAAGTGTAGGGTTGATAGTTTATGGGTTTATGGTTTATGGGTTTACGGTTTGTGGTTGATGGGTTTATATTTTATAAGTTTATGGTTTATGGGTTTATGGTTGACGGGTTTATGGTTTTATGGTTTATGGGTTTATGGTATATAGGTTTATGGTATATGGGTTTATAGTTGATGGAATTATGGGTTTATGGTTGATGGGTCTATGGTTCATGGGTTTATGGTTCATGGGTTTATGATTTAAGGGGGTTATGGTTTATGGGTTCATGGTTTATGGGTTTATGGTTTATAGGTTCATGAGTTTATAATTTATGGCTTTATGGGTTTAGTGTTATTCGCTTTAGGTTTCATGCGTTTTTCTACAAGTTTTTGAGTTCAGGGATTATGGGTCCATGGCTTATGGGTTTAGGTTTATCTTTCAAATGTTAGAAGAACAAGTTCATTAATTTAAGCTATGCACCCCGAAAGTATTTTTAAAAACCTTAATTTTAAGTTGTGTTGGATTAAAATTGATTAAAAATTGACTTGTAAGCAGATTTTTGTCCAAAAAAATTTTTTTAGCCCACTGTGTGTCACTACGATTTCTCAAATTTATGGAGACTCATATCCAGACAAAGTTCAGCGCACACTCCGAATCAGTGCAGTTGACCTTAAAAATGTTTCTTTTATTTATTTACACCAAAAATGATTAAAAAAGGGTATACTATTTCCACGAATGGCCAGAAAACTTGTGGACCCTCCTCTTGCATAATCTTTATGGTATATACTACAAGCTGCAATTACTTTTTCAAAATTTTGCAAAAAAACGAGAGATGGGCAATATCTAAAAGTACAGGTGCAGTGTCCATTTTAAATCCACTTTAAAGGAAAAATTAGCAATGATGTGGTATTTTTATTATTAGAATACCATAATCGAAATTAAAAACCTTAGTAATAATTCTATATTATACTTACCTTAGCGTACGCGTCTTAAGTCCCAGAGAAAAAAATAAAAAAAATCCAAAAATATTTCCGACCTTCATGTCACTCGTTGGATCAGATACCAATTTTTCGTGATTTAAAAGAAAAATTATAAGAAAAACATATCAAATGAAATATACCGTTTTAATTAATGAAATATCTTTATTGGATAAAAAGTTACATTAAATGTCGTACTGACGTCACATTCACGCTAATAAAGCCATGGTTACTCGAAAACAGCTTGAGCAACAAAAATATTAATGGAAATATCAGCAAAAAATACGCAGAAAAATATCGATCACTAATTTTCTTTCTACCTCATCATTTACTTAACATTCAAAATTTTTTCTAGTCACGGTATCGATAATTTATTCAAAAGTTAATATTATCAAATCTAGCAATATATTATCGTTTATCAACAAGTAAGAAACAAAGTATCCTCTACTCATTTTTATTCCACCCTTTAATTCAGTGAATTATCAAATTTTTTCAAGATATGGTGTTAGTTATCCAGTCGAATATTAATATTTTGAAATCCAGCGATATACCACCTTTCAGCAACAAATTAGCAATAAAATATCTTGTTTTAATCGTTAAAATATCTTAATTAGAAAAAAAGTTACAGTAGTAGTCGTCCTAGCGTAAGACTTACGCTAGCACAGCCATGGTTTCTCGGAAACGGCTGGAGCAACAAAATCGTTTCTGGCGTTACAAATTAACAACAAATTAGCAACAAAATATGGTATAGATTAGATCGTCGTGTTTTAATGTTGCTCTGCCAGTGTAATAGACGTAAAATTTTGCATTTGTTTTAGAACATTTACACAAAATCAACATTTTTTATTAAAAATTCAATACTTTTGATAAAATTTTAAAAGTAACGTTCAATATGACTTTAATAAAAACTAAAGTTTATTTTCTAAATCAAAAACCAAAAATTTAAGATATTATAGAGGTGTGCTATTTAAGGAGATGTAAGACGGACACTACACCTGTACTTATAGATATTAGCTTCCTTTCCATTTTATTGCTGAATTTCCAGAAAAGAAATGCATTAGCTTGTAGTATGTACCATGATAATTATTGAGATAAATTTTCAAATAAATTCATTAATTAGTTTTTAAGATATTTGGATTTTTATTCAAAATTGAAAAATGTTAATAAATAATTTTGGAACCCAAAATTCTCAATAACTAATGAATGAATTTATTTACAAATTTAACCGAATAATCTTCATGGTACATACTACAAGCTAATGCATTTTTTTATTGAAAATTTTGCAATAAAATGTTAAGATAGTGAATATTTATGAGTACAGGTGTAGTGTCCATTTTACATCCCCTTAATGTAACAGAATAGCAACTATTCTAAAATTACGTTCGAAAAGTTACATAAAAAGGCAGATTTATATGAGATTTACTCATATATGTATAACAGAATAGCAATAGCAAAAACAGAAGAGACAGTATATACGTGTGAGCATGTGTATACGAGTGTGCGCGTCGTTGTGATAAAAATGACGGCTTAAGAAAGAGACAGAAAGAGTGAAACTAAACGAACTAAATCAAAGCGGACAAACATAAAGTTTACGTAAATGCATGCAAAGACCGATTAAAAAGAAAAAGGAAAAGAATGATTTTAATCAAAACTAAAATTAATTATATAAATATATGAGAAAGCTATAAAAATTAATAAATGTAAGGAATGACGGATCAGACCATACGAATGTATGTATATTTGTGCGTATGTCTGTATATGAGCATACATAAATTTATAATAGTGCGCGCACAACTGAAAGTATATATACAGATACATGCGCACACAAAAAACTCGAGTAACACTATGATAATGCAATTTAAATATAACCTAATTGATACGAACAAGTATATATAAAATAAATTGAAAGAAAAATATATTTTAAAACATTAATTTAAAATTATTATTTTAGAGAGGAGAGAAGTTTATTGCTGTTTCTCAAAACTCAAGAGACGGTAAATGATTTTGTAAAGAAGGATCCTTAAGAAGATATGTATGCGACAGTCATCGAAGACAACATTATATTCAAAACTATAACAGAAATTGAATACTTTAGTATTAAATAATAATTATTCTGTATTTGAAAATTTTATTTAATCAAGCTTAAACGTACAACAGTACATCTATGAATAGTTTCAAAAATATATCCATGGTTTTAAAATAATATTGATCGATCATAGTTGCTACTTTTACAAACATAATAATATTTTTGTTAAGTATATTGTGTATGGGAATATATTCAATTATAAATATAAAATAGTATATTACGATACGGGCGACTTAAATCACCTATTATTATACGGCGAAGTTAGGGCCCGAGCGTCAGCGAGGGTCCTAAACGCCGTGTAATAATAGGTGAATTTAAGTCGCGAGTATCGTATACTATTTTATAGCTCGAGTGATTTAAATCCGCCACACTACATCTATACTCTCAAAATTCAATAATAAACAAAGGCTATGCACTCCACGAATGATAATTCATTAAAAAAACGAATTCTATTTACCAGCAAAACTAGGCATTCTACGAATGATAAATCGTAAAAGAAAAGCGAAAACTGCAAAAAAGCAAAATATAAGCACTTCGCGAATAATAAATAGAAAAAAACTAAAAAATACATATAAAACATGAAATAACATTATGTCAAACTGTTGAAATTAATTCTGTAATAATAAAAATCTAAATTTCCTTTCATATATGTATTAGGGCCGTAGGAGCAACAATTGGTAACTTATGTATTGTATTAGCAGTTGTGTTTAGGGGAATCACAGATGCGACGGAGTCTTAGAGCGTCGAAATGACTACCTCTTCGCTTCACATGTTACACTGATATTAACTTTGGTTTTACACGTATTTAACACGCTTATAATTGTTATTTATTTTGAAAAATATCGATATAAAAAAGTTGCAATAATCTACACCTTATTATTATCGATGAATAAACTCTTAAAAATAATCCAGATATCAAAATATCGCTTATTATAAGTGCGTAATTTAAGTGAATTCAACGTTATATTCATTATCGAACAGCGTAAAAATTTATCTTTTAACTCTCGGCTCAGCGGGATTTAAGCGCGGATTTAAATCACGCAATGCTATAAATATACATAAATCACAAATTTGAATCATCTGACATTGCTTGTGTTTCGCATAGTAGATTGATTCTCTTTATTTTTCATAAATATTTGATTGATATATTGAGCTTAAAAGGCTTATGTTCGGTCTATAATATATATAATGAACTCTGGCGTAAATCATCTAGCCTTGCTTGTGTTCGGTGAAATTATATGGATTTTATTTATATTGGTTTAGTATTTCTTTATAATTGAGAAGTACGTTACAGGTGAATAATTTTACCTGGTGATAAGGACAGTTACAGAGATGGAGACAGATTATACATGCCCTATTGTACGACAGGTGGCCACACTATGACTGATAAGAAAGAGAGAAAAAACAAAATTAACGATAGCAATGAGACCGAAAAAACGGAGGGGCTATATAACGAGACACAACAGAAGGCAGAATAAAATGACGGTTTTGAAGACGACTCTGTGAAAACTGTATTTAAAGTAACTGCAGGAGGTCAAATAGCGACAGATAAGGGTAGACAAAAACAAATTAAAGGTTTCAAAGCAAAATTGAATGATGTATTGGAAAAATATGTATACGACGGAAAAAAACGGATGAAAATAAGAGCAAAGACGGAGCTAAAGACAGATAAGAGACAGATGGGCATTACAATACGACTGAAAAGACAGAAATAAAGACAAAGGCATAAAACAGAACGAATGGAACGACTTAAGCAAAATTGGCAGGTAAACAAATAATAGTAAAGTCAAATGAAAAAGTAAAAAATAAAATATTTATAAATAAAATTTTTTTATTTCGTCAATAAAACAAATAGAAAATTATGAAAAAAAAATTGACGATGTGAGCTAGATTTTTGAGCATGATTATTATAATAAAAATTTTGATTTAGATCTACCTGGCAAATTGGACGAGGTAATGGATAAGCTCAATTCACTTAAGAGCAGGCCGGATTCGCTGTCCTTGTCTAATTGAAATTTTTGTTATTTACTCAAGTATTAATCGGTGTATCTGCAGATTGAAGGTTAAGCGCAATAGATATTATTATTACAAATATTTATGCACAAGAAGAAAAAAATCTACCGATTTGTTTTTGAGAAAAGTAAGGAACGCAAAAATATTATAAACATAAACTTTTACTTCGGTGTTCTTTACTTTTCTCAAAAACAAAGCGGTAGAATTTTTTTTTCTTGTGCATAGATGTTTATAATAATAATAATATCTATTGCGCTCAACCTTTAATTTGAAGATACACCGATTAATACTTGAGTAAATAACAAACAACTCAATTGTTACTCGGTCGGTATCAGGATCTACTCCGGCCTGCCGTTAAGGCAGAAATGACAAAGAGCAAGAGAGACGAAGAATAAAGAAGAAAAGAGATGACGATTTGATGATTTTGATAATAAAAGAAAAAAACGACATGCAAATCTTTAATAACTAAACCTTGGACACGATGAAGGAGAAATTTAAACAAAAAATGACTACAGGTAACAAGGAAGAAAGGACAGATAAATTCAAAGACAGCCAAACGACATATAAGGTAAACAATAATTTCGAAAATTATACATTTAATGCAGAATGTTTCGGGAAATCGACAGTCTTGGACGAACACCTAGGACCGGTAAATCAATTGGAAATATCGCGTTTAATACAAATAGAGGTTGATAAAAAAATTTTTTTAACAAAAAACAAAACCGACTTCAAAAAAATGCACTAAAAAGTTACAAATAATTTATAATCTTTAATTATTATACGCATAGTACGCATCTAACTCAACACATGTGTTGCAAACATATTATAGATTATCTAATTATTTGTAAACAGCACAAACAAATTATATTATTGTTTAATTCACGAAAAAATATTTTCGAAGTCAGCGTCAAGTTGTTGAATCGTTCTGCACAGATGTAGAATTTGACGCCGACTTCAATAATATTTTTTCGTGAATTAAACAATACAGTCGACGATCTGAGTCCCGCCGCCTTCTCCTCCATCGACTAGCTCATGCGTTATCCCCACTCGCTGACTAAAAGAATTTGTTTCCAAACATTCTGAGTCCCACCGCTGCTCTATGCGACTTTTTAACTTGTAAAAATGGATTAATTAATTTCATTTTTTTGTTTAGAATACAACAAACGTTTATTGAAATGAAAGGTAACAAAAAATATTGTAATATTGCATAATTCTCATTTATATTTACTATAAAAAATATAAAAATTAAATTTTTTTATTTATAGGTAACATAAATTTAAAAATTAAAGAATATATTATTTATTGATGAACTAAATACTCATTGTTATTATGAAAATGAAATGAAATAAGATTTATTTTATCTTTTATTTATAAAGCAATCACTTAAATTTTCAAATAAATAACATTTTATTGATTGATTAAATATATCTAGTTTAATTTTTATATTTTTTTCAATAGATATAAATGAGAATTATGCAATATTGTATTATTTCTTTGTTACTTTTTATTTCAATAAACATTTGTTGTACTCCAAACAAAAAAATGAAATTAATAAACCCATTTTTACAAGTGAAAAAGTCGCATAGAGCAACGAGAATGTTTGGAAACAAATTCTTTTAGTCAGCGAGTGGGGGTAACGCACGAGCGAGTCGATGGAGGAGAAGGCGGCGGGACTCAGATCGTTGACTGTAATATAATTTGTTTGTGCTGTTTACAAATAATTAGATAACCTATAATATGTTTGCAACACATGTGTTGAGTTAGATGCGTACTATGCGTATAATTATTAAAGATTATAAATTATTTGTAACTTTTTAGTGCATTTTTTTGAAGTCGGTTTTGTTTTTTGTTAAAAAAATTTTTTTTTGTAACTGTTTAGTGCATTTTTTTGAAATTGGTTTTGTTTTTTGTTAAAAAATTTTTTAGTATATCCCCCTACTAAAAGCGCAAATATAGGTAGACCCACTAATTATGCCTAACTTCCATTATCAATTCATAACGCATGCATTAGTACATTATACCAAGCAATGTATAGGAGGAAAGAGAGAAGGCCCAACGGCACAGTGTCGTTGTGTGTGCATGTATACATATTGAAGCTTAGGTAAGAGAAGGATAGATAGATAGATAGATAGATAATTAATTTATTAATGTACAGTATGTTGTACAACAAAATATAGTTTACAAAAGATTATAACAATAGAATAAAAATAAAAATAAAATACAAATAAAAATAGTAATAATAAACTACAAAAATAAAAAAAAGTACAAACAAAATAAAAATCAAAACAAAAAGCAAAGAAAATTTTAAGCTGGGACCAGAGGTCCAAACTCTTGGGAGAGGAAGTGCGCATGAGAGGTCAACTTGAAAGATGAGAGTGAAGATGAAGTCCTAAGCGACGATGGAAGTTCATTCCATAGTCGCGAGGATGAAACAGTGAATGAGCGTTGATGGTATTCGGTGGAAGAATGAGGAATGGTCAATGGCCTCACATCCCCCCTCAGAGTCCTAACAGGCCGGTTCCACTGATATCTAGAAAATAGATATGAAGGTGAGCATGATAAAAACATTTTGAAAAGAAAAGTAGAGGCAAAGTAGTTCCTTCTACCTGCAGTAGATAACCAACCCAGAGAGAGCCTATAAGGAGAGATGTGCTCACGCCTACCTACACCATAGATGTAACGAATACCAGCGTTGATAACCCTCTGAAGCCTAAGGTCGAGTTCAGCAGAAAGGTCAGTAAACACAAGACAACAATAGTCAAGAATGGGAAACAGCAGTGTACGAATAAGGTGCTTACGTAGAGCAAAAGTAGTGCTCCGTCTAAAGAAATTAAGTCGATAGAGGAGAGAGAACGACCTGTTACACACATGTGTGATATGCTCCTTCCAGTTCAGCTTGCTGTCAAGATACACACCCAGATTACGAACAGATGACTCAAAACCGATTGTCTCACCATTGATGCAGATACCAGTAGACGGCATGGAGGTTAGAATATTGATATAATAATAAGAGCCAATTATGATAGCCTTTGTCTTGTTGATATTCAACTTAAGATGATTGCTGGATGCCCAATCTGCGACCAATGACGCATGTTCACTCATTAGTGAAGTATAATGATCAAGCTCAGCAATCGGAAAGTGCACATACAGCAGCAAATCATCAGCATATAAGAGGTGCTGAACATTCTGATGGAAGGCAGAAGAGATGTCATTGATATAGATAGAGAACAGCAGAGGACCCAGAACAGAGCCCTGAGGAACACCAGTGTTAAGACAGACAAAATCTGATGACCTACCAACAGTATCAATGACAGCTTGACGACGATCAGAGAGATAAGAGCCGATCCACCTGATAACGGTGTGCGAAATATCGAGCGAATGTAGTTTCCGAAGTAAGGTGACATGGCACACCGTATCGAATGCCTTGCTGAAGTCGAATAACAGGAGCATCGTAACGTACCGTCTGTCCATATTAAGTCTAATGTCCTCTGTCAATTTAAGTAGAGCAGTCTGAGTGCTGTGGCCAGCTCTAAAACCAGTCTGATAAGCGTCCAGTAACCGTCTAGTTGTCAAGTAATTATACAACTGATCATAAACAAGGCGCTCAAGAACCTTGGGCATAAAAGACAACACAGAGATGGGTCGTATATCACCCATAGTGCGCGGGGAAGAGACCTTGTTGATCGTAGTGACCAGCGAAGTCTTCCAACAAGAAGGAAAAACGCACTCTCGCAGCGAATCATTATAAATGCGACAGAGCTGAGGGCCAATGACAGGAAAAGCAGATTTTATGATAGATTGGAGGATAGCGTCAAATCCTCTAGCCTGAGAGTCAGAACGTCTAATAGCCATTCCAACCTCATCCAAAGTAACAGCATTGAATTTGAACAAGGGCATGAAAGGTTCATCTACAGATAAAGACTGTAAGTAAGCAGAAATAGAAGGTACCAAAGGATCAAACGCGACCCCACCAAAGTATTTATTGAGTTCATCAATAGAAAAAGTATGACCGGATCTATCACCACTAGAGCATATACCAAGGTTCCTGAGCTCCTTCCAGATCAGTCGAGAGTCAGTGATACCAGATAGTCTGTCATGATAGTAGAGCAGTTTGGCCGATTCGATGTGCTCATGAGCCTGATCACGAGCAACCCTGTAGCAAAGTAAATCAGCATGTAGTCTTGAGCGTTTATAGCGTCTGTACAGCCGATCCCTCTCTCGTATCAGATGATGATGTTCAGCAGTAAACCACGGTCGACGACGGCCCCCCTGACGGACCCTCCTGAGAGGCACAAATAGTGCAACTGCCTCATCCAGATGGTGATAGAGACATTCAAGGCGATCTGACAGGGAGGAATCACCGACACACACGGAAAAATTCAGTGAACGAAAGTAATCAAGGAGAACAGCATCATCAACGGAACTGTAATCACGAAAGCTAAAGTCATTGAGCAAAGGCTTAGAGAGAGATGACTGAACAGTAGCTGCAATGAAGTCATGTCCGTCGATGAATGGAACATCAGTCTTCCAGTAGTCAAGTAGCAAGTCATTCGCATCAACAAGGCACAGGTCAAGCCATGTATCAGAAGTAGAGGTGTGGTGAGTTGGTCCATATGGCACAGAAAAGAGAGCATTTTCAGCAATCAAACTCCTGAGAAACACAGAATCATCAGAATCAGTACATAAATTAGTGTTAAAGTCACCCAGAATAATCTTAGTACTATAATTATGAATAAAAGAAGTTAAGTCGGGAATAAAATCTGTGTTTAACAGAAACGGAGCATGTGGGGACCTATAGACGACACCAACAAAAACAACAGAAGGAGAGCGAGAGAGAGAGGGAGAGAGAGAGAGAAAACAAAACTCCCAGTTTTCTTAATTTGATAATTGGGTCATACAAACCGAATATTGGCCCAATAATTATAGGACACGTATGGGACCTTCCTGCAGACATTCTCTATCAGATAAGAAAAAGTTTTTTCGAATCGGTTAAGAAATGACGGAGTTATGAGGTAACAGACAAAAAAAAAAAAATTTAGTCGAATTGAGAACCTTCTTCTTTTTGAAGTCGGTTAAAAAGACTTAATAAAGAAAACGACAGTATTTTAGACATTTCTAAACAGTTAACAGAAATGATCAAAACCGTACTGACTGGAAAAGATGGACCAGTAAAACGCTATTATAAATTAACGACTTCAATTAAATTTGAAAACTTTTTGGATTATTTTATGTCTGAATTAAGTTCGCTGGACTTACTCTATGTTGTAGTTAGTACTATTGTAGCAAATAAAAGTTCATCTGAAAGTATAAAAGAAAAAAAAATATATAAAGTTCGTGATATTTTAATAAATAGAATAGATAAAGACTATCATGTTAGAGATATGGAAATAAATAAATTAACCTTCTGACAGCCGGGATGACGCTATATGGCATCATCCCATGATCGGCCCACATATACTATTACTTAAGAAACATTCATATGGAAAATTTCGAGAAAGTTACACTTTTTTAGTGGAAAAAATTCCGGCTGTCAGAAGGTTAAGCGAGCTAAACGTAACTCCATCTAATATACAAAAAAAAATTGTATAACATACAGTATAATCCAGCGAAAGAAGAGTCAGTTAATTTTATAGACAGATTTGAAGAAATAGTAAGAAGTTATAATAACATGCCAAAAGTTGAATCGTTGTCTGAAGACGACAAAAGAGATTTCTTCTATAATGCTATCATAAGCAAAATACATCAAGTAGAAGGAATACATTTTATGACAGAAAGTGTGACGGTGAAAGAGTTATCTTATGATAAACTTAAGTTACTTATTATGCAGGTTGAAAACCACCAAACGACAGACAAACATCCAACGACAGCTATGACGGCCAAGTCACAGGCGGTACAGAAAGAGCGATGTTTTGAATGCGACGCTTATGGGCACTATGCCAGCAGCTGCCTACGACAGGGAACTAACATAAAGAAATGTTCCTTCTGTCTGAGATTTACCCGTTACCATGTGATTTTAACATGTCCAAAACGTCAAGAAGACTCGAGACAGAACTACAGAAAAAGGTATGCATCTAAATATTGTAATTATAAAAGTAAATAAAGTACAGGTTGGACAGCATTTAAACGTAAGATAATTAATCCAATTAATAATGGCAATCAAAAACTAGCAAAATCTGACAGTAAAAGGAGACAAGAAAATTATGTAAGTTACAAAAGAGGAAAATATCAAAAAGGAGGTAGTTCTTACTAATTAAAATCTAGAAACGAGAAGACTAATGAACAGAGTGCTGACAGTGGTGCGACAGAACATTTGACAAATTCTAATTTAATTTTCAAGACATTTATTAAACAACTGGATGAAATTCAATGAGCAAATAAAGACAGTAGCGCAAATTTTAAATCTGAGAGAGAAGGAAACGTGCAAATAAATACGACTCCCGGTCATTATGCACTGCGTGGTGCGCAGTTTCAATAAATATAAAAATACATTTTTTTATTTATACATTTACATTTATACTTTTACATTTATATTCATATCTTTACATTTTTAAATACTTTGATGGTATTATATATAGATACACATATTTTATTATTAAATTATTGTTTATAACCACAGACACTTTTATAGAGCTTTTTATATCATACACAAAAAAGCAAAATTATCCTTTTCCGTAGTTGTAATTTCATTAGCAGAAGAAATAAATTTAATGAATCTAAATTGATCTCTAATTGTTGCAGGCAACAGATAGCTTCAAATATATAACTGCACATTGAATGTATAATCAGTTGCTAGCTGTCTACTTGTGCTCGGTTGCATATCTATATATATGATTTTTCTTTTGCGGGCTACGGTAGCGCATCCTTTCGGCAGTCTACAAAAGACTGACTTTTGGCATCGAAAACACGCCACAAAGTGCGTATTTTCGGCGAGCAGAACTAGAAAAAATTATATATTTATAAATTATATAAAAAATTATAGTATTGTGAATAGAATTGAAAGACTGACACTACAAAGACAAAACCATTCTTATATTCCGACTGCTATAGATTATTTACATTATTTTGAATATGTTGCTCTCTTGATTATTGTTATCTTTATCGGCTAAAAATTAAATTTACTAGGAGAGGATCCCTTATTGTGAATGCGGAAAAAGTTTAATATATAAAATCGATATATAAAAATATAAGATATGAAATTATAGAATTAGGATTAATGTAAAAGAAAAGATAGTTTAACGCGATATTTAAAAGTTCACAAGGAATTAAATTTTTATATGCATTTTATTTTTATAATTAATATCATTATAGAATTAGAATTTAAGATAGTTTAACGCGACATTCAAAAGTTCATAAGGAACCAAATTTTTATATTTATGAATAGAGAAAAAGATTAATAGAAACACTTCCTCTCTGCATTTTTAATTTTTGGGCTTGAAACCAACATATATAAATATATATAGCTACATTAAAAGTGTTTGAAAAGAAAAATATATCATTATTATAGAATTTTTGTGTAAATCTGTAAGCTTCCTTTAGCGATAGTATATAACTAATCTGTAAGCTTTTTTTAGCGACAATGAAAAATAAATCTGTAAAATTTCTTTTAGCGATAATAAAAAATAAATCTCTAAGCTTTTTTTAGGAACAATAGAAAATACATTTGTAAGCTTCTCTTAACGGTAATAAAAAATAAATTTCTAAGCTTTTAACGGCAATAAAAGCGTTATCTGTAAGCTTCTTTTAACGGCAATAAAAGCGTTATCTGTCAGCTTCTTTTAGCAACAGTACAAAAGTAAATTTATTTTAGTGACAATATATAAAAAAAGGCTTTTAATGCATTTATATATTTATATGTTGTTCTCAAGCTCAGAAATCGTTTATTCAGATAAACCTACCAATATCTCAATTTCAATTCAAGAAATATGATATTTTAGTCTAAGAAAGATGGTCTTATGGCAACTACAGAGGTAAGGAAAAATTTCCATTTCATATTTTAAAAATTCTCTTTTTATTTTATAAATTTTTTTGGATTTCTAATTTTTTCACCATTTTGTAAGTTTTAAAAAATAGTTGGAAATTAAACTTGTTTCAAAATATGCATGAAATATTACTAAATTCATCTCGGTGAACAAAATGCAGAGAGGAGGCTTTTAATTATTAATTAATTTTAATTGTAGTTGGAAATTTCAATATATCTAAACACTCAATATCATTATAAAAGAATGAGGGACTGCTGAGGAGGTGCTTAGTGGGTGCTTAAGAAAATCGAGGGGGTGCTGAGGGAGTGCTGGGGTTAAATATCTGATAAAAAATATCGCAATCATTAAAAATTTCTATTCAGAGGGAAAATTATAACGTAATTTGAGAGGGGGCTAAATGGAGAAATTGCGGGAAGAGTGCAAAGGGGGTGCTGAGGGGGTGGGTCGACTGAATATGGTATTATAACTATATATATATATACTAGGGGGGTACCCCCCTGCTCGCCCCACTCGCCAACCCGTAAAGATGGGGTGATTTATGATGGACCTCCTGTTGTCATATTTCATGTATATCTTCTTAATCATAGGTCACATTATATTATTTTAAATAATATTTTTCTTCTATATATATGAAAAAAAAATTAATAATTCATTTTCTAATTTTTTAAATTATTTTATTATAAATATGTTTTACATATATATGTTATATATTGCTTATAAGTTATACATTAATTAAAAATATTATGTTATATATTTTTAATATCTAATACTTATTTAATCTACTTTATAATATATTTAATTTAATTTTTAAAAATGTAATTTTACATTTAATTGTTTATCTATACAAAAGACAAGACATAGTCTTGAGTAACGACTTTCCACACCACTTTATATTTCAAACTTTAGTTAATATTATGATGAATTGCATCAACTTATTTAATTTAATTTTATAAATTTATTCAATTTTTAAAAATAATTTTTAATTTATCTAATGCATTTTTATTTTGTGAAATATGGAGGTGCCGTTATAGCGTGTTAGATTTTTTGATTAATGGAAACCTTTGCCAGGAGCCTTAAAAACCACTTTGTTTTGTTGTTATATGATATCATGTTATATATTTATAATATAATTCATTTTATGTATTGTATATGAATAAAAATATTGATATTATATAAAATATAAATATAAAAATAACTTATTAATGAAATGATATTCATGATCAAAGTTATAATAAAATTTTTAAATAATTACTTTTGATGAAAATTTTGTCAATATTATTATTGACATATCATAATGTTCATTTGTGTTTTAAGATTTATAGGATTATTTTAGTGTAATTCCTTTTTGATATCTTTTTGACTTAATTTACATTTTATAAGATATATAAAAAATTTTTTACTAAAATTCAAAAATCTTTTTATTTTAATATTCAAAAATAAGTGAAATAATCATTAGTAATATTGATAAGATCATTAAATCATTATATTATTCTGATTATTTTAATTTGTATATATATGTATATATATATATATATATATATATATATATATATATATATATATAAATATAAATATAAATATAAATATATATATATATATATATATATATATATATATATACACAATATTACTAATGATTATTTCACTTATTTTTGAATATTAAAATAAAAAGATTTTTGAATTTTAGTAAAAAATTTTTGATATATCTTATAAAATGTAAATTAAGTCAAAAAGATATCAAAAAGGAATTACACTAAAATAATCCTATAAATCTTAAAACACAAATGAACATTATGATATGTCAATAATAATATTGACAAAATTTTCATCAAAAGTAATGATTTAAAAATTTTATTATAACTTTGATCATGAATATCATTTCATTAATAAGTTATTTTTATATTTATATTTTATATAATATCAATATTTTTATTCATATATAATACATAAAATGAATTATATTATAAATATATAACATGATATCATATAACAACAAAATAAAGTGGTTTTTAAAGCTCCTGGCGAAGGTTTCCATTAATCAAAAAATCTAACACGCTATAACGGTACCTCCATATTTCACAAAATAAAAATGCAAAATTATAAATAATATATATATATATATATATATATATATATATATAATAATAACTTTGAAATATTAGATTTATTTTGTACAATACTTATTTTTATAATTTTTTAATCCTGTATATTTTCTTAATAAAATTAGCTAACCTTAATAAATGTCGAGAATAAATTTCATGATTTTGATTAAGATAATAGCGATTTTGATTAATATAAAATTTTTAAAAAATTTAGTATTATAATAGATATGGGTAATTCTTTCATACTTTTAAAAATCATGTTACTGCGTCATTTCTCCTAAATATGAGATAGCACATCTTGTTAGCAAATGTTCACTGATTTATTGAGTTATTAGAAACTAATTTTGTTATATTTTTAATGATAATTAGACGTGTCATTTTATGGCGGATGGGGAAAAGAGGTTTTTTTTTGAAATTTAAATGTTACCAGGCCATGTAAAATGATAAATTACCGCTATAAAAAAAATGACTACTGCTTTTTTTATTTGAAATTCACACCAAAGCTTTATCTATACACATACTTTTGGAAAATCAAGAGCATGGGTGTGTGCCTGTTAACAAAAGTACTTTCTGAAAGGTTATTAAAATGTTACCAAAAATTTATATATTTTACTTTTTTCTGGAAAATACGATGCTGTAAAAAAGACTATTCAGCGGTGACATTGTAAACTACATCAAAAGGTAATATTTAGAATCACAAAGAGAAATTTTTTATTAGGAACGTGTGCCTAGTGTAGATAAAGTTCTTTGTTCGTTTGAAATTATACTTAAAAAACGTGACTCACTTTTGAAAATAGGTTTTTATCCACTAATATGAAAACCTAAGCTTTGATTCATCTTTTCTCTGTTGTGAACTTTGTAATTTACTATTTTATAATACTCAATGTAATCTTTAAGTTGCTTTTGAAGTATTATTTCGAGTATTCTGGAAATCATTGAATTTTTCCCGGCTATTAAATTTTCCAAATTTACATCGATTACCTAGTTTCTATCAATGTTTTAATTCTAAAGAGTTTAAACTTTAAAAAGCTCAGTTTTAGTATGTATTTAATAGCTTACACCTAGAACGTTGAGTTGAATCATCACTAAAATTTCTAGATTTTAAATTTAAAATTTTTAGATTTAATGTTTATTAAATAAACTAAAATATTTGGTTAAAAGGAATATAAGTATTTTTATTCGAAAACATAAACTACACAAATCTATGTCAAATTTCATACCCTAAGATTGACAATTTTAGCAAAAATAAATTGATATTCCACTCACTTATGATTTGTAATCAGGAATCCCAAAAGCCATTGGGTAACTAATATCACTCAATTTTAATACCCGAATCGCCAAAAATGAATTTTCCAAAAAATTGCCATTTCTGGCATATTTTATTTATTACAAAAAATTTTGTAATTATTAATGTAAATTGCGTATTTAAATATTTTCTGTAACATATTAAACATGTAAAAATGAAAAAGCTCAATGGAAAATGATCTATTATAGCCCAAAATACTTAAAAACTGATCTGAGATAGGTAAAATATTATACCTGGGTGTGATAATAATGAATATATTTAAATGTCTTATATTAAAAAAAGCTATCTTCAAAAGTGAGTAATGCGATTTTTTCTTTTATTATCATTTTAATATATCAACATTTAAAAAAAATAAATTTGATACATGTGTCTTCAATTTTTTTTAATTTATTGAAAGTAAATTTTAACACTATGAAAAATTTACTCGAAAATCTGTCTTTTGATGTTTGTTAAAAAGACTACCCTTAAAAGTGAGTAACACGATTTTTTTCTTTCATTATAATACGTCAACATTCAGAGAAAATTAGTTTTATACGTGTGCCTGTATTTTTTTTTTTTTTTAATTTGTTGCAGGTGAAATTTTAACATTATGAAAGATTTACCCATATATCCAACTAAAATGTTTAACATTTTATATAATTATTAAATAAATCTTAACTCATAAATGTAATCAATAGTTTCAATTATAATTATTTTAATATAATAATTGATATATAATGTTTATTTGAATCTTTTAAGATTTAGAGGATTATTTTGTTATATTTTTTATTTAATATGTTTTGACTTATTTTTATATTTTATAAGATATATCATAATTTTTTTACTATGATTTTTAAATATTTTCAATAAAATGTTAAACACTTCATATAAGTATTTAACTAAATATTAACAAAATACATTATTAATAGTTTTAATATATAATAATTAAACAATTTTAATTATTTATTCAGTACTTACTTTAAATATATAATAAAACTAACTGCTAAATTTTTTATATCATAATTATATATTATAGTATATCATAAAATTTTTTTAAGAATATTGATTATTCTTAATAAATATCTTGAATATTTATCATGATCTTGGTTAATATAATATTCAGCTATGGGTTCCCGTAATTCTATTTTATATTCTATAATTTTATTCGCGTAATATTTATAATATTCTGGCACTTCTTTTTAATGATTGAATTCGAGTTTTTCATCATTTTAACCAATATAAGAATTCTTTAATACTTTATACAGTTGCACACAATTCAATATTTATATGACTATTATATTTAGCTAATAAATAACTATTATATGGAACAACCATTGAATTATCAACTGGAATAATTTTATGAGAATATTTTAAATGATAAACATGATTATCGTTTACATTATTTCTTCTTTTGTATTCTGGATATTTATCTTCTTTAAGTACAGTATGTTCGCTAAAAGATTTTGGAAAATTCTTTTCACATATATTACTATTTTTTTTATAGCATGGTGACTTCTCAGTATGTAGACCATGTAACATATGTTTAATTACTAATTTTTGTAAATATTTATCATCTGAAGATGGTATTTCTGCTGAAATATGTTAATCAATTAAATCTATAGTAGATAATTTATTATTTGGATGTAACGTAAGAATAAGATGCACGTGTGGTAAACCTCTTTTTTGAAATTCTATTGAAAATACATAAGCTTTAATAGTTCCAAATATTTTATTTTTAACAATATCATTCAATAACATTTTAAATTTTGCATAAAATAAACGAACTGTAATAGTAGGAATATCATTAGGAGTTGTTCCTACTGGAAAATTTTTCATAATTTCTTCAAGTTCTTTCCATTTTGGATTACATGTCATTGTAATGAATAAATCTGGTTTTCCTACTTTTCTCATTATTGCCATAGCATCTTGATAATATTGCTGCATATATCTTGGACTTCCAATATATGTGGCTGGTAAAATAAAAAGCTTTCCTAACATTTCTTTATTTTTAAAATTTTTTGAAACATTTAAAGCACTATTTTTTATATGATCTAATAAACCTTGATAACATTCTATACGTAATTGTTTTTGATTATTGAGTAAAAAATTAATTCTATTATATTCAATCATTATATATGCATGAATTATAGACTCTTGTGTTAATCTACCACAATATAAAATTGGATTAAAATTTGTTTCGTCTAATCTATATGCTACTCTATGTAAATTGTGTATTGAAGAATAGTTAAATTTTCATTTTTTATATTAGGACGTTTATTATAACCTATACTCCATCCTAAATCACCCTGAGGAAATAATAAAGGAAATATCATTCGTATCATACGGTACGTGGGGGGTCTGAAGCTGAATTTTTCAACATAACTATATAATATAGGAAGATATATATATATATATATATATTTATATATATATATACAGGGTATCAATTAAGTCCCAGGACGACTGAATATTTTCTAAAGTACTTTATTTCTGAAAAAGGTCAAGGTCACTCCTTTAGTGACTTTGAACAAGGGATCCAATAGTGACCTTTAATTTGCCCTTGGACTTGACCTTAAAGGTTATTTAAAAATCAACTTTTTTTTTTAAATAAGAACCCCTATTTTCAACACCGGCAATCGATAGAGCGGGAAATTTTACGTTCAGATATATAATTGGGTCGCAGGAAAAAATTCACCTTGAGGGTTACTCTAAGGTAATTTACCCCTAACAAGGTATTGAGATACCTTTGAATATTTTTTCGATCGGTAAAGTTTTTATTTTTGTAGTTTTCAGTGTGAGTCCTCTTGCCTTTCACGATTAGGGTGCTTGATTAGCGTGAGTCCCCTTGTCTCTCACGATTAGGGTGCTTGATTAGCGTGAGTCTCCTTGCCTCTCACGATTAGGGGGCTTTATTAGTGAGACCCCTTGCCTCTCACTTAAAGGTTCAAAGTTTGACGGCGTTGCTCAAACTGAAAACTTTGAACTTCTTGACAAAAAGCTAGACGATTGTAAAAATCAGTAACAGCATCACGAATCATTGCTCTATCAATTCTAGCAACCTCCTGCATAATTCGATTGCACAGTTCTTCTAAGTTGTATGGTTCAGTTCCATAAACTTTTCTCCTAAAGTAACCCCAGAGAAAATAATCGAGTGGTGTCAGATCCGAAGATCTAGTAGGCCATTCGATTTCACTCTTTCTTTAAATCCATCTACGAGGAAACTGAGCATCCAAATATGGTCGAACATTTCAACTGAAATGAGCGGCTGCTCCATCCTGCTGAAATCAAGTTACATCATAATCATCACCTGCTAATTCTCTAATTCATGGTATTATTTGATTCCTAAGTAACTGTTCGTATAAAGCTGCAGTGAGATTACCGTCGATAAAGAAAGGACCTACAAAAGTATCTTTAAATATACCAGCCCATACATTCACTTTTTGTGGATATTGTGTGTGGTTATCCAACATCCATGCAGGATTTAAGTCACACCAATATCTGCAATTGTGTCTATTATCTTCACCATTTAAAGTGAAAGTAACTGACGATCCAGATCATCTTCATTAAGCTACTGAACCAAATGGATTTTATGAGGATGAAAATGAATGCTTTTCAGAATTTTTCTCACGCATTCTTGAGAAACGTCATGCCTATGCCCAGTTTTACGTAAACTAAGATGTGGATTTTTAATAAATGCTTGAGCAATTTAAATCTGCTTTTTCTCAGTTACAACAGATGTTGGGCGACAAGCTCTCTGAAGATCACTAATAGTTCCAAATTCTTCGAAGCGTCATTCAGTCCTTTCTACTGTAGATTTTGAAATAGGCGTTTGTCTATCTTGATTACGAAAATTGTTATTAAGGAGATGTAAAACGGACACTACACCTGTACTTATAGATATTAGGTTCCTTTCTATTTTATTGCTGAATTTTCAGAAAAGAAATGCATTAGCTTGTTGTATGTATCATGATGATTATTTTGATAAATTTTAAAATAAATTCATTCATTAGCTTTTAAGATATCCTATACAAAATTGAAAAATGTTAATAAATAATTTTGGAACACAAAATTCTCAATAACTAATGAATGAATTCATTTAAAAATTTAAGTGAATAATCTTCATGGTACATACTACAACTTGATGCATTTTTTTATTGGAAATTTTGCAATAAAATGTAAAGATAGTGAATATTTATGAGTACAGGTTTAGTGTCCATTTCACATCCCCTTAAACAGTGTGCGCACTTCAAGGTAAGATCGAACTCGATCTCCCCAGCTACGCATCATCAAAAAACTGATCCGTCCTCGCTCCGAGAATTTAGCATACGCCTTTTTTTTAATTAGGTAAGAATAGTACAGGAATCAAAACCAAAAGAAAAACTTATCAGTTGCAAGGAAAGACGGATTGTTCAAAAAGGAATGTTTAGATAAAATAAATTTTGAGTACTAAAATACCTACCAATTTATACTACCAATTTAAACTATGGAACTTTTGTTTAAAAATCATCAGCCGAAAGTACGATCTAGAAACAACGAAAAAGATCTAATAAATTCTGTTTTTTTCTCAAATGCTTAAATAGCAAGAGTCCTCAAATTAGCACCTTTTTGGCTGGAAATGAGTATTCGGGGGTTTTTGGGTCGCTGAGTTCAAATCTGCTACCAAAATGTCGATTTTTTAAAATCCAAGATGGCAAATTTAAGATGATGGATAAAAATCATAGAAATAGCACCTTTTTTGCAGGAAATGAGCACTCGGTGGTTTTTGGGGTTGCTGAGTGCGAATCTGCTATCAAATTCTTTATTTTTGTAAATAAATTAACAAAGAAAAAGAGCCACTTCCTGTCAAACCCGGAGACGCGAATTTTTTGATAATTCATTCGCCATATCGTATCCGCCATTTCAAATTTAAAAATTATGACGATTTCGTAATCAGCGACCCCGAAAATCACTAAGTAAGAAATATCGTGAAAATGCAATAAAAAGTTTCTTTAACAGTGGATTTTTTTCGAAAATAGGTGATTTTTCTGTATTTATTTATTTGTAAACAAATTATCAAAAATTATTACATAAATAATTGATTCTGTATTATATCAAGATCACAAAATTACAAATAACCCTAGGTAAATCGAATGAAACCTCCTTTAAGACAGCGAAATAATGTGTAAGACAAGGCAAGTCCTGGGAGACCTGCTGTGCCGGGAAGGGTTAAAGTACACATATTATTAGATAAAAATTTCCGTAATAAAGATAAACAAACGCTTATTTCATAATCTAAAATCGTAAGAACTGCACGGCACTTCGCAGAATCCGGGACTATGAGTAATCTTGAGAAACTGATCGCCTGACATATGTAGCAACTGAGTAGAAGCAGATTGTTATCTGCATAAAATCACTCTTAACATCATTTAGTACAAAAACTTCCCGCTGTAACGATTGTCATTGTAAAAAATAAAGGTTTTTCTTAAAAAAATTGTTAGCTTTGAAATACTTAAAGGTCAAGTCCAAGGTCAAATTAAGGACCTCATGTAGAAAGCCACAAAAAATAGCTTTACCGATCGAAAAAATATTCAAAGGTATCTCAAAACCTTGTTGGGGGTAAATGTCCTTTAAGTAACTCTCAAGGTCAAACTTATTCTCTCTTTTCCCGCTCCATCAATTTCCGTTGTAAAAAATAGGAGTTTCTATTTTTAAAAAAAGTTGACCTTTAAAAAACCTTTAAGGTCAAGTCCAAGGTCAAACTAAAGGTCACCATTAAAACCTAAAGGAGTGACCTTAAATGAATTTATAATTTCTTGTGAAAATACCCCATGCACATGCACAGGTTGATTCCCAAGCAAGAGAGAACTATACCTACAGCTGACGATACCAACATATCTTAAGAAAAAACTTTATCTAATAGTTTTTCATAATTTATATAAACACCATCGGTTAAAACAAGAAAAAAATAGCTGGCTCCGCTATATATTAGTATTATAAATAAATTTTATAATGAGAATAACTTACCAAAAAAGATAGGTTATATTATACACTGAAAAAAAATCAACCTTCGTTACTAGGCACTCCGCTGTCACTACCGGAGTCGCTCTGGCAACTAGTACATAGCCTATATTACTGGTGAGACTAGCAGTGTTTACCATGTTCACAGAAAAATCGTCAACAACGATGTAGGCATAACTGTTAATGAAATTATTTAGCAATTCAATATATTCATAATGTTGCAAATGGAAATCATTTTTGTAAATAATTTATATGTAACAATTATAATGTTAATTTAACCAGAAAAATAATATTAACGTGAAAATAAATCATAATGTAAACTTAAACTAAATAATTATTTTGAAAAGTTGCGATTGTTTTCTTAATAGCAGAAGTTTTTAGCAAATATAAAATTGGTAAATTATAATTTTAAATAAAAAATTTTTACATCATTAAATTATATTATAAAAATTTTTTTAATCGATTTCCATTTAAAAGATTTATATTTGTCTCAAAGTATTTACTATTATCTTCGTCATTTCTATCAAATAATCCAAATAATTTATATTTAAAATCATAATTTTATGATTTTTTAAATTTATAAAAAACGTTATTTTAATTATTAGAAAAAATTGCTACTTATTAAAATAATATTTTTAGGTCAAGTTTACATTGTGATTTATTTTCATGTTAAAATTATTTTTCTGGTTAAATGAATATTATAATTGTAATAAAAAAATTATTTACAAAAATTATTTCTGTTTGGAATATTTTTAATATATTGAATTGATAAATAATTTCACTAACAGTCAGGCCTGCATCGTTGTTGACAGTTTCTCTGTGTTAAATGGTAAACACTGCTAGTCTCAGTATTATATAGGCTGTAGACTTGTTTCCAAAGCAACTCTGGCAGTGATAACCAGAGTGCCTAGAAATAAAGGCTAATTTTTTTTTCAGTGTAGATTATTAATAGGTCTCCTATTATTCAAAAGCTTCGTGCAATTATTTTGTTCTTATTATAAAATTTATCTATTATATCAGTATGGAGCGGGGGTTGCCATTTTTTTCGTGTTACAGTGAATGATGTTTATATAAATGATGAAAAACACTATTAGATGAAGACAAATAGTTCGGCCTGCCCTTAACCTTAAAAATTTTGGTACTTATTGACGCGTTAAAATTTGTGTCCGACTCCGGCAAGCTGTAAGAGTTCAGTACACTTCGTACATAAGTCCGATCTATCTGACCGTTACTAAAATGCGCGTGTGTTTTCTAGCGATCTCTGCGGCTTCATGTTTTCTTTTTTCTTCCATTTCTTTATCTTTATCTTATTAATAAAAATATGCACACAGAGAAATAAGTCATTATCTAATAAATTTTGCTATCTATTCATCATTTCAATTATTATATTTCAACACATATAAATTTGTAAAATTTACAAATTTTATTATTTAAAGTTTTGTACTATTCATAAATTTTTGTGTTAGAACTTCAACTTTGAAAAATTCACGAGAATTATTTGTAAATTTTAACACAAAAAAATTTGTATTCCATCTGTAACACTTACGTGTGTTAAAATTACAATTTTTTTTTCATAGTGTATTTATGAATATAAAAGTATGTCCATAAGTCTCAGAATAGAAATTAAGCTACAGTTTCTGATAAAGAGTAATATAGTATGGAAATATGCTCAATACATTTAAATTAACTATGTAACACTTATAATTTATTATCATAATATTTGGCTTATACATCTCAGATTTTTTTCTTAATTCAAATATATGCAAAGTAAAGTTCCCAAAACATCATCTAAATTTCTCATAATTTTATCTTAATCAGTAAAATATAATGTAACTTAATTTCAACCATCTCTATAAAAAAATTTTTAAATTAAAAATGTCCGTTCATACACAATCACAATTGGAAAAAGTCGAAATTTAATATTTAACTTTTTATATAATATAATCAATTGAAATAATTTTATAATAAATTCAGATAATGTTTTGGGAACTTAACTTTGCATATATTCGAGTAAAGAAAAAAATCTGAGATGTATTAGCAAAATATTATTACAATAAATTATAAGTGCAACATAGTCATTTCGAATAGATTGAGCATCATTTCATGCTATATTAATCTTCATCATAAACTGTAGCTCAATACCTATTCTAAGACTTATGAACATACTTTCATATTTATAAAGACACCGTGAAAAAAAATTTGTAATTTTAATACACGTAAGTGTTACAGATGAAACACAAATTTTTTTGTGTTAAAATTTACAAATAATTTTTGTGTATTTTCCAAAGTTAAAATTTTAACACAAAAATTCATGAATAATACAAAATTTTGAATGATAAATACATATACATATTTGATCATTAACCGGCAGAGGGTTTACCACGCTTCCTAGATATTGACTTCCTTATGGCAAGCAAGTGCGCACGAAAGAAATAAGATAGATTAGAGCATAAAAACTGACAGTTCCGTTTGGTTTGAAAGAATAATCATTCGGCCTATTTTCTCACGTTCTATTTTATGTGATGGGTAGAGATATTTTTGTAGGTCGACAACAAAATCTAAAAAAAATTCTTGTCGTGTCGTTAAGTTGCTTTTAAATTTTCTCACTTCAGCAGAAAATTACGCATTTTTGACCCGATTTCATCACGAATTACGTACCAAAATTATATAATTTTCAATAAATTACATATTTTTTTTCGTAATTCATTATTTTCAACATAATGAAATTACATATTTAATATCAAATTAAGTAATAAAATTACATATTTAGGTCAAATTACGTAATTCATTATTTTTCATATTATTCATATGAAATTATAAATGTAAAATACAAAACAAAATTATGTACTTTATACAAAATTACGTAATAAAATTACGTATTTTATATAAAATTACATAATAAAATTACGTATTTAATATCAAATTACGTAATAGAATTACGAAATTTATTATTTTCAACATAATAAAATTACGTTATTTATACGAAATTATTTATGTAAAATGCAAAACAAAATTATCTACTTTATAAAAAATTACGTCCTACAATTATGTATTCAATATTAAATTACGTTATAAAATTATGTATTTCATATCAAATTATGTAATTTAATTACGTATCTAATATCAAATTCCGTAATAAAATTACGCACTTAATAATAAAAACGCTGCTAGGTGCTTAGGCGCAATGCTTTCTGATAAAGCACATTGAGTTAGAGTGATTTGATTTGATTTTTTAAATATGATTTCAATGTAAAAAACATAATTTCTATTCAAGAAAAATTAGTGAGTGTGAGAGAGTGATTACGAAATAGGAAGAGAGAGTCAGGGATAGATAACAATAGGATAAAAATGAGGATCAATCTAAGATAGAAGAACAGAGAGGAAGTGAGGAAGTAAGAAGAGAGTTAATGAAAGCGTTAAATAAAAAAATAAAAGAAGTGATCAAAGAACTACAGTCAGAAAATTATTTTTTAAAAGCTTGTTTCATAAAGACAGTAGCAAATAACTTATATACGAATTTGAGAGCAAATCTATCGAGTAGTTTACGTAAAATAGAAAATAAAATTTTGAAAAAAAGTTAGTTTTCTTTGGACAATAGAGAATAACTTGCATACAAATTTTAGAGCAATTTCATCAAGTATTTTATGTACACAGTAGAAAAAAATTTTTAGTTTCAACGCATATAAGTGTTACAGATAAAACACAATTTTTTTTTTGTTAAAATTTACAAATTTTTTTTGTGTAATTTTCGAAGTTAAAATTTTAACATAAAAATTCATGAATAATACAAAATTTTGAATAGTAAAATTTGTAAATTTTACAAATTTATTCGTGTTAAAATATAATGATTGAAATGATAATTAGATATTAAATAATGCCTTTTCCGTATTTCTTTCTGCTAATATATTTAAAAAAAGAGAGAGATAAAGAAATATAAGAAAACACGGTGAGCACAGGAAGCATCGACAGGTAACACAAAAATTTCGACAAAAACTGAAAGCAGGGCTGTATTTATTGATGATAAGGAAAATTTTTAATAAATATAAAAAGTACTTTTCTCAATCGTTAAAACATTTTTGTGTCAAATATTTGAAATTTTATGGTCGTGCAGGCTTGAGTGAATGCATGTGCGTGTATGGTAGTGTATTACCAAACAATTTTATGTAAGTTTCTAGCCGATTTTAATCGTTTCCGAGGTATACCAGGTGAAGGCAACTTACTTTGTAAACACAGATTGCCACTCTGCCACCTAGCGACATTTAACGTAATTATTTTTATCATTTTGTACTTGGAATTTTACAACGATTCACATCCATAACAATATTAGGATATATTTAAAAAAGTACTCATATGTATCCAAAATGGTTTCCATCTAAAATATAAAAATATGAATATCTTTTATATAGGAGCAGCTAGGATTTCAATTCAAACGGATTTTTCACTTACAATCATCAATAAATACAGCCCTGCTTTCAGTCGATACTTCCTGCCCATCGTGAAAAAGGATAAAATAATGGATGTTGGAGTGGATCAATAAAATCATAAACTAAACTCATTTGACAATATTACATTGTCTTTTAAAGGCGAACGTAAACGAATGATTATGAAAAGAGCCGATTATTTTTTAATATGAGTATATCATATAAGTATAGAAATAGAGCCGGTTAGTGGCTCAGTCGGTAGAGCGTTGGATTCGTAATCTCGGAGTTCTGAATTCGAATCCCGCTCTCGGCAGCCGATTGATAGAAGCACCACTGTACGTTACATGTGCTATATTCACAAACACACTTACGAGCTCCGATGCTGATTAGCATAAAAAATAGCATAAATATAGCGACGTTAAAAAAGAAAAAAAAAGTTTACAAATTTTTGGACTTACTGGAGAGTATCGCAACGAATATAGACGCTTATAGAAGTGTACTTTTAAATGGGAAATTTCATCTAAAAATGAGTTAGTTCTGTTACCCAGTTACTTGGGGGCGTGACCAAATCCCATGTATTTTTATATCTATATATATTATATATAGCACATTTTTCATATGTATTAATGTGTTCATATCAGGCCTCCAGATCATGGATTTTGCTCTTAATTGTAGATAAGTTTGCATATGTCAAAATATGGAAAAAACCAGAGTTGTAGACCCCAAAGCTCAATATTTCCCTAGTTTCAGGCCATTAAAGAAAATCACTAAAAAAGTTACTAGATTTTCAAACGCTTATAATTTTTTAGTATTAACAGTTAGAAGCTTAAAACTCAGCTTAATTTTAAATGAAAGCTGAACTCAAATTCTTTTGAATTTATAGCATATCAAAATATTGTTTTTTCTCATAGCTACAGTGTTATAAAATTAACGTTTTTAAAAGAAAATTTAGGTCAAATTTTTGTAACGCTGCAACTTTGGGAAAAAATAATATTTAGATATGCTATAGATACTATTTCGAAAGGATTTGAGTTCATCTTTCATTTGAAAACAGTTTTAAGCTTCTAGCTGTTAATTTTAAAGAACTATAAATATATAACTATAAAATCTAGTAACTTTTTTAGTGATTTACTTTGATTGCCTGCAACTAGGGAAATATTGAGCTTTGGGATCTACAACTTCGGTTTTTTCCATATTTTGTCATCTGAGAACTTATCTCAAAGTTAGAGCAAAATCTATCAATTGATCAATATGTTGATTTTACAAACATGTTTGTAAAATTTTAACGCAAAAATTTTTTTACAAAAAAGAATTTGACGAATTACACAAAATTTTTTACTGTGTAAAATAACAAAAAAATAAAAAATGAATTTTTTTCAAAATTTTCAAAATGATATAAAATTAAAACTGCACTAAGAAAATGAGTTTTATAAAGCTTGTTTTCTTCAGTCAATAGCGGATAACTTGCATACAAATTTTGGAGCAATTCTATCAAATGGTTTTCGTAAAATAGAAATAAAATAAAAAATAAGAATTTTCAAAAAAATTTTAAAAACACATACGCACGCACGCACACATACATACAGACATTTTCTGGAAACCACTTTTTTTGACTCCTTGAGTAAAAATATGTACAAATTAGTGAAAAAATAGAAAAAAAATTTTTTTCTGGATATAATGCTTTTTCTATGAGAAAGCAATTATGTAACCAAAAGTTCAAATTTGGTACGTAACAAAATATATAATTCTGTTACGTAATTTTGTTACATTAAAAATTACACATCAGAATTACGTATTTATTTTTAACAGGGTAAAGTACATTTATTTATTTACATCACCCTTATATCGAATAATTTGCATAAATCATTAATAAAAAAATAATCATTTATCAAAATATCTTTTTCATGTGCGTTATATAGTTTCATGGGTTTTGAAAATGAAGTTTCTTTTATATTTACAATATTAAATTTGTTCGTATTTTCAATCAAATATCCCATAGTTTTTTTACGAACACTGCAAGTTTTTCATATTTCGTACAAACATCATTGATATAAAAAAAAAAGATATTATTTTACCGAAAAGAAACAAATCATTATCTCTCTATATATAAAGTATATATATTCTCTATTATATATAAAGTAAGAAATTAATATATACATAGTAAAATTTACCATTTTATAGTATTTTTATTGTATATAATAACGGTGCTAATATATAGTTATTATAAGTATGAGATCATTTGAATAACAAAGTACACGCATTTGCAAAATTAACAAACTCCACGTGTTAATTCTAAAAAAAATTTTGTGTTAATTTTAAAAGCACACTGAAACTTTTAAATTTCAAAAAAATATTTGACGAATTACACCAAATTTTTTACAGTGTACTATCTACCCTTTATTATCAGAAATAAATAGTCATTCAAAATGTTTTTAGTATAATTTGACTACTATTTTAATTTTTAACAAAAAGTACAACAGCATTCCTGTTCTGTGACATATGTTCATATCTTTGTACTAGAAAAAGCTATTATCATGAATATGTTTGTGTTAGTTCGTATGATTGAATTCCGAAATTTTAAGATTTTAAGCTATAAATTAGACATATGTCAAATTCAGTAAACTTTCATAGCTTGAGAAATATTTTTTTTTTAATTGCAGAAATGTTCTAAAAAATTCTGTACAAGAGACTATAATGAATAATGGTCTCTTTGTCACACAGTGGTCCCTTTTAAAAAAAAGCGGGCCAAAATCACGGCTTGTTCGATCGCGGCAAGAAGAAGTTATGTATGTTTTTACGGTTAATAAACTCGAATATGAAATGGAAAATGCAATTTTTCATCTTAAATATTATAGATGCTAATTAGGCAATAATTTTTGAAACATGCGTGCACGTGCTGTCAACACACGCATATATATATATATATATATATATATATATATATATATATATATATATATACTAGTAACCCCTGCTCGCGCTGCTCGCCAACTCTCCAATTTGTAAATTTTTTTATACTGAAATCATATAAATATACTTTACTTACAAGGGAAGGCCACGGAGTCCGGGTCAACGATTTGAATGAAAATTTGGGGATAGTTTTTTAGTATATAATAATGGAAAAAAATGATCATTATTTAATCTCATAGGCCCTTTTAACCCTCATAATCATAATTTTAGAGATTTATATCGAATTTTGTATATAAGTTTGGAGTCTTCTAATTCCGTAACTACAAAGCTAAGATAGGTGACCAAAAAAGAAAATAAAGGTAGAGAAGGCCAGCTTTAATTTGCAAGGTTTTGAAAGTCAAAAGTTTTAATGGTTCAGAAGTTATGTTCAATTGAATATTAAACAGGATTTTGGGCGTTAGTTGTCTACTAGAAATAACAGCTTATTTCGTCCCCTAAATTTTATAAATATTCAATTGAACATAACTTCTGAACCATTGAAGCTTTTGACTTTCAAAACCTCGCAAATTAAAGCTGGCCTTCTCTACCTTTATTTTCTTTTTTGTTGATCCATCTTATCCTTATAGTTACGGATCTAGGAGGCTCTAAAATTATGAGTGTTAAAAGAGCCTATGAGATTGAATTATGAGCATCTTTTTCCATCATTACATACTAAAAAACTATCCCTAAAGTTTCATTCAAACTGATGACCTGAACTCTGTGGCCTCCCTTTGTTAGTACATTGATTCAAGTTCATTTTAATCAATAGAAATTTAGTTATAATTTAAAATTGAGAAAAGGGTTAATTTCATGTTAAGATATATTATCTCTGTTCTAATATACAAATGTGAGTGATAAATCTAAAAAAAAATCTACTAAAAATGTTTAGTCCTATTAGAAATTATTCCATGATCCATTTATGTTTTTTTTATATTTATGCCTGTTGTATTTTGCAGTACTAGTGTAAATCAATATTGTATCAACACTTTATAATATTACATCTACGTATCTTAAAACTATTATAAGATCTTACTTACTTGAAGAAGCAAATTGATTACAGTCAAATACAATTTCTTCATCTAGTCAACTTTTACTTTCTTTAAGAAATCGACTGTTCATATGATTATTTTCGTTTTATTTGTTATAATATTTATTGAAAAAAATTTGTTAAAAGTGAATATTTTACTCTCTGAATAAAAGTGTTATCGAAGCATTAAATTTTTGAATTATTAAATCAAAGATTTCTTCTTGATTTTATTTTTTGATTGTGCACTGCTTTGAATGTAGATGTTGTGTATTTCTAAACGCTTTATTCGACGCATGGCAATATCTACTTCCGTAATAAATAAATTTGTGCTATTATCGTGTATATATTCTACTTAATTATTATTTCAATTGGTACTTACATGCGTATTTTATTTTTATTTATTCTACTTAAAAGAAATAATATGTGCTACGATATTTAAATTTTTAGTGTAAAACTTTGCTTATTGCATTTTGTAAATATTATTCTATTAGTATTCTAATATTATTCTGTAAACGATATTTAGAATTTGAAATTTTTAAACGAGCTCGGTTAGTATACGCAGTCAGATGAAGTTCACGCGAGCTTTACAATAAGGCGCTCAAAATATATTTGAACTTCTAGAGTATATACATTTTCTTGCTTAGAAATCGCTATTATTCGTTTTATTTATTATAAATCATTATTTACCTTTTAACATAAAACTTGACAAGAATTTTTTTAAATTCTTAGAAAGATTTCAAATTAATTTTGTCAAGTATATAAAATTATGTTGATTTCAATCAATGTAACTATTTTAGACATTCTACTTTTTTTTATATTTTGCGTTATATTTTAAAAGGGGGCAAGTTTGAGAAGAAATTCCTGAATGGTAGTGAAAATATATATATTTACCTAAAAGAATAGTACATTATTTACCTGAGTTGGAAAGGCTGGATTTACGAAACGAGAGGTTTAGAGCCCGAGCCGAAGGCGAGGGCTGTAACGAGTTTCGTAAAACAGCCTTTACACCAGAGGTAAATAATGATTTTTTTCGTATAAGAGCCGAAAAAGAGAAAAGAAGTTGCGATTTTGAGGTTAGAATGCGAAAAAAATGCGAAACTAAGTGGATAAATGGGGATAACATATTTAAATTTCTTTTTCAATATAAAAAATGATAACATTGACGATATATTGATCTACAAAGATAGCACATTAAGTTAATATTATTTTTTATTTTTCTTGTGAAAACTTTTAGTTTGTAACCCATAAGATGTCAGAAATATAGCAGTTGGAAGATATTTCGTTAAATCTATCATTTATTATGTGCATCATTTCAAATAATTACGCAAAAAATAAAAAATTCAAATTAATACGAAAATTTATTAAGTTAACAGCCCTGTCAAGAAAGAAATAATTACTGTAATTCTAATGCAACTGTATTTTCAAATGTTCAATTTAATATACCTTAAAAATATCAGACTAATTTGGCCGAAAATAAAACTTCATAAATTGACTTTTAGTCGGTTTTTTTCGAAAAGAGATCAAGAGACCACTGTGTGTCATGGAGCTATAATTCATTAAAAATTGTCAAATATTGCAAAATCAGGAAAAAGTGCAACTTTGATGTTTTATGACTTTCAAAATAAGTCTTGAAAAAATCTGAAAAATTCAGAGAAATTCGGAACATAAAAAAGAAGATTATATATATAACCGGTAAAAAAGATGCTAATAAGGCCATAGAAAAATCATAACTCAATAAAGATCTGAAAAGACACTGTCTGAGATTATAACTCAATAGAAACATGGAAAAGCACTAACTCGAAAGAGCGTGAAAAAAAGGTGTTATCTTCACTGGACGCGTAAAAAGCTTCAGTGTCGGCTACGAATTGAAAAAGTTCTGATTCGGGCGTTTTTTTATTTTAACTTAGCGACTGCTGAAGTGTTTTGGAAAATCCATTTTCTATTTAATCCATCAGCTATATCATAAAAGTTATTCAACTTTCTATCTTACTTATGAATTAATTTTCCATGAAAAACTTGTTTGATGAAGCTTTTTTAAAACATAAAGAATTGATAGAGAATTTTGATCGAATCAGAACTTTTTCAGCTCTTGGCTGAAATAGCATCTTTTCACGAATTCAGTTAAGTCAGCTCTTTGCACTCTCTTCTGAGTCAGCGTATTTTTATGAACTCAACTGATGAGTTATATTCTTTTTTGGCACTAGCTTAATTAGTATCATTTTCGTGCGTGATCGATACCTTGTTGTTCACATTCAACGATGTATATACATTCCGCAACAAAATTTTTCATCGGAAAATTGCCATTTTTCAAATGCTTGTAACTCGGTTGATTTTCATCGTATTGAGATGATTCCATTTAGTTTTATAGGAAATTATGTGTACTTTTAGGAAAAAATGATGTCTAATAGCTGCGAGATAATGCCACATTGCTACGTCTTAATCAGGCCTACCAACTTTTTTTTCTTAAAAAACGCAATAGTTTGCACGTTTGCCTAAATTACCAAAAATTTTTTTTAAGAAAATCACAAATACCATCTTAAAGTACATTTTCCAATGAGTATTTTAAAAAAAAATTGACTCTCTACGATTTTTTTTGACCTAGTTATACCATTTTAAAGATATCCCTATGTTTTAGGTAAATACCGCCAACATCAGCATTACCCGATGCGTACAGCGAGGAGGTTGTTGGTCGGACTTACGCATCATTGTGGCCCTGAAAAGGGTCGATTGTGTGAACCGTTTCTTACATTAGGGACCCCGCGGCTCGTCACTTCCGCAGTATTTTATTGACTCCAAACCCTATGCGTCCGAGACCTTTAATACCGTGGATTGCCACCTCGCTGACGAATAACTTCTCCTAAACGTTCTTGCATATTAATGCACGCTCTTATTGAATCTCGAGGTATCTCGAGCCAAATTTTATTAAGAATTCTCTTAAGCTTTTGGAGAATAGCAGGAGGTCTCTCTAAGTTACGTAATCGCCTGCCCATCATATCCCACACATGCTCTATAGGATTGAGGTCTGGGCTATTAGCAGGATCAGGCAATACCTCTACACTGTTTTCTTCCAAGTCAGAACAAGTTACCCTTGCAGTATGGGGACGTGCATTATCCTGCATCAAGATGAAATTAAGGCCCATTTGCCGACGCATTCGAATTATGTGAGGGCGTAAAACTTCGTTTATGTAACGTCCCGCTGTTAATCCTGGGGGTGGGATAATCGTGATCTCAAACCCCTTTAATGAAGGCGTCTCCTTATCGTCTAAGCGCTTATTCGTCTGCCTGGTAAAGCATTATTCTAAATTCGTCGCGCAACCTGCCTTGGATTGCGCAGGGTTTCATTAACAATGTGGCGATCCTCTCGATTCGTAGTTGTCCTTTGTCGACCTTGACCAGGCCTCCGGCGACAAGAACCTGTTTCTTCATATCGACTAAAAACACGTGACACCGTTGAGCGATGAATCCCCATTCTTCTCGATATATTGCTTTGACTCAGTCCCGCTTGTAGCAGGGCAACAATTTGAGCAGATTGGATTTCAGTAAGCCGAGGCATTTTAATTAAGAATATGTTATTATAATTTTTAGTTCCTATGAACTTTGTGTATAATAAAATTAATGTTGAATGATCTTTCGCTTTCACTCTTAGCCAGTATGCCGCCTTAAACTTCCACTTTATTTTTTAAAAATTGATTTGTTGGTAGAGTTGATAATTTTACAGTAAGTGTGACGATGCAATGTTAAATGTACCGAAAACGTAGTGGTGTAATTTTAAATAAAATTACACTTTTCATGGGGTAATTTAAAAAAAAATAACAAATATCAATGTGGTTTCTTTGTTTATGGTAGTTCAGGATAGTTTCCGAGACACGAATTTTTTAAAATGTAACCTGATGATTTCGCAAGAACATTTAAAAGAGGTAATTCGTCAGCGAGGTGGTAATACACGGTATTAAAGGTCTCGGGCGCATAGGGTTTGGAGTCAAAAAATACTGCGGAAGTGACGAGCCGCAGGGTCCCTAACGTAAGAAACGGTTCACACAATTGACCCTTTTCAGGGCCACAATGATGCGTAAGTCCGACCAACAACCTCCTCGCTGTACGCATCGGGTAATGCTGATGTTGGCGGTATTTACCTAAAACATAGGGATACCTTTAAAATGGCATAACTAGGTCAAAAAAAATCGTAGAGAGTCAATTTTTTTTAAAATACTCATTGGAAAATGTACTTTAAGATGGTATTTGTGATTTTTTTAAAAAAATTTTTTGGTAATTTAGGCAAACGTGCAAATTATTGCGTTTTTAAAAAAAAAAAAAGGTGGTAGGCCTGATTAAGACGTAGCAATGTGGCATTATCTCGCAGCTATTAGACATCATTTTTTCCTAAAAGTACACATAATTTCCTATAAAACTAAATGGAATCATCTCAATACGATGAAAATTGACCAAGTTACAAGCATTTGAAAAATGGCAATTTTCCGATGAAAAATTTTGTTACGATAATTTTGTTGCGGAGTGTATATACACGGTGACCCATTTTAAATGCTACACCCGGATTTTTCGAATCCTAAGACAAATAGGAAAAAATGGTTCAGACAAAAGTTGTAGGGGATGAAGGGGGCCAAACGATGGTCCTAACAGCTTTGACCTTGAACTTGACCTTCAAGGTTATTTCAAGGTCAAGTGTTTTTTTTTATAGAAACACCTATTTTTGACCTCAGATTCAGAAAGAGCGGGAAACTTTACGTTCGAAATCATATTTAAACATTTTTTTCAAGGTCATTTCAAGATTAAATGAAGGTCGAACTCCGAAAAATCCATTTTAAGTCTTTTTTTCCATGAGTCACAGGCTTAAGTGGTTCAAACTGATCATAGGTTTAATAGGGAAACCCACACACCCAAAACTTTTACATCCTAGTAATCAAATATCAAACTTGCACATTCAAACCCCGTGCTCTTCATAGCCTCACATGCTAAACTGTTACACCAGACATCCCCCAGTTCCACACATCTCTTCCCCATGTATGATGTTTGTTTAACGGAAACTTTAAGATCATTAAATTTTCTGTTGTAAATGTGTCAACCTTACGTTTAGCGCTACCCAGAATCAAGGACGTGGACGTAGTAAGAATTGTTTCCTTTGGGGTGCTTGATTAAAGTGAGTTCCCTAGCCTCTCGCTGTTCGGGATGCTTGATTAAAGTGAGTCCCTTTGCCTCTCACTGTTCAGGGTGCTTGATTTAAGTGATTCCCTTCGCCTCTTACTTATGTGTTTATCTAACCTCGAAGCATGTTTTCGAAATTACGACCATTTGCTTCCAGGCACTTAGTCAAACGCTTTTGGAAGTGGCGAACGGTCTTTAGCAAAGTTTGCCTTGGAATGGCAGCGCACGCTCGAGAAATTCTGTCCATCATGTCTACTCTTGTGTGTTATGGGGGTACTTAAAAACGATATTTTTTAAGTACCCCCATAAGTAAAAATCTGGTAATGTAAGATCGGGTGAGCAAGCAGGCCATTTAACTGGACCACCTTGACCAATCCATCTATTACCATACTGCTCATTCGAAAAAGTCCTGACAATTCGAGCGAAATGTGGTGCTGCGCCGTCCTGCTGGAGCCACATTCATTGTCGCGTTTCTAAGTCAACATCTTTCATCAATACAGGTAGTTCATCTCTTATTAGCGTTAAGTACGTGTGTTGATTAACATTTTCTTCAAAAAAAAAATAAGGGCCAATCAAATATCCATTAATAATCCCACACCATACCATAATACTCCAACGTCTTTGATGGTTTACAGTTCTGACCCAATGAGGATTAACATCAGACCAGTAATGACAATTATGTCTATTCAATTCCGCATCACTTTGAAATTTTGCCTTATCAGAAAAAAGAACAAATTTAAAAAAGTCTGGATCATTTTCTATCATTTGTAAAGCCCATTGGCAAAACACAATACGCTTTTGAAAATGAGCAAACTGTAGTTCTTGGACCAGAGTAATATGATACGCACGATATCTCAGCACCTTTATAATTCTTTAAAATGTACTTTTTGGAATACCGATTTCCCTTTCGACTCGACGAGCGCTTATCTGTGGGTCAAGATGAATTATTGCCAGAATAGTCACGACTTGATTATCATTTTCATCATATTGATGGCGCCTATGTTGACGAACCATGTGTCCACCACGAGCTCTTTGAGTTAAACGTCTGATAGCCATAACCTCAGAGTGTCGTCTGTCTGGATAGCGTTCAGCATAAATTCTTGCCGCAGCACGATAATTACTTCGGCTTTCTCCTAAAGCCAACATCATGTCAACGATCTCGTTGGGCGGATAGTCAGCCATTTCAGAGCCAACTATTAATTACTATTAAATTTGAATAGTGAAATGGTATAAAAAATATTAATAATTTTAATATTTGTCCGTATACGGTCGCGACCAAAAAAGAAAAATGTTCCTAAATTACGATAACTTTATCTGACTAAGTGTATTTGCCAAAAGTACTCCGATTGTCACACTTTTGTAATTGTAAGTTTTATAATAAAGTAATAATCATTAAATTATTTCTCATTTAAACTGCACATAATACTAAAACTTGCTTTTATTTTAAATATTGTGAATTATTGCCGTTCAAACTTAAAAAATACTAATATTGATAATGTAATCATTAAAGGCACATTTACAAATAATTTCGGTTCCATCAAAGATTCTTTTAATAATATCTGAACTGCAGGCCGATTTTAATATTTTCCACACATTTTTAATATTAAGCTTCATTTTTAATAGTTTGATTCTAAAAAATAGCTTTGATGCTTTTTGTACAAATAAGAAATGTTGCATCTTTATTCTTTCGAAAGTTATGACTTTTCTTTTTAAACAATCACATTTTTTTACAACTTATATCTTTAATTTACTCATAACTGTTGAAAAAATAAATATAAAACATTTCTGTTTTGTACAAAAAGCATCAAACCTATTTTTTTAGAATCAAACTATTAAAAATGAAGCTTAATATTAAAAATGGGCAGAAAATCTTAAAATTGGTCAACAGTTCAGATATTATTAAAAGAACCTTTATAATATTATAATAATTAATATTTTTGATACCATTTTACTATTTAAATTTAATAGTTATTAATGGCTGGCTCTTAAATGATTGACTATCCGCCTAACAAGATTGTTGATACGACGTTACTTTTAGAAGAGAGCTGAAATAATTATCGAGGTGCGACAATCGGAAATCGGTATTTCAAGGTGAGGGGCGAAGGTACTCACTCAAATCAAGCACCCCAAAGGAAACAATCCTTACTATGTCCACGTCGTTGTTTCTGGGTAGCGCTAAACGTAAGGTTGACACATTTACAACAGAAGCTTTAATGATCTTGAAGTTTCCGTTAAACAAACATCATACATGGGGTAGAGATGTGTGGAACTGGGGGATGTCTGGTGTAACAGTTTAGCATGTGAGGCTATGAAGAGCACGGGGTTCGGATGTGCAAGTTTGATATTTGTTTACTAGGATGTGAAAGTTTTGGGTGTGTGGATTTCCCTATTAAACCTACGATCAGTTTGAACCACTTAAGCCTGTGACTCATGGAAAAAACGACTAAAAATGGATTTTTCGGAGTTCGACCTTCATTTAACCTTGAAATGACCTTGAAAAAAATGTCTAAATATGATTTTGAACGTAAAATTTCCCGCTCTTTCTGAATCCGGGGTCAAAAATAGGTGTTTCTAATAAAAAAAAACACTTGACCTTGAAATAACCTTGAAGGTCAAGTTCAAGGTCAAAGCTGTTAGGACCATCGTTTGGCCTCCTTCGTCCCCTACAACTTTTGTCTAAACTATTTTTTCCTATCTGTCTTAAGATCCGAAAAATCCAGGTGTAGCGATTAAAATGGGTCACCGTGTATATGTGATCTTAAGAGAAATGTAATATATAATAATAAAAAAGCTATGTCAAATACGTTAATTATACGATTTTTTAGAATAAAAAAAATTTATTACAGTCAGAAGGAAAATCTAGTATTTAATATTTTTGTGGTCTTTTTTTGACTTCTTAGCATAATTGAGCTGTAAAATTATTCTTCATACTATGAAATAGAAACTATAAATATATTATATTTTTCGTATACTATCATATTATTCAATTAAAATGTAAAAAATCTATAAAATTAAGTTATAAAAATCTGTTCTATTTACGAAGAAAATAGATATTTTAAAACAATAATTTTAAAAATTAAAATAACTTATCAAATAAAGCAAAATTAGATAAAAAATTAGTTTATATTATTTTAACATAAAATAAAGCTATTTAAATTAACAGAGTTGGAATTGTTGAAAAATATTGAGCTATTGAAATATTTTAAAATACAACATACGTTATGATAAAAGGAAAAAATTAATAGCACAGGTGTACACATAATTAAAAATGGTGAAAGTTAAGCAGCTTCTATGCTAAAACACATACGTGAATAAAAGATAAGCAATAGCTTTATCTGGTTAATACCTGACTCACCTACACGAAGCGTGCGGCTAATATTTACACATAATACGTACGAATATATAGATAGATAATACGTAATTATAAATTTTGTAAGATGCAAGTATAAGAGTATATACGTAATTTCATGCGCTGATAATGATAGTATAAGGTCTCACGCATTGCAAATGTTTGGTGTTGTAGCATTGTGCCACTAAATTGACATCATTCTGAGCTTGTAAAGAGACGAAGACTTGATTTCCAGATGTATGTTTAAGAATTGTATGTATCAAACAAGGACCCTTGCGTATGTGACTGTACACGAAGAGGAAAGTACATATGTAAAAGGAAATATTAAAATACAAAATAGGAAGATTTTAAGGGAGAGTCAGTAAATATAATGCAAGGATAAAAAGGCAATTTTTTAGAAGTATTTGAATCTTTGATATAATGTGGGAAATTTTAGGCAAAAAAGGCAAACAATGAGTTCAAAAAGTGAGGTAATACATTCACGTTTTGAACAATGAGTTCTTAAAAGTTTCATCAATTTAAACGGATGACATTTTATATAATATTTTTTCTTTTTTATTTAACCAAACAAACAATGAAGTTTGAACGTACAATATTTTATTAAGTACAATTGATATTTGATAAATGTTTGATTTGATAATGTAAATTTCTAAATATTTTTATTTTTGAAAATATTCATTACAATTTTTGAACTTTTTCATTTAATTGATTAATTTGCTTAAAAATTTAAAAATCATCTATTAATATAGGTTGAATAACTTAAAATGTAGCATTGTAAGGTCTGAGTCAAAAAATTAATCACGAAGCTTAAGTTGAAAGTGACTTGTTTACGACAGGTTCATTGACAGTTCGCGGGCCTAGTGGAATAATATAACATATCTGATTGAAGTTAATAAAGATGACACATCTAGATAATTTTAAAGGTATATGTCATCTTTTTCAACTTGAATCCGTCTTGTCATGTTTTTCAACCTCAAACCAACTTATTATCTCTTTCAACTTTAACCCGATGTGTCATGTTATTCCACTGGAACAACATGACACATCGGGTTAAAGTTGCTTTCGTATTGTTTTATAAACATAAAGTAACTTTGGAAATTATTGATTTTTTTTCTGTTTTATATCAAAATGCAATATATTAAAGATGTTTCCTAAAAATTTTGTTATTCCAGAAAAATTCATTAAAATAAATAATATTTAAGTTTTTGCTATTTGACTTTTTTAATCAGTGCTGGAAGCAGATGAATATTTACTATTACAGAAAGCTATACACTATTATATTGAAGAAAATTTTCTCTTATGATTATGCACACACACACACGCACGCACGCACGCACCCACCCACCCCAAAAGTGAATTATGTTATTTTTCGACTGAAAATTGAAATGTACTACTATTTGTTAGAGCCGACGATATGAAAAGAAAGCGACTCGATATTGTTTCTGAGGAAAAAAGAGGCATGATTGAGTACAAACAAATTTGCATCAAAATCACCTGTAACAAGAATATTTTTGTATTCGCTGCTGAGGTCAGACAGAACATTAAAGAATTCAACAGGGTAAGTAGCATTAGGACAAGCATAAACAATGGCAAAGAGAAGCTTCTCATTCAAAACTCCAACACCAAGCAACAAACACTCAGGCTCATTATTAAAGGTAGGATCAGAATGATGCAGAACTGTGACCTTGTAACTTTCACGAATATAAGCTGCTACAGCACCATCTTCTTTTCCAACTATATTTAAACGAAATAGATTATAACCAGCAATAGATAAAATAGTATCATCAACAAGTGCCAACAAAAAAATTTGACAGAACGAGAAGATCAAAACTCTTATCGAGACACTGGGCCTCAATAAGATTAAAGTGCGACTTCAATCTATTTACATTTATATGTGCGATAAGCACCAGTAGTAATAGCGTTATGGTCGACTAAATTATTACTAAATATTTTGTTACATATTGTCATGATTAAGTTGTCTCGTAAGCTTGACGACATGGCTTTGTTTATGGCTTTACAGAGAGAAGATTATAATAATTACTAAGAGCTCAGTCATGATGACTTAAAAAGTAGTTGATATGCTTACTAAAAATGATTAGTTAAATACACACTGACAGAAATAATTTCTTGAGGCGAGTGGAATCCACTAGCCGGTAGTAGAAAGTATTCTTGTTATTCTTGCTAATATATTTCCACTTGGAAAAAGAATAAAATTTACTTGTTTTCGGGTGTTCTTGTATCTAGTAGAAAAATGCTTGACGACCAAATTTTTACATGGGCTTTTAATATTCTATCCCTAAGTGGATTTTCCCTAAATCCAAGCCAAATTCTATTTGAAGTATTTAATAATATACCTTAACATAATAAAGAAGGGCGTAAAGAAATGCCACTTAATAATGTTACGTTATATAAGTGAAAATGCAATAAGTCAGATTTCCTCTTCAGAGGGTTTATTCACTAACTTTTTAACGATAAGGATTGACTTAACGTTTCGACATCGAAAAGCGTTGAGGATTCTACCCTTTTGAGTAATCGATAAATACATATGAAAAAATGTTTCAGTTTATTATTAAATCTTTTACAACAGACATTTACAACACAAATATTCCAAATCAAAATAATTTCGAATAATTATTACATCAAAATTAACATCATCACAAAAAAAATTGTTTTTCTAAGTTTTCGACATATTTAAACACAAATAAATTACAATTTTACTAGTCATTTTGTAGATTTATATTATGTCTTATGTTCTCCACACATTCAGTATCAGGATTTCAAATGGACAGTTGATTGGGACATTATAAAAACTTACTTAATATTTTATAACTTGTTTAATTTTATATGTTAATGATTATGTATCCAAAATAATAATTAGAAAAAATTTCATGATCGATTCATTTTAAATCCCAATATACAACATTTAACAGTCATATTAGAAATAAATCTGTAATTATGTTTCTATTATATATTTTTTTAACTCAACATTATCCAAGCCAACAATTTCATTTTGAAAGATGAAATTTTGAAAACCAATATTTTTAAGATCTGCAGCAAACTTAACAATTTAATCAAGAAACTGTAGTTGTTGATATAGAATATAAAATGCAAATTTAGATCGATACATAATTTTATTAAAAAACGTTTTTTATTGGTGATAAGTTTATTTGAAACAATATTTATATTATTTTTTTCTGTTCGTTTTTATTAAAGTATATATAGTCAGTTTAAAACCTGCAGATCCAATTGAATTTTAAATTATACACAATTTATCATTCAATCATGTATGATTACAAATAATTTTTATGATCATTAATGTAAATAATAATAAAATAATGTTAGCTATATATATATATATATATATATATATATATATATATCGATCCTCTTGGATATAACTTAAAATCTGTCAAGCAAGAAATTAATTTAAACGTCTAGTTACCTACATCTAAGAAATTATATTTCCATTTAAATGATCACATTAAATCGGAGTAATTCTGTTGCTTTGAGAAATCTTTTTTCTGTCAATGTATATAAATATGTCATGCATAATATAACGTTTAACAGTTTAACGTACGATTTACAACTAAGCTTTAAGTTGGTTGTAAAATTTGTCGATAAAATCGACTTAGCGCTTCAGTTTAGAAGATTTTCGTTGTTGCGTAAACATGATCTTTAATAACGTTCGCGATATTCGATAGTATTTGCTGAAAAATGATTACTACGCATGCACGCGTCGGCGTTAAGCTTGACGTTAGACGTTACGGTATTACTGAATAAGCCCCCAGGCTAGTGGATTTCTCCTAGCGGGAAGCGATTTTTATTCTAACAACAAGAACGGCGTCGTTTATAAGAATACATAATTCTGCTAGCGTCTAGTAGATTTCTCTTTGCGTGAAGAAACCCTAATAAAGTGGACTATCCGTTTCCCTGCTAGAAATCATTTTTGTCAGTGCACTAAAAACACTTTTGTAAGTTTATATGCACATGACAGATTTGAAATATTCTATATAAGTACCACTTCGAGAGAATCTAAATATACATCTTGTTTAGCGTTGATCAATTTTTTCTTTTTACTCAAAAACGTATATTAAGGAGATGTAAAATGGACACTAACCTTCACAAATAAATATTGACTATCTTTCCATTGCAAAATTTTTGAAAAAAAAATACATTTGCTTGTAGTATACATAATAAAGATTATTCAGCTAAATTTTTAAATAAATTCATTCAATAGTTATAGAAAATTTTGGATTTTAATATTATTCTTTCAAATTTTTCGGTTTTGTGCCAAAAATTTAAATATTTTAAAAACTAATTTATGAATCTCTTTTAAGTTTGAACTAAATAATTATCATGGTACATACTAAAAGCTAATGCATTTTTTTTCTGACAATTTTGCAATAAAATAGAAAAATAGTTAATATTTATGGGTACAGGTGTAGCGTCCGTTTTAATCTCCTTCAACTATTATACGCACCCTTTAACAATTTAATTTATGCGTGAATCTGTGTGAACAGCAAAATCGTGAATTGTATGGACCATTATTTATCATTTCGATTTAAGATTTAGTTCTCTTGACTTCTCTTTCCACGTTCGAACTACAAAGTTGGAATAATTTAACTGAATTAACAATGAGATTTAGTAGAAAGGACTGATCTATTTTGTAGGGCAACGTACTTTTTTTCTTTGGTGTGACAACCAAATACTTAAAATTGTAGTAAAATCAACGTGAATTTTTATAGAAATTACTAATTAGATCTTCACAAAGATCAAATGGTTATTTTAACTCAGAAATTTCTTTCCGTGTAGGATTAACATGAGGACAGTTACTAACAAAAAATGCATTAAAATTATAATTAAGAGCATTCACATGAGACCTCAGACACCGCTAATTTCTTTGGAGATCCTTAAAAGCGGTGAGATCAGCTTCAGTGCAGATAACTCGAGGTTTGACGTTAGAAGAACTCTTTAAGAAAACTGTTAGGAACCTCACAAATGGTTTAGGAACTTTTTTCACACAAAAAACCTTGTGAGCAGATTTGAGCAACTCAAAAGTCTTCTTGGTCTACAGAGCTCTCAGGAACACGTTATTCTCACCACCTGCACCAGAGAGTTGATGACGAGATTAAAAGCGCAACTTATCACCTGCAGCCATAACTGAGTCTCTGACTATAGCAGATATATACTTAAAAACAAACTTATGGGATGACACATTAAAAGAAGAATTATTCACAGTCTTATTTACAGCAGTAGCACAGAGTAGGAATACAGACAGAGTGAGTGAGGGAGAGAAATTTAGACATAAATTTATTTAGCCATGGGATTACTCCTTATAGCTGAAACAAGTTGTAAAAACAAGTATATTATAATATAATAATAGCTTAAAACTACAGTATAACAAAAGAAATAAAATATAAAATATATGATAGTAGATAATGGAATTCAACATTAGCTAAAATTCGATGGACTCTAACATGATAATCATTTAATCAAAGCTAGCTCTTACGTTAAATAATAAGAAAAATGAAAAGAGTTAAAAGCATTTCAGTGTGCATCGATATAAAAATTGCTAATATTCGCACGAATACACTAATGTCAGTATGTCCCGCAGCCACTCCTCACGGTCCTCACACATTCCTCAATAGGTTACGATCTACCAGACAGATAAGATGCAAACCACAATATCACTTTATCGGAACAATTAAACTGTCTAAGTTTTCTCAGCAAAAGTTTATGAGACACGGTTTTGAATGCTTTCGAGAAGTTAAATAGCAAAAGAGCCGTTACTTATCTTTTATCTACAGCCACACGAGTATCCTCAATGATAATAAGAAGAGCCATCTGTGTGATATGACCAGGGCAAAAGCCTGCTTGAAATTGTTCCAAGAGATCATTAGAGTTTAAGGAACAAAGAAGTTGCTCATGGACCACTGGCGCAAAGATTTTAGAGGGCTCGCAAGGCCGATGAGTTCGACTAGGAGTGAGATAGATAGATAGATAACCAAATTTATTATATGTGCATTATGTTGTACAAATTAATTAAAGTAATACATTAGATTTAATAAAATTAATATAAAGCACAATAATAATAGTAAACAGTAAAACAAAATTTAACCAAATATGTCAGTAAAATAAACTTTACAGCAATAAAATCAATACAATATAAAACAGTTTTATAAATTAGCATGAAGCAGAGGTCCACTCTCCAAGGCAAGGTAGTGTGCAAATGAGGATGTCTTGAATGTCATGAGCGAGGATGAGTTGCGTAAAGTCGCAAGAAGATCATTCCATAGCCGCGAGGAAGTGACCAGGAACGATCGTAGGCGATACTCAGTAAATGAAAAAGGAATGGTCAAAGGTTTCACATCACCCCTCAAGGACCTCACCGTCCGGCTCCACTGATACATAGAATACAAATGAGATGGAGTACAAGATAAGAACATCTTATACAAAAATGTAGAAGAAAAATAGTTTCTTCTACCCGCAGTGGATAACCAACCTAATGAGAATCTATAAGCAGAGATGTGCTCACGCCTACCTACACCGAAGATGTAACGTATACCAGAGTTGATGATCCTCTGAAGTCTAAGGTCAAGCTCAGCCGAGAGGTCACAGTAGACCAAACAGCAGTAATCTAGAATTGGAAACAGCAATGTTTTTATAAGATGTATACGAAGAGCAAACGTGGTGCTCTTTCTAAAGAAGTTTAGTCTGTGAAGCAGAGAAAATGACCTATTACACACTTGTGTAACGTGCTCTCTCCAGTTAAGCTTATTGTCCAACCAAACACCCAGACTACGAACAGAGGACTCAAGTCTAATATTAGCACCGTTCAACGGAACGCCAGTTACAGATGATGAGGACAGCATATTTATATAAAAATAGGAGCCAATAATTATTGCCTTCGTTTTGTCGACATTCAATTTCAAATGGTTATCAGAGGCCCAACTTGAAATGAGAACAGCATGATCACTCATAAGATTAGTATAAGTGCTAAGTTCAGAAATCGGAAAATGCACATAGACTTGCAAGTCGTCGGCATATATCAAATGCTGTACAGCAGAGTGAAAGTTGGTAGCAACGTCATTAATATAAATGGAGAATAAAAGTGGTCCAAGCACAGAACCCTGGGGTACTCCTGTATTGAGAGTAACAAATTCAGACGCATTACCATCAGAGTCAACAACAGCCTGCCGTCTATCAGATAAGTAAGAGGCAAACCACCTGACAACAGAGTGCGAAACATCGAGAGAAGTTAGTTTCCGAAGCAGAGTGACATGGCACACAGTGTCAAATGCCTTGCTAAAATCAAATAGCAGAAGAATAGTTACATAACGTCTGTCCATGTTGAGTCCAATGTCCTCTGTTAGTTTGAGCAAAGCTGTTTGTGTACTATGTCCAGTTTTAAACCCAGTCTGATAAGAATCCAACAGATGTCCGGTGGACAAGTAATAATAAAGTTGTTGATGGACGAGACGCTCAAGAACCTTGGACATGAATGACAACAAAGAAATAGGTCGTATATCACTTATAGTGCGTGGAGAAGAGACCTTGTTGATTGTGGTAATCAAAGAAATCTTCCAACATGAGGGAAACACACACTCACGAAACGAATCATTAAAAATATGACATAGCAAGGGTCCACTAACTGGAAAAGCCTTATGGATAATAGACTGTGGGGCCGCATTAAACCCCCTAGCCTGAGAAGTAGAATGACATATTGCCATCCTGACCTCCTCCAAAGTAACCTCATTAAACCTGAATGAAGGCTTTTAAGGCTCATCTACATTAATAGTATTCACATACTCAGAAACAGAAGGGGAAAGTGGATCAAACGCAATCCCACCAAAGTATCGATTAAGCTTATTTACAGAAAATGAGTATCGCGAGTTATTATCAGTAGAACATATACCAAGGTTCCTGAGCTCTCTCCAGATCTGTCGCGAGTCCGTAATACCCGATAGTCTGTCATGGTAATATAACAGTTTAGCTGATTGAATGCACTCATGTGCCTTGTCCCGAGCAGTCCTATAGCATAGTAAGTCAGTAAACAGTCGAGTACGTTTGTAGCGTCTATAAAGTCGATCTCTCTTATTGATTAAGCGACGATGTTCAGAGGTGATCCAAGGACGATGAGACCTACCCTTTCTGACCCTCCAGACAGGCTCAAATTGTGCAATTGCTTCATTGAGATGATTGTAAAGACATTCAAGGCGAGCAGAAAGAGAGGAATCACCATCACATGTAGCGCACCTCAAAGAGCGAAAATACTGAAGAAGTGCAACATCATCAACAGACTTATAATCCAGAAAGGTAAAATCTTTAAGCATAGGTTTAGAGAGAAAGGACTTAACAGTCGCAGCTATGAAATCGTGGCCATCGATGAATGGTGTATCAGTTTTCCAAAAGTCGAGTACAATGTCGTTGGCATCGACAAGACACAAATTAAGCCAGGTGTCAGAAGAATAAGTATGATGAGTTGTGCCATAAGTTATTATTAAAATCACCGAGGATGATCTTCGAACTATAATTATGCATATGTGACGTTATATCTGGTATGAAATCTGTGTTAGCCAAGAAGGGAGCATGTGGTGGCCTGTAGACTACACCAACAAAAATAGGTGAAGCCAAGTCCAGAGAATTAACCTCACAAAACAAATATTCAGGAAAACCAGGCTTACCACTCCATTTACCAGTAGAAGAACAAAGGCGCCGCGAAGTAATAGAGTTGTGAATATATAAAGCAACACCACCGCCTCTGGTGTTACGATCCTGCCTGTGAAGCACGTAGTCATCAAGCTCTATCAGAGAGTCACTAACAATCTGGCCCAGCTTGGTCTCAGTTACAGCTATAACATGGAAGTAGGGGCAAGAAGCCAGAAAGAGTCTTATCATCTTAATGTGTGATCTAATAGAGTTAGCATTGAAATGACAAACTCTGAGACCATTCTATGCAGTGAAATGATTATTAATGAGTGATGAAACAGGATTATTAGTAGAGAGTGGTATATTAGAGAGGAGTGGAGTAGAGAGTGGATTTACCCTAGTACTAGAAGCTACGGTGCTGAACTGACGCTGACCAGTATCGCCTCTCACAGTATCGCCAATTAATCTGTCTTCTTGTTGTCGGAGGATGTTAGTCTTGCTAAAAAAAATTCAAGGTCAGCATCAGTAGCAATGCGTACAGGCACATTATCCTTCCTCCTTCTTGCGTATATCACGCCATTTCGTACGAATGTAACAAAGTTATACTTCTTATCCTTGGCCCTTTCTAGGACACGCAGCTTCAACTGATGTAATGAAGCAAGCAAGTACTCGTTAATGTTGATTACAGATGGTGTTAGAGACTCAACAGTCTTGATGTCAGGCGGCAGATGATCATTTATTTTAGAAGAAACCAGTTTTCGAAATTTAACCTTAGCGCCAATAACAGCACGAGCCAATGAGGTACTTTTCATAGTGACAAGCAAGGGTACAGTAGACGGACGATCCCGCTGCTGCGGAGATGCAGTGGTTAAGGAGGCAGACACTGATGCTACAGCATCCGTAGGTGAAATAGCGGCAACAGATTTGTTTGTAGCCAAAGAGCGCCTGAGAGGTCGGACTGATGTTATATCACCAAGAGAGAACCCTGAGTCGAGTGTAGCAAGCACAGCGAAGACAGCAGACCTCAGATCCTTCAATTCTTCAAGCACAAATCCTCCAATGACTAGGTCTGAGGATCTCTCAATACGCACTTGTTGTGCAGCCAAGGCCTCACATTGTCGTGACAAAGACCTGTTGGCTTTATCCAACTCCAGAAGCTTAATAGATAAAGGCTCAGCTGAAGACACGTCAGAAGATGCGGCAAGTGAGTTATCCACCTTCATCCTCAGCTCCTGCTGCTCACCACGGATCCGCTCCAGCTCAGCCTCATTATTGCTGAAACGCTCCTCGAACGTTGCATTAATGGTGTCTACACGTGACTTAAGCGCTGAGAACCTACCATCAAGAGCAGTGAGCTGAGATCCAATAGTAGTCATCTTGTCATCCATAGAATCAAGCTTGTCCAGCTTGTTCATTTTCTCCAAAATTGAAGACAGTATATCGTTTGTCGGCATAGGTGGTGATGGTGATGGTGTTCTTGATATAGCTGGCGAAAGTGTTGCACTGAGCGTAGAAGAGAGCGAGCCAGTTCGCTGCCGAAAACAATCAGGATTTGCAGCTGCCAAACATGAGGAGCATACCCATTTAGATTTATTATCCTGGTCTCTAACAGCTGTGAAAGAAGTGCAGGAGCTATGAAAAGTCTTATCACAGCTACCACAAGCCTTAGGCTTAGATGTGTGAGAAAAAGCCCTTAAACAGAAACTGCAGTGTGTTGATGGCGGCATAGTTTATAAAGTGTGACAGAAAACACGAAAGTAAGTGTAAAAGCTCCTTAATAAAAAGAAGCCCCTTAAAAGTAAATAGAATTACTATTGAGGACGAAAGAAATATGGAAAAAATATGATAAAAAGTAATAAATAGTAAGTGGCCAAACAACTTGATAATAAATTAATTTGTGAGATAAAGTTGTTATATACTAGTTTTTAGTAAAATGATATAACTGGACAACAGTGGATAAACACCTTTAATTATTATAAATTATGCGAAGAATTAGGCGAGTTAAGTAATGAATTAAGAAAGTAAGGTAGTGGAAAAACAGCGTAATGTCAAGACTTAATAATTACAGACAGTAAGTAAGTAATGGAAAACCACCTTAATTGTAACTTGTCGTCGATAAGAGTTATCTACCAAGTGAAAAACTAGTAAGAAAGAAGTGCAATAGATGGAGCCACGTAATTTGAGATTGTAGAATTTCACTACAGAGAAATTGGCGCCAAAAAAATTTGAGGTTATGTTACACTCTAGAATTAAAGAGTAATAAAAAATCCACTCAACACAATTGCAACACTGCACCACACACCATTAAGCAAGCCAGGCAAAAAAAACAGCAAAAAAACAGACTATTCGAAATATATAAAAAAAGTACTATTCGAGATAGTACTTTTCAAAGTTCTATACTAAAGAATATCTTCTGCACAATCCGTTTTTTCTGCTCATTTATAAGCTCTCTCTCTCTCTCTCTCTCTCTCTCTCTCTCTCTCTCTCTCTCTCTCTTTCATAAGTAGGCAAAAATCATTAGTACCTCACGGTTTACTACGTGGACGAATAGAGGTAAGTTTGAAAGGGGCAAGCCTATAAAAGGGTCCCACGATAGGATCTGACGAATTTGCAGCGAGCTCATCGAGAATAGGATTCTCTGTCAATATATCTTGTGCCAGAATCGGTTTGAAGTCACTGCGATACACAAAAGAGCTCTCACAGAAAATACCAGTCAATGCAGTAAGTCTATCATGCACTGTTTCATTAATTGAAGGCAGAAGTATTTTATTAAAAGAATCTGCATTAATTCTGCTTAGATTACGAGACCAGAATTTCTTAGTTGTGTTGCTAAGCCTGAGAAGCATAAACTGCAACTCTATGTCTCTCTTAAGTCATGACCGGCTATGAAAGGTAAGTCAGACTTACAGTACCCGACCTTCGGAAAATGGATTTGGCTGAAACTGCAGGATATGATTTTTTTATGAAAAAAAAATGAACCCGTGTTTTTTTCTTTTTTTTTAATAGGCCTCATAGACAAATATATAGACATGTTTTTGAAAATATGATAAAAAGAAACATTTATAAGATCTTGAATAACCAAACAACTAAGACTCTTATAAAAATGTACAGGAAATAAAATAAAGTACGGATTAAATGCTTTAATTTAAGCTTTCTTGCATTAAAAAAGCTTCTGTGGTTTAAAAGTTAGAGGCGATTAAAATATTTTAATAAAATAGCGTAAAAAATTGATGATATGTTACACGCTAAAAATATTAACAAATATGTAGTAATTTTCAATTAGGCGCAACTTTTGAACCCCAGAAGCTTTTTTAATGAAACAAAGTTAAAATAAAGCATTTAATCTGCAATTCATTTTATTTTTTATACATTTTTTTGTAAGAGTCTTAGTTGTTTGGTTATTCAAGATCTTATAAATGCTCCTTTTTATTATATTTTCGAAAAAATGTCTATATCTCCGTCTATGGGGCCTATTAAAAAAAAAGAAAAAACACGGGTTCTTTTTATTAAATAAGATTGGGAAACAGAATCACAGCTGCTCACAACAAACAAATCCATCCAAGTGTGAGAACATTAATTTTCCGTGAGTATGTGATGTGTGGATTCTGACTGAACTACTTAAGGCGAGAGAATATAGAAGTTATTCTTGAGAAATCTTGAAGTATGACTGTGTGCAGCAAGATTAAAGTTGAAATCACCAGTAAGAATTATATAAATTTCTGAAGCGACTACTGCACTCAGAAAAAATCTCAGAAAGATCATTAGGATATAGAACCTTAGACCGAGCGTAATCGAGTCCAAGGAAAACCGAATCAACACTCGTATGAACATCAAGCTGCATAAACTCTGTTAAATTATCAAAGATTTAATTTGACTGATGTAATAGTACCTTAAAATTCTCTCTAATATAGGCTGCTGTAACTCCACCCTCCTTATCGATAGCATCAACTGGAAAAACGTTATAACCAGGAATCGTAACAATAGAATGACAATCGAATTCAGTGAGAAAAGTTTCAGTAAATGCTAAGATGTCATATTTGGTCTCAAGACATCGTAACTCTATAGTATTAAAATGAGTTTTCAAACGACTCACATTTATATGAACATCGTGAACACAATAAACACGATAAGAATAATAAAATCTAGTAATATTAGAAGATGTTAAAACTTTGGAACCGGAAAAAGAATCATACTGTGCAGCACATTAAATTTCAAATTCAATTATGATTTTTTAAATAAATTAAAATTCTCGAGTTTGTTTCATGATGAATTTAAACAGTAATAGATTTCGACAACTTTCGTAGAAAAACAGCGAGATTCTTCACAAAAAGATTAGTCAAATTTCTTGCATGCGAGACAGTATAAGCATTTTTCAACAATTTTTCAACGATCTAGACCTTTGTGGGCCATAGAGGTTTTAAAAAGATTTTACTATCGACCTCCAACCTCGAATATGTTAACAGATGATTTATAACGCAGTTTACTAGAAACACATCTAAACACAAAATTACAAAATTTCGAGAATTATTGGGTGCATCATCAGTTTCCATACTACTTTTGATTTGAGGCAACTACTGGCGTGTATTGATGACAAAAGGGAGATTTAAGACTAATAGCTCTTTTATAAATAGATATATAAATTATATCTGTAAAGATAATATAAATATAAATAGATCTGATAACATCAAGATCAGAAATAAAAAGAGAATCTGATACTCCAGAGATCAAAATATCACATTTACTCAAGACTATTAGTTTTTAACAGGCCGGTTTTGATTGCTGCTATATCATCCTCAGTCCGCTCCACTCGAGCATGTAAGTCCCTCTGCTTGATCTCGAACCCATCGTACGGTTTAGTTACTTCTGATGCTTCTTGATTTGTTTACGCAATGCACCAATCTCGGCATTAATGTTGTCAAAAGCATTATTTATAGCGTCAGTGACAACTTTTTCAACCACTGCTCCAATGTTCGCTGCTGAATTTTTAATAATGTGATTCTGTTTCTGTAGATACTTAAAAAGCCAATGAGGCGAAGTCATTGTGTTGCAGTTGCTATAACTATCAAGCAAAGTAGTGTTACACGAGGCCAAATCATAATGAGCCTCAAGAAACGGTGGAGATCGGTATGTAGAGGATCTGTGATTATAGCGTCGCCTCAACAGCAGCTCAGAGAATAATGGAATGGAAGAGGACCCACGCTTAACAGCGCTCGAATTAATGCACTGAAACTTAGATAGTATCGGAGACTGAGTCAACTGTCTATGCTCAGTCAAGTTAATGGTTGAACTGGTAGAAAGTTATACAATCATTGCATATAATAGCTGATGATGAGATGAACCACTCGTTTGAACAGTAGTGCCAATAGAAAATACTATTACAATGATTACACAACAAAGTAGAAATTGACCGATCAATAATTGAACTACATAACACGCTCACACGACTGCCCATTAGTGGAGAACGCGAGAAATAGACATGAAAAGCATAATGACTTATCTGAGTTGTAGATGAAACTTATTTAAATAATAAAGAAAACAAAAATGATTCGTAGTAAATACAATAACGCTGAATAACATTTAAATAACGTAGGTCGTTAACCTTCTGACAGCTGGCATTTTTTCCACTAAAAAGTGTAACTTTCTCGAAATTTTCCATATGAATGTTTCTTAAGTAATAGTATATGTGGGCCGATCATGGGTTGACGCCATATGGCGTCATCCCGGCTGTCAGAAGATTAACGTGTTGAGTTGGCTGATCAAATTTATCCTCTGTTGTTACAGTTGATCTCTGTGTTAACTTCCGAGAGGTGCGCATCAATTTGCACACCGGTCATGCGATACGCTATTATGATTCACAAGGCACTTCGATCGGGAGTATAACCTTGAAATGAAATACAATAAATTAAATTAAATAGGATTTTTTTAAATTTTGTTTATTTAATGTCGCATCGACCTTCTGATCATTAGCGACTACAAAGACGTGGTACATTACAATACGTTTTACATAGGTATACGCTTAATTTGTTTCATGTTTGCAAATTCTTTTACATTTAATAATTCATAATTTTAAGTAATACATTAATTAATTGTTCTGAGAAAATTTTATTAAATAAAATCATATGAGATGTAAATAGTTAATGTCTTTTAAAAAATTCATAGTTCTGTTACAAGATTCTAAATCACTTAAATTGTTTCTTGATTCACTTGATATATTATGTCTGTTTCTCATAACTGCTACAGCTGGACACTCTATAATAAGGTGTTGTACTGATAGATCACTTCCATAGTTGTTGCAAGTTTTTTTGTCTTCTTTTGTAATGAGATGGATATGACTTGCATTGGTGTGCCCTATTCTTAATCTATTTATAATGGCCTGATATTTCCTAGGTAGTAATTTGACGGACTTTTTTAAAAAATGTTCCTTATTGAGTGTAATTTTTGAGGTTTGAGACTCATCCATATATTGTTCCATTTATTATAATTTGCTGTTTTGAATTTATTCTGGGTGTCTCTGCTGTCGGTGGGCGGTAAGATTTCACTTAACAGGTCATCTTTAGCTGCTTCTTTAGCAAAGTAATCCACTCTTTCATTGAATAGTATGCCTGTAAGCGAGGAAATCTTGAATTTAGATCATATATTTGTATCTTAAGCGATATTATTTTGTTTAAAATCCTTTTGATTATGTTATTATATTCTGATTTATTTTGTATTGCCATGATTACACTTAATGAGTCTGAGAAAATGATGGTTTTCACTAGGTAAATCGACTCTATATGTTCCAAATCTTTAAGAATAGCCATTACTTAGTTGTTAAAAATACTATACTCCTTTGGCAATTTGAAAGAGAGTTCATTGCTTAAAGTAACTAGAGCACATCCTGTACCAGTTCTAGTTATAGCAGCATCTGAGTATATGTGTAGTTAGTTATCATATTTGTCCTTTGTTTCGTTGAACATGCTTTCAATTATTTGTGAGTTTTCCTTTTTATTGTCTGTTAATTTTATAACTTGTGGTTGTATTTTGATCCAAGGAGATTTCTGCAAATACTCTTGCGGTTGTAATGTAGGAAGAGTTAAGCTTAAATGTTGTATATAATTTTGGATTCTCAAGTTAAGTGGCTTTAATATTCTTTTTTTATATTATATGAATTATTACTTTATGTTCTATGAAAGTGATTATACAACTCGTTACGAGGATTAGTTAAAGTTTTGATGATACCATTTTTATTAGATTGAGTCTTCTTCAACAGCTATTTTCGAGATTTTTTATGTGCTCAGTCCACGTTAATTTTCTATCAAAAGTCATACCTGGAATTTTTATTTAACTTGAGAATTTGATTTCTTGGTTATTTAACATGGAATCTGATGCTTCTTGAGGGTTTTTTTATTGCTAAGAGAGAAAATGTCACAGTAATGATACCTCCTGGAGGTACACCGTTTTCAAGTTCATATAGATTTGATAGTTGACCGTTTACTCTGACTCTTATTGTTCTGTCTTTTAGGTAGTTTTCTGTAAATCTCAGCATGTTACTTTTTATCTGATTATTTTTTAAGATTTCTATAATTCTTTTTTCGATAACATATCGTACGGTTTTTCCATATCTAGAGCAATCAGCAGTAAATGATTATTGTTAGCGAAGGCTTTACATATGGCTAACACTATTGAAGTTAGACTATCTGTTGTGGAATAACCTTGTCGAAAACCATGTTGTTGAGGTGATATTGAATTGTTATATAATAAGTGCCATTTGAATCTTTTGTTAATGATTTTCTCAAGTAACTTACCTATACAACATATTGATTAAATTGACCTGTAACTTTCTTTAAAGTGCGTGTTTTTGTCTGGTTTAGGAATTGGTACTACTATAGCCTCTCTCCATATGTTAGAATAAAACTTTTTTTCCAAAATTAAATTGTATATTTCAAGAAGATACCTTCGTCCTATGGATAGTATTTTAAAGGAAATATTTGGGATTCCATCTGGGCCAGCACTTGTTTACTCCATGTTATTGCGTCAAGGAGTTTTGAGAATTTTATTTTCTTGTTTAAATAATATTTGTGTTATTAGGTGTTGTGTCATTTTCATTAAATGTACTATTTTCGGTTTGTATCTTGTAACTGAGAAATTTATTGTCAAAATTTTTATCACCAGAGATGTTTAAAATATTTTCTGCTAGTATGTTTGCTATTTTTAAGGTGTCCATCGTGATTTCATTATCAAATTCATAAATATTCGTAATTTTAACTATTTTTTTGTTAGTATCTATTGCTTTAATTTTATGCCACGTTCCCTTGGTTGGTGTTTTTTTTTCATCGAGACTCAACTTATAATTAATCCAGGCTTGGCTTTTACTCGCTTTAATGGTCCTTCGAGGTATAGATATCGTAAGATTGTGAAAGATGCGGTTTTCATCCGTTTTGTGTTATTTGTAGATATTATAAGCGTGTTTTGATACTTCTACTGCTTTTTTGCAGTTATCTTTCAACCAAGGTAGATTTTTTCCTTTATTTGATTTTCTGCTGCTTGTAATATGATTTGATAAAAGTCATTTAAAATTTTTTCGAACTGACAATTTGTATTTCATGTTAGGTCTGCAATTCATGGTAAGTTATTATTAATATAGTCTTGTTATCCTTTCCAATCTGCTTTATTGAATTTCCATCTAGTGTAAATGTCTTCTGGTATACTGTAATTTTTTAACACAGTTTGGATGGGGAAAAGGGATCGCTGCTATATAAATCAGGATTAAGTTCCCATTCGCATTCATTAGCTAACACTGGAGAACAAATTGTCAGGTTCATATTGCTAAGACTGCCTGTAGATGGATTTGGGTGAGTTGCTTCTGAAGTATTGAGCAGGACTAAGTTATGTTATGTTATAATTATCTCTTTTATCGTGCCGTGTGTGTCTGATTTGTTTTGACCCCATAATGTATTATGACTATTAAAATCACTGACAATTATAAAAGCTTCTGGTGGTTGCGAAATGATGTTATCTATCTCATTTTTGTTAAAATTATAGTTGTAAGGTAGGCATTACATATACTAATACTTTTTTTATCAAGTTTCAATGAGATAGCTGTAGCTTTTAGTTTAGCGTTTAAATTAATTTTAACATAATTTATGTCATTTTTAATGTAGATTGCCACTCGCCTACTAGCAGTAAGACAATTTTCTCTGTTTTTGTATTTAATGTTGTAGTTTTTTCCATTACTACATAGTTGATTATTGAAATTTGTTTCTTGAATACATATAACATTTGGTTTGTGATTAAAAAACAATTTTTCAAGAAATTCAAATCTTGTAGCAAAACTATTTAAATTTCATTGTGTTATGTTAAAAAATTTTTTATAGCAGTTTTTGTTATTTTGACTCATCATGATTAGAAAATAAAAATTCATTCTTCTCCTGTAGTCAATCCTAGCACATGGTCAGTATTGAATTTTTTCATGATACGGGTGAATCGGCCTTTGATGCTTCATTCGGTTAAGAGGGGGTATAGGTTCTTTTTCATCAACGATATGAGGTCAGATATTGAATTGTATTTCTATATCTTTTATAACTATCTGATCTTGCTTGCTGGTAAACTCATCGACTAGCTCTCTTGTTGACAAATAAAAACAATTTCGACCGTTAGAAACATTTAAAGTGAAACGAATATTTGCAGGATGTACAATACTACTTATAGCCATTATGTATTCCTTTAATTGGATGCTATCCTCAGCTTCCAGAATGACACCCTGATCCTTTTTAGGAAAAATATTATTTTGTGCAACTGTAGCATATCTGGACGGTTGAGAAGCGGCAGCATTAGGTTGTAACGGCTCATATTGATTTTGGGTATAATTATTAAATTAAATACAAATATGTCATAAGAATGACTATATTATTTAAAAGATAGAATAAATTTTAGTTATAAGAAATTTAAATTACATTAAAAAAATAAGTAGGACTTCATAGTTACCTACTGAGGTCGATAAGATAACTCAAATGTATATATATAGATATAGTAAAATGATTATAGAAATAGAATGTTCTATTTCTTTTAATAAAAAGTATTATCAATATTTAATTGTTAATAATAAAATGTAACTTTCTAAAATAATTGTGTATATATAAATAGAACATTCAATTTATATAATATGTATGAAACTGATTACTCTATTTAAAGTTTAAAGATATTAATTAAAATATAAAAGATTAACTTTTTCAATTAATAAATAATAAAATTAACTATAAAAAATAGTTATTTGAAATGTAAAGGAAATAGAATGTTTCTTTTACTAATACATTTATCTTAATTAAATGTTTCTTTTGTAAATATCTAAAATAAATGTTATGGAACATTCTATTTCCTAAAATATAATTCTTCAATAAGAAATAGAACCTCATAGAAGGTTTAAGAAATAATATAAAAGAGCGTGAACTCAAGCAAGCTCTCGCATTATCTTTTAGATGTTCGACCATGTAACATCTAACATGGATACTATATTCATTCAATCTTATACTGTCAGAAGTATAAGATTTAAGCATTCTGTCTTAAAATACTAAGTAACTTTTGAATCTTTGTAAAATATATATATTTTCTTAATTTTTAATAAAAAAAGATTAAGTATTTCAAATTTAAATGAGACTGTGTTTAAAAAGTTATTGATAAAAGTATAACTCATCTCATCTCATTAATCATTTTTCATATAAATACTAAACAAATTAATTATCGCACATTGAAGAGTATTGCACTTGGATATGTCGTCGATAATAATTTGTTTATTCATTTTGCATTAAATAGAAGTGTTATTTATCGCACATCTAAGAGTATTGCACTCAAAGATGTCGTCGATTTAAACACTTCTCTACATATCTCATATAATAAAAAAGTTGATTATCGCACTCTTTAGAGTATTGCACTCAACGGAGTCGTCGATAATAACTTTTATCATTCTACCCTCTCCTCCACACGTAAAGAAAATTATAAATTATCGCATCTCCAAGAGTATTGCACTGGAGGAGATCGTCGATAAACATAATTTTCTTATACAATATTGTTGTATGCACCTTGTATATGCATGGAATTAATTAAAATAATGAAGTAAATTTAAATTCGGTAATTAAAATATTACCTGGCGACCGTGAATAAAGTCGGGAACGCTTCAAGGTATAGACGGTACAGTAGGAAGACTCATTGTTTGATGACTCTTGTAGTCAGAGGCCATCCTTATAAGAAGAATTGGTTGTACCAGGGTACAACCAATCTATTCATCACCAAAACTAAATGCACAAAGCACTGAAAAACTCTAACCAACAAAAACTATATGTCTGTTCACTTCTTTGCTATCAATTAAAGAAATTATAATATAAACAAACTTGAAAGACACTCGCGGAACTCGCAAAATACGTTTGCTCTGTTCGAGTGCTTAACTAAGATTTTGCAAATAGGATTAGATAAACAGCATAACAACTATAAACAGGAAAAAAAATAAGCACTGCCGTGAGCACGCATCAATGTACAATGCGCACTGCGCGAGAATGTTAAGGCATTAAGCAAATCAAACAGCAGGAGCAGATAGCATGTCACTAGAAGGAAGCGTCAATAGAGGTATTTCTGCAACTCTCACTAGACCAGCCGTGAATGCATTCAAGCCCTCCTTATTTTATCCAGGTTATAAAGTTTGGAGACGGGTCGTAATAAAAGTAGTAATAAAATCGTTCACACACGTGGGCGCATGCAAAAAAACATGCGTCGCACAACTGTAGATAAAAATCATAAAAAAAGCCGCGTCCATTCGATCCGACGCTAGATTTTGTCAAAGTTATAAGCAATTTTGTCTGTTTTGTTAAAAAATTTGCATCTGCTTCACAGTTGCACAGTTTTCTAACTATTTATTGTATAACATTTCTACTAATTACATATTAAAGTTGTGATTAAAACCTTTCGATTGAAAAAAAACGTGTCCAGAAAGCTCAAGTTGTTAAAAAATTATAGAGGAAATAAAATTAGCGCAAATATTTAGCTAAAAATGTGCATAGAATAGTACATTACTCTAGTAGCGAACAAAATAGGTCATTTTCTCACGAGTCGCTTTGTCACTCGAGTGTAGCAAGTGTGACAAAAAAGACGATTGAGGGACCTATTTTGCAACGAGTGGGGTACAGACTTTTTTCCAACAAGGTGAGAGGAATCTGACTTTCGGTGCCTATTTAGCATGGGAATGATACTACATTCCCTCACTAGTAAGGCAATGTGATATTTTGCTCAAGTAAAACAGACACCAAAAATCGATTTTTACTCACCGCTTTGGAAACAGTACATTTTGAAACAGATTAGAAAAAACTTTATTCATGAAACGGGAAGTTTGCGGTCCGAGCAGAAGGCGAGAATCGTAATGACTTTCGTGAGAAAATTTTTTTATACGAGTTGGGAACCATATTTTTAAAGTGATAACTTCTTATGGGACGGAGAGTTGCTTAGGAATTCAGACAAAAATTTAAGATCAAATTTTAAGCTTGTAAAACTTAAATTTCCAGCTCATAAAACTTAGATTTCAAGCTCGTAAAACTTAAATATGTAAAGAAAAAAAACTAAAGCCTGAACATTAGTGTGGTTAAGGAAAAAATACATATAGAAAATGCATGTCTATTTCACTTATACATACATATATATATATATATATATATATATATATATATATATATATATATATATATATATATGTGTGTGTGTGTGTGAGAGAGAGAGAGAGAGAGAGTAGGCACATATTTAACTCGTTGGCACGCCACAAAAATGACACCCGAGAACTTTAAGAGTTTTTATGTCGAATCTTTTTCAATCATAGTTAACCGAAATTTTCAACTAATTTGCAATATAAAATAAAAGATTTATCATTAAATATTTGCATTTCTTATTTCGAGAGCTTCACCGTGAATTATCATTTGCAAAAATCGGTCAATTTTTACATAAATTATGTCAAATAATTATTTATTTCATTTCATGAAAAATCGTCCGATTTCTTTCATTCCAATTTGTTTAACTTCGTAGACAAGCTCTTACATTGAAATGAAAATTGCTAATTATGAAATTTTGATTATTGCAAATAAATAAGTTGAAAATATTTACTCGAGTTGAAAAAAGAAAAGTCATTCAAATAGACTCAGTGAGTACAGTGCAGCTATTGTATTCACCCTGTGGTAACAAAGAATATCGGTAAGAGAAATATATATATATTATATCGTCGTCTCTAACGAAACACATTTCAATTCTCAGTCGAAAACTAGCACGATTCACTTTTGCGGCGAAAAGTAGCACAATTCGCATCCTTTGCCGCTAAGAGTAATTCAAATTGTCCCACGAAAAGTAGGACATCTCAACACTGACCCTTGAACAATAATACATGTTAGCGATACCTTGCGATGACTAAATAGCCAAATGTGCTAGTTTTCGCGGCCGCTTTTCAAATGCCTTACTTTTCGTTAGAGCCGACTGCAATTTTTGCAAGATTCTTAGATAATATACAATGTAAAAATTGTATTTCTTATTATTGCTACCATAAATCAATTGTTACTCTTATAGAATCTTATGATGATGGTGAGAAATTTATATTTAATATTGATTTCAATTTGTATATCAAAAATATAATTAAATAACTATTTATCAGAAATCTTCTTTAAGTCTTAATATTTTCATAAATATTATTATATTTATTATAATAATATTTAGTAACAGTACATTTAAAAAAAAATTTTACGCACAATAATTTCAACCTACAATAATCAAAGTTATCACTTCTGTCGGCCAGTTCCACGACTGCCACATTTTTTTTGTCATGAGAGCTAAAAAAAAGCAACGAAGTTGCGATTTTGAGGTAAGAATGGCAAAAAATAAATTCTGTATTCCAGTCTGAATCTCATTTTAATTTTCATTCCTTCATAACTTTTGAATAATTTGAGCTTTTTGAACACGTTTTTTTTCAATCGAAAGGTTTTAATCTCAACTTTATTATGCAATTAGTTAAAACCTTGTAGTATAAATAGTTTGAAAACTTTACTACTATACAGCGAATAGAAATTGAAAAAAGAAACCGACAAATTGCTCGTAACTATGAAAAAATCGATCATTGGATCGTATGGACGCGGTTTATTTCATGACTTGATGTAAGAAAAAATATCTCGAAGTTGGAAGAAAATCCGAGATTTAAATGCAATACACTCTCCTTGTTAGTTTCGAACTTGGAATTTGAAGGTTGATATGAACGTTCAAAACAAAGTCTTATAAAAAGTTAAAATTAATGTTCGAAACAAAGGTTAGAAGAACATTGAAAATCAACGTTCAAGATGAAAAGTTCTCAAACGTTGTAATTCAGGTTAAAAATAAAGGCAAATCAATGTTCTTCAACGTTTAGAAACATTGATAATCGAGGTTGAAAGCAACGTTGCAATAAATGTTGATTCTAAACGTTTCTATTATCAACCGAAAAATTAGATGCTGATGTCAATTTTGATTTTAAAAAATAGCATCGAAATAATAGTTGCATACATAGACTAATTAATATTTATTTATCACTTTGTCTTCATCGGATTTTTAAATTATTTTTTGCTTGGATTTCATCACTACTTTAATATCGCACAAAATTAGATTACATATGAATAAAATCTTTTTATTATTCAATGCTAATAAAAATTAAAAAAATTTTTCCTTCTTTTATTTGCTTTATTTGCATTAAAGCAATATTTGATACGAATCTAATTTTTTCTTTATAATTACAAAATATCCAACGTTTTTCAGCAGTAGCAAATCACTCAATAAATTTTAAATTTTATTATGATTTTGTAAATTATTTTGTTTATCAGGATTTCGTTGACTGTGCCAAAGAGTATATAATAATTTAAATTCGTTCGCATTCATTTCTGGAGCAACTTATTTAAAATTAAATGCTGATATAAATTTTAATTCAAACAAATAACACTAATGTATTATTTACACACAAGCTATTTACTATTTACCACTTCATCATTATCTCTTTTATATCATTTTTTGCTTGAAATCATTCATCGCCATTTCCACATAAAGATTATTACATAGTAATTATCATACAAAATTTTAGATTATCTATATATAAAAATTATGAAATCTCTTTTTTATAATTAAAATAGGAAAAAATTCTTTTTTTTCCATTACTTTATTTGTCTTAGAACAATATATATCTATTCACTGAAAAACTTTCGGCGCAGCCTATATACTTACAGTTTATGTGGAGCGCCGATTCATGAAATAGTTAGTTATACACATCATCGGAGTAACAGTTTCTCAGATTTAGGTTTCCTTTATGCCGGCGCGGTACATGTATAGTGCCGGTCAGTTTAGACAACTGTTAAACTTAAAATCAGAGTCACCGTTGACATTTTAATTTAAATTCATATTATTCATCTATAATTGAATCATGGATGATTTTTTTTACTAAATACAGTTATTGTGGATTGAATGGAATGAAAGATTTATTCATATATCTGGCAACTTTTTTATAAATTACCCCAATTTTATGTGTACTAGAAAAAATTTTCAATTTTTGCTTTTTGCAAATTTGTCAAAAGATATAATTTAATTTTTTTTTAATTTAACATTAAATTTTTAAAAGATGAAAAAATATTTTTTATCATATTTATATTTGATGATAGAAAATGTTTTATATAAATATTTTAATAATTGTAAAGATTATATTATGTTAGAATATAAGTGCGCCCATGCATCTATGTACTGTACAATGTGAATATCATAAAACAGCTTAAGTTTCGCCTCCTCTCCTTGTCACTAAGTTTGATCATTCTTGCCCTTTTAGCCTTTAGTCTTTGCTGTACGCTTCATTAGTAAGCTTTACTATTTTAAAGTGTGTAAAGGCAGCTTTTATAAAGAGAGTTTCTATAAGTTTTTTCTAATAATAAAAGAGTGTTATTATTTTAAGTGAGTTGTCTTGGTACAATACGCATTAAAAAAAATTTCTTTCTTTCTTTTTTTTTAATTGGCCTTCTGATTTTTCATCATAGGCCATCATCAATTTTAACTTTTTAGTTATTTTTGCCCCGAGGGGACTTTTTATTATTCATTTTTTGTGTTGTTCCGAGGAACTCTCTATTTTGTTTTTTGTGTTCTTCGGGTTCTCTTCCCCACGGAAAACTACAAAAATTGTTTTTCTCAATTTTCCCAAGGAGTCAAACCCCGATCCACTAGGACGCAAGCCAGCTGCCTTAAGCAACTGAGTTACTTTTCGTCCTTTAACGACGGAGCTCGTAAGTGTGTTTATAAGAACAAAGCACATGCAACAGAAGTGCTTGCTTGAAAAACAGCCGCGAGCGGGACTCGATCCACGGTCCCCCGAGAATACGAATCCAATGCTCTTACCGAATGTGTCACAGACCGGCTCTATCAAAAATATTTAGTTCCGTCATGTGACTTATATCTTCTAAATTGCGTCTCCCCTCTTTAACACTTTGTCACCGGCTATACACACATACATAGCAGAATCCGATGACAACTCATATATGTGCACACACACTAACTTACGCTAGAGAAGATTTTAAAGTGACACGATTCCTGATTGTTAGCAGCAGTATTCTTGTGACGATCTAGGTGTCTAGGTTGATGGGTGCCAGATGCTTCAGCGAGCCATGATTCGTATTTTAAGGTTAAATTAAATAATAAGAACTGGAAGTACATTTAACCCTAAATATATTCTTAAATTAATAAACTTAACATAATTAATCATATTACCATATAAAAACGATAATTATCCGGCCAGAAAACAAAAATAATGGAACAGGAACGGGACGGGAACGGACTGAACTCTAACCTAAATCCATATATTGTATATTACCTTACAAGGGACGAATATTGTTGGTTCTATTCCGGCGGAGAGGTACCCCACCGGACGGAATCGACAAGATTCGTATCGTGTAATGTATACTGTTTTCCATTCCAGCCTGCCGAAAATTGTTATATTATTAATATAACAAGCTAAACGTGAAGGGCTTTTTAACATCCGTAACATTTAGCCACGAGAGAAGCGCGGTAGCGTAACGGATAGAGCTCTTGCCTTCAACGCGGTGGGCACGGGTTCGAATCCTGGCCAGGCACCTCTGACTTTTTTTCGTTAGAAAATTAGTGTATGTGCTACCCATATCGCGACTCTTAAAAAATCCAACCTCATTGAGAATCGGTTGATTGTTGGTCACAAAAGTGGCTGATCATCCATCGGTAGTCAAAATTTTCGGCATGGTGGGTCTGATAGTCTAGCCTGATGTAATGTGTTAAACGGGTACCGGGCTGGACTCCCTCGACTTCACCATATAAAAAGGTTAATCATATAGAAGACAAAATCCTTTATATATTAATCTTTAAAAAAAAAAAAAAAATCATTTAGCCACGAGTGAATACGAGTGACGAAACGTTGACAGATGTTAAAAAGCCCGAAGCAAAGAAAACAAATGAACAATAAAACGTGTGCGCGCGCATATATACGACGGCGTACTATATACCTTACAGTGTCGCGACCACGTATTCTTTCTCTTTCTCTTTCTCACTTCTTATAATTAATAATAGCTATCACCAACATATTAAAAAAAATTATTAGCAGTTCTGCAAATTTATACTATTACATTTTAAAAAATTCACACTTCTATTACGGCTTATATAGACATTGTTTGTTATAAATTGTATGTAAAAGAAATACGTGCAATTTAAAATATTGTATCTCTTTAATTAAAAGAGTTTGAAATCGCAGTATTGAAATTTTTCCAAATATTATCTTTATTATTATTAAAAGTATTAATATAAAATATTTTTATCTCAAACTCCTCTTTTGCACGGGGGGTCTTCCCTTGCCGTTGGAAGCAAGCACGTATTATACCATTGAAAAAGTGTGCTGCACCTGAGCAACCAAAAGATTTTAGGCCTATAGCCATCTTATGTTTTCTTTCAAAGGTTCTTGAGAAGATCGCCCATGACCAACTGCAGGAGTACATTACATCCAAAAAATTGCTCGATCCTATGCAGACGGGCTTCAGGAAAAACCATTCTACGCAGACTGCTGTACTTAAGCTTACAGACGATATAAGGTCAGGTCTAGACAGGAAACTTGTCACGTTACTGCTACTTTTTGATTTTAGTAAGGCATTCGACACGATCTCTCCCTCCAAACTTCTTGCGAGGCTTAGATCGATAGGGTTCTCCAGGGCCGCACTCGGATGGATTAACTCCTATTTATCAGGTAGGAAACAAATGGTTTCCACACATTTAAAGGAGGAATCGAATTGGCTAACAACCAATCTAGGAGTACCTCAGGGTTCGGTGCTGGGGCCTCTGTTGTTTTGCCTTTACATAAATGACGTACGTGACGCACTGGACTCTGGTTGCGTCGGGCATCTGCTGTATGCGGATGATCTTCAAATTTATACACAGGTCCCTTATGATGATGTGGACGAGGGGATTCGTATTTTACAGAGGGCGGCCAGGGCGGTGTCGGGGTGGGCTGCTGGTGTTTCTCTCACTTTGAATGCTAGTAAAACAAAGGCGATCGTCTTTGGAAGTAATCGTTTTATTAAAAATTTTTATTCGGGTGAGCCAAGGACGATTGACCTGGGGAGCGGTATCGGTATTCCTTTCTCTGACACCGTTACGAGCCTTGGTGTTGTACTCGACTCTAAACTGTCGTGGGAACCGCATATTAATATGTTGACTAAAAAATTCAATAGAGTAATTTATAGCCTGCGGTTTTTCCGTCGGTACACCACTGAGACTCTGCGTAAGCAGCTCGCAACCGCCCTGCTGTTTCCACATCTTGATTACTGCTCAGTGGTTTTGCTCGATGCTTCGCAGGAGTTACGAAGACGGCTACAGACAATGCAAAATTCATGTGTGAGATATGTATTAGGCGTGAGAATGGGTGATCACATCTCTCCCCATAGACATGCTTTGGGTTGGCTACGTACTGATTCGAGGAGACAGTATTTTATAGCTGTACTTATGTACAAAATCGTACGTATGAATACTCCCGAATATCTAGTGGGTCTCTTCACTAGATATATACCCAGAGCGACCACTAGGGGTGAGATTAAAGATCTTGCGGTGCCCTTCATGCGCACTGAGACTGAAAGAAATTCCTTTCAAGTTCAAGGTGCGCATTTTTGGAACTCCCTACCTGCTGATATTAAAAATCTTCCATCAATCAGCAGGTTTAAAGCCGCTCTGCAGAGGTTTTTACTCGACCTCGATTAAACAGTATTATTTTCGGACTATATCATATGTGTTGATTTATTATGTGATGTACCCTTTATAGATTTAAGGCATGATTGTATTTATTGGCGTGTATGTAGGATGTGTGTGCATAGAGTGAATGATTATATTTTTATCAGATTGACTTGTATGTTACTGTACATTCAACTTGCTGTGATTTTAACTTACTGTATACTGCTGATATTTCGACTGCGCTCTTTACACGCTTGATTTTATGTAATTATTTTGACTGATAGATATTGAGACTGATTTTTAACTATATTATTTATACTTTTTGCGTGTATTTATTCGTGTTATCTGTGATATCGCTTTTATTTAATTTATTGACTTACTATTACAGTATTACTATGTCTATTATGTTTTATGACTGTGATATCATACTGTACTATTTTGATTTTATATGTGCAAGGCTATTTAAAGTATTTTTATGTATTTTTTTTTCAACTTTATCTGTAATTTTCACGCTTTTTTGTAATTATAATACAAAATAAACAATATCTAATCTAATCTAACATACAGATGATAAAAAAAGGTAATTCATATAAATTGAAAAATAATTTTTTAAAAGTTTTCATGTATTTTTAAAGTTAAGTAATAGTTTATGAGAAAGTTAAAAAATGTATGAAGTATGTAGAAATAGGCTTATCTAATTTTGAATGTTAAGTACTAGTGTAAATGAATGTACGAATATGGACCATAAAATTACATAAGTTTCTTTTATATACATACTCTACTGACAGTTCGACAGGGTTGATTATCAGTGATTATACATTTTTTATATACGTTTATTTATGTTTATATATATTTATGTACATATTTGGTACGCGTTTATGTATATATATATATATATATATATATATATATATATATATATATATATACTAGGGGGTACCCCCTGCTCGCCAGCCCCCTAATTTGTGATGTACTTATTCTTGTGTATACATACGTATAAATGCCTCATCTCTGAGGCGTACCCTGAGGCGTTGTAAGAGGAGGGGATGAGGAAACATTGAGGCGTCTCTAAGGCGATGTATAAGGCGGGACAAGAGGCATACAAAAAAAATGCCTCATCTCTGAGGCGTACCCTGAGGCGTTGTAAGAGGAGGGGATGAGGAAGCACTGAGGCGTCGGTAACTATTTTTACGTTATTTTTGAAAATTTTAAAAAATATCACTCTCACAAACTTGAGGCGTTTCGAGGAATTCCTAAGGCTTATCTGAGGCGTCTCTGAGGAGTCTTTGAGGAGACCTATGAGGTAATATGAGGCGACAAACGTTGAGGCGATGTCAGAGGCGGATCGAGGAGGGGGGAGGCTGGGGGAAGAGGGGGGAGGCATCTCACAGAGGCTGAAAAAAAACATATATTTACGTTAAAAAAATTTAAAAATCTGAGGCTGGGAGAGGAGGGGGGAGGCTGGGGGAGAAGGGGGGAGGACGCAAGAATGCTATTTTTTGAGGCTTACGTCTATATAATATAGGAAGATATATATATATATATATATATTAACATGTACCAAAAATGTCTAATCACTGTTAATGAACTTAATCGAACACTAAGTAGAGAACGTATATCGAATAAAATGCTCATGCAACTTTATGCTCATACTATATATTTATTCACACTCATATTTAATATTCAAAATGAGATAAGGCTATTACTTTATACTTTAAAAAGATGTAGTCTACATATTTGGGTATGTATATATAAATGTATACCAAAAATGTCTTATCACATTGTTAGTAGAGTATACAAATAGAAAAAAATTATGCAACTTTATAATGAATACTTTTATATTTGATTGCACTTATATTTGATCATTTGGCACTTATTTTTGGCTTTATGAATATAAATATTTTTAAATTAAAATTTTTAATAAGGTTAAATTTTTGCAGGAATGATTCGGCTAGAATTTTGCATCAGATGTATGCTTACAATGTAAATTTAGAAATATTTTTTATTTTCTGTAAATTAGTACTCTTTTTTGCTATTATCAGTCACTATCAACTTCTGTTATTTTTTTTTTTCGTCAAATTGTCAAAATTTAGGCAAAGAATAATAATATATGATAACAGAAAGTAACATTTACATTTTTTGTTAATTTGTGTATTTTTAATATAATTTGTTATTTAAAATAAAATTCTATTATATTTTTATTAAATTATATTTTGTTATTTGATTTTAAATATTATTATACCTCAATATTGAAAATTTTTTTCATCATATCTTGTTATTCAAAATTAATTTTTATTAATTTTGATGTTTTTTTTATGTCTGGATATTTTATATTATTTTTCGTTACTTTTACTAGTATTTATTTATTATTATTTTTTAATTTTGTAATTTTCTGATAGATTAAACAATTTTCATCTAAATTCAAACAAAGAATAACATAAGACATTGAATAAAAGAAGGTAATAGAAAATAAAAAATAACAATAAATGGTAATTTATAGAAAATTAATTTATTAATTTTTTTTTAATTCGTTTAATTTTTTAAAATTATTTTAATAAGGAAATCTATTAAAAAATGTGAATTAATTTTTAACTTTATTTCATTGTTTAGATTTATAAACTCATTCCTAATAATTTGTTAAATTCAATCCTTAAACAAGATAATAAAAAGTCTAAAATTTATATTGTATTAACTCTTTTTAATTTCATTACGGCATGCAGTAGTGGCACAGACCATATAAATTCTAATTATAATACCACGCGCATAACGCACAAAAAATCGGAGCTGTTACTCAGATCAGTCGTAACGACTACTGCGTGTGCAATCAGAACAATTCAAGTTCATTTTCGGTACACTGACTCGGCCGAGTAAGTGGCTCTACTATAGCTCAGAGAGGTGGATAACTAGCATGCAGAAAGTTTTTCAGTGTTGAAATATGTATTATTTGGTTTCAAGTACCCATAAAGAATAAAAAGAAAAAATTATAGGTTATCAAAAACAAAAATTAAAATGATAGCAGAAGCAATTTTAGCCTCTTATTCTCCCTTTTTCGAAACAAGTATATGTATACTTGGCGGAAAAGATATTTTTTCCGAACGTTAACCTCAAATGGCAACATCGCATATTTTACCACAGGCATAAGACAATGCCAAATTATAGAGCAAATTTTGCATCATTGTTACTTATTACTTATTGACATAATTTAAGTAAACAAACAATATTACTTTCCTTTTTCATGATCCGAATTATAAATTTATTAAATAAAATTATTATTTCTCAGTTCAATAATCATATAGAATTTAATATTGTGAATTTAAATTATATAAGCAATAAAATTTAAGTTGTTATCATTTGAATTTTGCATGAAAAACCTATAAGAAAAAACAAAATAATCATGATGCGAAACTCAATGCATGATTCGAGGCTCTCTTACGTCTGTGGTAAAATATGCAGCACTGCCATTTGAGATACACATTCGGAAAAATATCCTTTCCGCCAAGTGTACGTATATATATTTTGAGTTTTGAATAGACGGAAGTTTGAGCTAAAAAAGATAAAAACGATGAAGAAAACTTCAAATTGGGATACTGACTTATTACAAAATTATTTTATGTATAATATATACATTTATCATTACGATAAAATATAAGTTTAAGAATTATTTAATAAGATTTTACCGAAAAAATAACAAGAAAAATAGTCTGAAATATACTAAAAAATTGTATTTATTAAGATGTAAAGATTAGATTTTTATAAATTTAAAATACATACGCTGAAAAAAAATTTTTTTGAATCAAGCAAATATATTTACTACAAAATGACTATACTTAATTTAAATAGATTAGTCTTACTTAAAAAATGTATCTCTTAATTCGAATGAATATTCCCTTGATTGAAGATGTTTTATTTGCTTAATAAACATTTTCTTCAACTAAATTAATAAAGTTTTAAATTTAAGATGTATGTCATAAATCTGGTCAACCATTTGTTTAAAAATAGTTTCTAAATTCTCTTAAATCTAAAAACACAAAGTAAGGAAATAATTACTTACTTGTGTTCTAAGATATTTGATTTATATAAATGTTTGTTTTATCTAAGAATATTTACCAACTAAAACAATATTTCATTGAAGAAAAAAGACATTCACTTATGGAAAAGAAATACATTTATTCAAATAGAGAAAATATTTATTTAAATTAAAAAATGTTATTCAATTAAGAAAACTTTTAAAAAAAACTTTACGAAAATTATTTAAGAAAACTTCAATTGAAATCCAAGGTTTAGATCTTGAACTAAAATAGCGATTAGCTTGATATGAAAACAATATTTTTTGGATTTATGTAAATAATATTCTCTTAATATAAATCCAAATATGAATTAAATTAAAAGTTCCATCACTTATCTATTATATTTTAAATGATAGATATTATTAACTTGTATATTATTTTTTCTTCTATATTCTGGATTTTTATTTTCTTGTAGTATAGTATATTCGCTAAATGGTTTTGGAAATTTTTTTTTGCATTTGTTATTTTTTTTGTCATAACATGGTGACCTTTCTGTATGTGGACCATGTAATATATGTTGAATAATTAATTTTTATAAATATTTATTATCTGAAGATGGTATTTCTGCAGAAATATGTTTATCAATTGCATCTATAGTGGATGATTTATTATTTTGTTGTAGTGTAAGAAGAACGTGTGGCAAACCTCTTTTTTAAAATTCTATTAAAAATACATAAGCTTTATTATCTCCAAATATCTTATTCTTAATGATATCATTTAGTAACATTTTAAACTTTGCATAAAATAAACGAACTGTAATAGTAGGAATATCATTAGGAGTTATATCTATTGAAAAATTTTTTTAAATTTCTTCAAGTTTTTTTCATTTTGGGTTGCAAGTCATAGTTATAAATAAATCTGGTTTTCCTACTTTTCTCATAGCCATAGCATCTTGATAATACTGTTGCATATATCTTGAGCTTCCAATGTATGTGACTGATAAAATGAAAAGATTTCGTAATCTTTCTTTATTTAAAAATTTTTTTGAAATATTTGAAGCACATTTTATTACGTGGTTTAGTAAATGTTGATAACATTCTATACGTAATTGATTTTGATTATTTCGTAAGAAATTCATTCTATTATTTTCTATCATTATGTATGCATGAATAATATATTGTTGCGTTAATTTACCGCAATACAATATTGGATTAAAATTTATCGCTTTTAGTCTCAATGCGATCCTGTATAAATAGTATTGTAGAATAGTAAAATTTTCATTGTTGGCATTAGAACATTTATTATAACCTATACTCCATCTTCAATCACCTAAAGGAAATAATAAAGGAAATACCATAGGATCTACATAGGAAGATAATTTATTTAAATATGTATGAGTAATTTCTTCTTCTGAATTGCAATTTAGGTATACAAACGTCATAATTGGGATGTTGCATGGAAAATTTATTTTAAATCCATTATATCCGTCATTTAGAAAAAAAAATAAAGAACACGTATTTTATCTTTTATCATGGAAATGAAAACTCCAAGAGATAGAGGCAGTTGAAAATTGGTGTGATGTCATGAGTACAGGTGAACTCGTGACGACATGTACATTGGTGCTATATCTGTATATATCAAAATTGTATTAACTTATACTGGCTATAACTTTTGCAATTCATCAAATTTTGAAAAACGAAAAAATACGGATCTTTTATTTTTTCGTATTCTACCTGACGGATATAATGCATTTTTTTGCCCTAAGCCGCAAATGACCATTTTGCGTCCTACGGAAAAACTTTAAATGTCTTGGCCTCGGGACAAAAAAATAGTATATTAGACCATGGATGCATATTGATCATCCTAGCTCGTGCAACTTTCGAGGCCTCGCTACACTCGCCGAGAATGATCAATATGCATCCTTGGTCAATAATGTACTATTTTCTTATAAAATATAATTTATCATTTGGAACATTTTCAATATTAGCTAATTGATGTAAATGTTTAAATTTTTTAGCGATTAGATTATCATTCATTATTTCTGTTATAATTTGAATATGTTCTTCAATTAATTCGTTATCATTTTTTAATATTTTTTCAATAACAATTGCGTTATCGTATATATATATGTATAATTTACTACATATAGGGTCTTCTTTTTTCTTTGGGAATAAATTATTTGGTGTAGTATGACATATTTGTCCTTGAATTTTTAAATTGTATATAACTTTTTCTTTATTATGTATAACATTTGCATTAAATTTAGCATAACTAAATATATTATTATAATATCTAATTAAATTTCTAAAAATATTATCATGAAATAATAAAAATTTTAATTTTATATCATATTTACTTTCTGGTGATAAAATAATTTTTCCTTTTTGAAAATAATTAAATTTTTATACTTTTTCTTTCCAAAACATAGCACCACAATATTGATATTCTAAACTCACGTTTTTGAAAATATTTTTTATATTTTTATCTAATTTTATTTTATTATTATTATAACTTTTAACTATACTTGATTTTTTAAGTGAAATTTTTGTTTGATGTAATTTATTTAATTTATTATCTAATTTTTCTTCAAAAGTATTTTTTTTGAAAGTAGGTTCATTATTAAAATTTTTATTAATATTTGTAATATTTAAATTTATATTTTCTATTATTTTCATTAAATGTTATAAAATGTAAGAATGAGTTAAAAAAGATATAAAAAAAGGAATCATAACAAAATAATCCTACAAATCTTGAAAAACTTAATAAACATTATTAATTATGAAATATTGTACTAAAATTAATACTAACATATTTTTACAAATTCTTCTCTATATGTTGATCGTTGTTTAAATTTATAAATTATTATTTCGATTTCAATAGATTTTCTTGTATATATCACTTAATAAATAAATTATTTTTTTAATATTATATTAATTTTAAACAGTTTATAAGTATAATATATTACAAATATAAAATTATATTATTTATAGATATTGAATTGGTTTTTAGGGCTCCTGGCGAGGGTTCCCACTAATAAAAAAAATCTAACGCGTCATAGATAGTACGTCAACACATTACACCGTTTTTTTATTAACGATTAATGTTATATACAGTGGGGTCCAATAAAACGGAGCCACCCTTGAGAAATGAAGTAATAAATAAAAAGTTTTGTATCTTAGCAAATAATGGTCGTTCAGAATTGTGCGACCATTCATTTTAAAGGTGTTTGTAAGGACTTTTCAATGGTATATTAGCAATTTCAATTTGAATATTGGTCTGTAAAATATCGCGACTAGAAAATTAAAAAAAAAAAAAAAAAAAAATTTCCTCCTATACTAAAATTGGAAACATTTTTCGAAAAATGATGGTAGAAAAATTTAACACATCTGGTTTTAAAGATATTCTGCTGAACTTTAAAACTATATTTTGTTTTATTTTCTAGGTCTAAAATTGACTGAGATATGGCGATTTTTGCACAAAAATAGGCTTTTTTATTTTTCCGATATCTTATTAATTATAGGAGATACAGAAAAATACCAAATGAAAAAAAGTGTATTTTTTTATGTAGAATCACCCTAAATTTTTTAAAAATTTTTTGAGTACTTCAATTTTTTTATATGGTTGCGGTTTTATTATATACGTATATACGAATAGATATATACGTGTATAATAATACCGCAAATTAATATGTAAAGAATATCGTAAAATTTGAAAGAATTTTACGTTATTTCGTGAGGGGCCGTGGGTAGAGCTTGTAAGGGAGCCATGGGGAGCGTGGGGAACCTGAGGCTTAATTTTGTTAATATAACTATATAATATAGGAAGATATATATATGAGTAATGTCAATGCTTTTCGCCAAATTTCGTAGGGGGGTCCTGGGATTTTCACCAAATTATAGTATGTTGTTGTGCCTTATGAAAAAACGTTACAGTGTAAATTTCAGCCTTCTAGTAGTATTAGGGCCAGAGCTATGATCTGTTCAAAGTAAAAACCCTTTGCTCCTTTTTCGTGAGCTTATATCTCGACTCCCTGTCAACCGATTTAAATTTACCAATTTTCATTTTTTTTTGTTATAATGTCTAGTATATTTTTTGATTTTTTCATATTTTTAAATATTAATTTCCATTTATGGCAACCAAATGTCAACAAGAGAAATTTTAAAAAATTTCACCATTTTCTGCCAAAACCGAACAAATAAACGAAAACACTTTTTATAAATCTTATTTTGAAGATAATTTCAAACCCTTTTAAATAAGCTCTGCTAAATTAAAACCGGCGCAAAAGAAGCCAAGATATAATTATTTCAAAAATAAACATTTTGTAAAAATCGCGATTTTTGCCATTTTTGAAGGCTTATAACTTTTTTTTATCAACTTAAATTTTCACAAAAATTTATTTGAAAGTAGTTATATGCATGTACAACAATTTCCTGATGAAAAATTTCTTGGCCTGGACCTTTGATACCCTCATCTAGATCATCGAAAATGCAGTATTCTTCATTTTGAATAAGTTAATACACTTACTACTTCTGACTTGAACTGATCCAATTTGGTGATACAAAACCTTTCATATATTACGAAAAATCGAAATCAATATCAAAATCCTGAATTTAAGCCCTATTAAAAGTCTGTAGGTATCATAAAAGCAGAGCGACAACCATTTTAAGATTTTTTAAATTTCTAAGTATCGAATCTGTAAATGCATTTTTTTTATTTTGACCTATATTCTTAAAACTACTACATTTTTAATTTTTTACCATGAACATTTTTTCAAGAAATAAACGTTATTTTATTTATTGCGCTAATCAATTACTAGGAATTGCTTCTTATCATACAGTATTTTAACTTTCAATCTATTTGATTTTTGCAAAAAATATATTTAGATATATATTTACTCTCGTGAACTAATTATTAAACCCCCAATCAGTTTAAATATTGAGTTATTAACAATTTCTTATGCTCTCATAAGCTAGAGAATTTCACGCTATTCCATAATCTTACATGCATACTGCTTTTCCAGTTCTTGGGCTCTTATTATGTCGTTTATTCATTGACAGTAACTGGAGTTCCAATTAATGGAAACATTATTACGTTTCAATGTTTTGTCCGTGGTTTGGGTGTTTGGCTTGATAGTAAGCTGAACTGGTAATAGCTAGTTGCAGATGTATGTAAAAAGTCCTTTTCTTTACTTTACAGGCTCAATTTCTCTAGAAAAAGCACTACTCTTGCTCTTCGTAAGCACCTAATTGAAACACTGATGTTTCCCTTCCTGGACTACTGTTGTCTTGTCTATTCTTACCTTTCTGCTAAGATTGACCTCAGGCTGCAGAGAGTCATAAACTCTGGTGTGTGTGTCATTTTTGGTATAGGTAGGCGCAAGCGCATCTCTTCTTATAGATCCTCTCTTGACTGGTTGTCCACTGTAGGTAGAAAACGTTATTTTTCCGCTACTTTCTTATTTAAAATGTTTTCTTCGTACTCACCATCTTATTTATACACTGTTAAGGGGCAACGTGGGGCTTTTGACTATACTGTTTGCTTTCATAGAATATTATTCTAGATCATTTCTGGTAATGTCCTCGCATCCATCGAACGATCTTTCTGCGATACTTAAAGTCTCACCATCAACATCTTATTTTAAATCATCTACTCTTTAATATTTCCTGTCTTTTGAGAATGGACCTCTACTCTCAGTTTAAGTCTTATGTTGATTCGCTGCTACTTACTTACTAGTTACAATATATATATATATATATATATATATATATATATATATATACTTTTTGTGATACATAATATAATCTTATTTTTATATTCAATTACTTTATATTCTTTATAATTCGTAAAATATAATGTACAGCTATAAATAATTATATACCTATCTTTCTCTTTCTTATGTATTATAAAGGTAGCCTAGAATAGAAAAGATTAAGTCTATCCTTCTTTGTTTACCGGTTAAAACTAGAATTAACTGATATAATATACCTTATACAGAATTGATATAAGGAATTAGACTATATGATAAACATTTTATTGTTAAAATTTAATTTGGTTTATTTTTTTGAATTATTAATCATAGTGTATCATCATAATAAAGGTACATAAATAGTTTATTGTAATGATTTATCATCAACGCGAGAGGGGCGGAGGATTAGAAAGAATTAGAAGAAGGATTAGATTAGATGACATATTATTTTATTTCGTATTATATTTACAAAAAGAGCGTGTAATGCAATAAAATTACAAATAAAATTAAAATACATAAAATACTTGAAATAGCTTTGCATATATAAAATTGAAGTAGTATAGTATGATGTCACAGTCATAAAACATAATAGAGATAATAATACTAAAATAATAAGTCAATAAGTTAAATAAAAGTGATGTCACAGATGGAAAATAAAACACGAATAAATACACGTGGAGAGTATAAATAATATAATTAAAAATCAGTCTCAAATATCTATCAGTCAAAAGAATTACATAAAATCAAGCGTGTAGAGAGCGCAGTTAAACTATCAGCAATATACAGTAAATTAAAATCACAGAATAAGGTTGAATGTACAGTAATATACAAGTCAAGCTGAGAAAAATATAATCATTCACTCTATACCCACATCCTACAATCACGCCAATAAAAACAATCATGCCTTGAATCCATTTAAGGTACATCACATAATAAATTAACATATATGATATAGTCCGAAAATAATACTATTTAATCGAGGTCGAGTAAATACCTCCTCAGAGCATCTTTAAAACTGCTGATTGATGGAAGATTTTTAACGGGATGTCGGAGCTGCAGCAATCGAGTTTTGCTTTTTTTCATTTTATCAATATCTTTTTAAATTCATAAATTAAGGAAATATAATGACTTGTCCGCACTAAAGCTATATTAATATAATAATTTTTGTTAAAATAAAAAAATCATTTAGACTTGTTATTCTTTTATGAGCTGAGATTGGAAATGAGATATCAAACTCGACAAACCTAACCTTAAAATATGATACATTGAAAGTTTTTATTATAACTTTGTATGTATATTTTAGTGGATTTCTTGAGTTGTCCGCACTAGAAGTTAATCTTACAAATTTTTTCTTTGTAGCAAAAGAACTCGATTAAACGCATCGTTTATTCTTAAGTTAAGACTGGAAATATTATTAGAAGGCGAGCAGCTTCGTCATGCTCTTAATATCAGTAGGCAGGGAGTCCCAAAAATGAAAGGAATTTCTTCCAGGCTCAGTGCGCATGAAGGGCACTGCAAGATCTTTAATCTTGCAGTACCCTTCGTGGTGCACCCCTGGTGGTTGCTCTAGGTATATATCTAGTGAAGAGACCCACTAGATATTCAGGAGCATTTATATGTACGATTTTGTACATAAGTACAGTCATTGTCTTCTCGAATCAGTACGTAGCCAACCCACAGCATGACTATGGCGACAGATATGATCACCCATCCTCACACCTAATACATATCTCACTAATGAATTTTAAATTGTCTGAAGCCGTCTTCGTAACTCCTTCGAAGCACCAAGCAAAACTACTGAGCAGTAATCAAAATGTGAGAACAGCAGGGCGGTTGCAAGTTGTTTACGCAAAGCCTCGGTGGTGTACCGGCGGAAAAACCGCAGATTATAAATCACTCTATTGAATTTTTTAGTCATCATAATAATGTGCGATTCCAGCGACAATTAAGAGTCAAGTACAACACCAAAGCTCGTAACGGTGTCAGAGAAAAGAATACCGATACCGCTCCCTAGGTCAATCTTCCTTGGCTCTCCCAAATCAAAATTTTTAATAAAACGATGACTTCCAAAGATGATCGCCTTTGTTCTACTAGCATTCGAAGTGAGAGAAATACTAGCAGCCCACCCCCTAGCCGACCTCTGTAAGATAAGTATCCCCTTATCCACATCATCATAAGGGGCCTGTGTATAAATTTAAAGATCATCCGCATACAGCAGATGCCTGACGCAACCAGAGTCCAGTGCGTCACGTACGACATTTATGTAAAGGCAAAACAACTGAGGCCCAAGCACCGGGCCCTGAGGTACTCCTAGATTGGTTGTTAGCTAATTTGATTTCTCCTTTAAATGCGTGGAAACCATTTGTTTCCTACCTGGTAAATAGGAGTTAATCCATCCGAGTGCGGCCCTGGAGAATCCCATCGATCTAAGCCTTGCAAGAAGTTTGGAGGGAGGGATTGTGTTGAATGCCTTACTAAAGTCAAAAAGTACTAGTAACGTGACAAGTTTCCTGTCTAGACCTGACCTTATATCGTCTGTAAGCTTAAGTACAGCAATCTGCGTAGAATGGTTTTTCCCGAAGCCCATCTGCTTAGGATCGAGCAATTTTTTGAATGTAATGTACTGCTGCAGTTGGTCATGGGCGATCTTCTCAAGAACCTTTAGAAAAAAACATAAGATGGCTATAGGCTTGAAATCTGTTGGCTGTTTAGGTGCAGCACACTTTTTCAATGGTATAATACGTGCTTGCTTCCAGCAACAAGGGAAGACACCCCGTGCAAAAGAGGAATTGAACAGAGTCATATGATGTTCACCAATAAATGGTAAAGCTATAACTTTCACGCTTTGCGGAATGCCATCCTCACTACGAGCCTGTGAGGAAAACTGTGAAATTGCAAGAACAACATCATTAAAACTGATTGGTTTAAAGGTAAACCCACTTTCATTGCATTAAGAAAGAATTCTCAATCGCTTTTAACTATCCTCTTGCGGCGAGACTGTCACCCCGGCAATGTCCCAGGTCTCACAACTCCTTCCAGACATTACCACCCGCAAGAGCATCAAACAGTCTATTGTGAATATAAGCAGTCTTCGCATGGTCCGTCTGTTCATCTACCACGTTACGCAACTGCTGAAACTTAAGAAGATACTGCTCGTCTTCTGTCAGTTTTAAATTTTAAATTATGCCGTCTGTGAAAGCTAGCTGGTACGTTCCATGCATCAAGCACCACGTCGTTGTCATCGACAAAGATCAGGTCAATCCACGTGTGAAACGTCGGAGTATGTTGCGTAGCACCGTGCTAGACCAACTGTAACGAAAGCTCAGCTGACAGCTTACTAAGAAACTTGGCATCACTGCTCCCTTTAAGGAGATCGGCATTCAAGTCCACCATCATGATTTTATGGGAATAGTCCAAACAAAAATTTCTTAAATTATTTAACAAGTTAGAGTTTCTAAGAAACGAAACAGCAGGAGGACGATAAATAAAAAAAACTAGCACAGGAGCTATCAACTTGCACAGAATAGAAAATATATTCACGCACCTTCGGCTTACTGCTACTATTACTAGTTTGCGTCTCCGAAGTGGCCACAATAGTGCATTTCAGATGATCCTTAATATACAAGGCAACTCCTCCACCACGCAAGTTTCTGTCCTTTCTAAACACTTTGTACCCCCTGACCTAAATGACGTTATCCGATACAGACGGACCCAGCCAGGTCTCAGCAACTCCAAATATGTCGTAAGAATGATAACCACTTAGAAGTTCACGCACTTGCCCAATATGAGTTCTCAAAGAGGTCACATTCAAAAAGCACGTGCGCAGTTCATCCCTCCTCCCTGTTCGACTCTCCGAAGAGGACCGGCGCAATCATTGGGGAGAGGCTTTATTTAAGGATGTTGCATGATTTTTAATTTATTTATGATTCGAGCTTATCCCACTATTTTGAGGTTTAAATTTATCATTATCAGTAGAACCATTATTTATTACAACTTCATCGTGTTTCCCAATATCAGTTACGTTAACATAATTCTGTACATTACATTTAGATTTATCTAATATTTCATTTAAATCATGTTCACTCTCAAATCTGTGTACTCTCTTCCCCCTCTCCCTCCACACCATAAATTTACCACCTCTATGACAAACAAATTTGAAACCTTTTCCTTTAGCATACTTTTTAAGATTTAATATATTCATCTTTTTCAAGATACTCATTTATATATATATATATATATATATTTGAGAATGGTGCTTGGTATTAGAAAAACTGCCAAGGAGAAAGGGATTCAAATCTACTTTCGAAAAATCCGTTAATCTACGCTCAGCCATACACACCTTCTGCGCCAAGTCATCTCCAGAAAGTCTAACCAACAATGAGAATGCAACACTCGGACCACCAACGATCTCACGCCCTGTAGACTTCCTGTCCTTATTTTTATTTTCAGAATTAGAGATTTCAGTATTAGATACAATATTTGAACGTTCAAAAGTCGGAAGTATGGTTCCCAGAACGGCGCAAGCATAATCCTCCAGCCCGACATTAGCCGCAGAGCAGTCCAGTTCGCTCGACATCATCAAGACACTATTCCCAGAACCACACCTCTCCACAGCATGACAGGATGCCTCTCTTCAGGTACTTCAGTGTTTGTGTTATGAGAGCTACTATCTGTACGTTTAAATGATTGTGTTATATTCGAATTTACAGGCATTTCAGTGTTAGTGTTGGTGTTGAGTAAGTGTTCGTCCTGGGACGTAAGATCATTAACGGTCTGCACTACCTCAGCCACCTCGGTCATAAGTTAAGAAAAGTTGTTGTCTACTTCATTGAATTCATTACCTAAAAATGCCTGTATATTATTAAAATTAGTCGTGAGAGATTTAAAAAACTTTTCAGGCATGCCGTTTAGAGGAGACAATAACTCCCTCTCCAAGGTACCTATCATTCCCCTGAGTTTACTATTCTCCTCTAGCAGCTGCGTCTGCCTAGCATGTAAATTCTTAATAATTTAATTTTCACTCTCCATTTTAGTCACGATATCCTGCAGCCCACTATTTATAATATGGCTCTCAAAAGCCGGAAATCGAGTAAGATCTTTTTGAATCAGCTCGAGTCTGCAGGATAACGCACTCTTTAAAGCAGACGCAGCTACCTGTACTGAGGAAGAATCAGCACCATCATTACTCTGCTTTATACCACTATCTTTATCTTTACTAATATTGCTATCCAGGGTGACCAATGCAGCACCACCACTAAATTTCTCATTAACCAAATTAATACTTATGTTCTCCTCTAACCACCGCAGGACAGGGCGAATCGGTCTTCTTCTTAATCACAGAATGTCCTTGTGCTTTTGTAACCAGTGCAACAGGTGAGCATCCTCGTGATAGAGTAGAAGCAACGATAGGCCAGGTTATAGAAGTTCCGCGCATAGTAACATTGCGTGGTTCAGCGCCTGTGCCAGTGAATGGGGCAACGGGAGAAGCGATAGGTCGGCCAGCTATACATCTCTCACAATCATATTTCGGATTACCATCGTTATCATGAGGCACACGCTTCATACATTTTACATCGCAGCACTGCCGATATGTAAAACACTGCATTAATTTTTTCGACCCTCTTGTATTATCAGCGGGATAACCGCAAATAGCGCAGCAGTCCTTGATGGTATTTTATAAGTGGTTCGATACAAAATTACTTGTGATACCATGATCATGAAACTTTTTGAGATTGTTTTTTAAGGCTCGATACAAGTTTCATCGAAATTTGAGACCTTTTTCACGACTTGATTTTTTCACATCCTGAAAATTAATTTTTTCTTATCCCCTGGCGAAAAGTACGTCGAAAGACGTCTACTTTCTGAGAGAGAAGTTAAGCATTATCTACGGCGGCTCGGCGCACTAGCGATGCGCAATCGTGTTGACGCTCTGTTTTTCACGGCAGTTAAGAATAGAGAGGGCTACGTCTATCCTTCTCTGTCCGCCGGCGTTAGACATTGACTCTCTCCCTCTCTCTTTCTTTTTCATACAGAATAGAGAGGGTTGCGTCTATCCTTCTCTGTCCGCCGGCTTTAAGAATTGACTCTCTCCCTCTCTCTTTCTTTCCCTTATGTGTACAATAAAGGTAGCCGCGAATGGAGGGGGCTATGTCTAGCCTTCTTTGCCGGTTACAACAAGCAGTATATCTTTTTCTTTATTTTTCTTATATAGTAATTTTAAATATTTTATTATTAAAACCTAACTTGTTTTATTTTGTGAATTATAAATTGCAGTGTGTTATAAAGTGTGTAAATTATAAAATGTGAGTGAAATATTGATGGTTTATTTTAATGATTTATCATCAGTGGGAGAGGGGCAGAGAAGGATAGAGCATACTCGGTCAATAGCAGCAAGCGATTCATCGCGGTATTTTTATTTTAATGATTTATCATCAAAAACGAATTATCACAACGGGTAAGTTGGACGTACTTTTCGCCGGGAATAAGAAAAAATCGTATATTCACCTCGGAAGAGAAGTTGACCATCAATTGCTCGCGTATTTGCCCCCTCGCTGCGCTCGGGGGCAAATCTTACGCGAGCATTTAATGGTCAACTTCTCTCCCTAGGTTAATAATATACTATTTTAACATTAGTTAGTATGGTAATCTATCGAAAGTTGATACATTTCATGCCATATCTTTGTGAATTGTGATACGAAAATATTCAAAAACTGGCCAGAGATAGTCAAGATAATTACTTTTCGATTGATATGCAAAAACTGTTACGTTAACGCTTATTTAGAAGAAATATTCAATCAGAAACTACAAAATTTTGCTTTTTAAATACGTCTACCAGCTCAGTTGATGCATGACGACCCTGTTTCAAAACATTTTTCAGAAGCAATCTACGAATAGGTTATATTATACATAGATAGCCAAGCAACCGCAGGCCGAGAAGTTGAATCGTGGTAAGCTGTACATGCGCAAGAGTATTAACCTATAATAAAATTTTCTGTACAACCACACTATTATGATTATGGATATCGAACCACCTTAAACTGTTTAAAATGTCAAGAGAAGTGAGAGGACCAAGCATGATGCAGAATTTATGATATGATAAAAAAGGAATAAAAGATAGTAGCAGAAGTAGCGTCAGAGAAATAAAAATAATAATAAAAGCAAAACAAAAATAAAGATAAAAACTGGCCTGTGAAACTCTCCGCCCAAGTATATCACATTTGGAAATAAATATAAAAGAAATCAGGAATATAGTAAAAAAGCAATATAATAAGCTATTTAAAATCCGCACGTCAAATATATAAAATCAAAAGACCAGGTGGAAACGCGCCTTAAGTATGGTAATTACCTGACACTTATCCATAGAGTAGATAAGACAGTAGACAAGGTAACCCATACACTGAAAAAAGTTTGGGATTCTACTAGCACCGCATGTCGGTAAACAGCAACTCTCGAGTTTTGAATATATGTTTTCCTAATTCCGGGCAACATCCGTCCTAAATCGAAGGACGAGGTGTATACTCAAAGTTTGCGTCACATATCAGCTAAAGCCGCGCGAGTGCTTTCCAAAAGCGGACAACATACGTTCTAAATCGAAAGGGCACGTAGTAGCCCGCCGTTAGAGCATCATATATCCGTAAGAGGGCATCGTTTGCTCTAACTTTTTTTCAGTGTAGATGGAGCTACTAATGACGCACTTGAAAGGTTCGCCTGAAAGATAGTCAATTTAGCGCCAAAAATATTGTAAGTTATGTAGCTTATGCAAAAACTATATGTGACACATGCATAAGGCATGAAGATGTAACTGCATCCCCCCACTGCACCACACACTCAACACTTCACAGTCAAAACAGCAACCAGTAATGCTTCAGCCATTCTTGAACCAACAGAAACAGCAGTACAAACTAAAAAAATGACAATGCTAAATAGAGCGATGCACAAAGACAGAAAAACGTCCAGGATCCGAGAGATGCAGATGCACAAGTGCAAGCAAGTCAAGCCAAGTCTTGGGGACCCCCAACTGGACGATTATCTGTAAAAAGATTCACTTGGCGAAGTAAAATAAAAAATATTAGAGTAAAAAAAGACAGAGCCGAAGCAGCGTATCAGTGAATACTAACGGGCGGAGAGGGGAGGAAATAGCATATTCGGTCGTAAGCAGCAGATGATTTAACACGATAATTTTAATTTATTGATTTTTCATCAATACTGAATTATCACAACGGGTAAGTGGGACGTACCTTTTGCACGTAATAATAAAAAGTCGTATATTGACATCAGCGTAAATTCAGGATTTTGATATTGATTTCGATTTTTCTTAATATATAAAAGGTTTTGTATCACCAAATTGGATCAGTTTAGTCGGAAGTAGTAAGTGTATTAACTTATTCAAAATGAAGAATACTGCATTTTCGATGATCTAGATGAAGGTGTCAAAGGTCCGGGCCAAGAAATTTTTCATGAGGGAATTGTTGTACATGCATATAACTACTTTCAAATAAATTTTTGTGAAAATTTAAGTTGATAAAAAAAAGTTATAAACCCTAAAAAATGGCAAAAATTGCGATTTTTACAAAATGTTTATTTTTGAAATAATTATATCTTGGCTTCCTTTCCGCTGATTTTAATTTAGCAGAGCTCATTTGAAAGGTTTAGAAAATATCTTCATAATCAGACTTATAAAAAGTGTTTCAGTTCATTTGTTCGGTTTTAGCAGCGATTTGAAAACAATCGAATTTTTAAAAATTTCTTTTGTTGAAATTCGGTTGCCATAAATGGAGATTAATATTTAAAAATATGAAAAAATCATTAAATATACTATACATTATAACAAAGAAAATGAAAATTGGTAAATTATAATCGGTTTACAGGGAGTCGAGATATAAGCTCACAGAAAAGGGGTAAAATAAACCATTTTTTTACTTTGAAGGGATTATAGCTCTGGTCCTAATACTACTAGAGGGCTGAAATTTGCACTGTAACGTTTTTTCATAAAGCACAACAACATACTAAAATTTGGTCAAAATTTCACGATATTTAGTGAATAGTATTGACATTACTCATATATATATATATTAGGGTGTTTATTATTTTCTAAATTCTTAGCAGAAGTTGTTAAGATCAGTTATTTACATTTAAAAAATAGATCTAGACCTACTAAACCGCACAGGCAAATGGGTAAACTCTGCCTGTAATAATAAAAATTATTTTTTTTTTCTGTTTTTAAGTAGATTTCTTATTTTAACATGTATAAACCTTAAAAATGAATCTACGTGTTTCACGACAACGCAGTTTACTTCATTTACATCAAAAGAATAAGAAATAATTATTTAACCTAATAATATAAGCTTTTTCTGTCAGCTGTGTAGCCAAAATCGTGAAAATTTTCTTAAAAAAGCACCTTTTTAATCATGAAAATGGACTTTTAAGTATTCCATTCCTCGGCGAGGCTGTTCTCTATATTTTTTTCAAATTGGGATATATTACCTTTAATTTTATAGGTTTGAAGTTCTTTTAACCTTAATAGAACTCGAGATACAGCCAGTTTAAGACTTGAAAAAATACAATTTATCTAATTCCTCACAGACGCACTATGTTCCAAAACGACTTTTTATCAGACAAAATTAAATAGCACCTAATAGGACAGGGTTACGAGGATCTACCAGAGCTAATTTTGAAGGTCTTTTGATATTCTATTATGAAAAAATATTTATGAAAATCTTCCTGTGACAGAGATATCTTAAGCAAACCGTCAAAACCAAGGTTTTTCCGATTTTTTCGCTTGTTTCTCTTTAAACGTTAATATAAAGGGAATGAGAACACGAATACATCACAGATTATTAAAGTATAGTGAGAAACCATTAAATTTTCTTTCTTGAAAACGTTTTTAGGTACCATAGAACCCTAGTTACAACGATTTTAAGTCGAGAATCTCCCTAAAAACAAGATTTTGAAACAATTCTGGCTTGTTTATTTGAAAAAAAATTTCTTTGATCATATTTTAACGCTTTAATGAAACAGATTAAAAATAAAATAATGATATTTTACCAGTACCCCATTTACATCCTCAAAATTGAGCCCCAAAATAATAATTTTGGAAAAAAAATAATTTTTTCTACTCTCTTGTTTGATTAAATTTTTTTTCAAATGATACAAAACATTGTTTTTTGTAGGTTTTGAATTAAGGTACACGAATTCATTGTTTAAATGTAGCTTGAAAAATTTTAGAACCCTTAAATTTATGAATATTTGAGTGCGTGGTGTTCCAATTTTTATCCCATATTCTCTATTTAAGGTAGTCCCGTCGTCAGCTATAGTTTGTTGTTTATAAAAATTAAAAAGGAGTATAATCTCTTGAAACTTTCAACAAAATAAGTTTTTATTATTTCATGTATTATTCCTGTGGAATTTCAGGTAGCTTTACCGATCATTTCTTTAAAATAATCTCATTCAAAGTTCGATCGTTCTAGACCTAATAGTAATAAAAATATAAAGTTCAAGTAGATATATCCTAGAAAAACAGTCAAAAAAGAAATCTGAAATTTTAAGGAGATAATATTTGAAATAAAAACTAACATTGTTAAAAGTTTCAAAACATCATACGTATTATTAATTTTTACGATAAACAAATTATAGCTGACGACGGTACTACCTTATAGTACACTTCTATAGTATTATGCAACGATTAGTATACTACCATTAGTACACTACTTTTAGTACCTGTGTATATTTTCTGATAATATGTTTACTGAAATAAGATTAAAAGAAAAAAAGCTTATGGCTTACGACATTGAGTTTTTTGCATTTTAAAAACGTTTATGTTTTCTAAATATAAATAGCAGTGAAACTATATTTTGATATTCAAAAATATATAGTTATATAATCACACTCGTAAAATAGGTACTCGTTTGCTGTTTTAAAGAAATAATATTTTACATAAAAAAGTTAGAGCAGGCCAGATTCTCTGTCCTTGCCTAATTGAGATTTTTGTTATTCACTCAAGTATTAATCGGTGTATCTGCAAATTGAAGGTTAAGCGCAATAGATATTATTATTAGATTTTATTTTTTTGTGCATAAATGTTTGTAATAATAATAATATCTATTGCGCTTAACCTTCAATTTGCAAATACGTCGATTAATACTTGAGTAAATAACAAAAATCTCAATTAGCCAAGGACAGAGAATCTGGCCTGCTCTTAACTTTTTTATGTAAAATATTATTTCTTTAAAACAGCAAACGAGTACCTATTTTACGAGTGTGATTATATAACTAAATATTTTTGAATATCAAAATATAGTTTCACTGCTGTATATACTTAGTTCATTATAATAATATCTGTTGCGCTCGATCTTTAATTTAAAGATACACCGATAAATACTTGAGTAAATAACAAACGACTTAATTATAACTCGATTGGTATCAGGTTCTACTCCGGCCTGGTCTTAAGTTTTAAAATTAATTTTGATTCAGGATTTTTTATGTATATATTTTTTTAAGTCAATATTTATTGTTAATGTTTTGTTGGAAAACAGAACTATCCTTTAATAGATATTACAATTTTAATATTTATTAAAAACACTAATAATTTGAAGAGATCATATCATTGCCAATAATAAATGTAACCATGTTTTTAAAAAAGCAAATCAAAGGTCTTTTACTTTAGTTTGTAAAAAAATACGCCTTATAATCAGGAATGTCAAAAAAGATAACAAATAACAAAAAAATGGAAAAAAGAATGGAAACTCTGAAATTAAGGCGTTTTCTTGGTCACTCGCAGTAAATAATATGCTATGTTACTATTTTTCCTAAATAGACAATTAAACTAGCTGCATTTTTGCGGTTTCAAAATCTGAAAATTCTATTGCAACCTAGAGATACACGATTTTGTCCATTTTTAGGTTAAAATGAAACACTGTGAAGCGTTTGCAAATTTTATCAAATGAAATGCGCCATTATAAAAATAAAATCTTCTATAATTGCTTTCTCCCAGAGAAAGCATTGTATCAATAAAAAAATTATTTTTCTATTTTTCCATTAATTTGTGCATAGTTGTACTCAAAGAGTCGAAAAAAGTGATTTTTAAAAAATGTCTATGTGTGCGCGTGTGTGTGTGCTCATTTACGCAATTGCTTACGATATGCTTCAAATTTTACAGTTTATTTTTTTGTGCAACTCGTGCGGAAAATATTTAAAATTCGTTTTCTTAGTGTTGTTTTAATTTCAGAGCCATTTTAAAAATTAAAAAAAAATTTTGATTTTCATATTTTTTCATTTTACGCTAACTACTCGATGAGTTCGCTCTAAAATTTGCATGAAAATTATTTGCGATTGCCAAAAAAAAAAAACTAATTTACTAGCCTTTTTGGAAAAATTTTTTGTATTTAGTTAGTAAATTAGATTTCGTGAACTACTTGATGGATTTGCTTCTAGTTTTGCAGACAATTTATTTTCTTGTCTGACTGGGGGGAAGCTATTGAAAATTGGTTTTCTTAGCGTAGTTTTAATTTTAGAGCCATTTTAAATATTTTTTCAAATCTGGATTTCTCATTTTTTTGGTATTTACGTAAACTAGTAGATGAATTTGCTTGAAAATTTGTACGGAAATTATTTTCGACTGCCAAAAGAAGAAAAACTTTTGAAAACTGATTTTCTTAACGTACTTTTAATTTTAGAGCATTTTTAAAATTGTTTTAAAAATTCTAATTTTTTATTTTTTTTCTATTTTACAAAAACCATTCGATTGATTTGCTCCAAAATTTGTATGCAAGTTATTCGCTACTGTTTGAAGAGAACAAGCTTTGAAAAAGTAATTTTCTCAGTGCAGTTTTAGTTTTAGATCATTTTGAATATTTTCAAAAAAATTTTCATTTTTCATTTATTTTTTATTTTGCGTAAATCATACTATCAATTTTCCTCAAAATTTGTATACAATCAATTCGCTATTGTCTGAAGAAAATAAGCTTTTGAAAACTAATTTTCTCAGCGTGGTTACGATTATAGAAAAATTTAAAGATTTAAAAGAAAAATTCGATTCTTCTTTATTTATTTATTTTTATTTTACGTAAAGTACTTGATAGATTTGTTCTAAAATTTGCAGGGAAATTATTTGCGGTTACCGAAAGAGGGAAAATTTTCAAAAATTAATTTTCTTAACGTAGTTTTAATTTTAGAGTATTTTGATAATTTTGAAAAAAAAATTTTTGAAAAGAAAGATGTCTGTCACAGAAAGCTTTTCATAAATATTTTTCCATAAGAGAACATTACAAGATCTTCAAAATTAGCTTTGGTAGATCCCCGTAACCCTATCCTATTAGGTGCTACTTAATTTTGTCTGATAAAAAGTCGTTTTGGAACATAGTGCGCATGTGAAGAATTTGTTAAATTGTATTTTTTCAAATCTTAAAATGGCTGTATCTCGAGTTATAATAAGTTTAAAAGAACTTCAAACCTATGAAATTAAAAGTAATGAATCCCACTTGACAAAAAAGTGTAGAGAACAGCCGAGCCGAAGAAATGGAGTACTTGAAAGTCCATTTTCATGATAAAAAAGGTGATTTTTTAAGAAAGTTTTCACGATTTTGGGTACACAGCTGACAGAAAAAGCTTATATTATTAGGTTGAATAATTATTTCTTACTCTTTTGATGTAAATAAAGTAAGCTGCGTTGTCGTGAAACAGGTAGATTCATTTTTAAAGCTTATACATGTTAAAATAAGAAATATACTTAAAAACAGGGAAAAAAATAATTTTCTTTTTACAGGCAGGGTTTTCCCATCTGCCTGTGCAGTTTAGTAGGTCTAGATCATATTTTCTAAAGGTAAATAACTGATCTAATTAACTTCTGCTAGGAATTTTGAAGTTTGGGAAATAAGGAACACCCTAATATATATATATATATATATATATATATATATATATATATATATATATATATATATTATGAGCTTAATGGACCGAACACAAGCCTTTCAAGCTCAATATATTAAGAGTAGGCCAAAGCCGATTCAGTACCGACCGAGGATCGAAAATTCGTTGTTTAATTTTTTCATAATATACGTAATGGAATGCATTAAAATATCAAATACATTTACGAAATTTATTTCTCTGTTCTCTGTTGCGCTCGCAAAAAATAATTACAGAAAATTTAAAAAAATAAAAAATTTTATACTTAAACTGTTTATTAAACTCTAAGTACGGTCAGTTACTTTTTATTTAAAATATGGTGAATATTATGAAAAAAACAATTATACATTCATATATGTATAAAAAATTGATGAACTCAAGAATTTGTTTCGAAAACAGTATGATTATTTTATTTATGATAAAATAACATTTTTACTTCTCGTTCAGTAATAAAATTTGCTCTGGCCTATTTTTCATCACATATTTATGAAAATTAAAGAGAATCAATCTAATATGCCGAACATAAGCAATGTTAGATGATTTGAATTTGTGAGTTGTTCATGTATATTTTTATATTTGTAATTAAACATATGCGCTATTATTTCTATACACAATATATTGAACACAAGCATTATTATGTATGTAAAAAGAGCAGCTATGATCGATAAATATTATTTTAAAACTACGGATATATTATTTAAATTATTTATGTACGTGCTATTGTACGTTCCAGCTTGGATAAGAAAAATTTTTTTTGACACTCCGCGCGCAAAGCTCGATTTTGCACACGAATCACAAAGTGACACATGCGAAAATTGAGCTTCTTACACGTCGTGTCAAAAAATACAGTTCGATACTTGTGCGAGAAAGTGATTTCTTCCTCGTGTGATCTTTTCACCATCACTTCGCTCGGGCGCAAACCGCCACATGAAGAAAAAATCACTTTGACGCACTAGTATCGAAACATACTATAAATTTAGAATAATTTTAATTTAATACTTGATTTGTATTCCATTTTTGTCATAGTTTTGAATACAATGCTATCTTAGACGACCGTTACATATCTCTTTATGAGAATGCTTCCATACCAAGTCATTGACCGTCTCTTGAGTTTTGAGAAAAAGCAAGAAGCTTCTATTCTCTGTGCAATGATGATTTTAAATCAATATTTTAAAATATATTCTTCTTTCAATTTATTTTATATATACTCATTCGTATCAGTCAGTTAATATTTAAATTGTATTATCATAGCGTTACTCGAGTTTCTTGTGTGCGCATATATATCTATCTGTATATATACTTTCAGTCGTGCGTGCACTGTTATGCATTCATGTATGCACATACAGACACGCACAAACACATATGTTCTTATAGTCTTATCCGCCATTCTTTACGTTCATTAGTTTTTATAGCCGTCTTATGTATTTATTTAATTAATTTTAGTTTTTATTGAAATTATTCTTTTCTATCTTTTTCTTTTTAATCGGTTTTTTGCATGCATTTACGTAAACTTTATCCTTGTCCACTTTGATTAAGTTCGTTTTGCTTCACTCATTCTCTCTTTCTTAAGCTGCTATTTTTATCGCAACGACACGCACACTCCTATACACATACTCACACGTTGTAACGTTTTTATTTTTCACGAGTAGGAAAATTACGTCTTTACCTCCTGTTGCCAGACGCTTCAGTGAGTAACCAGGGTTCGAGGCAGGAGGTCGGTCAGGACAGACGGTGGAAAGATAAAGGATAGTAAACGAGTTGACACTTTTATTTATGCTAGGGAGTACCTGGGCTTTATTGTACTCTAAACTCATATCTTACAACGACGTATAACAATAATAATGAAAAAGTAGTGAACTAACTTAAATTATATAAATCAAAATAACTAACCTAATATAAGTATGCGCGTCGTACGAAGAAATAAAGATTGAATTTATTATAAGCCACTTGACGGCTTATGCGCCTCTCGTCGGCGACGGAAATAAAAAATAATTCAAACTAATTTATATTACTTTCTTTTAATTGAAATAAATTTTACCTTTAATAATCGATCAAATCAAACAAACAGCGATTAACGGCCTGGACGGTCTGCCGAGTTAATGAACAAACAAAATTATAATAATATTAATAAACTAATTATTATTATGACGGTGGGTAGAAGATACCCTTAATACGGTTATACGGAATGCGGCTGAAGGCCTACGATTCTCTAATGCGCGGCGGATGCACATGGGTAGAGTAATCTTCGCTTGCCTTTTTCCGACGGCGGTAATAGGTGGAAAGCACCTTTAAAGCTAACTTAATAATACAGTTATAATAGGTGGGAAGCACCCTTAATATTACTATGAATTTATATTAGACAAAATGTCTTAGGCACTGGTCGGCGTGGCGGCTCGACGGTATATGCTATGATAGTTCGGTGTGAATCACCCTTAATATCAAGTATGAATTAATATCGAATTAATAAAGTTACTATTTTACAAAACGGCAGCTCGGTGGTACAGACTAATACAATCTTGTATTGAATTAAACTAATTTATTATTTACAGTGCGGTCGGTACGGCGGTACAGCGGTACGGCGGTGCGGAAGTGCATTTGCAACTTAACTCTGTTGCACTCGATCTAGGCGAGCGAGCACACTACGCTTAAATCGACCGCATCTCAATTCGCATCTAAAGCTATATAAACGAGCGCACTCTATATAGGCTTTAGTACGAGAAAGACAGAGAGAGCATCCTTAGCCAGAATGAAACTCTGGATAAGGTAAATGCTACTCTTGTCTCCCCTCTCTCTAGGCCAGCGAGCTCACTCGGCGAAGAGAGAGAGGGAGAGCTTAGTCTGTAAAGCTTCTCTGGTACATTGAGCCTTGGCTCTTATATGTTCTAGGGCTCGCTGTTCCTATTGCGGGAGCAGCAAAACTGACGGCGCATGGCGGTCGAGCCTGTTACTACCGTGGCGGGAGATTTCAATATCCTGTCTGCACGATTATGAATAATCGTTGCAACGTACATACTTTCTCTTTTCTTAATGATATAACTATTCTGTAGTAAGTACATCCGTATATATATATATTGTGACAACCTTGGGGATCAGGAGGTTGCACTAAATTTATAAAAATATATAAGCTGTAATTAATTAAGTAACGAGAAAAAAAGAGAAACTTTATTTAAGAAATTTGTACAGTAATTATACGTGCTTTAGAGATTCGCACGTGTGTGCCAACGATTTTGGGTTTTGCTTTTAACTATTTGACTCGCGTGGTCTGCTATCCGTCTTGCCCGTAGTTAGATGCTCCCTTCTGTCGGCTATATGCGCCACAAATATACATATAAGTAATATGGCCAATCTGCCATGTTACAATCTATATATATATAGGGGCATTTCACATCAACTGGAAGAGCAAAAAAAATAAAAATCGCTGAAACTTAATATGAAAAAGAAATCATACATGAAAATATATATTTTAAACTGTCATAACTCCTTATTGATGGCTCTGACTTACGTGATCAAAAATTTATTTTAAAGTTTATATAAAATAGAAAAAAACAAGCCCGCGAAAAGCCATTTCTGAATTGGCGAACAATGAGTAATTTCAAATACTATATAATACATATAAGAACTAATAGAAAACTTCGAAATTCAGGTCTGTAAAAAATCATGCTGAATCTCTTCTTCATTTACAACAAAAAGTATTCTTATGAATTTATCTCTAAAACATCAGGATTTAAAAAAAAAAAAATAATAAAGTTGGGACTTTTCCAAAAATTTTAAAAAATTTTCAAATTTCAAGGATCTATAGCTCTTGATACTTTCAATCTAGATTCTTGAAAATTTTTTTACATATTTTGGGTATCAAACAGAATATATTCTCAGAGTTTCAGCGATTTTTATTTTTTTGCTTTTCCAGTTGGTGTGAAATGTCCCATATATATAATATATATTTATATGCCCGTGCGTTTATTCTCGCCTTTAGTGAGACACCGTCATGTCTCGTCCTGTCTTTTTCTAGTTGTGTGTGCTAGTCCTCATGGTCTTTCCACTATACATGGTGTCGACGTTTCTTCGTCAACTCGCTTTGAGCCTATGGCTGCCATGTTTGCGCGCATTTTTATCTACACATTTTTGGAAGTCAGGTAATAACCTTTCTTCCTTGATGCAATTACACTTTGTATTCATACATAAAAACGCATCCGTTTTTTTACGTTTATTTGTAATGAAAATGAAGTTTTACCAAATGAAAGCAGCACTTATTTACAAAAAACTAATTTTTCCGTCTTTTTGCAAACATTCGTTTTTAATCCGGTTTTCATTTAATTTTCTTTATTTTTTATAAAATTTGTAAAACAGACTTTTTACAATTGTACGAGCATTTTATTTTTCACTGACGTTTACGTGTATAATCCATAGTTTTACCAAGTCACGCTCACGCCATTTTTCTTTCTTCTTGCTTGTAAAAACCCGCACTTTACTGGTCTATTGTATATTTATTCTCTTACCAACTGGAGGGTTGCTCCGGAGCGATAAACTTAGTGGATCGATATATACTATCTTTGTTCAGCACATAGATTACATATCTTCTGTCTCTGTGATACAGAGTTGTGCAATTTTCTAGAGCAACCCCCCTGTGGTGTTACTGGCGTTGTTCGTTCTTGATAAGTTGCACGAGGCCCTGTCAATCATGTTAGCCTTTTGTGTAATTTCTTGAACATACTGCCACTACACCTATTTAATTGCAGCACACACAACACAAAGAAGCGAGTGAAGCAAACAAGAAAAACATTTTCTAAATTACACTTTTAATTAATAAATTCTTTTATAAGCGCCGTGATAGAGCACCGGGCTCATAATCTGTTAAAATTAGTGAGGATCGACTCTAATAAAATAAAAGCAATTAATTAGCAATAAATAATTTATTATAAAATACACACAATCTTAATATATCTTGACTGCCTCACAGTCACCCAAGGAATGAACTAACGCGTCTCGCGTTCATCAAACATACCCCGTCTTACGGCGGCGTCACATATTACACACAAACAATTGAGCGTGTCTGTATTTCTAACATTAATTGAATAATTATCATGGTACGTACTACAAGCTAATGCATTTCTTTTCTGGAAATTTAGCAATAAAATGGAAAAACAGTTAATACTTATGAGTAAAGGTGTAGTGTCTGTTTTACATTTCCTTAACTTCATTTTTTTCCGTTTTGTACTATACTTGGAAAGTAATGAAAATTTTATATTTTTTTCATAGAATAAAGTCGTTTACTAGTTCTTAAATCTATTAAGCTCAGCTCTTACTTTTGTATAAAAATATTTAATTTGTTGATTATAACCAAAATTTAGATTAGACAAGGACAGAGCTATACAGCTGACTCCTAATTTACATACAAGATTCAAATCTTCAACTAAAATAGTGATTAGTCTGATATGGAAATAATAATTTTTTGATTTTATGTAAATATTATTTTCTCACTATAGAACAACGTATGGATTGACTTGAACAATTTATCACTTATATCTAAAACAATATTTAAACTGAAGAAAATAATTTATGAATCATTAATTTGTAATTATACAATAAAAAAATGTTTTTCAATAAAAAGAATATATTCACTGGAAAATGAATATATTTAATCTAAATAAGTTTATCTTGCTTCAAAAACATATTTTTTGTTTTGAATACATATCTTCATCTAAGATCTTTTATTTAAGGTATTAATAAAGCTTAAATATAAAAAAAAGATCTTCCATCTGCTTAAAAAATATTTGCTTTAATCAAATTAATAAAGTTTTAATTTTAAAATGATTGTCTTAGATATAGTAACCCATTTGTTGGAAAACAGTAATCAAAGTAAGAAAATAATTGCTTTAAAGTTCTACAATATTTGACTCGAGTAAATGTTTATTTTACTTAAGGTTAATGACCAACTAAAAAAGTCTTTCATTGAAAAAAGAAAACATTTACTTAAAAAATAATAAATTTTCTCAAATAAAAAAAATATTAATTTAAATTAAATAAATGATTTTAATAAAACATTAATTTAAATCTAAGATTTAAATCTTAAGTAACAGCGATTGGCTTGCTATGAAACGATAATTCTTTGGATTTACGTAAATAATATCACCTTATCATAAATAACATATGGATTGAATCGAATGATCCACAATTTATATTTCAAACAGTATTTATTTAAACTAAACAAAATAAATTTTTTTATTTCAATAATTGAGTAAATAGTACATTGACATAAAATAATATTTACTTGAAAATAAACTATTTTTAAGCAAAAGCAAATTAAAATTATTAAAATAAATATTTAATGTCAAAAGCTAAATTTCTCAAACAGTGAACTATATGTTTAAAAATACAATTGATTTTCGTTAAAAGTAATAATTAATAAATAGTTACTTGCTTGTAATTTCTAAAGTATTTGAAGTAAACTTTATTTTACTTAAGGTTATTGACCAACAAAAAAATATTTCATTTAAGAAAGAAAATATTTATTAAAAAAAAAAAAAATAAATTTTTTAAAACAAAGAACGTATTTATTTAAATTGAAAAAATTAATTAATTTATTTAATAACTTTTTTTCAAGAAAACGTTGATACTAATTGAAGATTTAGATATTCAATTAAAATAATTATTATCCTGCTGTCAAAACAATAATTTCTTGGACTTTTAAAAATATTATTAACTTGACATGAAATAAATATATCATTAAAGTAAAATGATTTTTTTTTAATTAAAATTGAGTAGAAAATATATAAAAATAAGATTATATTTACCTATCCTGATTTTGATGGTAATAAGATGATATTTATCTATCCTGATTTTGATGGTAATTATTATAGAAATATTTTCTCCATATATAGAAAACTATTTGTTTAAAAGTAAAATGGAACTTTCTTTAAAATAATGTACTTAATCTGACAATTTAAATTACTTAAATCTACGTAAAATAAAATAATCCACATAAAACAAAAGCACGTTACAGCCTCTCAGGCTACAAATTCATGAGACTCATACGCTTTCGAGGCGTGGCGTGCGCCTCTTGCGGAAAATTTAACTCATGTACAAACAGGTTATTACACCAGCGTTGGGGTTCGATTATTTTTTTGTATCACTATGCTATGTTCAGAGTGTACCAGATCAAGAAGTCGATGATATAGTGAAGTTCGAATAGCGCAATTTTTAAATTTGAAATAAATAGATCGAAACTAGTGATAAATTGCGAGATAACCTGTAAACTCGCATATGAATTTAAATGTAAACAAATAATAAGATTCAGAAGAAGCAAGAATTATCTAAAGTTAATTGGTATGTTAAGTGTAAAAAAGTTAAATTAAAGTTAAGTTTATTTTAGAAATATTAAAATAAAATATAATTATTTCAATCATAGAAAAGACTATTATGAATTAAGAGCAACACACGGATGAGTAAGGTAATAATAAAGAATTATCTTAAAATGAAGAGCTTTTGAGTTCATAAAATTAGAATTTCAAAAATTAAAATATTTACTTATTATAATTCTAGTGCTATCATGTGAAAATCTGATAAATACTCAAAACGCAGTGACACAATCAATTTTTGATTTGTCTAAGAAAAGAAGAAGCTAATTAACTTATATTATAAATCAATTGAAGCAGGTATATTATCATATTACAATCTCTTTATTATTCCTTAATCTAATTTACATTTGTTGTTGCGTCAGCGTGACTGATAAAAAAATACATACAAAACACTTAACAATATCAACAAAATAAAAGCTTTTTTTTCTTTATAATCCTAAAAGACAAGACTTGACATTTATCAATATCCTTTTTTCACACTGGTACAATGTCTAAAATAACTTGTTTCTTAAATATCAATCACTAAATTTTAACTAAAACATTTAGTATACATTTACTAAGATAATGAATAATAAACTTTCATACGTGAACTAAAGCAAGTATATTTTGTTGATATTTAATTTTTAAAATATTTTATGATTATTATTTTTTTTTTTTAAATTATATCCACGGGCATTACTGCCCTTTTTAACATATAGAAATTCATTTTTAAAAAACACAATTTGACGTATTATTTAACGTGGTGTCAGCCCACGGCAGAGACAGCGAAAAAGCGACCAGACGGGGAATCGATCCCGCGCCAACGGGAATACGAGTCACGCGCCTTAGCCACTACTCCACTGAACTCTACATTATTTGCTAAACATCTAATTTAATATTCATGTGAATATTAAAAAATCATTTTTGTCTCTAGAAAGCGAAGACGCTATTGTTTTTCTTCTGTTGCCTTAAATTCTAGGAGTACTATTATGTAAATAAAAGATGCAGATCACATTTATGGCTCTTAACCTTAAGGCATTATAGAGATTGCTGTAATTTCAATGTACAGGTATTAAGTATTGTTTTAAAATTAATTTCCTTTACTAAAATTTTGATTAAAGTTAGAATTTTTTTAATTTTATTTTGAAAACTTTAACTTGTAGTTTACGTATCTTAAGGGTAATTCTTTTTTAGTCAGCCAGTATAAGATAAACTTACACTAGTAGAATTTCCGTAACTTACTAAAATTTTAAACATTATCTAAAATTAATTCTTATAATATAGGAAAAATTATTGAACTCGGAGAAATAGCCGCGTGGCCAAAATAATAATACGGAATAAACAATAACAAGAAAGCTGTAATATATGAATGATGTGTATAATGGTATTAAATTATTAAATGGTGCGTTAATTTTGTTAAATTAATACCTGGACGCTGTATAGTATAAGTTTTGTATCTTCGAGACTAAATAAGTCAATTAAATTAATTAATTTACAGTGCTATTTAATTTTTGAATTTAAACTTGTTAAAAAGTCGTGTATAATCATTTATAATTATATATTAATATTGATTCGCTTATTTATATGGATATATTATGTAATATTAGAATTAATATAAAAAGCATTGTTTATATGTAAACTTCTATTTAAAATTAATAAATTTCCACCAATCTCTTAGTAGTTCGAGCTTATGGCGTTGCACAGATTAGTTAGAAATAATTGAATGAAGAGTAAAATTCTTTCAGAATAAGCTTCTTAATCATTGATCAGTATTGGCAATAGCAAATTATATCGTACGTTACTATTTAATTGTTTGTACATATTCGTTAAAAAGGATTGAACGTTGAATTTGCCATACAGTCTTTGTCAAAAGTTCATTTTTCCGATAATCTTTATTGTTTTTCTTTAGAAAGTGTTCATTCAATTTTTAGCTTGAAGCTCTTATTTATTAGATAAGATTAAAACCATCATTTTAAACTTTGATTAAAATATAATGAATCATTAAGAAGTTGTATCGTTTTAAAGTCTCATTTTAGATAAATCTAACGCAATCATAAAAAATTATTTCAAAGTTTAAAAAATTATTTTATTTGATAGCAAATATTTTTGTTCTGTTCAGTTTAAAATTTAAAATCTATTGACGAGAATAGAATTTCAATATTTATTTGTCATTCACATTCATTGTCAATTTTTTACGATAAAACAGCGAGTACTCTAAGGCATACATTTTTTCATAGATAATTGGCAATAAATTTGAATGAAAAATTAAAATTTTATCCTCGTCAATAGATTATAAATTTTCAGCTAAACAAAATAAATTTTGTTGCTGTAGAATAAAATAATTTTTGTAACTTTGGTATTATTTTTTATGATTGCGTTAGATTTATCTAAAATGAGACTTTAAAAAGATACAACTTCTTAATAATTCATTATATTTAAATCAAAGTTTAAAATGATTGTTTTAATCTTATTTAATAAATTAGAGCTTCAAGTTAAAAATTGAATAAACACTTTCTAAAGAAAAACAATAAAGATTATCGGAAAAATGAACTTTTGACAAAGACTGTATGGCAAATTTAATGTTCAATCCTTTTTAACGAATATGTACAAACAATTAAATAGTAACGTACGATATAATTTGCTATTCTAAAAAAATAATGAGATTCTAAAGAATTCCAATAATATAAATGGTTAAAAAGGGTGAGTGTCGGTCCGGATGTTTTTCTGACCCATTGTAAACGAATCATTTTAAAAATAAGATAAAGAAAATTTTAAAGCGTGTATGTACGCTAGTACCATTTGTTAAGATAATAACTATTTTTGCCACAAAGTAATAAATACTAATTAATAATAAAAAATTAAAAAAAAACATTTTTAAAACACGCTTTTATAACGGAGAAAATACACTATAAAGTATTAGATAAATTAATTTACTTCCTTGAAATTACTTTTATACAGTTCATTGCGATAGTTAAAAGAAAATTTTACAACAAAAATTTTCTTTTAATTATCGCAATGAACTGTATAAAAGTAATTTCAAGGAAGTAAATTAATATATTTAATATTTTTTAGTGTATTTTCTCCGTTATAAAAGCGTGTTTTAAAAATGTTTTTTTTTTTAATTTTTTATTATCTACTTTTTAGTTAAAATTGAATTTTCTATAAGTAATTTTTTTTCAAAAGTTTGTACTTGATTGAATCTTCTATACATTACCATATCCCCTATATATTCCCCTACCCCCTATATATTCCCCTATCCCTTTTGATCCTCCTAACCTCTATTTATCCAACTGTACATTCGCCTATCCTCTATGCAAACCCTTATCCCTTATGCATTTTCTACAACAGTAGTTATAGGGGCCCCATGGTCCGTCAAAACAAACCCCTCACTCTACCAGCCCCAGAGGTTATTGACCAGAGGGTCAATGACCGCAGAGAAGATAGAGTGAGAGGGTTTCTATGACGGTTCATGGTACCCCTGAATTTAAATAAATAAATATATTAATAAATAAATACACAATATTTAGAATTTTATTTATTTTTTATTTCACAAACACACACACATACACACAATAAAAATTTTCAAATAAGGAATATTTTATTACTTTACACACATACACACACTAACACGCATATACAATTTATGTAAAATTAATATTATAATTACATATATATTATATATTAACATATATATAAACACTAGTTCACTTACAGTCTATAAAAGTTTATTTATTGTTTATTATTTTTTATATTCAAAAATTTTTTGTTTTTCTCACAAACACTAAGATTAATAGTATATCTTTATTTATTTACGTCGACATACGCACACACACACACACACACACACACTTGGACGCACATTAAGACTCATAAGTTTTACACACAAAATTAAAAATAATATTTTTACATTTTATGTATAAACATTAAAATTCATAAATTCATAAAACTAAAACTCATACTTAAATTATAATATCATTTTGGCAGTGCACCGGATCCAGCGCACAATGTACCAACACTTCACTGCCTTCTTCTTCAATCTCATTTTGCAGCATCACTTCTCTGTCTTCTTCTACCTCATTTTGCTGCATCACTGCTCCGCCTTCTTCTACCTCATTTTGCACTATCATATCGTTCACCACTTCGTTCACTGGGTTGTCCAATACCACCCAGTAATTGGGTACAAAAACATTAGCTACACCGTAATTTATAAAATTTACAAGTGGTGCTATATTCACCTAGTTCTCAAGTACCTGGACATCGTCGTCGTCCAGTACTTAAACTTCGTCGTCGATGACGATCGGCGATAGTGGTTGATTAAATATTTTTCTTTTTGATTATTACAGATTGTCGACTTATCGAGGACTGATCGTGGCTCCAAGTCCACGATCATAAAAAGTATAATTCCCACCCCAAATGCTTAAAAATATTTTCAAGTTCACACGGTAAAATTAATAATTTGACACTTTTTGCGTCGTAGAAAAGATTCGAATTGCAGTTTTAAGAATCATATTCTACAGTAAAGTTAAAATCATCAGCATTAAATTCGATATTATTAATTTCTAAATCTCATTTACACGATAAAAGTTAAAATTAAGATTTATATTACAAATTTAAAACGCAAAAATTAATATAAGAGAAAACACATGATACCCCAATTTATAGAAAAAGTTTGAATTCTATCACTAACTCGGGTGTACAGTAATGATTTGTCTAAAATAACCCTAACGTAGTGTGAGAAAAGAATTTGATAAAAAAGACCCAAGGTCGCTAATTTTGTAAAATTACAAAATCTATATCTGTGGTTTACAAGAATAAACTCACAAGACTTTGGAATGAATTTAATTCGTATATTCACTTGAAAATAATGATAAAATTTAAAACATTACACGTAATAAAGCTATTACGTTTAATCAAATTTAATTTTAAAAAATCTATTAACTATCGGTTATTAACGATATTAAAATGATAAAAAGTATAGCATTAAATAGACAGTAAAGTTCCTTTGCATTTAAAATAAATTTATAAAAATCAATAATTATCGGAAATTAACGATATTAAAATGATAAAAAAGTATCAGGAGAGTAGAAGGCAAAAGAAAGTATAACATTAACTTAACATTCAGTTAGATAGACAGTAGAGTTCCTACATATACATGTATATATATGGGACGTTTCACGTCAACTCACCTAACAAAAAAATAGAATTCGTCGAAAATCTGTGAAAATGTTCTATTTGATACCCAAAACATACAAAAAAAATTTTAGAGGTCCAGGTCAAAGGGGTCAGGATTTAAACGTGATGGAATTTTTCGAATTTTTCAAATTTTTTGCTAAATAAATATTTTAATGAATTTTTTCCTCAAAAACTATCAATTTTTCGTTAAAACTTAATAGAATACTTATTCTTGGAAATTAGATGTAGAATTCACCTGAATTTTTGCAAATTATAATATATTGATTTTTATGCTTACTCGATCGATTTAAACATACTATTTAGTATATCTAAAAATCGAGCAGGTTAAATTGGCTTTTTAAAGTATTATTTTTTTCGTTTTTTTCGGAAAAAATATACGAAGCCTCCAGTTGGGCAGGCTTCTGAAAGTTACTTAATTGTGCAAAAAAGTCTGAATAAATCGTTATTTTGGATCAATGATGAGATTCGTGATTTTTTTTCTGAAAAAGTATTGATTTTTGGGACAAATGTATGAAAATGTTTTTTATTAGAAATCATGTGTAGAATATGAACATATTTTTACAAATTGTAATTTAAGACATTATGAACCATATATACTAAAAATTTAACGAAAAATAAATTTTAAAATTTCAAAATTTTATTTATAATTTGTGATGTTTAGCAAATAATGGTTTACAAAAATTAACATACATTTTACATACAATTTCCAATAAAAAACACTTTCATACATTTGTCCCAAAAATCAATACTTTTTCAGAAAAAAAATCACGAATTTCATCATTGATCCAAAATAACGATTTATTCAGACTTTTATGCACAATTAAGTAACTTTCAGAAGCCTGCCCAACTGGAGGCTTCGTATATTTTTTCCTCATAAAAAAACGAAAAAAATAATACTTTAAAAAGCCAATTTAACCTGCTCGATTTTTAGATATACTAAATAGTATGTTTAAATCGATCAAGTAAGCATAAAAATCAGTATATTATAATTTGCAAAAATTCAGGTGAATTCTACATCTAATTTCCAAGAAAAAGTATTTTATTAAGTTTTAACGAAAAATTGATAGTTTTTGAGGAAAAAATTCATTAAAATATTTATTTAGCAAAAAATTTGAAAAATTCGAAGAATTCCATCACGTTTAAATCCTGACCCCTTTGACCTGGACCTCTATAATTTTTTTTGTATGTTTTGGGTATCAAATAGAACATTTTCACAGATTTTCGACGAATTTTATTTTTTTGTTAGGTGAGTTGACGTGAAACGTCCCATATATATTATATGTACAAAGAGAATATTGTTATGGTATGTATACATATACGTATATATATATATATATATATATATACACATATATGTATACATACCATAACAATAGAAATTTAATAAGACCTCAGGATATTTAACTGAATATGGTCTACAATGTCATAAAAGTATACATGGTAATGAGTAAGTGTATCACTCACACAATGTTGATAAACAAATAACATACAATGCGTTTTCTATATGAAAATGATAAATGGATTGAAATTCAATTTTTATGTAAAAAACAAGAGATCATTACAAAAAAATAATAAAAAGTATCAGGATAGCAGAAAGTAGAAGAGCATAACATTCATATCTTTTACAATAACTATATATATATTATTATAATTTAAATAAAATGTTATGTAGTTATTCTACTTATACCAAATGTATGTAAATATATATACATATATGCAAATAAGTATTAATTATATGCAGAATATACGTAAATATATACAAATTATTTCACTACGAATTATGTAGGTTGAGCAATTAACGCCTCTTTACTTAAGACACACACTAGCTAGGTAAACGATATAGAACACGCCCAAGTGTGATCGCGTTACATGAAAAAATTCCCGCCTACTCGTAAGCGAAATGATGGTGAATTATATGCATTCTGATTTATACTATGATCGAATTAATTAACGTACTTACATGCACACCGGTCCACGATTCGCGCTAAACTGACATTATTTTACATGTGTTGGCGGATTTAAATATCAAATTAAGATGACTCCCGAAATATTAAATGTTGCGCACATACTACCCCTTCGTCACCCCTCATCCCTACCTTTAAATTTATGTATAAATCGTACTATAAATACGCGAAGATTGACAGGTCTGATTAACAGATAAAGTTCAACGTTCCAGAGAAGATCAACACGAAGTAAGATGGTAAGAAAAAATTTACTTAAAGTCTTGATAAATATTGTAAATATAGCATTAGTTCGGGAACCGCAAACAAAATTATTTTTTCTAACGGCGTGCGCAAAATTTGATTTCATGTACTCGTTTGCGTACATAAAATATCATATTATGAGACGCATTTGTTTAGCGTACGTAAAATGAATCGAGCATGCGTAAAATGATTTCAGCGTGCGTAAAATGATTTTAGCGTGCGTAAAATGATTTGAGCGTGCGTAAAATGATTTCAGCGTGCGTAAAATGATTTCAGCGTGCGTAAAATGATTTGAGCGTGCGTAAAATGATTTCATTTAAAAAAAATTTTTTTAATTTTTAAAGTTTTATATTTCAGGAACTATACATCATAACAGACATTTATACATCTCATTTGAAAGCTCTTGTGGCGCTCTTTTAAAGTGCTGTGTACAATTTTTTTCGCGATACGTGAACTCTCTTATTAATTAATCTTAGAGTTAATCATTTAAATAATTTCTTATTTATTGTTTTAAAGAGGGGGGGAGGAATTCTCAATTATTATTTTAATAATATATTTTCATGGAATTTTAATTTAAGAGCTGGCCGGATTCGCTGTCCTTGTCTAACTGAGATTTTTGTTATTTACTCAGGTATTAATCGGTGAATCTGCATATTAAAAGTTGAGCGCAATAGATATTATTATTACAAATATTTATGCTCAAGAAGAAAAAAATCTATCGCTTTGTTTTTGAGAAAAGCAAGTAACGCGAAAATATTATAAACATAAACTTTCACTTTGGCGTTACTTACTTTTCTCAAAAACAAAGCGGTAGATTTTTTTTTCTTGTGCATAGATGTTCATAATAATAATATCTATTGCACTCAATTTTTAATTTGAAGATCCACCTATTAATACTTGAGTAAATAACAAACAACTCAATTGTTACTCGGTCGATATCAGGTTCTACTCCAGCCTGCCGTTAATGGTTATATTAATTTTATTTTTATATTATTAATATTATTTATTTTTTTGGAGGCGGAGGGGCGCTGCCCCCCCGGCAGGGGCTTTGCCCCCTGCACCCCTACCGGGGCTTCGCCCCTGGACCCCGTCCTGCGCCCCAATCTCGACTACCTCGTACAATCTTGATAGCCTTTGAACAAGATTGTACATGCTATCACAGACGCAAGTTTGTCATTCTTAGAATTTTGCGCACTTGTTAGAAAAAATAATATACGCAACTAATGCGTAAAGTGATCATCGCACTCATCTTATTTGTCGCCCTCGCTGCGCTCGGGCGACAAACCCGACTCGTGCGATAATCACATATTTTACGCACTCGTTGCGTAATATACTATTGCAATTATTCGTGGCGCAAAAGTCTAAACATTTGCTCTAATAATGAATTATTGAAAAAAATTTAATTTATTTTAGGACTTGGCGGATTACGTACCTTAGCTTATATGTTTAAGCGAGGTATTTTTAATGATAATGAAATACTTGACATTGCTGGTCGTTGTATTAAAAGCAGAGGGATGCAAGATGCGTCACAAGTCAGGCTTCTCATGTTATATCACCATGTTATTAAAGGTAAGTTATTCATAATTTGTGTTACCGTTTAAAAGCTTGTATCTTTTTTCTTCACGATCGTAGAATTTCGCTATAAAATACTTTTTTGTTGTGAATAAAATAATAAATCTGAAAACATAATTTTCAAGAAAATATCAGTTTCGGATCAATAATCAATAATCAATAAACATTTGTTTATGATCACAGAATTTCGCGGGATAAGACTTTTTTGTTAAAAATAGGTAAACTGGTACTTTTATAGACCGATTGATTTCAGTTGTACCCTTTAAAATGCATCTACCAGGCTACTAGTTTCTCGGCCCTGGCACGCATCTCGAAGAGCGTCTCAGACGTGGTCAGAGAGGAAAAAATCCTCTTGACAATGCCTGTCTAGAGCACGATATTTCATATTCGAATAAAAAAATAATGAATTATATAAAAGCCGACAGACTGCTGGCTGAACGAGCATTTTCACGCATGCTCTCGGAGACTGCAGATGGTGATGAAAAGACTGCAGCTGGTATTACTGTTTTGTGCATGGTCAGCAAAATTGCGTTTGATAAATTTTTGAAACGCATTAAAAATACATTTAAAAGACAGCAAAAGAGAGAGAAAAAGCTAGTTTGTAAGAGGGGGAGGAGGAGGAGCAATGAAAAAGAAAGAGAAAAAGAAGAAGGAGGCGAAAAAGTTGAACGATTTTGAGCATTATTACTATAATCTTTCTGCACCATCAGCGTACGTTGGTGCTCATCCACTGAAACACGCGAGACCCAGAAAATTTGATAACAATACCATTGCCAAATGGTTGGAGAGTCAGGATGCACATACCTTACACAAACTCGTGAGACATCGTTTTCCTCGTCGACATTACAACGTTTTTAGCCCCTTTGAAGTGTGGGAAGCTGACTTGGCAGATTTTAGATCACTTAAAACCTACAATGATGGGTACAGCTATATTCTCATTGTCATTGATGCACTTTTAAAGTTTGCCTGGGCAGAGCCTCTTCGACAAAACCAGTCGAAGCGTCGCTGTAGCATTAGACAAAATTTTATCACAATGTAATGATAGACATCCTATTTATCTACAGACTGATAAAGGTAAAGAGTTTATCGGTCGAGAGGTGCAAGAGGTGCTAAAAAAGAAACATATTACCTATCAAGTCATCAGAGACCCTGATATAAAGGCAGCCATTGCCAAACGCTTTATTCGAACTCTGAAAGGTCGTATCTGGCGATACTTTACTCACTCACGCACGAGACGTTATATAGATGTTTTGCGAAAAATTGTGACGTGTTATAACGAGTCGTGGCACAGTGCCATAAAAATGCCCCCTTCCAAGGTCAACTTATATAATGCTCACGTGGTACGTCAAAATTTGACGTTGCGATACAGCGAAAAACAGCCATTTCGAGTAGCTAAATACAGCGTTGGCGATCTGGTTCGTGTCAGTCGTGCCAAGACAGCCTCCAGGAAAGCATACAAGGGTGGCTGGACTCTGGAGCTGTTTAAAATTATAAGAGTCGACACAAGACAACAACCACCCGTCTATATTTTGACAGATATTGATGGAAAAAAAATTGACGGATATTTTTACGAGGAACAGTTGAGCAGAGTGCGCAAAGATTTAGATAGCGAAGCATTTGAGGTTGATGAGGTTTTGAAGAGCAAAGGTAAGGGGTCGAAAAAACAATATTTGGTCAGTTAGAGGAAGTATCCAGGAAAATTCAATTCTTGGATAGAAGCTAAAGATTTAAAAAATTTACAATGTACGATGAATTTTACATGGTTTTACCGAGCAACAGCAGCAAGTTTGTCTTTCCGCACAATATGGCGACGCATTTTACCACACAATTATCACAAAATCTTTATCTTCATGGCGACTGGTGTGTAGGACTTAAGGAAATTCAAATACCTCTCACATTTCAGCATATATCAGTGGTAGAACGTGAGGGGGTGATTTCTGTTAAAACATCCAAACGTGACGTGGCGAATGTTTTGCGAGAAACAGAGGAGACTCAACAGAAGGCCGAGGTGTTTGCCCGCATTAAACCTAATGTTTACCGTGACATTGAAAGTCTCTTAGAAGAAATAAGTAATCTCGAGAATGTGAAAAATCATTTATATTTTGAAATCCGCGCTGGTGACTATGCACAGATTAGATGCCGATGTGGTGAAGATTGTACAACTTATATGCACACGTTTACCCTATCGGAAAAATTACTTAGAATTTTAGGTTTGGAAAATGTACCAATTTTCTCTCGCAAAGGTAATAAAAAACACTACATTGCCGGTAATCGTCCAGCAAATCTTGTGAACGGGTTACCAACCGTGCTCATGATTTACAGCAACATTTGCCAGCCTCATGTAACAGGTGACATGCGCACGAGCTTACTACGTATAGTCTCGCTTCATTTGCGTGACTACGTTTACAGAGATGTATAAATTAAAAACTTTTCACCACCCATGTACCTACCACTGTTGTCTTCAGCGTTTCAGTCGATAGAAATAGATATAAGAGACGAACATGGATTTCCCATTCCATTCGACTACGGTACGCTGACTGTAACACTTCACTTTAAGCGCATCCGATAAAATGCCTGTGTTTGAAAATTTTTTCAATAACGAAATGATTGGTGGTGGGGATAAGTGTGTTACAGTTGGTAAACCTTGTTTTGGTTATCACCAGTCAGGTGCAGGAGTAGGTAGTTTTTTAAAAGGTCTCTTCCGAGCAGCTATACCGAAGATCAAACAAGGTGCAAAAGTGGTCGGTAAGGAGGTTCTCCGAGCGGGTGAAAATATCCTAGATGATGTCACTCTAGGTGACAGACCGGTCAAAGAGGCGACCAAACAGCGCATTTGCGAGAGTGGTAAAAATCTCAAAAGAAAAGCTGACGTTGTTCTGGACAAATTGCTCTTGGGTGAGTCGAATGCGAAATAGGGGGAGGAATCAGAATATGAAAAGGAGAACGAGACATAATCAACTCAGTCGTCGAGTGCACCTGGCACTACAAACACCTCAGCGGCTAAACGCTCGAAAAGTGGTAAAGTTGCGAAAAAGAAGAAGAAGCAGAATAAGAAAGGAGCACGTGTAGCTAGAGATATTTTCGAAAATTAAAATTTCAAGATGGCGCTTTTGCATACAGAATCTTGTCAGTCGATCAAGTCGGAATTATCACTTTTTGAATTACCCTCGACACAGACTGCAATTGAAGGCTCTTACTGGGTTCGGTACAAACCGATATCTTCACTTAACGACCAATCACCAATTGAATTTACCATCCCTGGCAACACTGAGTATCTAGACTTGGCTCACACAATGTTAAGTGTGAGTGTAAGTGTAACATGCACTAGTGCTGAACCACCTGAAGATCCGAACGTTGGACCAATAAATTATCTTTTGCATTCGTTGTTCAATCAAGTCGACGTGCTATTCAATCATCATAACATTGAAACATTACTAAATTATGGCCCAACAGCTGAAAAGTCTCATTTAAGGAGTGAATTGTGGTACGATGATACAGCAGGGAAAATGGACGATACCACAGGTGGTAATACAGGTCTCAGCCAGCGTAAAGCGCTTATGGTTGACAGAAAGATTGATTTACTCGGCCATTTACATTGTGATGTTTTTAATCAAGACAAATTATTACTGGGTGGTGTTGAAGTTAGAGTGAGGCTCGTGCGTTCTCGTGATGGTTTCTGTCTCATAGATCCCGCTGGTGCTTTCATAGTAAATATTACAGAGGCTACGCTTTTTGTGCGTTGAGTAAGATAAAATCCTTCACTCGTGCTAGCACACGAAAAACTACTGTCGCAGACTACTGCAAAATACCCACTGACACGTGTAGAAGTTAAGGCTATTACGTTACATAATGGTGTGCATGGGGTAACAATCGACAATGTCATATTAGGTCAACTGCCAAAAAGAATTATACTCGGTTTTGTTAAGAATAAAGCTTACAACGGAGATAAAAGTCTTAACCCATTTAATTTAAAAAATTTTAATATAAATTTTTTATGTCTGTACGTTGATGAAATGCAAGTGCCATCGAAACCCTTACAGCCAGATTTCAAAAAAGCAAAATTTACGTTGATGCTTATCATACACTTTTTTCCGGCACTGGTATTCACTTTATGAATTCAGGCTACTCGATTACCCGTAAAGACTATCCAAACGGTTACTGCCTATTCGCTTTTGATTTGACGCCTGATTTATCGGCGAGTGATGGTAGTCATTGGAATTTGATAAAAAATGGTAATGTACGAATTGATGTTAGATTCGACGACCCGCTAGAGGGCGCTGTAAATTGTATAATTTATGCTGAATACGACAATTTGCTCGAAATTGACTCGTCGAGACAGGTTGTCGTGGATTATAGCGGTTAAGTAGTAGTGGTGGGGATATAGTTCTCGCTATTTAAGTGGAGCAAAGCCATCTTTATCATCTCATTCGGCGAGCAACTTTAATTGCAAACAGTATGGACGAGGTGATTGACGTGCAGTTTTTAAAGGACAACAAAAACCGTTTGATTCCAAAGGAGGTGGCTGTACTTGCTATTCATAAAAACCTTATCGCTCATTGGATTGTGGCGCATCCTTGTAATTTAAGACGCTTACCAAAAAATGCTTTGAGACAGAACAATTTGGTGACACTGAATCATCATGGTCTGGAGTGGTACGAAGGTGATATATCGATAAAAAGATTATACAAAAATTTGGAAGATATTTGCAAGCATTATCGTGTAATTTTCGTGCGAGGTCAAGAAAAGCTTGAACTACTTTCCAAGCTCACCACCTGTAAGATTGAAAATTTAGAAAAACAAGATTGTCCAGCTTTTAGAAATCTAAATTTGAGCAGTGTACAGTGCATGCATCATTACATAAAATCATCTCATTCAAATTACGTGTGTGCTCTAAATAACGCTGCTAATCTGAAACATTGGCTACAGAAACTTAACCCCAGCGTAAAATCGCTGATTGTGGAAGAATTTTTCGAAATTCTCCGCAATAAATTCAAAAGAGATTGTTCGATATCTGATGAGGATCAAGTTTCACGCAGTAGGCGTTTATCCAGCGGATCGGATTCCTCTGATGTGGGTGAAACCTTGTGCGCTTGTGCTTAATACGCAAAATTATAACCAGCGTGGTGCGCACTGGGTTGCCATATACGTTGATAAGCATGGTACAGGTGTGTACTTTGATAGTCTTGGTAAGCCGCCACAAATGCAACAACATTTACGACGTATTCAGCAAAATTGTAAAAAATTTAGATGGAATAATAAACGCTTACAAAGCGACTATTCCACTGTTTGTGGTCATTATTGTGTGATGTTTCTGTATTATATGTCTACCGGATTGGGTTTCAAGAAATTTTTGGAAAATTTCTCGCAGAATTTGCAAAAAAATGATGCTATAGTAAAGAATTTTATAGAAAAAACTTGCTATGCGTAATTTGATACTTGATTGTCTCTGATATGTTGCACGCCAACTTTTTTACGACATCCCCACCAATTTTAACAGTATAAAAGAAGTGGTATCCACTTAATCTAGCCACAGTTATGTGTGATCGACGGTGACAGCATATACAAGCAAGAAAACCTAACCAAGATGGCTGGTCAAAAGAGAAGCCTGGAGCAGACATTTGGTAATGACTTGGCATATTTAATAAAACAAAACAGCAAGAAAAATTATTGGCAGCAGGTTCTGCCAATGGTCTACGGACTGAACAGCTCTTTTGGAAAAATTATCGAGGTAGGCCTAGAGAATATAGGCAGTGAAGGCAAAAAGGAGTTTGCACTTGTAGTACCTTTCTGTGGAGCCAATTTTCAAGGTCTACCTCTGTCACTAGATTGTTGGGAGGCGTTGAAGCAGGAATTTGATAAAATTAAAGATTTTTTCACTTGCTATAATGAGGAATCTATGCTGGATCAGCGGCTGTCTATTCCTGGATACACAATCCGTTTTATGATTAGTTTTCATGAGAGAGCTTTTGAATTGGTACCCAATGACGCACAACCAGAAGGAGAGGAGTGTGGTGGACCACCAAAAAAATATGGTCGATTTAATCGGTCACTAGTATTTAAACGTGTCACGTTTGAGCGTTTAAAAGATTTATCAATATGTATAGATTATAGAATTAGATATTTAAATACTGTTGCAAAATCTGTAGATTATATATTACGAGAAATGGTTGCAAATATGAAAAATGTATTAGAAAAAAGTCAGGAATCTCAATATGTATACTTTATTTCTAGCGATATAAAAACCACAGTGTCTAGTTTTAATGATAATTTTGTAAATGATCTCATCGAATTTTAAAAAAAGAATAATCTAGTTTTAGGAAAAGAAGATTTGTTTATAATCATACACGAATTTATTATTTATCATATGTACACACTAGTTAATTGTATGAATGCTACGTTGTAATGTTTTATTATTAATAATAAATGTTGTTAAACTTTAAAACGTGAGTATTTCATTTACCTCGTTCATTACCAATTCCTCAACCTTCATACACACAGTAATATTGCAAATTATATATTTCACGATTCAATATAAAATTTTTATTATTTTGATATTTAAAAGTATTTAGTTGCAAATTAAAATCTTTTAAATTAATATTTTATGATTCGATATAAATTTTAATAATCAAAAAGTATCATGTTACATATTAAAATATTTAAAATTTTTAAATATCGATTAAAATATTTTTCATCCCCACTCTAAATTTAGGGGTCAGTGATCCTTCAGTTTATCCTCACTTTAAATTTCTAGGTGGGGGATAAGTGACCCTCCAGTTGTTAGGGTACCATGCCTAACAAGCCCCTACTTTACCTTCTCAGAGGTCATTGACCCACTGGTCAGTAAGCTTTGGGGTGGTGGAATGGGGGTTTGTTTTGATGGTCCATGGTGCCCCTATAACTACTTACAACTATCAACTCAACAACATTCCATCAACTCGCCTCCACCCAAAGATAGCCTTACCACTTAGACTTCCTCGGAGATGACTTTGCACACCCGTCATCGCCGACCTGACAACGGATTATTACATTGTCATCGGAGACCAAGGTCTGTGTAAAATTTCAGAAATTTCCATCGACAAAAAGCGCCCTAAATCGAGCGTTCAAGATTTGATTACAGACAGACAGACAGATAGACAGACGTGAAAGCAAGCTTAATAAAAGCGTGTAATAAAAAATAAATACTTTATTATTCATATAACTTTATTATTATATCTTAGAATTCTATTTATATAAGACAAAGTTAAACAAACTCTTATTTCTTAAAAACTATGTGTAAAATAAATAAACAGCATTCAATATTATTTGTAAGATTTTCACATCCTCAATATAAATCTTATTGTAGAATAAAATTCTGCAATATTTAAAATTTGAAACAAAAAAATATGCTAAGCAAGTAAAATAATATAAGCAAATATTTTCACTTTCATGAAATATATTTTTTATAAGTTATTTATGTATATACTTATTTTATGTCATAGTTAATTAATAAAATTATGCTTAAATATCAGAAATTGAATGTCAATAATCAAGTGAATTATTTATTTATTAAAGAAAAGTAAATTTTGATCATAAACGATTTTTAAAGTTTTTATAATCATAATATATGCTTACAATCATATTTTTTTTCAATTAAATAATATGTTTAGAAGTATACTATTTTACTTTTACATTGTGAAATTGAAATGAATAAAAAATATGAAATATTTAGTACTGCAAAGCATTTAAATTTTGTAATACCTACATAATACAAGAAAATGGTACCTAAAAGCTAAAAATGCTATTACTCGTTTTGTTCACCAACACCGTGAAAACCTCTATTACTAATTAGTATCGCTATGATAACGTAAACGCAACAACGTTAAAAATTATAATGAAATATTATTTACAACCAATTTTATACTTCAGAAAATTAAAATAAATATTTTAATTTTAATTAATGTCACATTTCAAACATAAAAAAAATAGTATAACTTAAATAATACATTTTAATAAATGACGAGAAATTTAAAAGAAATTATTTTCACATATAGCGTTTTGGTATTATCAAAGGGTACCCTCCGATAAGATGGTCGAAAATGCCTACTCTCCGAAAATGATTCTCCCTTTGACTACTGTATTTCTAATATTATAAAAATAAATTTTCATCCTATTTTGACTCCCTACCCCCTCCCCCCTCCCATACCTTAAAAAAACCGGTTTTTCGCATTTTATTTTATTTCTCGGATTATAGTCAGTGAATCTACTTGAAAAAAATCATGGATATAGTAAATTAATACGCAAATCATGTTAATTTTTTTTTTAAACTGTTATCCGATACCAAGTGACTTAAAAAAAATTTTTTTACTTTTAAATCTTTCTTATTTTTGTTCAGAGTGGGATACAGGTCTGAAATTTATAAATTTTGTGTATTATGTTAAAAGACAGCTTCCTGAATTTTTTCAGACTTTTTCAATTGGTGGCACATCTCCAAAAATGCAAAAAACCGTTTTTTTCAGTAATTTTTGACATTTTTCGGGAATTTTCATAAATAATTAGTATTGAAAACTCATGTGGGTAACGTCAATAGTCTCTATTTATGCAATCTGAGATATCAAAGTTCTAAACAGAGGGTATTGTAACCCAAAGAAATATGTTTATATGAGTAAGTATAAAAAAAGATGATATTCTAATTAGTATCCAATATTATAAAATATAAGAGTTCTTAACAAACTTGCCATATGGTGAGTTTGAAAAATACTACCACAGACCCTATTCACTTTGATTATTTAGTCTGTAATAATCAGAATTTCTGGTTATATTTTCAATAAGGCTCCAAAAAATTAACGTAATTTATTTTCACGATAAAGTGCATCGAAATGACGTATTTTTAAACCCACAATCTTATAATGAAACAAAAAATCCATTCTTTAAATTCCCTAACATTAAGAAAAATTCAACAGAAAAAATAATTTTTGTATATTTTTATAATTATTTCTATATTAGTATATTTTTATATTTATTAGCACCACTTTATGTAAAAATATAATATATTTTTATCTTATCACTAAGATTTTAATATTGTTACATCAAATTACTTTCATTGTTGAAGTTTTTTTATAGTTATTTTAATCTTTTAATATTCACCAATATTCATACACAGTGGTGCTGGTCCGATTTGCTCCGGCTACCTCTACAAAAAAAATATTTATTTCTCATGCTCTCGCAGAAGATTCAGGGTTTGTTCCTTGATTTCACGATTGGAAATATGCTATTGTTACATGATCTATCTCGTCAGAACGTATGAATTTCCGTAGATTATATAGCTGTGCGCATGCGCCTTGAATTACTACTCAAGAACATGGCCAGATTCTTACAATGTTTTGCAACAATAATATCTATTGTCGGTGTGGATAAGGACTGGTGGCGCCGAAAATTCGGGCTCTCTATACACATGAATATATATGTATATATATATATATATATATATATATATATATTTATATGTACCAATAGCGCAGCGCCCGAGAAACTAAGGGAGAATCCAGATGACGGAACTTTTCAAGGGGTCGTGGTGTTTCGTGCCGTGTCCGTACCGTTCTATGATGGAATGTTTCATCTGGACTATCTCGTGTTCCCTGAAAAATTTGATAGTAAACTTACGACGCATTTCTATTAACATTAATGCTTGTAACTTAGGTGTCACACCGCCATTCTTTTTTGCTCTAAGATCGAGTTTTATGAGTAATCTTAATGAATAAATAACTTTTACTGTACTTACTGTACTGAAGATTACTCATAAAACCAGATTTCGAAGTGAAAGAGAATGACAATGTAAAAGCGGAGCTACAAGCATTAATGTTAAATTTATTAGAAAGGCGTCATACGTTTACTATCGAATTTTTCAGGGAACACGAGATAGTCTAGATGAAACATTCCATCATAGAACGGTACGGACACGGCACGAAACACCACGACCCCTTGAAAAGTTCCGTCATCTGGATTCTCCCTTAGTTTCTCGGGCGCTGTGCTATTGATACATATATATATATATATTCATGTGTATAGAGAGCCCGAATTTTTGGCGCCACCAGTCCTTATCCACACCGACAATAGATATTATTGTTGCAAAACATTGTAAGAATCTGGACATGTTCTTGAGTAGTAATTCAAGGCGCATGCGCACAGCTATATAATCTACGGAAATTCATACGTTCTGACAAGATAGATCATGTAACAATAGCATATTTCCAATCGTGAAATCAAGGAACAAACCCTGAATCTTCTGCGAGAGCATGAGAAATAAATATTTTTTTTGTAGAGGTAACCGGAGCAAATCGGACCAGCACCACTGTGTATGAATATTGGTGAATATTAAAAGATTAAAATAACTATAAAAAAACTTCAACAATGAAAGTAATTTGATGTAACAATATTAAAATCTTAGTGATAAGATAAAAATATATTATATTTTTACATAAAGTGGTGCTAATAAATATAAAAATATACTAATATAGAAATAATTATAAAAATATACAAAAATTATTTTTTCTGTTGAATTTTTCTTAATGTTAGGGAATTTAAAGAATGGATTTTTTGTTTCATTATAAGATTGTGGGTTTAAAAATACGTCATTTCGATGCACTTTATCGTGAAAATAAATTACGTTAATTTTTTGGAGCCTTATTGAAAATATAACCAGAAATTCTGATTATTACAGACTAAATAATCAAAGTGAATAGGGTCTGTGGTAGTATTTTTCAAACTCACCATATGGCAAGTTTGTTAAGAACTCTTATATTTTATAATATTGGATACTAATTAGAATATCATCTTTTTTTATACTTACTCATATAAACATATTTCTTTGGGTTACAATACCCTCTGTTTAGAACTTTGATATCTCAGATTGCATAAATAGAGACTATTGACGTTACCCACATGAGTTTTCAATACTAATTATTTATGAAAATTCCCGAAAAATGTCAAAAATTACTGAAAAAAACGGTTTTTTGCATTTTTGGAGATGTGCCACCAATTGAAAAAGTCTGAAAAAATTCAGGAAGCTGTCTTTTAACATAATACACAAAATTTATAAATTTCAGACCTGTATCCCACTCTGAACAAAAATAAGAAAGATTTAAAAGTAAAAAAATTTTTTTTAAGTCACTTGGTATCGGATAACATAGTTTAAAAAATAATTAACATGATTTGCGTATTAATTTACTATATCCATGATTTTTTTCAAGTAGCTTCACCGACTATAATGAAAAACCGGTTTTTTTAAGGTATGGGAGGGGGTAGGGAGTCAAAATAGGATGAAAATTTATTTTTATAATATTAGAAATACAGTAGTCAAAGCGAGAATCATTTTCGGAGAGTAGGCATTTTTGATCATCTTAACGGGGGGTACCCTTTTTTCAACAAAATTGAGCGAATATCTGGAATTGATATATACATGAAATATTGCACATTAGCTGAATAATTAGTTTCACAAAATAAATTTGAGTAAATGATAATATTTGTTTATAATAATTAAACCAATATTCCACATTTCACTTATTTCAAAGATATTTAAGCCGTCAATCTTTAATTTATATACGATTTATAAAAATGTCTAAATTTCTAATTATCATTCTTAAACAAATTAAGCATTTTTATAAGAAAGTTCAGATTCTTTATTATATATTACTTGAAAACTATCCTGCCAAAAAAGTCAGGTGAGAAATCACCTGATTTCTCAGGTGATTTCTTACCTGATTTTTTTTAGCAGGGTAAACATCGGCAATTATCAAGTATATTTTTTTTTATTACCTGCAAATCATTTACAATGACGTTTTATCATTAGCATTTTATATTATTTCATCTATCTTTTCGATAAGACATTGCATGTAACAAACTGCAGAAGACTACTTACAGCTGACTTTCGATTAAACATACTTAGATGCTTTTTGACGTGTGTACAAATAATTAAATAGTAACATATAATATAATTTGCTATTGTAAATACTAATCAATGATTAAGAAGCTTATTCTGAAAGAATTTTACTCTTCATTTAATTATTTTTAGCTAATCTATGCAACACCACAAGCTCAAACCATTAAGCTTTAGGGGCGGGAAAGCCACTATAGTGACTCGACCATGGATAGACACTTTACATATGAGTATTTCCCAGTATAAGAGACACATATTATGGGTTTTTCATAGAAAATACTGAGAAATTAAAAATTCCAAATTCCCCGTCCTCTAAAGGTTAAGAGGGAAGGTAGAAATTTATTAATTTTAAATAGAAATTTACATATTTCTGTTTTTGTTTCAACATTCTTCAACAATGCTTTTTATATTAATTGTAATATTATTTAATAATTTAATGCCATTATATACATCATTCATATATTACAATTTTCTAGTTTTTGTTTTTCCCTTATTATTATTTTGGCTCTCAGCTATTTCTCTAAGTTCAATAATTTTTCCTATAATATAAGAATTAATTTTAGATAATGTTTAAAATTTTAGTAAATTACGGAAATTCTACTAGTGTAAGTTTTTTTTTTCATTTATTTATTTAATTTCGCATCAACTACCAGGTTATTAGCGACAATATAATTATAATTTTATACAAATATATATGTTTGAAGATTACATAGAATGGTACAATAATACATTATAACAGTTGTAAAGAATGAGAGTTTATTTGAATAAAAATATCTTAACCACTTAAATTGAATTATACATATTGATTGATTTTAGAAACTTTAACACTTTTTTTACATTGTCTTGTGAGTTGAGTAATGTCTTGATGTTTCCGGTAATGTTATGGTGTTGTCTTGCTGTGGTGAAGTTGGGGCATGTGCAGATTAGATATTCTATGGATAAAGGGATATTGCATGGGTTACATATTTTTTTTTGTTCTTTGTTGAGTAGGTAGGAGTGAGTGAGTTTGCTATTGCTTATGCGGATTTTAGTGATAATTATTCGTTCTTTTCTATTGAGATTATGTGTGGCACTTTTGGTGTAGATGTTGTCTCTTATAGTGTGAAGATATGTGTGTTTGCCGTTTTCCCAGCTGTTGTTCCAGAGGTCAATTATTGATTTATAAATCATATTAGCTGCTATTCTTGATGGTAATGGGAGGCTTGATGTCTGGTTATTTGACAGAATAGTTTCGGTGGTTGTTTGAAGTATTTGCTAAGCGTAAATGTTGTTACCATCCATTGAGTATCTTGTGATTACTATTTGTTTATTGCTTAGTTGAATTATTTTGTTTTAAATTTGGTTTACTAAGGAGTTGGTAGAATAAAGCTTGTTAATATTATTGATAAGGTGAACCGAGTTTGTAAATATTTTCCAATTTGTGTTTTCTGAGCTTTCTATTATTTATATGGCTTTTTAATGCCCAATAGTTAGCGAATTCTATGGAGTATGAATGTGGAATAGAAAATTGTATATTGTTGTCTTTAGACATTATTGAGATACCGATTATGTTGTTTGAATTGTAACAGCAGGTATAGATGAGATTGAATTCAGTTACTTCTGTTTTATTATTTTGATTTGTGTGGATGATTTGTAGTATGTCTATGAGGTGAGGCTTATATGTTTGTGTGATGATTTCTGTAATAGTCATGTTGGCGTCTATTAAGGTATTGTGAAGTCTGTTTGTAAATGGAGTAGGTCCACTAATGAATTCTTGAAGAGCCACATCTTCGTTTTCGAATATGATGGAGTAGGCTAAGTTGTCTGGTAGTGAGGCTATTTTGCAAGCGTACTTAGCCATCAATTTAATTTTTCTGTAGCTTAGTGGAGTCATGTTACTCTCCACCAGTAAGCTAGTGGTAGGGCTGGTATGATAAGCTCCTAGTGCGATCTTGATACTTTTATTGTGGATGGGTTTCAGAGAGTTTGCGTGTTTTGAAGAGCCGTAAATGATACACCCGTAATCTATTTTCGATAACACTGTGGCTTTGTATGTGTTAATAGAATGGATTGGTCCGCTCCCTAGGTTTTAACTGCTAAGGTTTTTATTATTTTCAGTCTATTGTGGGCTTCGTAATTCAAATGTTTGATGTGGTTTTTCCATGTTAGTTTTCTATCAAAGGTGGACCTTAGTATTTTAATTTCTTCGACTTTTTGTATCTGTTGGTTATTTAAATTGAGAGTTATCTTAAAGTCATCTTGTTTGGTTGAGAAAATAATATAGTTGGTTTTAGTTGGTGAGAATTTGAAGCCGGTAGTTATAGCCATGAAAAGATATTATTTAGTACATTCTGCAGAATGTTTTCGGTAATTAGAGAGTCCCTTTCTGTAGTGTATATTGTGAGATCATCGACAAATATACAGAATCTAGTTGTGGCTTCAATGCACGTTGTAAGCTCATTTATAGCTATCAGGAAAAGAGTGACACTGATTACCGGTCCCTGTGGAACTTCGTTTTCTTGAGGTAATCTGTCTGAGAATACATTGTTTATTTTTATCTGAATAAGCCTGTCCTTCAGGAAGTTTTTTGTGAATGCGAGTATATGGCCGCTTATTTGTTTTTTGAGAAGGATTACTCGGTCTTTCCATATGGTTTCGTAGGCCTTTTCCAAATCTAGTGATACTGCTGTCAAGTGTAGGTATTTTCTGAATGCGTTGCAAATTCCTGATGCTAACAAAATAAGATGGTCTATGGTGGATTCGTTTTGTCTGAAGCCACTTTGAAGTTAAGAGAAGTAATTTTTAGATTCGAGTTAAGTTTTTAGTCTTTCGTTTACTATTTACCATGAGTTTGCAGATGTTGCAAGTTAGCGATATTGGTCTGTAATTTTTAGGAGATTCAGAATCTTTGCCAGGTTTGTTGATAGGTATTATTATGGCTAGTCTCCATTGAATCGGAAATATATTGTGTAACCAGATAATGTTAAATATTTTGTGGATATATTGAATACCCGAAAGAGAAAGATTTTTTAGGAAGATATTGTAGATAAAATCTGGACCAGCACTGGAATTTTTGCAGTCGAGTGTTCGAGTTATTTCGTTTAAATCTATTGGAGAGTTTAGCCGAGGAATATCCGGAATGTTATCGTATTTTCCTTGAGTGGAGTTGTAATCATTTTTGAAATCTAAAAAATCTTTGTTACAGTTACTGTTGCTGGAGTTTTGTGAAAAGGTGGTCTGTTATTTCATGGATTATTTGGTTGTCTTCATCTATTAAAGTAGAAATTGATCTTGATTTGTGTTTGCCTTGTACTCTTTGTATTTTTTTCCATATGAGTAGAATGGGTGAGTTTGAATTGAGGGATTGGACAAAGTCTTGCCAGCATTTTCTTTTACTTTTTTCTATAGTTTTTTTTATAGATGGCTTTCTTTTTATTGTGTTCTATCTTGTTTTCTGTGGTTTTGGGTTTTTTGTATCTGTTGAAGGCGTGTTTGGACTCTCTGCAAGCGTTGGCACATTTTTCATTCCACCATGGCGTTTGGTTTTTGTTGTGTTTGTTACTGTATTTTGATATGCTAGCTTTAGCAGCGGAGAATATTATGTTATTGAGGTTTTTGATTAATACGTCTATATTTGGGTTGGTGAGTTAAGAAGGATCATTCAACTTTTGGATGTTATTTTCAATTTCAGATTTGTATAGATTCCAACCCGCCTTCCTGAAATTCCATGACTCGTATGATGTGTTATTTTCTTGATGGTTGATAGTCGTACTTAGGCAAATGTGTATCGGAATAGGATAATGGTCACTATTGTGAAGGTCGTGACAGACTTCCCAGTCAATACTCTCCGTAATGTCTGCAGTGGCTATTGTTAAATCTATGCTACTTTCAGTACCATTAGATGAGTTGAAGTGGGTGGTTGGAAGTCCCAGGTTTACTATGTTTAGGTTTGCTTCTTCAATCCACTCTTCCATTATTTTACCTCTTCTGTCTGTGTTTATTGAGCCCCAATTTGTATTGTGAGCATTAAAGTCTCCTATAACTATATACGGTGTTGGTAGTTGTGATTTCAACTTAGCTAAGATATCAGATGATAGCTGTTGGCTGTTTGGTAGGTAGACATTGCATATAGAGATTCTGTTAGGAAGATAACATTCAATAGCAACTGCTTCCAAGTTTGTATCTAGAGGGATTTCTTTACTGTAGATGTGGTTCTTTATATAGGTTGCCACTCCTCCACTTACTTGGTTAGACAGTCTGTTAGTGTGGAAGTATTTGTAGCCTCTGAGATTGGCATGATTGTCAAGCTTCAAGTGGGTCTCTTGAAGGCTTAATAAATCTGGGTGTCTTTCGTATATTAATTTCTGTAGATTTTCCAAATGACTATAGTAACCGTTGACACTCCATTGAAAAATTATTTTTTCTGTTTTATTATTTTTATTGTGTTGTTGATTCATTATTGAAGTCATTATTGGTTTGTAGTTTGTTCTTTAGCTATTTCTTGATCTAATTTTTTAATAATCTTGGTGAATCTGATTTTCATTCCTTTGGTTTCGAGATAGGGGTTAAGAGTTTCGAGCATATTTTTTAGGTCTACTAGGTTTGTTGAGTGCTCCTTAGCTATCTCGATTGTGTGTGGGTTGGTGTAGGTTTTATCGATAAAGCTCTTGAAGTTTAAAAAACTTATTGGAAATTCCTATTGTTGATCATTTACTATTTTTTTGAGTGGTTGAAGGTATTTGTCCAAGTTAGGTGGTGTGGTTGAAGAGTTATAAATTTTGAGTTTTTTTTTCTTTGATTTTTTAGCTATATTTAATGTTTCATTAGAGGCTTTGTTCGATAAGTCTTCCTCTTAAAGAAAGGCGCCTGAATAAGAATCTATTTCTGATGTTACTGTTACTTCGGTGATGCTTTGTGTTTGAGAGGAAGCAAGAGACTCGGGATATGGTTTTTTGAAAGCCACGTTATCTATTTGCATGTTGTCATTGATTGTCGGTGTAAGACTGTCTATTGGGTTATTATTTTTTTTTGCACTCTGTTGACTATTATTAGCTGTATCCTTGTTGTTGACTTCCTTAACTATTTCTGTGTTGTCGGTAGCATCTATGTTGATAAGCAGGTTAGATTTTTCGTTAGCTTGGTCCGTGGAATTTTTTGTTTGCGTTACGTCTTTTCCTGTGGTTATTTCTTCGTTTGTAGTTTGAGAGGCAGAGGCTTGGATGTTAAGTTGGCAGGTCTTTGCCATGTGTCCCTCTTGTTTGCAGAGGAAGCATTTGATGGTGTCTGTGCTAGGAATTATAAAGAATGTTTCCCCTTTATAGTTTATTTTAAGCATCCCGGAAAGTTTAGATACATCAGAAGGCTCTACATACACTTGTTTTTGATCACTCAACACATGTTTGTATTTTTCGTCGGTTATGGCTGCTTTCAAAGTTATGATCGAAGAACCTCTCTTTATGTTGTTATTGTCTAAATAACCTTCTAATACGTAATGAGAAATACTGGGGTAGACGTTTGACAAAATTATTCTAGTTAATTTTGAAACTAGTGGTCGTATTGGAACTTTGAGTTCGTTGATATTTAGAAACTTATATTTATCTGTTATATCGTCTATTAGTTGTTTACTTGTTAAGTATATTCTCACGTGATTCCTAGAAATTCTCGACAAATAAATAACGTTTTGTACTTGAACATGAGACCTCACTTGATGATTTTCATATAGAAAAGCATCATGGTAATAAGCGGCGAGAGGGAATATAGGAAAGACCCGAACGCGCAGCTACGCCCCTAATTTCGACAGTTAAGCGACTATCAAGTGTAACGCTTATGCTTTACAATGTATAATATTCCTACTCTGCGGCGGCAGAGTAGGAATATAGCGGCAAGCGCCTAAAATGCGAGCCATCGAGTTTGAGCAAGAAGCTAAACTCGTCACTCTTGTATTGGTCAACGCTTAATAAAGTTTTTCTTAAAATTAAATACAGAGTCATGTGTAATCTCTTGCTATTCAAACTTTTATAGCAGCAAAAGAAATGCCTAGTACGCATTTTCCTACCTGCTCGAGTTTGAATAGCATTTATTTGAATAATTTAAATCTTCGTGATTTTAAATATTAGATAAAAGTGAAGTGGTGAATTTTCCTTCACAATTTAAAATTAATGGTTTCTATTATTAGTGCATAAAGAGGCTAAGTGCCCAAGTGAAATGTGCCTTGCATCGACGTGCTCTCTCGTAAAGCTTTTTGCTTAGTGTTGGCACGTTCTTGCCAGTGTGTTACTTGTAATTATCACATAACAAAATAAAAGATTCGGTACAAGAGGCCATATAAATGATCCTCTATTCCTCATGTTCATTGATTTCCTTATCCTAACCTAAGAAATAAAATCAGAGGTTTGACGAAAAGTGATGGACCCGAATTTACAGGACATGGCGTTCCTGTAGTGTACGGTCTGACTTTCGTCAACCTAATTAACTTAATTAAACACAAGAACTCGTAAATTCGACGAGGTTGTACGCGCAAGAAGGACAGCGCGGTAAACTCGGAGCTTTACTTAAGAAAGGCATCCATCTTGTCTTGCCTTTATGCTCGATCGTTTCTTTTGCATAACGGTCGTATCATGGGGAAAGACAAGGTAAGAAGCCAAGGTGCATGATGCTCTTAATTACTATGCACTGATTAAATAAAAGTGCGTTATATACCTATATGACATCACAAACAATATTGCCGACCTTCTTGAATATAATATTCTTAGAGGATCAAAGAGATCGGTTATAAAATTGATTGTTCGGATTAAAGAGTGTTTCACGGAAAAACTAACACACCTGTATTTGTAATGTCACGTATCATCATGAACGTGTAAAAAAATACATCGCTGAGCGTTGTGCTCTTTACAGCGTTTGGCGATGTATGTCATTTCGATGCGATATGTCTGTCATTTATCTTACTATGTATTGCTGCTATCCATAAAACATTAGACAGTTATAGGTTATGCATATGCATTTATACTTAAAAATATGAAGCAAATATTCAAAATTTCATTCTTTCAATTTTCATACACAGGAAAATTTAATTTTTCTGCACAAAAAATCCCTTGCGTTATTCAATCTGTATTTTTAACAAAACAGCCAACATATTTATAATATCAGGTAAGTTGGTAAGAAAAATCATTGCTATTATGGTGACGTTCACTGCTAAAACCTGTGACGAACATTACATATAGCGGTGCGTCAGTCTTTCCGTGTTGCTTTGAGATGTCAGCATTGTCCAATGATTTCTTTTTACAACTTGTGAAAGAACGTTGAGTCATCGAGTAAAATGTTGGTCTATCTCGTAAATAATTTAATACAAATTAAAATACTTATACGTTATAGCATGCTTCGAAAATGTCAATTATTTACAAATTTAATATTTTCAAGGTACTAAAAAATAATAATAATATAACCATATCAGATTATTCAAAATTTAATTTAAAATAAGTGATGACTTTTTTCTTTATTTTCAAAGATTTCAATATTAGATATCTTGTATAGTTTAAACAAATAATATTTTTTATATTTTAAATAATTAAATATTACATATTTTTTCCAAATTATATTATGTCATATTTCATTTAATTTGATGAAACTTCTAAGGAAAAATGTCTTAATCATTTATAGTACAGTATCTTTGAAAATAGAAAATTTTACTTTAGTGATGCTTAATAATGTTGCATAGTAAATATAAAAACATTATAAATTACAGGTTCGATTATACATTTTGCAGAATTGATTCATTGAATTAAAATTCAAAATTTCAACGCAAATTGGCATTTTGTAAAGCAGATGTAGTTTAAAATATATATTAAAATTTTTTTCAATTAAGATTAAATGTAAGTAACCCTGGTAGAAATGTGAGCATAAAAAATGGTGTATCTTAAAATTTAAGGTTATTAGTAATAACAATGCCATAGAAATGTCTATATATTGTTAAAAAAAGCGTTTCTATTTCTACTGGTCATAAAATAATAAAAAAGACGTTTCGATTTCGACCAGGGAAATAATATAATTTATATAAATACAAAATAGATTTACAAAATACCATTCTATTTATTTTTATAATTTTAAAGTAATGGCAACGTCTCACATTTCATAACTGTATGACATTTGAATTTTATTATATATATAATAAAAAACTTATCAAACCAATTATTTTGAATCAATTTCTTTTCACATATCCTTTTTTCGTTTTGGAAATAAACACTAAAATAAATTTTTTATTGAATTAAATTCATATGGGATTCAAATAAATATTTATAATTATATCATTATATATATAGTTAAAAATATATAGATTTTAAGAGATTTAAAATATCTTCCTGCTCTTATCAATTCAGCTCTTATATATGTTCATAAACCTTTTGTGTAACTTCCCTTGTAGAAAATTGACCATATTTAGGTCGCTTAAGTAACTAGTGGACATATTTTTTAGTACGATATAGCCAGATAGTTTAGGATAATCGGTTTAGAGTATGACAAAAACTGCCAGAATATGTCGAATCAAGTAGATGTGTGCGGATGTTTCTCTCTCGCTCTTTTACAACTATTAATAATACTGCTGTGAGGCTATACAATAATAATAGGTTAGACCTTAGTTTTCGAGAACGATCGGCAAAACGTAGCAATATTTATAGCTTTGTGTTATTAAACTGTGCAAATGTCTCTAATAGTAAGGTTAAATTTAAATTTTGGAGCAAATTTTATTATATATTCAACTATAACTATATTATAACTCTGTGCGTTATTTAAGTTACATGTGAATTTTGGAACAAATTTTATAACTATTTTGTGCTTCTGTTTACAAATTTTTGTGATGGAGCACAACAGAAAAAAGTTATTCTTTTTTCATGGCCTCAGTTTAAATAAATATTTAAATTCTGTGTGAATTATCAAGAAAAATAAACTTTTATAAATATTTGTATTTTATAGAAATTGAATTAAATTATTTATATTTTATTTTATGACCGTAATCTTTTCTTATCAACTTTTCCAAAACATTATTAATAATTTCTATTTAATATTATATGGTTTATTAAAATCTTCAAATATACTGCCCAAAAATCATCGTCAGTACATGAGGTTTTTGTACAGAATATATTTCAGAATCTGGCCCCTGAATAGAAAATGAACGATGTTCTGGCCACAAAAGCCTCAATTTTTTTACAAAGGTTATGTCAACAATTTTTAAAGAATTATTATTTAGACCAGCTATATTAAATTTTTTTATACAAAAAAGTTCAACAATCATCTACACTATTATGTGAAGTGGATTTCTGAAAGCAAAATATTCGAAATGGCTTTAAGAGCACTTCGAGTATATTTGTTTTTTTTTCAACTAACCAATTAATATTTTTACAAATACTAATAATTTTAGCAAAAAATAAAGAGAAAGCCGCGTTCCGTATAAAAAAAATCAATATTTTGATTGAAGAGGAAAAATTGAATTTATGGCTTTGTTTTTAAGATAACCTTGAAAAACTTAAAACATGGAGGTTGGGGTAAACAATTTAGTTTTTTAAGGTTTTATTGAAAACGAAGCAACCGTATTAATTCTTTGTCAGAGGAAATTTTGATTTTTTTTATATGAGATATGCGGCTTTCTCTTTATTTTTTGCTTATGTTATTAGTTTTTGCAAAAAATTGATTCTTCGATTAGAAAAGGACGGAGATACGTGACCTCCTCTTAACAGATATTATCCGTTGTTCCTCTAACATTAAAAATTAACAATTTTTTTTCTCAACAGTAAATATTTTTGGAACGACAAAAGCTATTGTAATGGCTCAGTAAAATAACAGGATGTAAATAACAGAACGAAATGGCGTAAAAAATTGATGATTTTTTATATGCTGAAAAAATTAACAAATATGTAGTAATTTTCAAAAAAGCATAACTTTTGAACCACTGAAGCTTTTTTAATGCAACAGAGCTTAAATTAAAGAATTTAATTTGCACTTTATTTCATTTTTCATGCATTTTTTTATAAGAGTCTTAGTGGTTTGGATATTCAAGTTCTTATAAAGGCTTCTTTTTACTATATTTTCGAAAAAATGTCTATATCTTTGTCTAGGGGGCTTATTTGACAAAAAAAACATAGGTTCATTTTTTTATTTTAAAAAATCATATCCTGCAGTTTCAGCCGAATCCGTTTCCCGGAGGTGGGGACCTCTCCTTTTTAGTCTCATAAACGCGTGTGTTAACAAGTTTGCTAAATTCACAGAAAAACAATAAACAATAAGTGGGTCCTAAGCAAAGGCTCTATGGTAGTAACAGTCGCGTGTCTTGTGAGACATGTAGAGACATCTTTGCGTATTCTTCGAGTATCTTTGTAACTATAATAGTACATTGTGTACCAAGGGCGCAAAATAGGGGATTCCGGCCAGAGTGCGAATGAGCGTCAGAGCGAAGCAACTACCGCGAATCCCCTTGCGCCCGTGGTATACATATTGTTTTTTGATCCAAAGGGTCAAAAATTTGATTTCTATGCTAGTTAAGCGGGCGCAAAATAGTACATTTGCGCCCGCTTGACAAGCATAGAAAATCGAATTTTGCGCCCTGAGGGTCAAAAATATATTTATATGTAAGTACATATAGTTTTATTTATAAAAAATACATCGAATATACAGCTGATATGCTGTCATTTATTTACAATTAATACAATTTTTTTTTTTATTATTAAATGACAAAATTTTAACATTGTTAATAAGAATAGAATAAAGCGGGCAGTCTTATTCTTTCACTCTAACTAAATTCTCATATTCTCTCATTCATTCGCACTTCGCACTCACTTCTATACTATGGATACGTTATTAATTTTCCTATATATGTTTGTAAATAAAATCAGATTATGTAATAAAGAACGGAAAATTTTAACAATGATAGAATGTTTTTTTCTTTAATGATTTCAAAGTTTAGTTACAAGTCAATTTAACCTGTACGTGTCCAAGGAAAAGGTAGTATTATGAAAGAGAGACAAAGAGTCGAGAGATGTGCGCGCACTTAACTTTTAGTATTCACAACTATACATGGTATAATACAGTACCGGGCAATAATTCTGAGCAGGTTATCAAATTTTTGCTCCGACTTTGAAAGGGCGTATCTTCTTCAATTTTCATCCTAGAAAAAATTAAAAAAAAAGCATTTCAAAGTATTCTTTAAATGTTTTCTTTTTAGATTACTCACATTTTTTTAACGATATTTAAAAAAAAAATAATCGCTTTGGCAATTTTGAAATTTTCATCATTTTTGCATTTTTCTTCAATCAGCTGTAGTTTTTTAAATAATTGAGCTAGAAAAAATTTGAAAAAAGATTTGGAAAGGGCTTCAAAAATGCTATTTGTAGCAATTTTTACAAAAATTTTTCAATTATTTTTTGTCAAGTTCTAAGCATATAAAGTTATCGATTTAATACTTTTGCAGTTGTAAAAAACACTTCAATAGCAAGTAGAAAATAATCGCTGGTGAAGTAGTGATTCAATTTTAGTAAGAAATTATAACTATTCATTATTAATAATAAAACATAATAAAGTATGAAGCAACAAAAAGATTTATTTTGCAAAAATTATATCATAAAAATCAAAAGTTTTGCACCAGCGATTATTTTCTACTTACTATGGAAGTGTTTTTTACAACTGCAAAAGTATTAGATCGATAACTTTATATGCTTAAAACTTGACAAAAAATAATTAAAAAGTTTTTGTGAAAATAGCTGCAAATAGCATTTTTGAAGCCCTTTCCAAATCTTTTTTCACATTTTTTCTAGCTCCATTATTTAAAAAACTACAACTGATTGAAGAATAATGCAAAAATGAAAAAAATTTCAAAATTGCCAAAGCGATTATTTTTTTTTTAAATATCGTTAAAAAAATGTGAGTGAGCTAAAAAGAAAGGATTTAAAGAATACTTTAAAATGTTTTTTTTTTTAATTTTTTCTAGGATGAAAATTGAAGGAGATACGCTTTTTCAAAGTCGGAGCAAAAATTTGATAATCTGCTCAGAATTATTGCCCGGTACTGTACATGTATACACGCTCTGACGCGGGCAGCATGTATATGTACAAATTTGCTTTATATAAAGTTTTAATTAAAATATTATTTTCTTATTATTTAAAATAAATTATAAATATTATCTTTATAATTTATTTTTAATGAGAGAAGGATTTTAATTAATTCTCTTAGGAATTATTTTTTTTTTTTAATTTCGCAGTCATTGAAATATTATCGCGTCTTAATCGTTAATTGATCGTGACTGTGTCATGACGAGATATCGCCACTCGTAAGTTAACTGAGCATATTTTATCCTGAATTTTCTACTAGGAATTTTGTATACTATCTTTAAAAAATTTTAGAATCTTATACTATTATAAAAAAAATAATAAAAAAAATTATCAGAGATCATACATTTTTTTTCTCATATAGGTAAAAGTACAGTTAGAAGAATCAGTGTTAGATAATTTATTGGTAGTTAAATGTAAAATAATTTAAAATAATTATATAAAATTGACAAAATGTTTTGATAATTTTTTTAAGCTAAGTTAAAGTAATAAAAATTATTAACTACTATTCATTATTTATTATTTATTTAAAAAACTAAAACAAAAATAATTCCTCGCATAAAAATCTGAAATTTGTAGTGAAAATTTTACCTGTTTTATAGGATTTAAAATGGATTCTACTAAAGGTAACAGGTTCAGATACAGTTTTAAAAATGACTTTTCAAATGAATTTCATTGGGCAGAGATAGTTCTAAGTGATTCAAATATAGTTAAATGCAGTGTTTGTAACTGCACGCTTAGTTTGAGCAATATGAGTCGACAAGCTCTTGTAAGTCATGCCAAATTTAAGAAACACCAGTCATCCATCGGAATAAAAGTCTCTACTAATTCAATAACAAAATTGCTTCAGACCTCTTCACTTCCTATTAAAGAGATTACAAATGAGGGTAATAATGCCATAAATTCTTCTGTGAAACAAACAATCGCAACAGAAATTTACAGTTTAAGTACGATAAAAGAAAATCAAACAAGAGGATCAATTAAAAAAACTCAAAGTTTATTCAATGTGCGAGATAAAAAAATATCAAATGATGGCATAATCATAAATTATGTTTATAAGGATGATCTCACAAAATCTCAAATTTTATGGGTTTCGCATAACGTATCACGACATAGCTCACTGCGTGATATTAAATTTAGCATCCTAAGTGTTGGGCAAAATTTGGTTGGAAAGTTAAAATTAAGTAAATCAAAGGTAAGTCAAATCTAAGTGTTGTTTTCATTTAATTTTGCAACTAAATCAAAGGTATCGCATGTAATTATGTATGGACTGAAAAATTATTTCCGTAAAGAAATATACAGTATTCCGTATACAGAAAAAGCAGCAGATGGATATACTGATAAGGTTTTGGAACAGTAAACAAAATGAGATAACTAACCGTCATTTTACATTAGTCTTTGTAAGTCATACAAGGGCAGTAGATTCACTTTAAGCTTATGACGATAATATACCTTTTGCTCTTATTAAAAAAATAATACAAATATCCATGGATGGACCTAATGTAAATTTTAAATTTTTGTAAAATTTCCAGTAAAATTTATTACAAAATGATCAGGGTAAACATTTAATTGATATAGGCTTATGTGGATTATATATCGTTCATAACGCATTTAAAACGAGCATTCAAATAGTGAAATGGGAAGAAGCTGAATTTATGAGGGCACTTTTTAATTTTTTTAATTATTCGCCAGCGCGTAGATATGAATTCATAAATATAACTAAATCATGAATATAACAAAATTTTTGTTGGCTCGAAAATGTTGCTGTAGCACAAAGAGCAGCACAGATGTTGCCCAAAATTTTAAGTTACATCGAACATTAACAAAAGAATAAAATGGAAATAGCATTTAAGAGTTACGAGAAGGCTGTATCCTAAAAATTACTTGGTGTTAAACTAGTTTTCTTTCAAGCTTTTGCCAGCAAAATCGAGCTTTTTTGGCTGAGTTTCACAGCTAGAGTCTTTAAAAAATTTGAGAAAATATTTTGAAAATAGACTTAGATGACACGGATAATTTACTGACTGCTGATGCTACCAAAATTTTGTTGAAAAATAGTAAAGGTGTTTCTGCTGTTGATAAACTCCATTTCAAAAACGAGTGCGGAAAAATTATGAAATTATTTCTGATGAAAATCTCTGAGAAATTGCCACTAAAATTTTCTATAGTAGAAGGATTATCTTTTTTTGAATCGACAATTGCTCTAGATATTGATATTGCGGAACGACGCTTGTCGATTATACTGAAAAAATTTGTTCAAAATAATCTTTTGTTAGGAGCAGCAGCTGAAAAAGTTAAGAATGATTTAAAACAAACTATTCCTTTGAAAAGTACTTAAGAAAAGTTAAGAGCTTTTAAAGCAAATGAAACGAAACTGGATCATTTTTGGGTTAGTATATTAGAAATGCAAGGATGCAAGAATTATGAAAATTTATTTACTCCTGTGAAACGTATTATGCTTCTTTCACATGGAAAAGAAGAAACAGAACAAAGTATTTCTGTGAATAAAGAATGCATTGTAGAAAATCAGGGGGAAAAATCGTTAACCACGCAACAAGTAATATGCGATGCTGTGAGTTCAATGAATAAATCTTCAGTAAATTCTAAAATTAATAAAACTCTAATTCAAGAAATACGGATATCATCTTCTTTATATAAGCAAGCTTTGGAAGAAAATAAGAAGAAATATGAAAAAGAAGAAACAGCAAAGAAAAGAAAAGCAGTAGCTTTGCAAGAATAAGAGTCAAAGAACGGAAGATCATGAAAAATGCTTTTAAAAAAGCAGTAGAATTAGACAATAAAATCAAAATTAAAAAAAAAACTAATCATAATTTAAAAAAAATATATTAAATTTAATTTAATAATTTTAAAGATTAAAATGTATTCATATATTCCAAAGATTAAGATGTATTCATAAAATATATAAATTTTAAATAAATTATGTAAATTAAAAGAAAAATTTATTGAGTTCCTATTTAATACTCTGGAAAAAAATAATTAAGTGTCGGGTAAACTTGAAAATATCAGGAAATTTTTTTAAGCTATGCTTCAAATAAAATAAACTGACATGAAATTATGAAAGAAAAATGACTCCCCACACTACTCGCCGTTTACTACTGACAGTCTGGTCACAGCGCGCATACTTATATCCTTTACTCTCTCTTTCTCACTTTCTCCCTCCTTTTCACACGATCAATTTTTCATAATTTTTATAATGATTCAATAAATTAAGATATCTCTCTACAAAATGTGTGTTTCTGATTAAAAGTTATTAGAAATATCGGGAAAAATATACTTAAATATTGCATTCAGAGCTCGAATACGAAAAGTAGCGTATCTGATTTAGGTAGAAAAAATTCTCGATGAGCATTCTGGCAGACATGTCAAGAAGGGCGAGTAATTTCTTCTTATTTATTGTAAAAAAATTATAAGTTCTACGTGCTTATATAATGCACAACAACAACTACTTTTTCTTACAAAGCCAATTTCTAAACCGTCAAATTAAAAGTTATAAATTAAGAAAAATTTAACTTTTGATCGCGGTTTTTTGCTATTTTTAGCATTTTTATGACAATTAAATATTCTATCAAGATGATTTGAAATTCATTTCAAAAGTCTTGAAAATGCGTTCGATTTATTTTATTGAGCCATTACAATAGCTTCTATGGCTGAAGTATTCGTCCAGGATATCTGTCAATTTTTAAGATTTAAACATTGTTATAACAAAAACAGACATTTGTTGTGCGCTATTTTACTCTTAATTATGCTAAGGTTATAGAGAGATTATGGATGCGTTTTATAAAATATCAAACAAAAAATCTCTCAATGTAAAATTTAATTAATTCTCAATAAAGTGTGCTAACATCGCACTACCACCTGCGTTTATTTTCGATGTAACACCAACTTTATTTAGGTATGTGTACACGTCGCAATATAACTAAATCGCACTTTTTCAAAAACTTTTTCGTTCTGTAGTGTTCATGATATTTATGAGATCTTTTACTTTTATAAACTTATTTTTGTGGGAAAAATAAATTTAATATAATATTAAATTAAGGGTTAGAGTTGTCAAGAAATGAGATTTTTAATATGTTTACGAATCAGTGTAAACAAAGACAAACATTCATAGCACATTTATACTTATATTCATCTTGCACATTATATTCAAGAGTTATTGAACTCCCTACACATCATATGTCAAGTCTTCTACCTCGAGACTGCGTTAACAATAACGTTATACATTCAGGAGAATGCGACACACAAGAATGCGACGCACAAGAGGTGATCGAACTCTAAACTGCATCACATGTAAAATTCAATCAATCTTTTTACCGAAATTATAAAAATAGCAATAATATCATACTTACGAAAGAATGCAACTATCTTTTACCATAGTATAAAAACCCAAGAGTCTTTAGCTCGCAAGCTTAATTTCATAATTACCGACTAAGGCTACGCTTCACCTAAAATTATTGTACTAAAGGTAAAGAAGAAGAAATAAAGATAAGTTCAATTCAACATTTATTAGTTACGTAGATAATTTTACGTCGCTGTAGGCCAAATGAAGGACTATAACAAAATTGATTGAAAATAAAAACAAAACACACACAACACACTACACATTAAATCCAACATATTAATGCGTTCGATTGAATAATTTCAATCGAATCACCACAACATTTTTATTTACGTAACACTTGTTACGTGTTTTTAACATTGATGAATAATATAATAATATTTTTCTAGAATTTTTTGATAATATGCCAAAATCAATAACTGTCACTCTTTCATTTGTTTTTCATTTATAAACATGAATCTTCAATTTTTTCGCATCGCTGTTCGCATAACCCAAAATTTTTTTATGGTAGAGAAAATGTCAAAGTCACACTGAAAAACTTTTTGCTTGCTAGTTTCCCTTCTCCCTGACTACGCTAGCGCCACGCGTTCGGCGCAAACGGTGTGCCGAAAACGACAAAGAAAGTACTGAAAATGAACTGTGCCTGCTCCGATCATTTGTGTGTAAACGTTGTTTTGACGAATCGGCGCTTTACATATGCTCGATCAGCGTAAGGGAAACTCAAATCTGAGTAACTGCTACTCCGATTGCGCGTATACCTTGAAACGTAAATAATCAGCGTAGCACATAACCTTGAAGGTTACAGGCTACGCCGATAGTCTTTCAGTGCAGCTGTGAGCGTAGGCGCGCTTGCGTCATACGGTCTACCTAAGTTGACTAGTCTAAACACATATATAATCCATGCGACTCCGGGTTCGTATGGAAAGCTTCTATACGCCACTGTAAGCGTAAAGAAACATTTGAACATAGTTGAGAGACGAGCCAAAGCGTACGCGATGTCAATGCAAATTTAGCTGGGTCTATAGATATTGAGCCGAATTGGGCCTAAGATGACATAAATATATATATACATATTCTTTTATTCTTGGATACCTATCCTAAAGAACTAACGTCCTAAATTACAAAAATAAGTTACAATAACAATTAAAAATTCATAAGAATGATAAAGTTTATTAAATAAAGTTTAATAAATTGAACTTTACAAATTAATAAATTCAGTTCTAACGGTAACGTAAATTATTGGTAGCTTAAGAGGTTAGTGAAGCCAAGTGATAAAAAGTGCCGAAACAAAATCATGATCTCTTAGAATATTTTCTCTCAGGAGAAAACGGAGAAGTTTAAAAATTAAAAGGAGCAAAGTGATAAAAGACAATTAAACACAATTCCGATATCTTAGGATATCTTCTCTTAGGAAAAAACGGAGAGTTTTAAAAAATCAAGAAAACTTATCTTTAAAATAGTGACAATAGCCCACACTCTCAGGAGTTGACTACCAGTAGTTGAAGGGTTTATCAAGCTACGTCTGCATCACCACGGATAAAGAGAGGATTATCTCTACAATAAAAGAGGACTTCTGCACCGAAGGCGATTAAAAGAAACGCAGTCAACCAGATCTTCAAAAACATCATCTCTTAAAACCTTCAAGTAAGTCGTACAATAATTTTAAGCACACAGCGGGACAGGCCAAAAAATAAAGGCGTGTCTAACTTTCTGTAACATTTTATTTATAAGTTATTTATAAGACATGCAAAGTCTCAAACCGGAGCTTAATAGCAAGGTGTGTGTATGCCCACCCACTCTTGAGAGGTTGACACATAGGAACATCACCCGCGTATGTATTGTGATCATCGTAAAGACGATAACGATAGCATAAGATCGGAAAATATCCCACGATTACCTCTCTGACATATCTAATAATTTTTACGATACTACCGACGGACTATATAAATTGAAAATAGAATTGAAATCTAGTAAAATAGATAGTTTATTAAAGAAATTTAAATTCAATAAAGATATAACGCAATGTGATCAAGAAGAACAAAATGTAGTGCAGGAATTACAACGGCAAAAGGAAAAAGTAAATGGTTTAGAAAAACAATTGATCTTGTTGACGGAACAATTACAAATTTTAACAACTCAAATGACGAAAAATAAAAATTCACCACCGCTCCCAAGTGGACCAACTGCAGTTAGGGACAAAAACCCTAGATTAAGTGTGCTTTCACGATTAACAAGGGTACATGACTTATTAATGCACGAACTTTTAACGGAAATACGGGAGTATGACGGATCAATGTTTGTGCATTTATTGATCAAATTATTCGCGCATCTAGACAACTTAGTTTTGATCAAGAAATATCAGCGCTTACATGCAAAATAATAGCCGTCAAGTTAAAAGGAAAAGCACAAGAAGTAGTTCAGAGAAATCAAGTTACTACAGCCGTGCAACTTAAAGAATGTTTGAATACACATTTTGGAAAATTGGAACTTGAATATGACTAGTAAGCCGAAATGCGTAATTCTATGCGGCAGAGAACAAATGAAAAGGTAGACTACGTACAAAGATATAATAACATAAATCGGCGTATACAGATTTCAATAGATGGCTCAAATGACGATTTTAGAGGCATGCATAGAAATTATAAAAATAAAAACGCAATTTCAAAATTCATAAGAGGATTGTATCCAGAAGGCTTGCACTTAGCTGTTCAATAAAACCGACCACACACTCTATTCATTGCCTACCAACAAGCTTTATACGAAGAAAAACTCTGGTGACAAGACGAAGAACTTCAAAACAGGAGTCACAACAAGCATGGTGAGAGATCTAGAAGAGATAAATATGAAAAATATCCAAGAAATAGAAGCTATTCTAGATATGACTCAAGAAATCGTGAGAAACATTCGACACTCGATAAAAATTACACACGTGATAAAAGTTTTTCGCGTGATCAACAAGAAAATTATCGATTGGATAAAAGAGAAAATAAACCTACATGCTCTCATTGTAATACATACAGCCACGATAAAGAACATTCTTTTAAACATCAAAATGCGCAGAGTAAATTTTCGCCCAATGCCTCAAAGAGCAAAACGTATCCAGAGTATTTGGTGCCATGGTAGAAGACCCCAACTGACCGTCAGAATTATTGAGAGGATCAGGATTACAAGACGCAATCTTTTCAACAGATGGAAAACACTGGCATCTCTCGATGCAACCCTCGGGAATAGGAGGAAAATTATTAAAATTACTAGTAGACACAGGAGCAGGTATAACATTCATTAAAGACAATGTATTGGATCTTAATACTTGCAACCCTATGAAACAACGACCAGAAGAAAGACAAACAATACAGATAGTTAAGGAAAATCACACAATGCTGAGTAAATGCAAATTAAATTTTTTCGAAAGAGACTTTATATATCACGTTTCAAGCAATGAAATACCCCATGATGCCGATGGGCTATTGGGCCGAGGATGACTACAACATTATAAAGCATTGATAGATATAGAAAAAAAACATAAGAATTTTCGATGCAAAAAATTACCCTTTACAATTCACGTTTAATGAAAAACCTGTTTATGTAGATCAAGGAGTCAATCTTATAAAAGTAGATATAGATGTATCAGATGAAGAATACATATTAATCGATTCAAAAGATATTATAACACCAGCAATATATACAGTACAATTCAGTACAGTTGTATATACGGTACAAAATAAAACTACAACGCTTAACATCGTTAAGAGCGGGTCGTATATCTCTATCCTTTTCTAACCAAAAATTCATTTTCCTGCAAAACCTCATAATTGTAGCAAAAAATAAGAAGAAAGCCCCATCTCGTATTAAAAAAAGCAATATTTTCTTTTATGAGGAAAAATTATTTTTATCGCTTCATGTTTTGAAAAAACTTTTTAAAAAACTGAATTGTCCATCCTAACCTCTATTTTTTAAGTTTTTCAAGGTTTTCTTCAAAACTAATCGATAAAAATAATTTTTCCTCATCAAAGGAAATATTGCCTTTTATGATACGAGATGGGGCTTTCTTTTTATTTCTTACTAAAATCATTAGTTTTTGTAAAAAAATTAATTCTTCGATTAGAAAAGGACAGATATACTTGACCTCCTCTTAATGAATCGGAAAAAGAAATAAAAATAAATACTGAGATAGAGATAGAAGAATTTCAAGAACAGAAACAAAATATTTATAAAACCATTTTTCTACAGAAACAAGTATTTAACAAACAAACATTCATGACAGAAAAGTATCATCGTGACAAACTTATTGTAGACAATACGCGTACATCACATTTATCGAGAGAACAGGCATTAACAATACAAACATTAGGTAAGAATATGATGATATCTTTCAACTAGAAGGAGATAATGCACCATCACTCAAGAATATCTATCACCGTATAGATTTAACAATAAATCAATCAGTTGTTTCAAAATTATATCGATACCCATTATTGTTACATAAGGAAATAGATAAATAGAAAAATTTGAAAATGAAGGTATTGTAACAAAGTCAAATTCTCCTTTTGTATCACCCGTTTGGTGTGTTCAAAAGAAAATGGATGCTTCAGGAATATAAAAATAATAAATCGTAATGGACTTTAGAAAATTAAATGAATACACACTCCAAGACAATTACCTATTGCCATCAATAAATGAAATACTTGATCAATTGGGAGGCATAAGATACTTTTCTGCATTTGACTTAGCCTCAGGTTTTTATCAAGTATCGGTTTTACCAGAACACAGAGAGCGAACTGCATTTTCTACTCACAAGGGGCATTGGGAATTGAAACAAATGCCAATGGGCCTTAAAAACGCACCTGCTACATTTCAAAGGATGATGGATTTTAAATTTCAAGGATTAATAGGTACTGTATTTTTTGTATATTTAAATGACATTATAGTATACTCAAAAACCTTTGAAGACCATTTAAAGAACTTACAGATGTTATTTGATCGACTTCGAATTGCAGGCTTAAAACTGCAACCTGATAAATGCGAGTATGTAAAACTAGAGCTAGAATATTTAGAGCATCTCATCACAGAGAAAGGAGTATACCGTAATCCGAATAAACTAGAATGGATGATAACTTATAAATAACCTTCCAATCAAAAGGAAATCTATTAAAAATTACGGTAAAATTACAGCACTTCTTAACAAATTAGTGAGTAAAAATGTCACTTTTAACTTTGATCATAAACGCAAAAAGGCTTTTGAAATATTAAAAGAGAAATGAACATCATAACCTATATTAAAATATCCTAATTCGGAAGAGACGTTCATACTAACAACAGATGCAAGTAATGAAGGACTCGATGCAAGTCTAACAATTCAGTCAAGGTGATTACAAGAAGGGAAAAAATTTACCATGCACTTATGCTTCAAGAACACTCAATCAAGCTAAAAAGAAGTATTCAACCACCGAAAAGGAAATATTAGCAGCAGTATGGGCAATGCGACATTTTAGACATTTTTTATATGGAAAACCTTTTATTTTAATAACAGATCATGCACCATTAGCAGGTCTCATAAAATCAAAATCACCAGAAATTGGATCTAGAATTTTAAAACTTTTGTTAAAAATAACAGACTTCCAATCTATAGTGGAATATAAAAAGGGTGAATTGAATACTAATGCCGATGCTCTTAGCCGAGCATTTGTTGCAAAAAGAGAAACTCCGCGAATAAAGTACATTAATGCTATAGAAGATGAATAATATATAAAAACACTGATAATCAAGACATAAAACAAGTTTTAAAAGAAATACTGTCTAAATACACAGAGGGACAAATGTTGGCACTCAAAGGTTTTAACAGAAAGAAATTCTTTGATGCTACAGACCATTTAAAAACTATAGCAGCCAAAAGAGGTATGAAAGAAATAACACTTGTATACTTTCGGACAGAAAAGGAACCTAAATATGAAAAGATACAAATAAAACAAGCATGTAAAAGAGACATTATACTAACTCCAAATGAAGAATTAATACGATCACCAATAAATTATTTACGCAGTCATTACCCTAATCATAAAGGCGAAATTATAGAGTTAAGAAATTTTAACGACGCTTCGGCTCAAGATTCATCATCAAAACTTGCTCGCTTTCCAAGAAGAATCTGAACCAAGAGTCTAGCACAGATTCATGTGGATTGTAAAAAGACTAGGAAAACATTAATAGCTAGAGCCCATAGCGAAGCTCATTGGGCTTATGATAAAACTATGTTCCAGCTCCGTAAATATTGTTGGGAAACAAAAGCCGAAGAGGTTAGAAATCGGATCGATACTTGCGAATACTGTGCAGAAAGAAATTTTAATAGCAGATTTAAGGCTCCAAGCTCTATCATAAACGCACAAAAAAAATCAACGAATTATGGTTTATAAATCATGCTAAAGAAAAGGGAATTAAATTACTTTTTATTATAGAAGCGCTTTCAGGATATGCTAAAGATTATCAATTGATAAATCTAGAACAAACTACGCAATCCATGAAAGATTTCATGAGTTAATGGGGAATACCAAAGAAAATAATAAGTGACAATGCAGCTACGTTTACATCAAGGGAATCTCAAAATTTATTAGAAAAACATAAAATAGAATATATGCCAACAACTCCATTACATCCACAATCAAATGGTATAGTAGAAAGGCTTATAGGGACCTTGAAGAAAAGAATAATTAGAGCAGTCTCGAACAATAAAAGCTTTTACCCAATGATTACTGCTCATAATAGAACAATACACCCTACCACAAAATATATACCTTATGAATTATTCTTTGGGCGAATCTTATTTAAAGAAAATTGGAGCCATGACAAGTCAAATTCACTGAATAAGCGACTGGAAGAAAATACAAAGAAAGCAAAAAAAGCAAGAGACAATATACAAAGACTAAAGGAAATGAATAAAAACACAGTAGATAACAGACAAACTTCAAGAATCAACCTACAACCAGGGGATAGAGTCAATTTCAGAACATCGCGCGGATTTATAGGGCCAGCAACAATTCTCTCAGTCAATAATGAAAGTCATACCGCCCAGCTTTTATTTAAAACTAAAATTCTCAGGCGACATTTTAATGAGATCACGCTTATCTCGAATCCCTTGTTTGTTACAGATGAAGGCGACAATCATATTAACAGTTATGTTAATTGATACATTTCAAACTGCAAAGCAGACATAGAATATACACCAGCTAATATACCAGTATTACAGAAAAATTACGGAACTGTTTATGTGTTCGAAGATACTTGGACTATTGTTAATTACATAAATCTTACAGCCCTTATACAAAATAGATTAATAAGAATCAAAGAAGTATGTAATAATGTTCACTGTACTGCAAAAGATTTCATAATGCATCAAGAAAAACGCCTAAATGAACTATTCGCAAGATTATCTTTATTTTTACATTCAGAGCACAAGAGAAAGAAGAGAGGATTATTCAACTTTGTAGGAACAGCTAGTAAATTCTTATTTGGTGCCATAAATTCTGATGATACCGATTCTATAAATCAAAAGATAGACAAGCTATATAAATATACAGAAGATTTGTAAGTAGCAATTAAAAACTAAACATCGTATATGAAAGAGACCTTCGTTTCAATTACAAAAGAATTCTACTAGGAGAGTGTCACACCTCCGGATCACGGATTTTGCTCATACTTCGGGATAAGTTTTCAGATGATAAAATATGGAAAAAGCTAAAGTTATAGTCATAAATACTCAATATTTCTCTAGTAACAAGCAATTAAAGAAAATCACTAAAAAAGTTACTAGATTTTTAAACGCATATATTTAAAAGAAAAATCAGGTCCAATGTTTATCACGCTCTAACTTTGGAAAAAAATAATATTTTTACATGCTATAACTGCTAATTCGAAAGGATTTGAGCTTAGCTTTAATTTAAAAAAAGTTTCAAGCTTGTAGCTATCGACGCTAAAGAACTATGTGCGTTTAAAAATCTAGTAACTTTTTTAGTGATTTTCTTTAATTGCCTGTAACTAGGGAAATATTGAGTATTTATGACTATAACTTTAGCTTTTTCCATATTTTATCATCTGAAAACTTATCCCGAAGTTTGAGCAAAATCTGTGATCCGGAGGTGTGACACTCTCCTAGTTAGTCTGCAATAAATTGATGCATCGCTAGAGAAGTAAGAGGCCTATATAACAGACCTATTCAATTCTATAAATATAGCGAGAAATGGAATATTATCAGCTGCATTATTAAAACCTAAAATTTTAATAAATGGTCTACAAAGTTTATATAAAAAGCAGCAACACGATGATATGCTAATAACACCGATAATGAAAAATTATTTTTCAATATTATAAGTTATGACGTTTACATCATACATTAAGACAGACGGACTCGTCATAGTTACTAAATACCCCAATATCCACAATGACCCGTACAAAATCCTTATATATAAATCTTCATCTATCGAGAGACATTTTGGAAACACGGCAATATTAGATATGTACTAACAACCTATGATATATTAAAATATACGACCTTATCGAGTATAAATGATTGTAATCAACTTAGCAATGCAAAAATATGTAAACTACAAATTTTACCTAGGCTAATAGACTCATTATCCGCCTGCGATAGAATATTATTAAATGATACGAGCAAACGTTAAGAACATTATTTCTCTTTAACTTATGATTTTGTAAAATGTATAGAAAATGATAAATTTTATATTGTACCTATAAAAGAAATGTTATTCAGCGTATTTTGTAAAAATTATAAGAAAGACATAACGATATCACAAGCTAGTATTGTAAAGCTTGATGAAAAATGTTTCATATCAAATACTGCATATTATTTACATACTTCGCATAACTCTACTACATATACAACCTCACTTTTAAACTTAACACTTAGTTTACTATATGAAGATAGCTCAAATATATCTCTTCCTTTATTGGTATTTTTAGAACATGACCTCGGTAGACCAAGAAGTCATGCTTGCAACCTAGAACAGATACAAGACGAAATTGAAAGACTAACATTACAAAGACAAAATCATTCTTTTATTTAAACTGCAATAAATTATCTTTATTATTCGGGATACGTAGCTCTCTCTATAATTGCTGTCTTTACCGGTTATAAATTGAACATACACGAAGTAATAATAATAATCAGTTCTTATCTTTGGGCAAGATTAAATAGTTTCTGCTGTTGTCACACTACAGTAACTTACAACCATTGTGTCAACATTACCACCGCTGCGAACGTTTCCTTATTAAAACCTTCGGTATCCTCTTCTTTTTACACCCGAAACTCACCTGATTCCTTTATCATCCCACATAGCACGGAAGCTTTCTGGAAGCTTCCACACTATGTGGTATATAGCATGGAAGCTTCCAGGAAGCTTATAGTCTAGGCGCCCAGAGGGTTTCGTATGAAGTTAGAGGTCCCACCAAGCAAGTAGGTGATTTATATGTATTTTGAGCTGCTGAATCCGAATTTGCAACTTGCTTTTCGCGCAAGTGGTCGAGTAATTTGTTATAAACAAATTGATTATTTAAATGGTTATAGTTTATGAACTACAATAGATGCAGTGATTTTCTCTGCAAAAACTTGTTCTTTAATAAGAAAAACAAAAAAAAAAACGTTTTTGTTGCATGTCAATTCAATGATTAGAACCAGAGATATGGCAAATATATTGCAAAAAAACATAGAGACGTAGCGCTAGCGCGGAACGCTCTGGTAAAAAACCTTATAACTTGACTACTAATTAATATTTTTTGAAGTTCAACATGTGTTTGAAAAATGTCAGAGTCTCAGCTTTAATGATAAATTGTTATATATTACTTTCAAGTGTTAATAAATATGCTAGAATGATTTGAAGCAGAAAAAATTTTCAATTTTTCAGAATCTTGTTTGTTTATAACGAAATGATATAGGTTAGCGAACAAAATATTTCTATATTTTTTATAAAGAATAATAGGAAATTTGATCTAGTAAAGAATCTGTCCGGTTTTTCAAATTTAAGTAAGTAGAACCTGAGATATCGCAAATTTAAGCTGTAGCGCCAATTCCTTGCAATACGACATATGTGTGCAATATGGCGATCGCTTTCCTTCTTAAAAATTCTTTTATTTTATGGTAAGTAATTTCATTTTTTTGTAATACAATTAATTTTAACTCTGTATTAGGAAATTAAATAAAAATTTAATAAAAAAGGATTCAGCTAAAAATCGATGACTCTAATAAATCGGAAGGTTAAAACAAATTTTTTGAATAAAATAGATTGTTTTTCTTTTTGCAATTGCAAAAAAATAAACAAATGTAAAAATACTCCATAAGTTGAGTAAATTGTTTACTATTATAGTAGAAAAATCAATGATTATTTAAAACCCTAAATCTACTTCATTTAAATGTATTATACACTTCGAGCATATACTACTGGAGGAAGCCTCCAAATCACAGAAAGCGTTACAAGGCGAAGAGAGAGAAAGCCTCTATTTTAGTACGTGCTGTCTCTCTCTCGCCTGATTTGATTGGCTGCTTCTGTTTTCCACTAAGAAAGTGAGAGAGAGATAGCACGTACCGAAATAGAGGCTTTTTCTCTCTTCGCCTTGTAACGTAGTTAATAGCTGGGAGGCTTCCTCCAGTAGTATATGCTCGAAGATTATACATCATTAATATTATGACAAAGTATATAAAATAGAGTCGAGTCAAAAGTGATTTTATTAGAAAAGGATGAGATTACTTACCTTATAATAAAAGAATTTTTAATAAGGAAAGCGATCGCTATATTGCACACATATGTCGTATTGCAAGGAGTTGGCGCTACAGCTTAAATTTGCGATATCTCAGGTTCTACTTACTTGAATTTGAAAAACCGGACAGATTCTTAAATTAGATCAAATTTCCTATCATTCTATATCAAAAATATACAAATATTTTGTTCGCTAACCTATATTATTTCGTTATAAACAAACAAAATTCTAAAAAATTGAAAATTTTTTCTGCTTCAAATCATTCAAGCTTATTCATCAGCATTTGAAAGTAATATATAACAATTTATCATTAAAGCTGAGTCTTTGATATTTTTCAAACACATGTTGAACTTCAAAAAATATTAATTAGTAGTCGAGTTATAAGGTTTTTGACCAGGGCGTTCCGCGCTAGCGCTACGTCTCTATATTTTTCTGCAATATATTTGCCATATCTCTGGTTCTAAGTATCGAATCGAAACGCAACAAAAACGATTTTTTTTGTTTTTTTTATTAAAGAACAAGTTTTTGCAGAGAAAATTACTGCATCTATTGTAGTTCATAAACTATAGTCATTTAAACAATTAATTTGTTTATAACAAATTACTCGACTACTTGCGCGAAAAGCAAGTTGCAAATTCGGATTCAGCGGCTCAAAATACATATAAATCACCTGCTTGCTTGGTGGGACCTCTAACTTCATACGAAACCCTCTGGGTGCCTAGACTATTATATGCTATACGGGATTCGACAATTTACTATAATTTTTCGGGACGAAAAATTTCAAGGAAGGGCGTATAAACAAAGACAAACATTCATAGCACATTCATACTTATGTTCATCTTGCACATTATACTCAAGAGTTATTGTACTCCGTACGCATCATATTTCAAGTCTTATACCTCGAGACTGCGATAGCAAACAATAACGTTATACATTCGGGAGAATACGACACACGAGAATGCGACGCACAAGAGGCGATCGAATTCTAAACTGCAGCACATGCAAAATTCAATCAATCTTTTCCTCGAAATTATAAAAGTAGCAATTATATCATACATACGAACGAATGCTACTGTCTTTTACCATAGTATAAAAACCCAAGAGTTTTTAGCTTGCAAGCTTAATTTCATACTTACCGTCTAAGGATACGCTTCGTCTAAAATTATTGTACTGAAGGTTAAGAAGGGGAAATAAAGATAAGTTCAATTCAACATTAATATACAATATATACATATTCCTTTATTCTTGGATATCTATCCTAAAAAACCAACGTCCTAAATTACAAAAATAAGTTACAACAACAATATAAAATTTATAAAAATAATAAATCAAGTTTATTAAATAAAGCTAAATAAATTAAACTTTACAAATTAATAAATTCAGTTCTAACGGTTAATATAAGTACACCGAGAAAAAAGATTTCTTGAAACAAGGAGAAACTCTAATGTGATCCGATCGCTTTGATAGAAAATTACATTTTTTAGATGTAAGTAAATTAATGTTCAAATCGAAATCGTGAAGTTCTTGTTTCAAATATCAAAATGTCTTCGTTCAGAATGAATCCACTTGATACGAGTGGATTTATTATTAATTCAAAACCTTTTTATATTCTTCAAGTATATTTTCTCTGTAATATATTACTGATTCAGAGTTCACTGAAAAAAAAATTCGTTTGTATTTTCAAACTGATAGTTATTTTAATGAATATAAAAACAAAAATATTTCCTCTAGAACCAAGTTAATTCTAGTTGCATCAAGATATCATTTATCTTCAAGATGTCTGTGTACATTTATTTAGTAGAGAGTATTTATTTGATATTATAAATGATCGCCCCGCTATATATTAGTTATATATGTCCTTTGGCCGTATTCAGAACAATGTTTGTCGCTTGAGCTGTGGTTGCTAAGGACGCGCAAAGCACGCCAGAGGTAAATTTCTGCTTAAACAGTAAACATAGTTTGATATCCAGATTCCACCTGAATAAACGACCAAAGGACATAGATGATTTCATGTCCGAAGCAAGCTGTATGAGGAACTATAACTTATTATTTGAAAATATTAATGTTTTTTCTAATATTTTTAAAATTTAATTTAAGTTCTATTAATTTTTTCTTTTGTTTCTTCGATTGACATTTTTTAATAAGTATAGCTGCTTTTGAAGCGCGAGTCATTTTTTTTATTAACCTCCGTTTCAATATGATTGCTCTTTGACATATTAAACGAAACATAATAGGATCGGTGATGTCATATTGATTTCTCCAGAGACATATTAAGTCTCAATATGTGTCAGGAGGACATATAAATCTTGTAATGTGTCGGGGAGCGCGTCTGAGATATATGCTATGCCAATACAAATTTGGCATGTTCTTTACATACTGACACTAATACGGCCTACGAGGGCATAAATTTATTATATTGATTTAAAAATTTATGTATATACAAATTCGCGTTGAACAATAACTATTATTCATTTATAATTAATTAACGTGAATCTTATTATTATATTAATTGTTTTGATTGTAATAAATTTAATAAATCATGCCTTAAATTATAAAATTCTCAACTATATTATGAATATTTATGTTATCTAATTACTATACAGGGTGGGAAAAAAATAATTTTGTTACATGGGGGGCGGGAAGGGGAGGAAGTCTATTATTGTAGATAAGTCCTTTACGTAATTTGTGAACAGCCCCTTAATATGGTTGTTTTGCTGTTAAACTTTTTTGCGAAAATTTAACATTTTTGAGCTAAATTGACTGGCTTAAATCTGTTGCATTAGAATGCATATCATTCTAGTTGACCCTAAATTTTCTGTTTAATCTGGGAAGCAAACTAACTTTTTTTATCAAGTTAAATTGACGGTGCATTAAAAATGGTGAATACTTTATAAAAAAAAAATTAATTTTACAAAGATCTCAGTAATTATACATCAAATTTCGGGAGATAATTTTGTAATCAGAAATATGAAAAAGGCTAAAATTTTAGATCCTAACGCTCAAGGATTTCCTAGTGACAGTAAACTAAAGAATGTAACTTTATAAGTTACTAGATTTTTAGAAGCTCAAACCTTTTTTTAAATAAAAGCTGTATTCTAATCTTTTCGAAATAGTAGTTTTAGCATATAAAAATATTATTTTTTTTTCAAAGTCATAGATAATGAAGAATAAAAGTTCAAATTTCGCCCAATATTTATTATTTTATAACCATGGAGAAAAAAATATTTTAATATTCTACAACTACGATTAGAAAGGATTTAAGCTCAGCTTTTATTCGAAAAAGAGGTTTAGGCTTCAAGCTATTAATGCTGAAAAACTATAAGTGGTTAAAAATTTAGTAACTTTTATAGTGACATTCTATAACTGTCTATAATAAGTGAAATATTGAGCGTTACGATTAAAATTTTTTTTTTTTTTCATATTTATATATCCAAAATTATCTACAAAAAGTAGAAAAAAACGGCGACTCAACACCCTGACATTCCTTTTTAGTATGCTTTAAAAGTTAAAATTTCAATAATTAAGATTTTAAAATTATAGGTTTACAAAAGTCTACTGCATGAAACAAAAATATGAAACAGGATGAAAAACAAATGTGTGGTTAGATTATCGAAATTCAACGATAAAACAATTAAGGGGGATACAGGTGAAATCTTGTTTTTCAATAAAAAACTGACGTTTTTCATATTTAATTTTTTACTCATAGCACCTACAACATAATCCATGCGTGATGTTATTCTAAACCATCTAAAGAATCTATAAAAAATTTTTCAGCACAAAATATTAAAAACTGTGGGACTAATAGTATTTCAACTGCTGCTTGATTTAGAGGTAAATGAGGCAGCAGTTAAAATACTACTAGTCCTACAGTTTTTAATATTTTGTGCAGAAAATTTTTTTTTAGGTTCTTTAGATGGTATTGAACAACATCAAGTATGGATTATGTTGTAGGTGTTATGAGTCAAAAATTAAAAATGAAAAACGTCATTTTTTTATTGAAAAACAAGATTTCACTTGTAACCCTTAATAAATTTTATTTAATCAATTTTTGCGACGTTTAAATAATTAAACTTTTATTTGACAGTATAAAATATTGAATTATTTAAATTTGAATATACGATCAACGTAATGAAATAATTGATTAGAAAAACAAATGTGTCTTTAGATAGATCGTATAAAAAAAATAATATTCCCATTAACAAGAAAAAATTTTATCGCCCCGTTTACAAGAAAACTTTAAAAAACTTGAAACATAGAAGTTAGGATATAAAATTTGGTTTTTCAAGGTTTTCTTGAAAACGAAGCAACAAAATTAATTTTATTCTATTGAAAAAAATTTTGCTATTTTTGATACGAGATCCGGCTTTCTCTACATTTTTTGCTGAAGTCATTGGTTTTTACAAAAAATTAATTCTTTGATTAGAAAAACACGAAGATACGTGACCTCATATTGAGAATATGAAAAATCAATTAGAAATTGCAGGGATTTTAAAAAGTATCGCAGTAAAATAGGATCTCGTCTAATAACTTTAGATCTACATACTTGCTTACAATATGAAAAATATGCAAGCAACATCAATTAATTCCTGGTTCGAAAGTATGTAAAAATCGTAACCACATGATAACAAAATTCTCACCATGTAACAACAATGTAATAATTCATTTAATTGTCACCAACGTCCTCAAGAAGAAAATTTAATGTTTTTAAGCACAAAGATTTGTAAAGATTATGCAGACTCATATTCAGCGACTTATGAAATAATAGAAAAGTATGCAAGCAGTACTTTTAGATACTTGAATCTCAACTATCCGATGAATAGCAAAAAAAGATGAACATAAAATAAAAATCTGCAATTTAGTTTTTTTAAAGAAGTTTTTGCATGTTTTGAAATCTAAGATATGACAAATCTACTAAAATAATTCAAAATTACAATTCATGAGTTTCATACCGTAATTTCTAAAGTACATTAAGTCAGACTTAACTTTGGTTGTGGAGTATGTAGAGGTTTGTATAAAACATTAAATGAAAGGTTTTTGTTAGTTCTATAATGCCTATTTTGTATATATTATATTTTTGATCTTGAAAAATATTTAAATTACCAAAAGAACAAGTCGACTGAAAGTTGAAAAGTGTATGAATTTCAGAGTTCTTAATTTTGTAGTAAAAATCAAATATCATCAACAAAAAGAGTTGAACTTTCCTGCTTGAATAAAAATACAATTAACGACTCTTAAATCTTTTCGATTTCAGATGAATAGACTACAAATTTTGCAGAAATAATTAGTTTTTTTCTGAATTCAATTTAAATATTTAATTATGCTGGGTAATATTTGATTGTCTCAGACAAAAAGTATTTTTTCGCCATTCTACCTGAAAATCGCAACTTCGTTACTCTTTAATGGTTCTCGTGGCAAAAAATTCAGTTCGCAATAAGTATGAAAAGACTTTTTTACAAAACTTTTTACGACCCGAGCCGAAGGCGAGGGAAGTCAAGGTAAACTTCTCGTTTCGTAAATAAATCCTTTTCATACCCATTACGAAATGTACTATTTCTTAACTGCGTGTACAAAACTCGGCTTTGCCATTAATTTTTTGGATGGGAAGAACCTCATTCTCGCACAATCTAGAAAGTGTGCGCAAAGTACTCTACTTTGCGGATTAGTGCGCAAATTATTTCACTTTGCAAAGTTATGGTTTTTCATCTAATTTATCATTTTGCCGCCGCTTTGCTCGAGCGACAAACTCCTCACTTACCGAAAATCTTCAAAGCTTTAATAAATTGTTTAATAAATCTCGTTTTATACTCGCAGTCAAAGAGAGATCACGTATCTCTGTATTTTTGTAATCAAAGAATTGATTTTTTGCAAATACTAATAACTTTAGCAAAAAACACTGTCATGTGCTTTGGCGCAATGCTTTTCCATAGAGCTCCTTGAGTTTAAGTAATTTGATTTCTATTTTAAAAAGTGATTTAACTGTAAAAAACTACTCATCAACAATAGTTTCCAATATCTTTTATATAATTCATTCTTTAATTTGAAATATTTTAAGTTTATTTAATTTTTAAAATGGCTTTTCAATTACAACTATACGGAGAAAACTAATTTTCAGTATCTTTTTGCCTGGTTATAGTAATAAATTGTATGCCAAATTTAAAGCAAGTCTATTGATTATTTTTCTTGATCTGATTGGCTAATGAAATACAATTTTTTTAAGTAAAACTTCTTCACTGACAGTATACATCTCTCATAAGAGACGTATAAAAATCATACGGGAATGAATTGTTTTCGTGACGGTACATGCAACAAAACTAATGAAATGAAAGTGTATATATATTTCGCCGTACGATTCTAAAGTTTTTCAGCGAAATGTTTATGGAATCTTCCTTAAATCTTTTATAAAACATTCAACCGGAAGATCACTTAAATCTTTCTGTGAAATATTTTGTGCGAGGGGCTATTCACTTAAAAAAAAGTGTCAAAATAATTACAGATTTCATATGATTTCAAATAATTTCAAAATAATTTCAAATGATTTCAAAATGATTTTAGAAATATATTTTTATACTTGTAATTTCAAACATTTTCAAAACAGTTTATGGTAGGCAGTGATTTCAAATGATTTCAAATGATTTCAAGCAAATTTTCTATGATTTCAAATGATTTCAAGCAAATTTTTTATGATTTCAAATAATTCCGAAATCATTCCAAAATAATTAAAATTAATATTTATGAAGGTTAAGCTTACTTTAAATTATAATCCCTAAATCGTCATTATTGAATCATATAAAAATTAAAATAATACCTATATTTTAACACCAAAAAAATAAAATAAAAAAACAAAGAAATTGCATAATTAAAACAAAAACTTTTTATCACTTTAGTAAATAAAAAGACCAACAATGTGTTCAATAATAATAAAATTATTCTAGATTTGTACTTACATTGGCTATGTGCATAGCAGAAAACACAAAGTTAAACTGAACTGACAGTTGTTGTTAAGTGACAAAATTTTCGCCTCCTAATTTTCTTTATTTACCTATTAACTCTTAAATTTATTCTTTTAATTTATTACAATGATGAAAAGAAATAGGTCTTAAAAGTATCAAGGCCAATTTCTTTTCACACTTTTATCAATTTTCCAAGAAGCCAAGCTCGATCGTTGACGGGAGCCTTCGCTTCGTCTCCACTCTTTCTCTACTTCGTTGAGTTGAAGTGGGGACTTAGCGTCGGTTCCCATGCATAAGACGGGTGAGAGCAACGGAGAGAGAGAACTACCTTTCTCTGTCTTCGCGCTCTCCCCCACAACAATTAAAAACGTTTGAAGCTGGCTTGACGAAAGATTGTCAAGCGAAGAAAATTTTTTCTAGAGAGACGCGCGCGACCAGGCCTAAGAGCATTACGTGTATGCTGCAGCCCGCGAGGCTGCAGCTGTAACTTCAAATTTCCACCTTGTCATTGTGTAGCTTTTAATTAAAAAAATTAACGACACGAGTTCCGTGGACAACGACCCGAGTTGTCATACACGTGGATTGAAGTGCACCGGTGGTGTAGATATACCGATAAATAAAAAAAAGGGAAGCAAATAATCAGAGGTCAATGCAGCCAGAGCAGGCATGGGCGACCAGGAGAGCCGGCAATGCTGCTCCGCCGGCCACCCTTGTCATCAGCAGATAAGTTATTTTTAAAATTATTATAATAAATAATTTTATACAATATTGCATAAATAATAAAAGGAAATCAGCGCACCTTGCGTTAGAAAATTTTCGCGGGTTGACAATAAATTATTTGTAAAGATTTTTAGAATATACTTTTGATGAATTCATATAAGTGAAAAATTTTATTTAAGTATGTAAATTTATTAGAGATATATTGTGGGAGTTTTGCAAGTAATTGTTACTCAAGTGGATTATTAAACTAATAAAGAATGTCCGACATATTTCAATTTTATATCACTGACCTTTATTATAAAAACGACGTAAGCTGTTATGATTCGGAGCTCGGAGATAGGATTATATAGTTAGGGGCCGTCGATAAAATTAAATAATTTTCTTTTTTAAGTTATCTAAAAAATATTTTTTCAATGTACTTCATAAAAATTAATAAATATGCCACAGAAATAAGTTGCTTGGACAGACATTGAACAGAATTAGACGTTAAATTAATAATTATTTTTAAAAACTCCATATTTTTATGAAAATTCAAATGAATAGAAAAACAAATCAATCCTTTTCATAATAACACTCATAACTGATTTTTATAAGGTATACTTTAAATTTGAGTAAAATTTGGTATGATTAGGTATTTTCATATAAATTATGTGTCCGCACTTTAGTGTATAAATCATGTATATTAGGCAGTTAATTGCATACGAAAATCGAGTTTAGCACGTTCAATTAAAAAAATCTTAAATTTAAATAAAAACGTCTGAAGTAAGTAACTTTTACATGAGTATCCTTCGTTAATGGAATTAAGTAATTATTTTTAGTACTTAGAAATGGTGTAAAAATAAATTGTACATTGTCTTTTAAAATAACATAATGCCCATGTCAAATATATGTATTTAACCATTAAGCTGAGTTCCGCGCATTGAATTGAAAAAAAAACAAAAATAATATGTAATACTTATGCGCATCACATTAGAGGAAAAAAATAAAAATTTTTTCGTATTCTATTTTTGAAAATTTATTTATGTCACATGATTAGAAAAACCTTTGTGACTCAATCATTCCTTTAACTTAGAGTTATTATTGTGATCGGAGTGTTTATTTTATGATATTTTCGAATAGATCAGGCCGAATATACTCCTTAGATAAAATCTCTCAACTCCGGAAGGTAAAAATAAAATTAAATGTATGAAGGACGGGGTTCTCGTGAGAGATACAACTCTTTAGAAAAACCCGTCCTAACACATGGCGCCCTTGCGTGGGACAATCGAGTAAAAGAACTGCAGGGATTGTGATTTTTTTCAAAAAAATAATAGAAAAGAATCGGAATCTTTGTTGTTTCGTGCGTTTGACGCACTGACACGTAAGTGTTTAGCGATTAAGCTCGCAACCTGTCGGGAAGGAGTAGATTAAATTAAAGTAACTCTTCAACATACACTGAAAAGGGGTTAGAACAGTGGTTGTACTCTATGGCGGCGAGTGGCGCTAGTATCGATAGCGAACATTCATTGAAGTACGAGAGAGATGCTAGTGTTTTCTAGAGGATAATGAGTGCTCTCTGCGAGGTTTTGAGTGTTCTCCGCGATGTTTTTTGTTCGAAGAAATGAGCAGGTCTTCGCTCAGAGAATAATGAGTCTTCTCTAGAGACTACTGATTCGCATTTCGACGCGTAGGCTGACTGTATTCTAAAAATGACACCGATTGTACCGTAGAGTACAGTCACAGTTCACTTCCCTTTTCAGTGTAGCTTCATAAATAGTTTAAAAGGGTTAGGAAGGTATTCATAAGGAATTCTTTTTTTCTTTTCAAAAAGTAATCATAATCCAAAGTATTCATAAGTTATTCAAGAAGTTTACTTTTGAAACACTGATTTTCTAGTAACTTAGTCACTTTCAAAAATCGAAAGATGTAATGGATATTTTATTGCTTTTCAGATTGTTTTAAAATCATTTTTAATTTTGATTTTCATGAAATTCCAAATTGAAAACTTGAAATTCCTGATAATTTTATAAGTTGTAAAAATTCAATTTAATTAATCATGTAATAATTTAAATATTTTTATCTATTTCAAACAAAAAAAAAAATTGTTAACATTTTATGAAACAAAATATATAAATATTTTAAGTGTGTTTCAAATAAATTCTCATTTTGAGAATTTAAACAAATAGCCAAACGTTCTTCAATTTAAATTAAATTAACCATGACTTCACAAAAAAATTGCTTTTATTAAACTAAGGTATCTCTTGAATAGTTGGTGAATTTTTACTTAAATTATTCAAATAAAAATGTAGTTTGGCTAATATTATTAACCATGAATAATTGATTGGCAAATTTACTAACATTTCTTATGCTTATACCAATGAACATGTACAAGTTTCGAGAATTAATTAACAGATGAGTTGGTAGCCAAGTAGGCTAAGTCATGGGCAACAGTTTTTTTTTTTCATTTGGTTTGACATCCTCAAGAACCGTAGTTCGAATCTTGAACAAATAATTTTTTTTAAAATTTAATAGCTTATTTTCAAACAATTATAACATTTTTGTTTTTCATAACCATGTAAAATAGAAGGATTATTTATAATTTGATGATTAAAAAAAAAAAAAAGAGAGTATTTTGAGAATGTGATTCAATCAAAGGAGTTGTTTGTGAGTGCTTTGTGAATGCTTTAAAACTAAAGTGGTCGGCAATCGTTAGTAAACATAAGCAATCATTATTAATCTTATCAAATAAATTATTTAGTTTTCATAAATAAAGAATTAGATCTTTTAATAAGAAAATAGTCAATTTTCATACACATGTATTGGTGTAAAAAAATAATTGCTGTTCGATGGAAAATTAAAGTCATTTTAATTATACAAGAAAAATTATCTTATTGATCTTTATTTCTTTGAATTATCATTGACTGCTCATGATTATTATTTTTCATTTTATTTATATTTAGAAGTGTTTAAAAATAACGAAATTTCTATATTAATAAACCATAAATATGCGAAATTACCATAAGTTACAACAAGCGTTTCGTAGTATAATCGGTAGCGTCGATGCCTCGCATCTAGTAGGTCGTAAGTTAGCGCCCGAATCAGCTCGAAAAATTTTAAGCGTTTTAATAGGTGATATAATTTTATTAGGTTAATCTTTGAATTAATTTCACGTTAGAATTAAGAAGCAAAACAAGGAAGAAAGAAATGTTATTTCTCCTTTATTACTGAATTTTGGATTTTCATTTTCTTAGCATGGGTTTGCAAATTTATGGTTACAACCTGTTCAATTTTAATGGTTAAAATTTTTTTTTTATAAAAAAAAAAGAGAGAAAATTAAAATTCCAGGCAATTTCCTGGGATGTTTTCTTTTATTTTGTTGTTATAAGTACTCTTGATTGCTGCCTTAATTTTCTTTTCGTCTAGTGCAGTCGGGACTCGAACCCACGAGCCTGCTGTAGTTATTCTAAATATTAAAATGATGAATTGCAATATACATACATATATAATTCTATAATATACATCTATATATACATATATGCTTAATTACTATGTATTTTCTATTTTTTTTTATCCTCAATTTTAGCCATATCGGCTATTGCGGAAGGGTACGAACAGTGATGAGTAGGCCCATCGCTTAGTAGTTGCCGGAAACAATAGTTCGATCAAGAGTAGGCCGCGACAAAACAAAGGGGAGTGAACGAATTGGAATCTCCCCTCGTTCTAAAAAAATTTTTCAGGTGGACAGGACTATAAAAGTAAATACCGCGACGAAAACGGTTTATTTTCTTTAAAAACAAATAATAAAAAAACAAAAACTATTTGCCATCCGCTCGTTAACCTGCGCTAAATACGCGATCTGACCCACATAAAACATTAAAAACAAAAAAAAAATAAATAAAAAAAGAAACTAGCAACGAAATTTTTCTGACCCAGCCGCGTTCGCGAGGGAATCATCATCGTTGATTCCAAAGAAATCCCTTAATTATAAACTGCTTAATTTTTTTTCTAAAGTAGAAAATAGAGGCAGTAATCAAGAGAGTGTTTCCGCAAGGAAACAAAGATTTTTTTTTAAAAGAAAAATATGTATCGAAAAAGAAAAAAAATATGATTTAAATAATATTTTCTTTAGCGATTTCAGCAAAAATTTAACTATTTTAAGTATTCGATTTTTTTTCGTGCGGGAAAAACTAAGTAAGATTTAGAGATGTTAATGTAGAACAGATTGTGTTCTAAACGAGAAAAAATGACAAAATCGAAAGTTCGTGTCAAAAAAATATTATATAGATGCGAAGCGTTATATATATAGTAAATAATGACCTTTACTAATAAACTTTTATTGGCTTAACAATAATAGAAGTGGTACTTAAGAAGATTCGGTTTACCTGCTTTTGATGCGAGGGTTCAGGGAAAACACTAAATTTATACCATTGAAGAATTCTTTTTCATAAAGGAAAAAGGGAATTTTCGTCTTGGAGCGGTTTAAAACGGCTAATAAAACGAAAAACATAACTGCACCGCATAAAACTTTCCTTCTGGAAGTAGAAATTTTTTTTTTAGAAAGTAACCAATTGTAATGAAATTTACAACATTCAAAAAAAAATAATAATAAAATCGCCAAATTGTTCAATCTTAACAGAAGTTTAAATAATAAATTCTCTGCACCGTTTCCCTCACCTTAATTGAATAAAAAAATAAATCGTGACTGATATTTAAGCTCTTGCCACAAAATTATAAGCAATATTACATAAAACTGTTAAGGATTAAACATTTAAAAACTTTCTTTTCTTTTCTCAAAACCGAAATTATAAATGCTGAAAATTACGTAAATCACACTAAATTAAAATTTTTTTTTCCGAATTAATTAAAATCAATTCAGGGCGGTACACGCTCAAGTGAAAATCAATAAATTTCTAATTTTATCTTTAACATAAAAACAAAAAATCCGACAGTATAGTAACTTTTAGGTAATTTAAATAAAAACGTAAAAATTTTAAAATAATAAATAATCCATCATTTAGAATTATTAACCAATTTGTAATAAAAGTAAGATCGTAATTCATTAGGATCGAATTTTCTTATTAAAATAAAATTTATTCAAAATTAAATGAATTGAAATAAATTTAAATTATAAAACGTTCTTTTCAGTTAACCGGGTGAACATTAAACCAAAGTTTTCTTATCGTGAATGTCATTGCGTCATGCAGTGCAAACCATAGCATATTTTCACATAGCTTCGTATAGACTAATATACAGTTACATCCGGTCGAGTGAAAAATAAAAATATCAAGTTCTAGTTTGAAGTTTAAAAGAAAAATATCTTATTACCTAAATATTCTGGCTACTCAGAACTAAACTTTGTTGGTCTCACCCGAGTCAGCAAGTAATAATAGTGTAACTTAAGAAATTAACTTCGAGATAAATACAATGAGTTCCGAACGCACAAACGCAAGCATGTTTTAAAGATTATTAAATTATGTGACTTAAAAATTTTAAAACTTTTTACCTACAATACCTTTGACTAAATTTTTCTATCATGTTATTACTAATTACAATTTTTCTTTTTAAGTAATCTAATAAAAATTTTTTCTTTGCAACTTTAACTAATTTAACCAATACACAGAGATACCCTCTCAATAATTAAAGCATTGATGTTAAATAATAATAGAACAATTAAATAATTACAAATTGCTGCAGTTGTTATGTTTCCTTTTAATAATTAAATTTTCTTTTATTCTTTAAACAATAACATAATTAAGAAACTTCCAAGAGATAAATTGATACAACTAACTTTAACGATTAAAATACATTTGTTAAACAGAAACAGTAAAAATTCATCATAGTTGTTTGAGAATTGATTTTCTCTTTTATTCCAGAAGGAAAGAACTGGAAACCAATTAGTTTATATTATTTTACAAATTGTATTAGCATAAAATTAAATATCTTAAATATTTAAAATAATAAAGTAATTCTGACATTTTTGAGTGCTAATAGGGGTAATAACCCTTATAAATGTTAACCTTAAGCCTCCGCATAAAAAAAAAAAAAAAAATACAGGTAGTAGGTAGGCAGGTATAGGATGCGTAACTATTATAAACTTATAGGCTTAAAATGAAACATAGAAATTCTGTGTGGGAAGCATATAGTTTTGCGAACTTCAATAAATGCCGTTAAAAATATGATACAATATTTAAAAATAATGTCACCGTAAGAAAAAATTTTTTCTCGAATTTCTAGCATTTGTATATAAAAGTGGCACTAGTATTGGGGGAGATGGGTCCCTTTCGCTTCGAGTGACCGGACCTCTGTGAAGTTAAGAAATTCAAATTTTAAAATACAAATTTCTAAATCAAACGTAATAGAGTTTAAATTTTTCTAAACAAATATTACTATAATAATGGTTGAAGTAGTTATAAAATTAAACTTAGTAAGAAAAAGAAAACGATGTTCTAATTTTAAAGTTTCAAAACATTTCTTATATATATATATGTTTCCAAAATCCTTGGAAAATCTTTTAACATTATGTACAAATCATTATTTTTATTAATCCATATTTTAAGTTTTCCAAATAATTAATAAATTCCGATCAAAATTCAAAATTCACAAAGCAATACGTTAACATAGTATTTAATCTATTTAAATCAATCATTTACGTTTTTTTTAAAAAAAAAATTTTTTTTCTTTAATAAATTATGGTCAAAACATGATTAAAAACTCAAAGAAATAAATTCAACTTAAAAATAATTCTAGTAAAATGTAACAACAGTAATTTTAAAATGCTAATAAAAGTTAAAATTATTTTTAAAATTCGAAAATATGTAAAAAACTACAAATTTGGTAAAAATTTTACATCAAAAATAATAAATATGAATTATATAAATATTTAACTCGAATAAAAAAACATCGACAAATTAATAAAAAAATCATTAATGTTTAAAATTTAAAAATAATATCTATGAATAAAACCAGGCAAGCGTAAAACGTACTTGTTTTCGAACAGTGAGACTGAAATTCTTTGCGCGCGATAACGCACATTTCAATCTCTACGTTGAAGTATACGTTGTATGTGCTAGCGTGCTCTGTTAAAGCAGCTCAAGTTTGAAGCAAGGTGACGTCATGCTGGCTTGTGCTTACAGTACGCTCTAAGCTTAAAAGCATATACACTTTATGGGATCTAAATAAGTGCTGTTGGAAACCTTTTACTTTGAAATTAAAACCGTTTTCATCCCAAATAAATTTAATTTTGATAAAATATTGTTTTCCGCCATAATTTTGTTAATAATTTTTTTTTTGTTCGGATTAGAAAAGCCCCTTCACAACATTTTTTTTTAACTAAATAATGCCATTTCAAACTTATGAATAGAATATGAAATGATTCATAGTGCACATAATATACTAATTTAGAATAAAATTCAATTAATTCAATCCTTTTAATAAATTCATAGTTTTAATTTACACGCTCATTAATTATTAATAAAATTAAAATGAAAACTATGACAAAATTCAACTCAATTAATTACAATGAATATAAATTTGTGAAATCAAATATAAAAGTTGCAAACATTACTCTATTTAAAACTAACAAATTTGCATGTTATGAGAAGATGATTATTAAATATTAGTTAATTTTATCTCTATGAAACTCTAGTTTTTTGTACCGCGTCCTCATTAGTCGAGGAATAATTTTAACATAAAAATCGTTGCACAAATTGTACAATCGCAGATTATTCCAATAAGAATCCTATACAATTAAATTTTAATAAATAACTTTTAAGGAAACAATATATAACACCACAAACAAAAGTTTGAAATAAAATTATTTACTAAATTACATCTCACGAAGATAAAAACCCTTTAACAAAAAAATAAATACGAAAGTAATAATATACTCCTATAATTAATGAATGTTTTGTTTAGAACCCCTGAAACGTCCCAAAATTAAGAAAAGTTTTCCTTTCTTTACTTAATTAAATTAATAAATCTAAATAAACAAAAACATTATTGACAATATTAAACGTAAAAATACAAATTGTACATTTCGACTATAAATAAGTTGTTTTATTACAACATTCACATAAAATAGAAAACTTATCATAAAAAAGAAGGCTGAAAACAAAATATCTTGAATTTCAAACTTAAAAGAAATATAATGCGTTCACACGGCGGGAGTTTGGTCGCTGGAGTGAGGGGATTCATTTTCACCGAGAATTAAATATAAAACCACGAGTTTCGTGCTGAACTGTAGCAAGGTACAATTGGATATTCTCTTATCTAACTAAACTTAATGCTTTTACACAGTTAATTCTAAAAAAACCTGCGAGATGCGAAATAATCAACTAAGTTAAAATATACAAAACACTCGCAAACTAGTGTCTATGCGATCCGTAGTTAAGCGTACCACATGAGAATTTTAGAGATAATATAAATTACTTGTTGCAAGCATGACGAGAAAAGTCTTGTCTTGAAGTTTCTATAACATTTTAACTTGAATTTTGATCAACGAGTTTTCTGTTGACGCTTCCTTTCATCTAAGGTGCTAACCTTGTCCTCGAGGGGGGACGTTAGCAGTGACAAATTGAAGTGTTTAATTAATTTTTAAAAACAAATTGACTTCCTCGCCATGCACTAACAAGGATAATAAAATTTCATAGAATACTAAAGGAATTTGATATGCGCTAAAATATAATAAAAATAAAATTCCGAAAATAGGGAAAATCTCTATATACGAATCATACAATGGTTAATCCAATTATTTTAAAAATAAATTGAAATTAAAAGTAGTTTCAAGATTATTAGAATTAAGAAAGAAAAATGCATGCAAATTTGCTCGCATTAATTAATAGATTAAGTACAAAAGCATCAATCACCTGCGATATTTTTAAATAAATAGCAAATTATCTGTAAATAAATAAAATGCTCGCCAATTCGCAAGCATTTATCCAAACGATTTCTAGTAAACAATAGCAATTCGTACGACTGATAAATTAAGTTGGCAAATAAATCTAATATATTGCCAATTTTCAAATTTAAAGTAAGTGATTTAACAAAATCCAATTATATCATTAACCTTATGCGTACAAGTGATAACGTGATTGGAACCAAAATAAACTAAAGATCGTTTTAAAAATTCAAGCTGAAATACTATTTAATCAAACACGCAAATTTGTTGCCATGCGGTACTAAAAATTTTTTTAAAAAAAAAAAAAAACCTAAACATCAACTTAAAATCTTAGAGAAACTTTCTAGAAATAAAAGCATTTAAGCAATTTAATAGTATACAATCACATTAAATCCTCGCGCTAAGATTGAAATAACTTTTATAACAATTTTTCCGGTCGATAAAACCTCTAAAAAAAAAATTACCGATATGATCACCGAAGTCTGTACTTATCCATTACCATCCGTGCGGAATAACTTATGGTAACGATCTATAATCAATATCATTTATGGTAACTCCAATTTGAATTTAGTATCTACCACTAAACCAAAAACTATTAAAACTCTAAACTAAGGTAATCCAATTTCGACTTTAACAATACAATTCGATAATTAATTATGCACAGACTTTTTAATCACTTTCATCATTTGTTCTCTATCTGTTTTCCATTATTTTAAAAATAAATTAATATTTATAATAATAACTAATAAGTAACCAAATCACTAGGCATTCTTCGAATAAAAGTTTTTGTTTATGAATTGCTGCAAAATAAATTATATGATCTACCTGTATACCATTATAATACTCAACTAAATTTACAATTCAATATTAAACAAGTAATTTAACAGTAAAACACTTAAACAGAAAAATAAAAGAAATGTTTAAAAATTACAAGCTAAAATTGCTCGAATATTTTAATTTAATAATGTAAATCATTCTGTTACGTAAATACTAATAATTAATGCACATTCACAGTTAACTTTTTATTTTAAATAATTTTGAAACTAAAAATTGAAACAACCTCGATAAGCTTTAAATCAATTACAATTTGTATTTATAGTTAATCGTAATCGGTATAAAAAAATTAAAGTATTATTAAACCCCTTGTATTTAATTAAAATTCATATGCTACAATATATATATAAAAATATAATAATTTTCAGGCTATACCGTAGAACTCAACGTCTTCTGTTACCAACGTTAATTTCGAAATTTAATGCTTACTAATAATATAAAAGAATGCTGCATGCCGAAATATGATAGAAATTTAACGCGATTCGTCGTTTAAAAGTAACTGTCGTTCTCACGTTGTCACCTAAAACAAGTAAGGCGATAAAACCACGTTGCACTAACTGTATGTTTCTCCCGTGGTATTATAACTAGTATTTCAAATAATACACACATAGAATATATCATCTCATATATTTTAATAAAAACCGCGTAAACGAACTGCTATTGTGCTAAATAACACATTTATAGGTATATATTTAAATAAACACTTTAATGGAATTTCGTGAGTTTCAGATGAACATATTCAACATATCAAAATCAGAGGGAATATTTACGCTTATCCAAATAAATAAATGGCAGGTATGCATATTCTAATTAATATGCATCCCATTTAGTCTTAACCATTTGTAGCATGAAGTATTTAAGATAGGTCTAATATTATAATAAAACCGTAGTAGCTTAATCCTTAATATTAAGTTTAACAAATTCAAATAAATTTTGGGCGGAGTCACTAAATAAAATTTTAAATCTAACCACGTTGAAATATAGTAATATTTTTCAATTTCGGAATAGTTAATAGCGTATCTACTGGCGAATATCTAACGAAAATTAAACGAACGTCTAATCGGATCTTTCTAACTTACATAATTAGTTTTGTAATTCAATTTTATAAAAAAAAAAAAAAAAAGAGAGAAAACACGAATTAATATAAAAGCTGTTTATTGTATATAATAGGACTCTTGCACTAAAGGCGCAAGAAAAAAAAAAAAAAAAAAAGATTAGTTGAATGTAGGATTTCTTGTACTACGGTTCAAGAAAAACAATAAAAGAAAAAGCGGTACCTAGACAACTGCAGTTAGTAAGTTAGGTTAGGAAATATTTGACTTTCATGGTAGTGGGCAGATGGTCCACGCACGATGGCTTATGGAACATGACTGATCACCATGTTCTATCATAGAACAAGCAACCATGGTTAGTCGAATCAGATGTGCGACTCGAGTATAAAGCGAAAAACTACGAAATGAAAGAGAATACAAATTGAATTATAAAAAAAATGAGATACAAAATTGAATACAAATGAATTGAAAATGAATGCCATCCCGATGCTTTTTGTTAAGGTCGTGAGATGATGATTATTACCGGATGCTTTTTGTTAAGGTCCGATGACTAAATAAAAAAATTACAAAATGAAGAAATATGAAAAAAATCGCGTAGCTTAATCTCGTATACTATTTGTGATTACTCACTGTAGTATAATTAAGCCGTCGGGTACGCGCTGGGGAGTACAGATGCAATAAGCATACCTTGGCCGGTTGATATTCGAGCGCTATTTGTGATCACCCACTGTAGCATAATTAAGACGTCGAATGCATCGCAAGGGAGTACAGATGCCCACAGCATACGCTTGCGAATGTTATTCGAGCACTATTAGGGAGTACAGATGCCCACAGCATACGCTAATAGTATAACTAAAACAATATAATTACAAATACAAAAAGATAAATAAGGAAACAAACAAGGAAATTACCAAAAATAAATAAAGAAGAGAAAAAAAAAGACAAAAATTTACATAATAATCTTGTACTAAAGGTTCAAGATGAAATAAAGAAATAAATATCTAAAAGGTGTAATGAATCAAAGGAACTGCACTAATCATATATATACATAATGTTAAGAGAAATAAATCTTGTACTAAAGGTTCAAGATAGTAACAATGTATAATTACTTACGAAAACTAATTCCAAAAAAATATAATAAAGCAGTACTGTTAATTACCACGTAAAACGAATAAAATAAATTTCTTTTTGTTGAGAACTAATGTAGGCTTTTTCTCACGATAAGTTAAGATAATAAAATATCGTTTTGCTCAAAAGTTTAGGTTTCATACTTTTTATCTAAATATGTGACTCCGACACCAAAAACTGCAAGCGTAGAATCTACTGTTTCCAGTAAAAACGGTTAGGTAAAATAAAATTTGATGCGTTCCCATAGAGAAGTGCAACTGCAGGGAGGGGAATTAGAGAAATATAATATTTGAAATTCAGTTATAAAGATGGCACACCTCAAGAAGAGAGGGTACCTCTCCTATTAGGTCATAAGTATATAAGCTACCTGGACAAGACAACGCGCATCAGTCTTGTTCCAGCAGCAATACAATAACTTTTACCGAAATTTACTAATTATCATAAACTGAAAATCGTTAGTTAGTGAATAAAATTGCAGTGTTAAAAATTAGCAGTTATATAGAGTGTTAGTGTAACACCGTGTAGTGAATTCAAGGTTGACAAAAACTAGGATAAACCTAGGTAAAATCATTTTTTTTATTATTTTATACTCTGGATATGCTACCATCGTATGTCCTAAAAAAATAATTTTATTAATATTTAATCCATTTATTAATATAATACTATTCTTTTATATTTTAACTTAACTATAAATGTTCATATTAAAGCTTCTCTTTTATTATTCAATTAAATTTCAATGTTTACGTAATTTCTTTTTCTTTCCCTATGATGATACGTTCATCCAAGCGACGCAAATTGACCCGAAAGTAATTCAGTCAATCTTAACCTTCAATAAATAGAATATAGTAACAAATCGATTAACAAATAGATATTGGATTGGCCTTTAAATAAGTTGATGTTTAACAATAACTTCTAAATATTAATTCAAAAAAAAAAAAAAAAAAAAAGATAAAACTATTGATCAGTTCTATCTTTATTCTAACTCCTGAAAGCTAAGAACCTGTAAAAGTTCGAAATTAATTCGACACTTCTAAGGTATTCAAGGAGTTTTTGCCATATTGTATGCCATACCGAGGTATCACTATAATTCTCATCTTCTTTTATACCTAACCCGCAATAACTTTTCCGTGCAGTAATAATCGTAAATACTATGGTATTCAAACTGATTTTTATTGATAAAAAAATTTTTTTTTACTCCCTGTGTATTTACACTTTGGGAATAATAAATTAATCTTCAGCCCGCTTAATAAATGGCGGTAAAATGAATAAATTCATTTTGATAAATTTTGTTAGATCTATCCGGACTATTAAGCACCGAAACAACAATTAAACATGATGTGGTTAAGGTTACTTAAATTAATTCCTAAAGCTTTCCTAACCTTTAATTTCCTATCCAAAACGTTTATCTTTTCTTTCATTTTCTCAAACCTTCCTAAAAAGTTATTAGACAAAATATAAAATTAGTGATCAACTTGAAAATAGCATCGGTTTATCTTTTTATAACTCTTAAAATTTCGATCACAATATGAATCATTAAATCTCGAGAACGAGCCAAACAGTTGTAAATGTATTTAACTTAAAATTACCTGGTTACTCCTTGCTAATCTACGTCACTCCCGCACGGGAAACCGTTTTCAATTTTTTTTTTACCCGAAAAATAATATTGACAACCAACATCGAACAAGTGAAGGAAAGAATATCTTCAAATAGTCTCAGGTTATAACTTAAACATAAACCTCCGAAGGAATCTTTAACATTTTACCGAATTATTTAATTTTGATAATGTTACTACCTTCATTATTGCTATCGAACATTTTCAATTTTCTCATATAAAACTTTTTTATATATCTATTTCTTGCTTTATTTGTTTTTCGTAAAAAAAAAAAAAAGGGAAACATATATGGTTAAGAAATTCGCATTAAGTTATTCCAAGAACTAAATAATCATCAATAATTTTGTATCTAAATAAACGTACCCTAACAAACAAATAATCGTAACTTTTAGTTTCCAATTCGTGCGTCAAAACATAGTAATTTGGTAATGTTGGAATCCTATTCCACATTAAGTACTCGCTGATTACCGGTTATGATCGATATTGATTTTATAATAATACCAATATACTAACCTCAAGTACACATTCTTCTTTTAATTGAATTTTTAAACTATATTACTCCTCGGGAAAATCCGAACCCAGCGTACGTTTTAACATACAATTTCACTCACACTATTTTTTTTATTTTATTCTCAAATAATCATGGAAAAGTAAAAGAAACCATAAAAATGATTTAACTTAAATTCTATTTCACCACGCAAAAGAAAAATAAACTATTGATCAAATTCATAATAAATACCAGACTTCTAAATAGTCTTCAAAACTAAACGATCCTGTTGAAACCTCCTAAATTTCCTAAATGGCTCTTCTCAGTACATTACATTTAAAGCTTGTAAAGTCGTATCCCTTTTGCCATTCGCAATCGATAACAATCGATAAAGGATTTCATTTCTTTCAAATCGTTAGTTGACATTTTTTTTTGTATTAACAAAAAAAAAAAAAAAAACGGTACGGATATCCAATAATTTTACGTAGATACAAAAACTCACGTATCCGTTTATAACAGTCTAAAGAAAAATAATCACTCTAACTCTACTCTATACTTGAGTAAATTTCGCCTCTTATTAGTTAATTTATTGTATTTTCTAAATAAATTAATAAATCTCTAACTCTTCTCTAAATATGGCATTTAAAACTTGTAAAGTCGTATCCCTTTTGCCATTCGCAAGCGATAACAATCGATAAAGGATTTTATTTCTTTCAAATCGTTAGTTGCCATTATTTTTTTGTATTAACAAAAAAAAAAAAAAACGGTACAGATATCCAATAATTTTACGTGAATACAAAAACTCACGTATCCGTTTATAACAGTCTAAGGAAGAATAATAACTCTAACTCTACTCTATACTTGAATATTTCGCCTTTTTCGTTAATCTATTATATTTTCTATATGAAATGTCAGTTTCTAACCCTCCTCATATATTTAATTGTAATACAATATAAATTCATTATTTTAATGACTTTGGTTTTAAACATCATTGGTTTAATATTCACTCTGACTAAGATTAATTGTCGGGGACGACAATAAACTTAGTAAGGGGGAGAGGTAAACAAGTGCCTGACTGTTTACCGTCTCGTGGTCATTCCTGTTTTTCACTTACGCAAAAATGCCTTTGAACTATGATTTTTTGTAATGGTATTTATCTTTACTATTTCTTGGTTTGTTACATTGTTGGCCGGCTGGCACTGCATTGCCGGTCTTCCTTCATTGACTTCAAAACAAAAGCTAATATGTCCCGACGTTGGAGTTAGTGGCTGCAATGCACTCACGTCCTAGTCGCATTAATTAGAAAAATTTTATAATGTTCATATTTTCTACTTTATTTTTCTCCTCGGTTATAAGACATTTTTAAAACTTTAAACCGTCGCCACTCACCGCCCTAACATATAACGAAAAACTCTTTATTTTTCCTTTTAAATCGTACCACTATAGACCCGTTGATTAGGAGGATTGTTCCTAACTTGACGGCGTAAATTCTATTCCTCGGAATTGTTTAGCGATTTTTGCTAAAAGAATTCTTATTATTTTCTTTTTCTATTTTTATTGCAGTTTCTAAAATATCTCTCTTGTCGAGACGTCAACGCTTGTAAAGCGACCCTTAATATGTTATGTATGAGTTCCAATCCGAGTACGTTATTTTTTATTCTTTTTCCATAATTCAAGCAAGGAAGAAATCTATAAAAGAAATTCTGTATCCTTCTTAAAAGTATAGTAAGTTTAAATCACAAGAATTAACAATTATTCTCAAATGTCTAAATCGTTATTACTCAAATTTTCTTTAATGGAGTGCCACACTCTGAGTTTCTCGCGTTAGCAATTTCATATTATCGGCTCTGTCCAACACTCCTACACTATGGTAAACTTCTCGGCTTGTCATTAAGCAAGCGCAAGAATTTATTTCATTCTTGTTACTGAAAGCTATCTAACTCTAACACATTTTCCTCTTTTTTCCAATAAGTAATTTTAATATAATGGTCTTCTGAATAATCTCGATTGTTGGAGAAGATCGTGCCTGTTACCATCACGGTAGATTCCGTTTATAATACCGTGTAATTGTTGTAATTGTTATAACTTCTTGAAAAACTCCATTTTCTTCGGAGATCATTGCTGTCATTCCGTTAAATCGTGTTGATCCATTCTGTGTGACCAGATTCTTTTATTTAAAATTAAAATTACACCCAATAATTATCGCCATAAAAACCTACTGTGCCATCGTGTTTTAATACAACGTATGGTTCTAGATCACCATTAATAACTTTTTAAATTCTGCTTCTTCTTTATCCTAAATCCTTCCAAATTTCTTCCTTTAACATAATATCATCAGGATACCCTGCTAATACGTTTGGGGATTGTTGCTAGGCAATGATTTTTCATTAGCTACTGCAGCTACCGATATAAATCTTTTACCTTCTATTTCCAAAATAACAGGAATTAATGCACTGTGTACCTTAATTCTAAAATTCAAACTATAGCCGTGAGATTGCGGAATCCTTTTGTTGCTACAATTCATTGAACGCGAAAAGTAAGGTGGATTGACTGATTCGAAAGTAGGGTCGATGAACGCGCATATACTATGTATACGGCTCTGAACATACTGAGGGAATTATTAAAAACAAAAAAATGCTCAACTTTATCCTATTTTCTTTGTTTAATTTAAAAAACTTTTTGTTCTTTATTAATTACTTTGCGTGTTATTTTTAAACGTTAAATGTGTGGCAACTCACCAGATTGTAATTGAACAAATAAAACCTTGAATTCACTAACTGTGTAAATTCTCCTTCTAGGTGCGAAACTCTGCGAATTGAACCTATAGCTAGAAAATTAAATTCAAGGATAGTATTGCCGTAGGTAATCACTAAAATTAGTCTATTTTTATTATTTGGGGGTTTTAGCAAGACTAGGTAACGAATTACGGGGACCGGAAGTAGAAATGCCAGACAACACGAATGACGCTCAAAACCGAGACGGACAAGTCGATCCATCTATGTTGATGATGACGGCTATGGCGAATAGCTTCGCCTTACATAATGCCCTGCAGGGCCTGCGCAGCTTTGACGGGCATAATATGCCTTTAAAAGACTTTATACAAGACGTTCGTAATGGAAAAGAATATGTGCCTGCAGGAAGTGAAGGACAGTATGTCAAGGCCGTGCTAACGAAGTTGCGCGGAAATGCTAGAGACTGCACATATGGACATTCCTTTGCCAACATCGACAGCTTAGTGAATCATTTGAAGACTAGATTCGCACCGGGCAAGACGTATACTTACTATACTACCAAGATAAATGACATGAGGATGAAACAAGGAGAGACTGTAGGAGCTTTCTACGATAGACTTAACATTCTGCTCAGTGGGGCTAAGAATGTTCTAAAGGACGACATTCCAGGAGCGACTGATGCTAACCTGAACGACATGATAAAACCTTTAGAATACGCGGCAAAGGACATCTTCATAAGAGGACTACCTGCCGATATATCTGTACAAGTGGATGGGAAAAATCCCGCCACCCTAGCTGACGCTTATAAAGATGCAGTGCGTATAGAAACTCGCATGGAAGCAAAGATACTGCCGGACACCAGATATAAATTTCATGGACAAGTGCCCAAGGTAAACTGGGAACAGACCGAATTTTCGGCCGAAAATCATTGGAAGCCAAGAAATCCGAACAACAATTGGAATAATGGACAAAACAGGCACCAAAGCCAAAACTACGCATCTCAACCCATGGTGAATAATACTCCGCCTGGATTCCAGCAGAGGCAGGGACGCACAAACTATAATGTGCAAAGGAGCAATCAACCTCAAATAAGACAAATACCACAGGATTATAACGTGAATAACTCACCACAGAGGTTTAATCAAAATCATTACACGCCTCGACCGCAGTATACCCAGCAACAGCAGCAGATGTTCTCACAGGACGCTCGTTTATACAACCCTTACGTGCCCGGAGGACAGAGACCCTCGACTAATTATCAGCGACCACAAGGGTATGAGCCTGGATATAATGCTTATCGGACACCTAATAACTATAACCGGATGCCTCCAAATCAGACTGAAGCTCCACGACAATCTGCATTCAATAATCAGCCTGCTTTAAACTGGCAACTGGCTCGTCGCAACCAAGAGTCGACGAGCCAGAGACAAGTGACACCAAGCTCATCTCAACCTGTAATACAGAATGCACCTCAACCACCGACTCAGCAGAACTCAACACAGGTGATGCTGATAAACGAGACTGCAACCGAGTTTCCATGTATAGGGCACTTACTGACAACGATAGTGAAGTAGACGAACCTACAGCTATCAGATTATATGTGACTGAAGGAAAACAACCTTGGATGACCTTCATGATTGATAACGGTGCAGCGGTAAATTTGGTAAAGTGCACTGCTTTACGCGACGATATACCATACGATCCTACTCGAAGCACTGAGTTGAGTGGTATTACTAACGAATGTATAAAAACGTATGGTACCACTTGGCTTACTCTAAGGAAAAGACCAGTAAAATTCCATCTAGTAGGACCAACCTTTCCCATCGATCAGGATGGATTAATAGGCAGACGCTACCTTAAAGAAGAAGATGCCGTTATATCTTATTATAACCACGCGCTCATGATATCTGGAGACGCCATGCATCCCATTCCCTTTATCGATCAAGAGCAGGATAAGACCAATTATACTAATGATGCTACCCATGGCAGTTCCATCGACCAATTAGACACTTCAGGGGATTCTTTGAGCGAAACTGCAACCCATTACTGTATTCCTAGTAGAAGCAGGCAAATATTGGAACTAAATCTAAAAAACACCACTCTAAAAGAAGGATATTTACCTCGAATTGACGTAGGTAATGACCAGGTGTTTCTTGGAGAAGGACTTGTCAGCAATGACAATGGAAAATGTAGAATTTTTGTAATAAACACCAGTGAAGAGGATGCCTTCATAAGTATGAATCCTAGAGAGATCCTACCTTTTGAATATGTGGACCCTGAATTTTATTCAGATACCATGACAGAGACTGATGAAGGGCGTATCACCACCCCTTATCAACGAGTGCAAAAACTCCTGGACATCATGGCATTGGACCATCTAAACCACGAGGAAAAGGCACATGTAGAAAGATTACTCACTGAATATCATGATGTATTTCTTCTACCGGGAGATCCTCTCCCAGTTACCCATTTAACTGAGCATAGGATACCAACGACCGACGATATTCCAATAAATACTAAACAATATAGGCATCCGCCTATTCATAAACAAGTGATAAAAGACGAAGTAGCCAAGAAACTCAAAGACGGGGTTATCGAACCATCTTGGTCACCTTCAAATAATCCAGTTGTGATAGTGCCTAAGAAACCTGACAAACACGGAAACCCGCGTTGGCGTATGGTCATCGATTTCCGTAATCTTAATAAAAAGACAATAGGGGATGCTTATCCATTGCCAAACATAACTGACATTTTGGACCAACTTGGAGGGTCAGTCTATTATTCCGTATTCGACTTGGCTCATAAGTACCAGCAACTACCTTTACATGAGGACGATCGTTGGAAGAGTGCATTCACCACTCCCAACGGACACTACCAGTACACCCGTCTTCCTGAGGGCCTCAAGGGGGCGCCCGCAACGTTTCAGCGCCTGGTCGATAAAATATTGCTAGGACTACAAAATACGGAGATGCTAGTATATCTAGACGACACTATCATTTACTCCAAGGACTTACACGAGCATGAAAGGAAAACTCGTAAGTTTTTCGAACGCCTCAGAGCAGCGAATCTTGCGCTTCAGCCGGAAAAAGTAGAATTCTTGAGAAAAGAAGTGACCTTTTTAGGCCATATAATCAGTGAAAAAGGCGTTGAACCAGACCCCGGAAAAATCAAAGCAGTCCAGGAATTCCCGACGCCAAAAACACCTAAAAATATTCGACAATTCCTAGGCTTAGCTGGATACTATAGACGTTTCATAAAGGATTTCTCTAAAATAGCCAGACCTCTGTCGAACTTACTAAAAAAAGGACGAAAAATTCGAGTCGGGGGAGGCCCAGGAGCAGAGTTTTCAAGATTTAAAAGGACATCTTGTTAAGCAACCAATACTGATTTTTCCTGATTTTAACAAGACTTTTACTCTAACTACCGACGCGTCTGACTATGCTATCGGAGCGGTGTTGAGTCAGGAAAAGGATGGTTTCGACCATCCTGTAGCATATCTGTCGCGACTACTGAACCAAGCAGAAAAGAATTACTGTACCACAGACAAAGAATGTCTAGCAGCACTATATGCTATGCATCACTTCAGACCTTACCTATTAAGCAGGGAATTCATACTTCAAGCAGATCATGAACCTTTGAATTGGATGCACAATCGAAAAGATCCAGGGCAAAGACTGATGCGGTGGATGATGAAATTCACTGATTATACTTATAAATTCAGATACAAGCCAGGTAAATTAAACACCAATGCCGACGCCTTGTCAAGAAATCCAGTCGAAACACCGACCGAGCAGGAAATTAATGAACGATTGCCAAAGCTAAGAATTCTGACTTTAGACAGAAAAGGCAAGAAAACTTTGGAAGGACTACCGGCTGCTGAAACCGACGAGCCTTCACAAACTATCGGACCATCTGTTTCTAAACCAGAACCGCCGGTGCCACCAAAAAGACGGGGAAGACCACCAGGTCCCCTTAACCGACGAAAATTACCTGAACTCGAGCACAGCGTAGTAGCTCAAAGAACTGGATCTAAGCAAGTAACGCCGCCAAAAGCAACGAGTGGTGTTCAGCAAGGACGAGTAACAAAACCAACAGCTACCCGAACTAAACCAGCGTATCGGGAAACACTTGCGAGTCAAGCTCGCAAGGCTGTGACCAATAAGGACATGCTGAGTAACTTGACAGCTACTGACATATCAAGTGATCGCAGTAGTAAACTTAGTGTAACTTCAACCAAAAGCAGAAAATTAACCAAGAAGAAAACTACGACCGTATCCGACACTGAAAGTGAGGCAAGTACTTCTTACACTGACGACCGACCTCCTATAAAAGATCCGCGTCAAACTTGCCTCCGGGATTTTTCTACCACCGAAGCTGAAGAACCATCCAGTTCACAGGAAAATGTCAAAAAGAATAAAACGACTGAAGTCAACAATCCTTGCATTATACAAATGGAAGCTGTACAGCCAAGTGATACAGGTGAAGGAACAGATATAGACTGTGAAGATAGTCAGTTGGAATTTACAACTACTACGCCTACTAAAAACCAAACCGCGGAAAGTAAAACAAACGCCAGTGACTCCCGCGTTAATATTTCTGACCTGCCTCTCTACGAAGAAATGACTCCGAAATCGATTTTGTCATCAACAGGGATAAATGATGTTAGTCAAGGTCAAGACAATCGACATGACCTAGCTGTGACCTTACCTGCAACCACCACCAAACTTACCGCCGCAGACAAACACCGTATTAGGCGAGACTGTACCCACAAATCCAGAAAATTGGAACAAAGTCTCCAGGACCACTGGTTTAACACAGGGGACTGGGTGTTTGTGGAAAAGAATGCAGATTCGCCTGTAAAACCATTGCCAAAATATTTTTCCGAAGATGAGGAACCAACACCTTCCCAACGGGAAACTTTAGATAAGATGGCAGCAAAATTAACGCTTACAGAAATAAGCAGAAATACGGCAAAGGAAAAATCAATCACGATTGACGAACCAGGGGCAGTGGAACAAGGACCCTCTCGGGACACTGCAATACCAACCACCATACCATTATTGTCAGAAACTCATGAAATTGTGAGTACTGCGAAGCACACTGTCGAAAATTTCATAACGGACCTAGAAGTAGGTTCTGAAGAAGCTGATATCGAAGATAACCTAGAATCCTCTATAATTCCGCGACCACATGAGCGAGCGTTATCAACCACACCCAGTGTACGACCAGTTGTGCCAAGACATAGTAGCACTCCCAGGACTATCAGAAAACCAATACCAAAACCCAACTTGCAGGCAATCCCAGAAGTAACTGAAAGATCGGTTAACATTAAATATTCTAAAGCACCAGATGACGTTATGGGTGTAATTCTACCTAACCCATGGACTTGGAGTGATGACCCCCTTACCTCTGATGCGAGTACAACGAAGGCTGTCATATCTGACGACGGAGTTCAAGTAATAAAACCCACCAGGCATTGCCTCACATACCAACGAGATAATATTATTCATTTTATCTCTGGTGATTGCGACCGTCACGATCCAATAACAAAACTATTAAATGACATTGGAGCAATAGAACGAAGGGATATAAAAAGACGAAAACCTAAGAAGGGCAATATCATTATCACTCCTTATAAGCAGCACAAAATATTTTCATTGATAGTTAAGGACTACGAGGAGGATTCGTTAGATTGCGAGGACTTGCGTAATCTCTTACGACAAACAATTGACATATTCCAAAAGCAAAACATTGCTACCGTTAGAATATCAAGAACGAGTAAGGTGACTAACCATCTAGCACCTGGAACACTTAGTGATATTTTAAGGGAAGAGTTTCAAAACACGGGCATTTTTATAACCCTGTGCTACGGAAAATCTGAATATCTTACAGAGGAGCAAAGAAATCCGATCATTTCTACTTTGCATGACAGCTTGATAGGTGGTCATAAAGGCATAAACCAAACTTATGCTAAAATCAGAGAGAGATATTATTGGCCAGGCATGAGAAATGATATTTTAGATTATGTACGAAAATGTTCCATTTGTAAACAACACAAAATAGATCGGATTAATAGAAAGGCTCCTATGGTAATTACCGACACACCACTAGACAGTTTCGACAAAGTCTCTATCGATACGGTGGGAAAGTTAAGATTAACGACTTCGGGCAATTGCCACTTGCTGACGATGCAGTGCCATCTGACTAAGTACGTCATAATTGTTCCTATTCCGAATATACGGGCAACGACTATAGCAGATGTTCTAGCTAAAAATTTAATCTGCCAATTCGGAGCACCTAGAGCCATACTATCTGACAGAGGTACCAGCTTCATGTCCGACCTTATGGCGGCATTATTGCAACTACTCAAGGTAACTCAGTTACATTCTTCTGGTTACCGACCGCAGACTACTGGTGCTCTAGAACGTAGCCACGCCCCTCTCGTGGACTTTATCAGAACGTATTCTGAACATTACGAGGACTGGGACCGTTTAGCACCATTTGCCGCTTTCTCATACAATACAAGTGTTCATGCTTCGACGGGTTTTACACCATTTGAATTGGTTTATGGAAAAACTGCTCGTTTTCCTCTCAAAATACCGTCTGAAGATCGTTTGGCGACATACAATCAATATCTAACAGATCTTGTTAAAAGACTGGAGGAGATGAAGTTAACAGCGGGACAAAACCAAGTGGGAAAGAAATTTCTTTCGAAAAAATACTACGACAAAAAGGTCAAGACATTCCAGCCAAAAATTGGACAATATGTATATATAAAGAATGAGCCCCGAACCTCAAAATTTGAGAAGTATTACTTGGCACCCTTAAAAGTAATAGATATACTAGGGCATAATAACATCTTGCTGGAAACCCCCGATCATAAAGCTATATTGAAACATATCGATAAGGTTAAAATTGCTTAACGATATTAACAATTCCATTACAGGCTCAAATACCAGCTATGAAGGGTTACATCTTGACGACCCTAATCTCAGTGGTGACCTTGTATGGACTACAAACCACAGGATTACCATCGCATAAACTGACGCCTTTAAACACTAATCCGGGCATTTATTATGAGAAAATAGGCATTTTAAGACTAAAACGAGTGGAGTGGAAAATCCTTATACATGTGAACACCGACATAATTGACTCTCAAATAGACATAAGCCAGGTTATCAATCTATCGATTAATAACTGCCGGGAGCAACTCGCTAAACTAAAATGCCAACCCAAAATAGCTGATCAACGAACAGCTGCTGTTGACAGTTACAGAGAGTGTTTGAAAAGCGTTGACAGCGAGGATTGCGAAAATGCGTTAAACTCGCACGTGTTATTAGGAAAACAAAGTCAAACTTACAAATTTCAAAACCAAGCCAAGGACCTGTTGACTAGATTGCATTTTAAAGACAAATCAAGTAATAGTCAGGAAACTATCAAAAGATCGATGACGCCTTTGGGTATCATTGGCAGTGTTAGCAACACACTTTTCGGGCTAGTCACGGAGGATGAAATAGAAAAAGTACACCAGAACATCGATAGACTGCTAAATGATAATAAAGAAATCATCAAACTAGCAAATCAAAAGACTCACCTAATAACGACTAATATTAAAAGCCTAGAAAATATCACGAACAACCATGCTAACGCGCTGAAGAACTTGGAAAAGACGATTCAAACACTTGAATCTGAGCAACAACGAGACTCCTATCTTCGAAGTCTCACTGCCCAATATAACCGTTTAACTGTGGCTATTGAACAGACTCAAGAAGCCCTCAAACAATTAATCAAGTTAGTTAAAAATTTATTACAAGGGAAGCTACCTTGCGAACTATTGACTCCCCAGCTCCTAACTCAAATGAGCCAGGATATTACAGAACATTCGAGCGATTGGGATTTACCTATGCCTACCAAACATGCGAGTCTTGAAGAAATAGCAAGGATCTCGAAAATAGATGCTGTCTACGACAACAACCGGCTGATAGTAATATTATATCTGCCTATGGTAGAAACAGAACCGTATGTACTGTACCGTATGTATCCTTTATTGACTACCCAATCATGGGAAGACCAACACCTCGGTTTTGCTAAAATCCAGCCAACTCATGCGTTTTTAGCGATAAACGAGAGAAACAAACAATACGTAAAGTTCGACCATGACTATTTACACGAGTGTACAAACCATGCTTATGGGATGATTTGTGAAACTCATTGGCCATTGCTCGATGTTCCGACTTCTAAAGATTGTGAACTTCTGTTATTGACGCAACCTACTGAAAATCATTTCAAACACTGCACTATAATCTATCTGACCGAGCCCAGCTCTCAATGGAGTTATCTTCATAATGAAGCTGCATGGTTGTATTCTTTAGTAGAATTAACAACTGTTCGAATTACCTGTAACCAACAAAGAGACCAGATATTGCAGTTAAATGGGACTGGAAAAATTCAGATACCTGATGGTTGTACTGGTAGGACTACACAAGTGACCCTAGGGGGAATGACGACTCGTACAAGTACCGAGTTTTACACCTACCAACCTAAGCTACATCTGGAAATTACAGATGTATTGATGAAAAGTATTCCTGACCATCTTATGAAACCTAAGGAATTATTTCCAATTCTGCAACTTAAGGATGAATATCAATGGAACAATCGTGACGTGCAACAAATTTCGTATAAGCTAAAGGAAATAGCACAGCACAAATTAAACAACAATGAACTCCAACATACCGTGTATGGAAGTTACGGGTTGGGAATGCTGCTGTGTTTTGCAGTTATAATGCTGGCAGTCAAGACTATTAGATGCAGACGCACCGCTGGAACCTACAAGCCACGGGCAAGAAAACGCTATCAACCCAAAACCTGCCATGATCCAAAAATCTTAACTGTGGGTGTAGGAAGTGACACCTTACCTGCCACGGACAAAGACCAGACCCCGACCACTGTTACGACAGCACAAGGGTTACAACAAACAGCTGTAGTAGACAATTAAGGAATAAAGATTTGACGTCTCTATTTCTAGACGAACATCGAATCAAGATGTCGAGAAATGAGACCTTGCAATTGACGAATAACAAAGACCAGACCCTTTGGGAAATCATCCGAGATCTCGAACGACAAGGGCCTGTCCAACAGATAACTACACTAGAATACGTTAACCATAAGTATACTAGACTCCAAATAAAATTTTTTGATCAGTTTTCTTCAGAAAAACCCACATCTAATGATAAAAATGACTCTACGAACATTGACTCTAACCGACTTTTTTTTTTTAGTAACAAAAAACGACACAGTACAGACTTTAGCTTCTGTATTTAGACCTTATGGATTATTAGACTACGTACATATCACTCGTGGAAAGATGACTGAAAACCGGTACGGATACGTAAGATTTATACATAAAACTGACGCTCAAACAGCTTTGTTACGGACCCGTAGTCAATACGGAGCAAGACAAGCCGAGCCTTTACGACAGAAACGTAAACGGAACGAAACTCATAAAATCTGGACTAGGTGCAGTAATTGTAACCATGACATTACTACACAATATAGACGCACGCATATGCTGTTGTGCCATGACCCACAACCCCAGACAAACGGTTCCGAAAGACGGCATGATGACCACATTTACTTTATATGCAACCTGTGTAAGAAACCAATTACAGGTAACTACGCATTGCATAGTAAAGACTGCGTTCACACGCAAGACATACCTATACTACCGGAGACCACCTTTAACCAGGTGTACGATGTGACTGAGTTACAACCTAACTCATTGACATGGGCAGACGTGGCTACCAATATTGCGGCCCCGCCCACCGCTTCTATACCTTGCGACAATGCTAAAAAGCATTCTTTTTCCTTGACGGAGTATAAAGTGCTCCAACAGGCAATACGCCTCATCCTCAATCCTGCAGAACCTAAACCGCTTGCTTTATATGTAGATAAATTAGAACTTGACTAATAATTCACATATTTTATCTTTACTATTGCTAATTAACATGTAAATAGCATTTAATTAACTAGTGCATGCGACTAACCCGACAAACCACCATAACAACATTTTAATACACTTTTGTTTTAGGTAAGGAAACGAGGAGTAGACTCCGACAACAGCCAGTATAAACTGCTGGCATATACCAACATCAAGCTTGACCAATGTGCATATCAACGTTATGGGGCAGCGATAAAAACAAAAATCAACCCACTAACAGGGGGAGCAAACGGAAGAGAACCCCGCTCCTCCTGTGAAGACGGTACATCACCATCTCAAAACGGCATCAGAAGATAAAAAAAAAAAAAACACGAAAGAAGATTTTTCGTTCCTTAAACAAACATTTAAAATAAAATGGTTTAAATCTTGATAAAAATTTTAGTTCAATTTGCAATCTTATAATTTTAGCGTAAAAATTTCGGCTAAATCAATTCCTTTTTTTCTTAACTTTAGGCATATTGCAACGTAAAAAAAAATTTTTCTTAATTTAATGCGGTTACATTTTTTTTTGTGTTTACTTTCATCTAAAGCAATTACTTGTAAAGCGGAATCCTTATCTTTCCCTCAATTCTAAATTATTTCCAAGACAACACACCTTATCAAGTAAACAATCATCAACCTTACCTCCATCCGCTATTTTGTTTTTCTTAATCAATGTAATTATTATGTATACTTAACTTTGTGATGCAGGTTTTCTTGGATTCTCATGCTTGCTCCTGCGTGACCTTCTACTACCGGGGACGGCAGTTTTTTTAGTAAGGGGGGGTGTTAAGTGACAAAATTTTCGCCTCCTAATTTTCTTTATTTACCTATTAACTCTTAAATTTATTCTTTTAATTTATTACAATGATGAAAAGAAATAGGTCTTAAAAGTATCAAGGCCAATTTCTTTTCACACTTTTATCAATTTTCCAAGAAGCCAAGCTCGATCGTTGACGGGAGCCTTCGCTTCGTCTCCACTCTTTCTCTACTTCGTTGAGTTGAAGTGGGGACTTAGCGTCGGTTCCCATGCATAAGACGGGTGAGAGCAACGGAGAGAGAGAACTACCTTTCTCTGTCTTCGCGCTCTCCCCCACAACAATTAAAAACGTTTGAAGCTGGCTTGACGAAAGATTGTTAAGCGAAGAAAATTTTTTCTAGAGAGACGCGCGCGACCAGGCCTAAGAGCATTACGTGTATGCTGCAGCCCGCGAGGCTGCAGCTGCAACTTCAAATTTCCACCTTGTCATTGTGTAGCTTTTAATTAAAAAAATTAACGACACGAGTTCCGTGGACAACGACCCGAGTTGTCATACACGTGGATTGAAGTGCACCGGTGGTGTAGATATACCGATAAATAAAAAAAAAGGGAAGCAAATAATCAGAGGTCAATGCAGCCAGAGCAGGCATGGGCGACCAGGAGAGCCGGCAATGCTGCTCCGCCGGCCACCCTTGTCATCAGCAGATAAGTTATTTTTAAAATTATTATAATAAATAATTTTATACAATATTGCATAAATAATAAAAGGAAATCAGCGCACCTTGCGTTAGAAAATTTTCGCGGGTTGACAATAAATTATTTGTAAAGATTTTTAGAATGTACTTTTGATGAATTCATATAAGTGAAAAATTTTATTTAAGTATCTAAATTTATTAGAGATATATTGTGGGAGTTTTGCAAGTAATTGTTACTCAAGTGGATTATTAAACTAATAAAGAAAGTCCGACATATTTCAATTTTATATCACTGACCTTTATTATAAAAACGACGTAAGCTGTTATGATTCGGAGCTCGGAGATAGGATTATATAGTTAGGGGCCGTCGATAAAATTAAATAATTTTCTTTTTTTAAGTTATCTAAAAAATATTTTTTCAATGTACTTCATAAAAATTAATAAATATGCCACAGAAATAAGTTGCTTGGACAGACATTGAACAGAATTAGACGTTAAATTAATAATTATTTTTAAAAACTCCATATTTTTATGAAAATTCAAATGAATAGAAAAACAAATCAATCCTTTTCATAATAACACTCATAACTGATTTTTATAAGGTATACTTTAAATTTGAGTAAAATTTGGTATGATTAGGTATTTTCATATAAATTATGTGTCCGCACTTTAGTGTATAAATCATGTATATTAGGCAGTTAATTGCATACGAAAATCGAGTTTAGCACGTTCAATTAAAAAAATCTTAAATTTAAATAAAAACGTCTGAACTAAGTAACTTTTACATGAGTATCCTTCGTTATTGGAATTAAGTAATTATTTTTAGTACTTAGAAATGGTGTAAAAATAAATTGTACATTGTCTTTTAAAATAACATAATGCCCATGTCAAATATATGTATTTAACCATTAAGCTGAGTTCCGCGCATTGAATTGAAAAAAAAACAAAAATAATATGTAATACTTACGCGCATCACATTAGAGGAAAAAAATAAAAATTTTTTCGTATTCTATTTTTGAAAATTTATTTATGTCATATAATTAGAAAAACCTTTGTGACTCAATCATTCCTTTAACTTAGAGTTATTATTGTGATCGGAGTGTTTATTTTATGATATTTTCGTATAGATCAGGCCGAATATACTCCTTAGATAAAATCTCTCAACTCCGGAAGGTAAAAATAAAATTAAATGTATGAAGGACGGGGTTTTCGTGAGAGATACAACTCTTTAGAAAAACCCGTCCTAACAGTTGTAAAACAAATGAGCATGGACAAATTATAAACACGCATCAATATGCACACTATATAAATCTATTTTCGACGACCGACTATAGCATAACTTTTGTTTTTAATTGAATGTTATATACCTTGCTTGAATTTCAGGCTCGAACTTATAATCGACACTCAATCCTTAAATAGGACATTTTATTCTTATTTTTTTTATGATGAGGAAGTAAGATAAAATAATATTTGAAAACTGAGTGTCGCCTATGAATTCTAGTTTTAGTTATAATGTTTGTATAACATAAAATTAAATTTTTTAAACATAAAGTTGGTCTAAAAAATTGACCAACATAAGAGCTATGATCGAAAAACTTATCAGCTGTGTGTGATAGATACAAAGAGAGAAATTCAAACGTAAGCAAATAATGCTTATTCACTTATTTATAGATCTTATTGAAATTTTTTGTTAGTATTTCTTATTTTCATTTTTCACATATGTTCTTTTTTATTTGTTTTGATATAAATTATCTTTTACATAAAAATTTTTTGTGCGATGCGTTTTGCTTATGATTAAAATCATTCATTTTTTTTCAATTCCAGAAAAAAAATCTTATAAATATTTATATATTATATATCGATACTATTCCCCAAAAATAAAAAATTATTTTATTTATCAGAGCAGCTCATATTAATCTGGTATTTAAATAATATTTAGTATTATATTTCTGGTAATATTTTAAATTGTAAACTAAATACAAAAATATTCATTGATTTCAATGATTCCAATTTGAATAGTTTTGATTTCGGTAATCATATTGTGCACATAAAATTTAATAAAATATTTCAATGATTTCAAATGATTTCAATGATTTCAAATGATTTCAATAATGATTTCAAATGATTTCATCTGAAGGTGGTCAATGATTTCTTATAGTGAATAGCCCCTCGATTTCGTGAAATATTCCTGGAAGATTCATGTAATATTCCGCTGTACAATTTTAAAGTTTTTCGGAATCTTCTAGTAAAATGTTTATGAAATCTTCCTGAAATCTTTCATAAAATATTTCACTGAAAGATTACTCAAATCATTCTGTGAGATATTTCGTGGAATATTTTTAGAAGATTTATGTAATATTCTGCTGTACAATTTTAAAGTTTTTCGGGTTTTCCCAGCGAAATGTTTATGGAATCTTCCTGAAATATTTCATGAAACATTCCACTAGAAGATTCCTTGAATCTTTCTGTGAAATATTTTGTGAAATATTCCAGAAATCTTGCGTGAATATTTCATGGAATATTTCGAAAAAGTTTTTGAACATTCCATTGAAATATTTCTGAAACATTCCTGAAGGCTTTTAATGGAAAATTCCAGTGGTATATTTTGAAATATTCCGCGAAGACTTCCTAGAATCTGCATGGAAGGTTCTATTGAAATATTCCAGTGGAATATTTCAAAATATTTTATTGAAATCTTCCATGCTGTGTGGGCTGTGTTAAATTCTTAATTTTCAACAATTTTTCTCTTGATGCAATAAAATAAATAAATAACACAAAACTTTAGTGAAAACATACAATGTATATCATAGCTAAATCACACCTGTTAAAAAAAACAATAATCTAACATCAATAATGTTTTAATATGAAAATCATGAGCAATGAAGATTTTCAAGTTACCATTTCAATCCGAAGTATCGCTTACGCAGTCGTTATAATATTTGAATAAATGACACAAAAATCAATTAAACAATGACAGCAAACAATTAAGAAAACCAATTTTCAATAGCTTTCGTACTAGTCAAATGAAAAAAAAATTATATGGAAAATTGGATGCAAATCCATCGAGTACTTTTCCAGATCTAAGTAACAAAATAAATACAAACATTTTTTTCAAAATTTCAAGATTTTCTAAAATTAAAACTGCGTTAAAATAATCAGTTTTCAAAAATTTCTTCTGATTGGGCAATCAAAAATAATTTCCATGAAAATTTTTAAGAAAATTCATAGGAAAGTCTACGTAAAATATAAAAAAAATAAAAAATATAAAATTAAAAAAAATTTTTTAAATAGCTATTTTATTTAAACTACGTTAAGTAAACCAATTTTTAATAGTTTTTGCAAAGGTTGGTAGAAAAAAATAAATTGTATGGAAAATTTGTAGCAAATCCATCGATTACTTTTCGAGATCTAATTGACTTAGTAAATACAAACATTTTTTTTCAAAAATTTCAAAATGCTCTAAAATTAAAACTACGCTCAGGAAATCAATTTTCAGAAATTTATTTCATTTCAGGGATCAAAAATTATGTCCATGCAAATTTTTAAGCAGATTCATCGGATAGTTTGCAAAAAATACCAAAAAAATAAAAAATCGATTTTTTTTTTCAATGACTGAAATTAAAACTACACGAAGAAAACCCATTCTCAATAGTTTCCCATCAAATTAGACAAAAAATGGTATTCACTTAACTAGTGCAGAAAATAGGTCTTTACCGCACGCGCGAAGATTACCGCTCGAGCGACAACGCGCATGCTCTAAAGACATATTTTATGCACGTGTTATGTACCTTTTCTTTTATCATAAGGTTTGGAAAATTCGATCATGATTCAGGAATATAATAATTCTAGAAATAACCGTGCAAAAATTTTCCAATTTAAAACGTATAATAAAATGTTTATAACAAAAGATAAAAATACACGATATATTACAATAAGAATTTAAAGTTTTTAACCTAGGCAAAATTTTCTAAAATATTATTACAGTATAAGTAAATAATAATTCAATAAAGAAAAATAAAATAGTAAATTAATATTTCAACAAAGGAAAATGATATAACAATAAATAAAATGAATTTGTTTAATGTTTACTATTATAAAAACGGGAACCTAAAGTTTTCGCGCAATCATTGTAAGTAAAAAAATTATTAAAACAAAGGAAAAAATATAGAAGAGTGGGGATACAAAAAGCAAGTGCTGAATTCAATGTATTTGAAATATAGTTTTAGCGAGCAGTCAGTAATAGTTTACGTTCGCATCAAGAAGCGTATTGTTTCATTTTATTTGACTCCCGAATAAAAAAATAATATTACAACCAATAAATGGTATTTTATAAACAAAGAAAAATAAAATAATAAAATAATTTTCTAATCAAATAAAGAACATTATAACAAAATAAAGAAAGTTTTTAAATTTTATTACAGTTAAGGTAAATAATAATTAAAAAAAAAATAAAATAATAAATGAAAATTAAAAAAACAAAAATAATATTATAACAAATAGAATAAATTTGTTATATGTTTAATATTATAAAAACGAGAATCTGATGTTTGCGTGTAAGCATTGTAAGAAAATTATTTAAACAAAGAAAATGTATAGAAGAGTGGGGATATAAAAAGCAATTGCTCGACTCAATATGTTTGAAATGATATTTTCATACGGGCAGTCAGTGATGTTTTACGTTCGCATTAAAAAGCGTTTTCGATTTCCGATGACTCAATTCCATATCAATAATTCCTGTTTACTGCACGAAAAATTAAGTGCGCGAAAATCTAAAAAGCGCGCGAAAAATTCGTTCCTCAATCAAGAAATGAATTTTCTACAAGCTTTTTAAATTTTCGCACGCTTAATTTTTCGTGCGGTAAACAGGCATTTTCGGTATGGAAATCAGACACCGAAAACGAATTTTCCGAACGCCGTGTTAAAAAAATAATTTTAAGCAAAATTTGAAGCAGATCCATCGAGTAGTTTTTGAGATCCAATTGAAACCTTTTTCTACAAATTCAAAATGTTCTAAAATTAAAACTGCGCTGAAAAAGTCAGTTTTCAAAAGTTCTTTTTATTTTAGCAACCGAAAATAATTTCCATAAAAATTTTTAAGCAAATTCATCAGTAGATTACATCGTCAGGTGGGAGGAAGAAGGTTACGATTCGAAATTGGCCACAAAAAAGTAACGATTCGGGTTTGGTCACAAAAAAGTACCGATTTGGGTTTAGCCACGAAAAGGTTAAGATTCGGCTGCTTCTTTTTTCCTTTGATGTTTTGGATGAGAACCGCTGTTGAAAAAATAAGAGTTTGTCTCCTATATCTAAGTACTCATAAATATTATAATTATGTTTTCATTTTTTTCATGAAGAGGCAATTGTATAAATCTATAGTTTTCAATTTAGTGAGTATAAATCATATATTGAAATATATTATTACTTTTTATAATTTTATTAAATAAAGATTAATTGATTTATTTCATAAATTAAAAATCTTTTTACTTTAACGTTATCAATGTAAGAATAAAAAATTCACAAATTTTATAATTTAATAAAAATTTGCAAACATCAGTTAAATTAACGTGAAATTGTTTATATATATATATATGTATTGGAAGGCTTTATATAGTGAAAATATTCATCAACGTGAATATTTTTAATTTTCTAAAACTATGGAGTTTTTGATGTTTTCAAATGTTTGTTTTGATTCTCGGATTTGGACTATTTTTTTGTTTTTGTCGCTGTAGTAGTGACACAAGTCGGCGCGTTAGAGTAGAGAATTCAAATCTCGCGCATCTAATGTTTTGTGATCAGCTTAGAGGTAACATTGAGTGCTTTATTAGTATTGTAATAGTATTTGATGATTCTTAATAAATAAATTAAATTGTTCGTCAAAAAAATAAAAAATAGTTGTAATTCGATATTGTTATATGGACAATTCTCAATTAGTTCGAATAATTGTATCACTCGACAGTTTTATTCCAATACATTATTTTCTCTCGTTTACTGACAAAAAAATCAGATAATATATGTTATATAAATCATATGAATACAAAAAAAAGACTACCGTACATATTTTCAAGTCAAATATCTATATAATATACAAATGAAATAAGGAAATTTGCCAAATCAAGAGTTTCACTCCCTTATTTTTTTTTTTATTTTTACGTTACAAAATCTTGTGCGTTAATTATTTATGTTTAAATTGATAATGAATTGAAAGTATTTAGAAAGCAGAATCTAATGCAACATGTTTGAAGTATGTGCTTACAATGGAAAAAAAATTATGAAGAATCAAAGTAGTGTCACACATTTTTTTAAATCTTGATACTCACGATCTTTATAATGCATTGTAGCTGGTGCGTACTTAAAACTGTTATTGGATAACTTCGATAGTGTTCTGGAGCATAAAAGAAATTATTCTAGATATGATAGGATTATGTGCTCTCGTTAGAAGATAGTTAAAATACAACTTATTTATGAAATTACAATACGTGCCCTGAAATGAAAATGCATATTTTCTATTTGCACACCGTCTGCAACTGAAAAATTCAGCCATATTCTATTGTGTTCTACTGTTCAATATACTGTTGAATCATAATCCATATGCCCCACTTTTTTAATTGCTATTTACGAAGTTATAGAGCGACAAGAAAGTACGAAAAATCAAAGAAAATACAATTACACTTATTAAGCGTGATTTTCCTACTTAAATACATTTCCAAAGAATTTATATACATAAAATATTAAAAATCTGTTGTAATGTATTAAAATAAAAGCTTCTCATTGAAAGCATATAATTTTAGACACTTGGATTTCAGCAAAATCGTTGGAAAAATCAATATTTTTATGCGGTGACTTCTATAATATTTACAAAGTCACCGATGTAAACATGATAGCTTATAGTTTGGTTGCGGAGTTAGTTGAGTTGTAGCGCAGAGTCGTAGTGTTTCGTACACTAAATGGAAAATGTTTTTATTTATCCTATAAAATCAGTAAGTAATTCATTTAGAACTACATGGAATAAGAAAAATACCATTAAATTAATCGATACACTTACATAAATGAAATTTATACTGATGAGCCAAATAAAATGAGTAAATACACAGATGAGCAATTGCAATTATAGCGAGAGAAGATTAAAATAAAACGTGTCGAAGCTGCTATCAAATACAAAAAAGAATGCATTAGAAAACGTAAATTGAAAGAAACCAGTAAGTGTTTATCAAAGAAGGAAAATTTTATACAGTAAGTCTTTTTTTAATATTAATTATAAAACTGTTTTTCACTGAATTATTTTCAATAACATTCAAAATTATTCTCTTCAAAATTAATAAAAGGTCAGCTACTTCAGTATCGAATTTGGAGGAATCCTTTTGAACCGGCAGCAGTAATGTGCCTAGACTACGTTCTTCGTCATGTATTCAGACCAAACTCTTGTCATCCTTTCATACAAATGTAAATATAGAAGTACTGGATGAGCATGCAAACAATGAAAATGAAGAACATAATCACTACGATAATGACGCGGAAAATAATGAGCAACTAAATATTTCTTTCAATAACGTGATTCATAATCCTAGTAACATGGAAAATAATGAGTTGAAAGCCAGCAATATTTACGAAATAAGAAAGAAAAATGACCAAAACATTAGATCAAAATTTTCAGAATTCAAGTTAGATGCTAAAAGAAAATATCAACAATTTCGTAGAAAAATATCAAAATTAAATGAAACAATAAAAGAAAAAAATAAAATAATTAATCGATGGGAAAAGAAATATTACAGGCTTAAAAAACAATATTCAAGTAAAGATAGCTTATTAGAAAACGTTGAGAAAATCGAGAGCAAAGGCGAGCAATGCGTCAGAGGAAGATTAGTGTACTGTGAAGCTCTAGAACAACAACTCTTAAAAAACAAACAAAATATAAAAAGTGAAAAAGAAAAATCTGTATTCGCTCAAGTAGTAGCTGGGAAAATTCTCAAAAAATATAAAAATCTTACACAAACATCGGGTCTTGTCAGTGAATATGCTTTGAATAAAAATTCTAAAAACAAATCATTAATTTTTGTTAGAAATACTGCAAATATTAAAAATAAAATTGATAAGTTACAGGAATCAGTTACAAGTTTCTTTGAAAGAGATAAAAATTTTACGCTTGCACCAGGAGTAAAAGACACTATAGTGAAAGGTGGCGTAAAAAAAAGAAAGAGATATTTGACAGATACTATTTATAATTTTTATGATAAATATAAAGTCGAGAATTCAATGAAAATGTCTCGAGCAACATTCTATCGACTCAAACCTTTTTGAATAGTGTCAAAACAAGTTTCTGCTCGTGATACTACCATGTGTAAAATGCACACAAATATGAAATATTTGATAGAAAAATGCACATTTTTGAAAATAATATGTAGCAAAAATATAAAAAACTTCATACTTTCGCGTACTTGTGAAATAGCAAGCAAAGAATGTTTTTACGATGAGTGTTTAAAATGTAAAAATAAGCTTTTAGCTTCGTGTAATAATTTGAATATGACTTGGTATTATAAATGGATCACTAAAGATGTTGAAAGACCGGGAGCCAAAGGCCTTATGTATCGTGTCAAAATTACATCTAAGGAAAAAATTCATTGTATAGTTAAACAATTAGTTGATGATATTAACGAATTAATACCTAGTTATTTTAAACACGTTTATGATACCTCGCATCAACATAAAGAAAATGAAGAGATAAAGAATAGTTTGAAAGTAAATGAAGTTTTCGCTGTTATGGATTTTTCACAAAACTATGAATGTAAATATAATGAAGAAATACAGTGCTTATTTTGGCGCTTCTAAAAAGTAAGTGACATTAAATACTGGTGCATTTTGGTATCGAGATTTAAAATCAGGACTACTTCAATTTCTTTCTTTTTGCACAGTTTCAGAATCTTTAAGACACGATGCGTCGGCTATATGGGCTCATATGAAACCTATTTTCCAGTTAATTAGAAGCATCGTACCAGAATTAGAAACTGTTCACTTTCAAAGTAACGGACCAACAACACAGTATAAAAATAGGTTTAATTTCTGTTTGTTTGAACACTTCTGTGAAAGCTATGAGTTAAATAATGCTAAGTGGAATTATACTACTCCAAGTCATGGCAAAAGTACAGCAGATGGAGTAAGAGGCACTATTAAAAACTCCCCTGAAGTTGGCTCAGTACTTTCTCTGTACTATAAAAATAACTATTGGATAATTTGCCGTAAATTATCCGTAAATTATGCGTGAAATCCAATATTTTGCCGCGGCATGACTTCCTTAAAAAAGTGAGTACAACGCCAACTTCAAAAAGAAGTTAGCGGCGTACCGTCAGAAATCAATGAAAATAATGACTCAGACCATCGTAAAATAGCGTAAATTAATGAAGTAAATTTAAATTCGGTAATTAAAATATTACCTGGCGACCGTGAATAAAGTCAAACCTGCTTCAGTCTTTTTATTTTCATCGCAATTCCGGATGTTGAATCGAAAATCAGCGGGACTTTGTCGCAATTTAAATTCCATAATCTTATTTGGAAGTTAGAAAATAAATGAACAAAAAAAGGATCGTATCCAATATTTTTGTTACGACCGGACTAGTTTCGGTCGTTGAGTTCTTAACAAAAATTATTTATTTTCGCTGGGAACCAGTCTACCGTCCCAGGACTTACCTTGTCCCTTGCTGATGTATTGATTTTAATAATAACTCGTTGGAATACTCACAAGTATAATTTTTTAATTGATTTTTCTTGATCTTTATTGATTGTAGAAATTTAAATTGGATCTAATTTTGATTAGAACTTATGTTTCTCAACATTTATTTATCTGTATAATAGTTAACGTAACTTTCACTTGAGCGTAACTGATGGTCACGTTTCCTCAGCGCAACAGAAATCACGTATTCCTGGAGCGCAACCAAAGTGACGCTTAAGAACGTAACCAGAGTGACACTTTAGAGCGTAACCAAAGTGACGCTTAATAGCGTAACCAAAGTAACGCTTAAGAACGTAACCAAAGTGACACTTAAGAGCGTAACCAAAGTGACGCTTAAGAACGTAACCAAAGTGACACTTAAGAACGTAACCAAAGTAACGCTTAAGAACGTAACCAAAGTGACATTTTAGAGCGTAACCAAAGTGACGCTTAATAGCGCAACCCAAGTGACGCTTAAGAACGTAACCAAAGTGACGCTTAAGAGCGTAACCAAGTGACACTTTAGAGCGTAACCAAAGTGACGCTTCAAAGCGTAACCAAAACTTCGAATTTCTGAAATAGATGAAATGATAATATAACGATAATTACACCCAAAATTCGTATTAAATTAAATGTTATGATCAATGTCTTAATAATAATATTAACAATACTTGTGCATATTCACGAGTTATAGATTTATGAATATTTCTTATACATATATATATATAGACATTTATGTTATAAAAGAAAAAGGATTATATATATTTTCATAAATTAAATGATTCACAAACTTTATTTTAATTAGTTTTTATTTAATTAAAGATTTTGTCTTGTATCTTACTGTTAGGTTCTTATTCTAAATAATAGTCTAACAACAATTATCTTTAATTGTTATGAAGAAAAATAGTTATATGATTTTATATCAATTTCTAAGTATTAACTAAGATTATTTATATAATTTTACTATCCTTACTTGCTAATTTACGCTTTAATTTCTATTAATTTAATTTATAAATTTCGTTGGTATAAATAACTCACTAAATTAGGAGAGAAAGAGAAGAAATTGACTCCAATTCTATAGTCCTGACGTTTCTATACTCAGACTCCTTAAACTACACGTTGAGAAAGTCCGTGGCAAGAATGATTGGTACCTTCCTCAATTGCTTGAACACAGGTTGTGTTTTGGTCAGCGGCACAATTGTCTCTCAAAATTTTTATTTATAGAATTTGTGTTGACAGTATTTTCCTTTTTCTTTCAAGATAAAGTTCTACAGATTTCGATATCACACAAGATTAATTATCTTAATATTATTAATGAATTAGGCTTCTAGGCTGATTATTAATATAGTTTAAATTTTTAAACCTTAAAATTTTATAACTTATTTTTCTAACACTGATTCTAATTTCTCAGTGGACCAGCAGAGCCGACTATTGCGGGTGCTGTCTTATTATGACAAAAGGCGACTTGCTAGACCTCCAGGTTGTTTTTATAACCTTGTGTCCGGGCAATTGGAGATGGGTCGTCCAATCAAACTTCGACGTGTATTCGAATTCATCAAGAAAATCGTCAAGAAGTTCATTAGCCTGCTTGCCAATGAAATTCCTAATTTGTTTTCTTCTCTGTCTCTCCTTTACACTTTCGTACAACTTGAGAGTTTTCGTAATAAGTCGATATTGTGAAACCGCTGACTCGGGACATCGCGCGGAACTAATTTTGGTTGTTAGTCTTTGAATAGAAATAAAATTAAGATTTATAATTTTTAAATTTAAGAATGTTTTAATAATGTTATATTGATTTGAAGGGCATAGTTCCATGAGATGTCACATTTTGAATAATATTGATCCCATAAGACTTTTTCTTTATTATTCCAATCGCTGTTATTGGATCACTATCCAAGTATTTTGAAATTTTATATTCGTGTTTGGCTCTGGACAGCACGGCATCACTAGGGAGCATTGGAGGTTCTGGGTCTCCATGTTCCTGTAATATTCTTCTCTTTTCGGCTTTATAAACGTGAATTTCTTGATTACTTAAGTCTTCACAAACGCGTTTTCTAGTTTCAAAATGTAAATGGCGTTTACCACATTTAAAGTTTTTATCGCCAGAAGTAATAAAACAGTCGAATTTTGTAATAAGATCGTTTGACTCGTTGTCAATGCTGCACACTATAGTGGATCCACATTTGCATTGACCTTTAAAATACAAGAGAAAAAATTATATATATATACGTATACACAAATTAAAAATTGTGTTAAAATACATTTTCCTGTAAAGATTATGAAACCTATTCAGTGTTTCTTATAATAAAAATATCTTGATATCTTTTAAGGGGATGTAAAATACCAAAATTGCAGTTTTCCAAATTTTTTATTTTTATTCTTAAATAAAAAAAAAATTTTATATAAAAGCCTTAAAAAATGATAAAAAAGACAACATATATTTCCGAAAATTTTTTAATAAAGGTTAAAAATTTGAGAAACTGTAATGTCGGTAACTAACTATGAATAAACCATATACTATTTTACGTCACCTTATTAATTCAAGATTAAATTATTCATTAATAATAAGTAAAATAAATTACATACCATTATAAAAAATGATACAATCATCCACCTATTATTTAGAGAACTTATTCTTAAAAATGTTCAAACTTTTATTCTTGAATAAAACAACAACAATAATAATAATAACTTATTATAATCAATTTGATTTTTACTACAACTTTATGAATTCATGAAATAAACTTGAATATTAATGCTCGTCTCAAAAAAAAAAATATTTCATGACAGAAGCTACTGAGTTTTAAAAAACGCATTTTATTTTCTTTATAATGAACAAAATAGCAAACGTTGAGCTTCGATCGCGTAATGTTTTTCTAGTAATTAGCATAATAAATAATGTAAAAAGTAATTAATAAGACTAATTCTAATAACTGAAAGAAATGTTCTAAAAATTCTTAAAAGTAAGTCCTATACATAAAAGATCAATGATTTTATGATTTTTCATAATATTATGTAATTTATTTTATTTATTGATAATAAATATATAAATAATTTTATCTTTAATTTTTATTAGTTATTAAAATTTTATTAAAAATTTCAATAAAATAAATTTTATTTTACGAAAAAAATGAGATTTTTACAATTTTCTAAATGAAAATTATTAATATCGATTGATAGAAGCATTTTTTTAATAAGCACCCTAATTTTTTTTTTAAATCAGCAAGTCAAAATAGATATGATAAGGTATCCGAGTTGATCTCGAGTTTTCGACGACGACGACTATAATTCGGCACTCCGACTAACAGCATTGGCAGTAAGATCAGTGCTGTTCCAACGAATATCAATTCTATCAGCTGAACACTAATTTTAAGCAGTTATGCAATTTCAAAGTAGAACTTCAATTGTTTCCAATCACCTTTCGAATTATTGAAAGCATAAAAAATTAATAATTTTACTTTTCCAATATTTTTTCTAAATTGACAAACTTATTTTAAATTATTTTTTAATGAATAAAATAAATGAAAAGAAAACTTAATTTCTCACCTTTATTTTTTATAATACACATATGTAATTAATGTAGTAATATCAAATGTTTGTTTTATTTTTAGTTAATTTGCGTGTATCAATTTTCATAAAAAAAATTTTATACAGATAATTATTTTTATTTCCTACACTAAAAAAATATAACATTAATAATAAATATGTTGTATTTGACTTAAGAAATCATTTTTCTTACTTATTATTTTGTTGATGCTTTTTATGCTTCTGTAAAGCGAACGGAAAAAATGGTAAGTAAACAAAGAGCTATAACGCACCAACAAAACAAGGCGCTCGAGAAAACTTTGATTCTTAGAAAAACTGCGTAATCGAGATTTAACAACGTCTAACACGTGATCGATTATTTTTTTTGACGGTAAGACAGTATTTTTCGTATATTTCTAATTATTTTTACATTGTTGTAAAAAAATTTTTTTTCTTTTAATAACAAGTTTTGTTCTTTGTAACTTACCGTATATTTTTCTACTTGATCCAGAACGTGTTAAATGATGTCCTTTGAATTGGTACGCATGGCTTAATTTTTTTGCATTCCAAATAACCGTCGCGATCTCGTCTGTCCACATTTTCCCTTTCAAAATTGTTTCAATAATTTTTTTCTTTTTATTATTTACTTTTCTATAGGATATTTTTTCGGTTAGCATTTTTTCAAAATCAATTTTTAAAAAAAAAATGTAAAATTAGTCGATGCGTCTAGTGAGCTATTTAAACTACTATTAACACTACTATTAGCACTACTATTTATATTATCTCGAATTTCATTTTCACAATAGTTTTCTTTATAATTCGTCGTTGAACATTTATTAAACAATAAATCACGCAATCCGTATCTATTGTTCACAACATATGAGTGGACAAATGAAGATGACAAATTCAATTCGGTTGATAAAGTCACCCACACTTCATTTGTTGCTGACACAATAACTTTATTTATAATTATTTCACTTTTATGTGAAAGGATAGCATTTATTACATCGTTTCGATTAACCAAACATGGTTTCCCTCGACCACGTGTACTCATATTGAAAAAATAAAAAAAAACCTATCTAACCTTTTACACTTTAATTTTTACACGCTGTGAGATCAAATAAGAATGTTTTATTAGCAGTTATACCGTACCTGCAGTGGAGGAGCGACTGTGCCTCGTGATTACAAAATGACACAGTAGCGCCACACTTCAACAAAATCTAAAGGTTTTCAATGAAAAAAAACAAATCAGTTTAAAATTAATAATTTAATTTCACTTTTAATAAACTTAAGGACGTTCCCTTGCGTGCAGTTGTACTTAACTGAACTGTAGTTCTTTTCTATAAAGTTAACCTATAATGGCGCTGTAATAAGTTGAGCACGTTTCTACACGCACAAACGAAATTCATATTTATTAAATAGAATTCGTGCATTTCCTATCTTTCAAATATCAATAACTCAAAATTTAGTATTGTTTGCATAACTTTTCTTTACACCGATTGAATCATTATTATGTGTAGATTATAAAAAAAGGTTTTTAAAACAAATTCTAAAAAAAAACTTTAAGAGTCGTTAACCAAAACGTAAGTCAGAAAGAGGCAGACTATAGTATTCCTGTGTTAAAAATCACAACTTTGGAAGCTAATTATTTAAAAATTAATATGACATACGATATGAAAAATGAGCTCAATGAAAAGAGCGTAATAAAATAAAAATATATTTAAATTATCAAAAATAAAGCTTATTTTCGAAAATTAACATTCCAAGTCTTTTCAAACAGTACTGTACTAATTGATTTAAAGTTAGTATTACATTCTGTTAAAAAATTATTTCCTTTACTAAGAATTGTAATTTGGCATATTAAATAATGCCAAATGACAAATTCTAGAGGGAATGTAAAATACTGACATCACAGATTTCATAATTTTTGAAACCATGCTTCTTAATACACAAGGCTAGGCCGGTAGAGGGATAACGAAAAAAAAACGAGACGTAACAAAAATCATTCGACTCTATACGGTCTGCTGAGCCGGTCTGTGGCACAGTCGGTAGGAGCGTTGGATTCATATTCTTGGGGAACCGAGATCGAATCCCGCTCTCGGCTGTTTTTCAAACGAGCACCTCTGTTTCATGTGCTTTGTACACAGAACACACTTACGAGCTCCGTCGCTAAGGGATGAAAAAGTGCAGTTGTAAAAATCAACTGACCTTGCGTCCCAGTGGACCGGGGTTTGATTCCCTAGGAAAAATTAGAAAAAATAATTTTCGAAGTTTTTCCGAGGGAATAAACCCGAAAAACACAAAAATATACAAAAAAAAAGTCCTAATGGGCAAAATACCTGGTCATGGCCAAAGACAAGAAAACCAAATACGGTTAATAGTCAAAAGGCCAATTAAAATTATAAAAAAAAAAAAAAAAATATACGGTCTGCTGCTACGAACTTTAGTATTAACAAGTACACATATATTCTTTACTCTCTTTTCCTCTCGCCCTCTCTCATTTACTCTTAAATGTCACTCCGCTATAGAAATGTACGTGCATATACGCTACCTAAAGTAAATGTGCGCGTCGAATATGATATGGTTGATGTTTATGAAATATATATATATATATATATATATATATATATATATATATATATATATATATATATATATGCATATTTATTCTTTGCTCTCTCTATTTCTTTAGTCATTGTGCACTTTCTTTATAATCGCAATCACATATACCTAAATATGTTTTTTCTAATAATTTATATTAATATCTAATTTTATATTATTTTTTTAAATTTATTAATAGATCAAATTAAATATAACTAATTCTAATAAAAAATATTATAATATTTTCAATTGCCACACTCTCTCTAGTCATATATTTATATATAATAAAAGCATAGCTTCTGTCGGCCAGTCCTAAAAATTTTTAAAGTATGCTTTAATTATTTTCTTTCAGTTTAAGTAATAAAAAACATAATATAAAAATATTTCAAAAAATTTGTAAATAAAGTGAGGAATTGTGACGTCAGTAACTATATATAAATTCTCCATACAGACGTATAAATAACTTTGTGAAACGTTTTTAATATCTTAAAAATAAAGTGTATTAATAGTACGCTAATTGTTTTAGATTTATTATGTATAAATTCTATTACATCACCTTAATTTATGCGTACAGGCGTAATGTCCGTTTCACATATCCACAAAGAATTAAAAAGAGGGCTAAATAATGTTACACTCATATTAAAAACATTTTCAAAGGGATAGAAAGTTAAAAAACATTTTCAAAGAGAGTGACGACAGTGGCAAAAACTCCTACATCAATGAAATATAAAATACTACCTTTACAGTTTTTAAAATTTTTGATTCTTAAACTAAAAGTTTCTAAAATATTTTTGTATTATATCTTTCGATTTTAAATAATTGAAGGCATGACAGAGATATTTCTTATGTACAAATTATGCATCCTATTTCTCAGCATTGTTAACTAGAAGCTTATACCTGTTTTAAAATGAAAGCTGAGCTCAAATCCTTTCTAAAAAGCACCTATAGGATCTCAAAATATTATTTTTTCTTAAAGTAGAGCGTAATAAATATTGGACCCAATTTCAGCTTTTATTATTAATTAATATTTTAAACAGTAAATTCAGGCCCAATCTTTACTACGCTCTAAATTCGGGAAAAAATAATATTGAAATACGATAAGTGCTATTTCGAGAGGATTTGAGCTCAGCTTTCATTTGAAGTTATAAGTTTCTAGCTAACAATGCTGAGAAAAAACTATAAGCGTTTGAAAATCTAGTAACTTTTTTTGTAATTTTTTTCAATTAGCTGTAATTAGGGAAATATTGAACGTTGGCCTCTAAAATTTCGGCTTTCTTCATGTTTCTGCATCCAGAAAATATTCCTGAAATTTGAGCGAAATCGGTGACCCGAAAATAAAACACTCCTTGTTAGTTTCTATATGCATATGTAACTTGATTAAATTATAAGAGCATTTATTTAATCAATATATTTTGTTTCAAATTTTTCAAAATAATTGGAAAGTATATAATATGGAAAAATTATGATAGATTATCGAAAAAAGCGACTGATTCTCAGCTAAAGTTTAGTCTTTACATCGATGACACTCCGTTCAATATTTTTGAAGTGGTTGTGGTACCAGCTTTTTTCGCGACAATATGCTGCAGCAAAATATTTTACTTTATGCATGATGCATAAATAATTCACAAAAAATTTTCAATCAGTTAAATATTACTTTGCAATAATATTTCACATAATACCATGCCAATAAGAATGGAAATTATTGAAGTATTACGATAAAAACGTTCACTTAATGCCTAGAATTCTTCATACAAATCATTTGGTCCCTTGAATCCTATAGGTACCTTGCTGAATTCTTTCTGAAGTTTTCAGTAACTCACTTTTTTCATTGTGTTATGCCGCGATAACATATGATCTGATTTCACAAATAATTTCAGGATATTTTCAGGCAAATTATCCACTGGTCATTTTTGACTACACAGTGGTTTTCAGTGATTTTTCATGTAATACCATACCGATAAGATTAATAATTATGAAAATATGAGGGTGAATAATATTTAAATAATATATTAGTTATTCTGATTGGAGAGATTGACTACGGCAAAAAAGCGGAAATTTTGAGCTATTGTACGATAGTCCAAGTCATTTTTCTCATTGATTTCTGAAGGTATGCCGCTAACTTCTTTTTGAAGTTGACGGTGTACTCACTTTTTTAAGGTGGTTCGATGCCCATAATCATAATACTATAGTTGTAAAGAAAATTTTATTATAGGTTAATACTCTTGCGCGTGTACAGCTCACCACGATTAAGTTTTTTGGCCCGCAGCTGCTTGGCTATCTATGTATAATATAACCTATTCGTAGATTGCTTATAAAAAATGTATTGAAACAGGGCCGCCACACATCAGCTGAGCTGGTATACGTACTGAAAATGCAAAATATTGTAGTTTCTAATTAAATATTTTTTCTAAATGGGTGTCAACGAAACAGTTAATGCATATCAATCAAAAAGTAATTATCTTAACTATCTCTGGCCAGGTTTCGAATATTTTTGTTTCACAATGCACAAAGATATGGCATGAAATGTATCAACTTTCGATAGATTACCATATTAACTAATGTTAAAAAGTTAATTTTCAGAATGTTCATTTGAAAAAATGAAGTCGTGAACAGGGTCTCAAATTTTGATAAAACTTGTATCGAACCTTAATAAACAATCTCACAAAGTTTAATAATCATGGTATCACAAGTAATTTACTATTGAACCACCTTAAAGAAATTATGCCGCGGGAAAATATTAGATACCACGGATAATTTACGGATAATTTACGGGAAATTATGCACTTCCTACTTTTCACTCTGCAGTGATATTTCACATAATACCATACTAATAAACTCATGAATAACGAAAGTTTTACCATGAAGAATGTTCAGCTAAGATATCAGTAATTCGGATTTCACAGATTGATTACGGCAAAAAAACGGCAAATTTCGAGCTATTTTACAATGGTCTAAGTCATTTTTTTCATTGATTTCTGACGGTACGCCGCTAACTTCTTTTTGAAGTTGACGGTGTACTCACTTTTTTAAGGAAATTATGACGTGGCAAAATATTGGATTTTACGCATAATTTACGGATAATTTACGGCAAATTATCCACTTCCTACTTTTCACTCTGCAGTGATATTTCACATAATACCATACTAATAAACTCATGAATAACGAAAGTTTTACGATGAAGAATGTTCAGCTAAGATATCAGCAATTCGGATTTCACAGATTGATTACAGCAAAAAAACGGCAAATTTCGAGCTATTTTACAATGGTCTAAGTCATTTTTTTTCATTGATTCCTGACGGTACGCCGCTAACTTCTTTTTGAAGTTGGCGGTGTACTCACTTTTTAAAGGAAATTATGAAGTAACAAAATATTGGATATCACGGATAATTTACGAATAATTTACGGCAAATTATCAACTTCCTACTTTTCACTCTGCAGTGATATTACATATAATACCATACTAATAAGATCATGAATTATGAAAGTACTACGATGAAGAACGTTCAGCTAATATATCGGTAATTCGGATTTGACAGATTAATTACGGCAAAGAAGCGGCAAATTTTAAGCTATTTTACGATGATCTGAGTCATTTTTTTCATTGATTTCTAAAGGTACGTCGCTAACATCTTTTTGAAGTTGGCGGTGTACTAACTTTTTTAAGGAAATTATGACGTGGCAAAATATTGGATTTTACGCATAATTTACGGATAATTTACGGCAAATTATCCATTTCCTACTTTTCACTCTGCAGTGATATTTCACATAATACCATACTAATAAACTCATGAATAACCAAGGTTTTACGATGAAGAATGTTCAGCTAAGATATCAGCAATTCGGATTTCACAGATTGATTACGGCAAAAAAACGGCAAATTTTGAGCTATTTTACAATGGTCGGAGTCATTTTTTTCATTGATTTCTGACGGTACGCCGCTAACTTCTTTTTAAAGTTGGCGGTGTACTCACTTTTTCAAGGAAATTATGACGTGGCAAAATATTGGATTTTACGCATAATTTACGGATAATTTACGGCAAATTATCCACTTCCTACTTTTCACTCTGCAGTGATATTACGCATAATACCATACTAATAAACTCATGAATAACGAAAGTTTTACGATGAAGAACGTTCAGCTAAGATATCAGTAATTCGGATTTCACAGATTGATTACGGAAAAAAAACGGCAAATTTCGAGCTATTTTACAATGGTCCAAGTCATTTTTTTCATTGATTTCTGACGGTACGCCGCTAACTTCTTTTTGAAGTTGGCGGTGTACTCACTTTTTCAAGGAAATTATGACGTGGCAAAATATTGGATATCACGGATAATTTACGAAAAATTTATGGCAAATTATCAACTTCCTACTTTTCACTCTGCATCATATTACACATAATACCACACTAATAAGATCATGAATTATGAAAGTATTACGATGAAGAACGTTCAGCTAAGATATCGGTAATTCGGATTAGACAGATTAATTACGGCAAAAAAGCGGCATATTTTAAGCTATTTTACGATGATCTGAGTCATTTTTTTCATTGATTTCTAAAGGTACGTCGCTAACTTCTTTTCGAAGTTGGCGGTGTACTAACTTTTTTAAGGAAATTATGCCGCGGGAAAATATTGGATTTCACGGATAATTTACGGATAATTTACGGCAAATTATCCACTTCCTACTTTTCACTCTGCAGTGATATTTCACATAATACCATACTAATAAGCTCATGAATCATAAAAGTTTTACGATGAAGAATGTTCAGCTAAGATATCAGTAATTCGGATTTCACAGATTGATTACGGCAAAAAAACGGCAAATTTCGAGCTATTTTACAATGGTCTAAGTCATTTTTTTCATTGATTTCTGACGGTACGCCGCTAACTTCTTTTTGAAGTTGGCGGTGTACTTACTTTTTCAAGAAAATTATGATGTGGCAAAATATTGGATATAGCGGATTATTTACGGATAATTTACGGCAAATTATCCACTTTCTACTTTTCACTCTGCAGTGATATTACACATAATACCATACTAATAAGATCATGAATTATGAAAGTATTACGATGAAGAACGTTCAGCTAAGATATCGGTAATTCGGATTTGACAAATTAATTACGGCAAAAAAGCGGGAAATTTGAAGCTATTTTACGATGATCTGAGTCATTATTTTCTTTGATTTCTTACGGTACGCCGCTAACTTCTTTTTGAAGTTGGCGGTGTACTTACTTTTTCAAGGAAATAATAACGTGGCAAAATATTGGATTTTACGCATATTTTACGGATAATTTACGGCAAATTATCCACTTCCTACTTTTCACTCTGCAGTGATATTTCACATAATACCATACTAATAAGCTTATGAATAATGAAAGTTTTACGATGAAGAATGTTCAGCTAAGATATCAGCAATTCGGATTTCACAGATTGATTACAGCAAAAAAACGGCAAATTTCGAGCTATTTTACAATGGTCTAAGTCATTTTTTTCATTGATTCCTGACGGTACGCCGCTAACTTCTTTTTGAAGTTGGCGGTGTACTCACTTTTTAAAGGAAATTATGAAGTAACAAAATATTGGATATCACGGATAATTTACGAATAATTTACGGCAAATTATCAACTTCCTACTTTTCACTCTGCAGTGATATTACATATAATACCATACTAATAAGATCATGAATTATGAAAGTACTACGATGAAGAACGTTCAGCTAAGATATCGGTAATTCGGATTTGACAGATTAATTACGGCAAAGAAGCGGCAAATTTTAAGCTATTTTACGATGATCTGAGTCATTTTTTTCATTGATTTCTAAAGGTACGTCGCTAACATCTTTTTGAAGTTGGCGGTGTACTAACTTTTTTAAGGAAATTATGACGTGGCAAAATATTGGATTTTACGCATAATTTACGGATAATTTACGGCAAATTATCCATTTCCTACTTTTCACTCTGCAGTGATATTTCACATAATACCATACTAATAAACTCATGAATAACGAAAGTTTTACGATGAAGAATGTTCAGCTAAGATATCAGCAATTCGGATTTCACAGATTGATTACAGCAAAAAAACGGCAAATTTCGAGCTATTTTACAATGGTCTAAGTCATTTTTTTCATTGATTCCTGACGGTACGCCGCTAACTTCTTTTTGAAGTTGGCGGTGTACTCACTTTTTAAAGGAAATTATGAAGTAGCAAAATATTGGATATCACGGATAATTTACGAATAATTTACGGCAAATTATCAACTTCCTACTTTTCACTCTGCAGTGATATTACATATAATACCATACTAATAAGATCATGAATTATGAAAGTACTACGATGAAGAACGTTCAGCTAAGATATCGGTAATTCGGATTTGACAGATTAATTACGGCAAATAAGCGGCAACTTTTAAGCTATTTTACGATGATCTGATACATTTTTTTCATTAATTTCTAAAGGTACGTCGCTAACTTCTTTTTGAAGTTGGCGGTGTACTCACTTTTTTAAGGAAATTATGCCGCGGGAAAATATTGGATTTCACGGATAATTTACGGATGATTTACGACAAATTATCCACTTCCTACTTTTCACTCTGCAGTGATATTTCACATAATACCATACTAATGAGCTCATGAATAATGAAAGTTTTACGATGAAGAATGTTCAGCTAAGATATCAGTAATTCGGATTTCACAGATTGATTACGGCAAAAAAACGGCAAATTTTGAGCTATTTTACAATGGTCGGAGTCATTTTTTTCATTGATTTCTGACGGTACGCCGCTAACTTCTTTTTAAAGTTGGCGGTGTACTCACTTTTTCAAGGAAATTATGACGTGGCAAAATATTGGATTTTACGCATAATTTACGGATAATTTACGGCAAATTATCCACCTCCTACTTTTCACTCTGCAGTGATATTACGCATAATACCATACTAATAAACTCATGAATAACGAAAGTTTTACGATGAAGAACGTTCAGCTAAGATATCAGTAATTCGGATTTCACAGATTGATTACGGAAAAAAAACGGCAAATTTCGAGCTATTTTACAATGGTCCAAGTCATTTTTTTCATTGATTTCTGACGGTACGCCGCTAACTTCTTTTTGAAGTTGGCGGTGTACTCACTTTTTCAACGAAATTATGACGTGGCAAAATATTGGATATCACGAATAATTTACGAAAAATTTATGGCAAATTATCAACTTCCTACTTTTCACTCTGCATCATATTACACATAATACCACACTAATAAGATCATGAATTATGAAAGTATTACGATGAAGAACGTTCAGCTAAGATATCGGTAATTCGGATTAGACAGATTAATTACGGCAAAAAAGCGGCATATTTTAAGCTATTTTACGATGATCTGAGTCATTTTTTTCATTGATTTCTAAAGGTACGTCGCTAACTTCTTTTTGAAGTTGGCGGTGTACTAACTTTTTTAAGGAAATTATGACGTGGGAAAATATTGGATTTTACGCATAATTTACGGATGATATACGGCTAATTATTCACTTCCTACTTTTCACTCTGCAGTGATATTTCACATAATACCATACTAATAAGCTCATGAATAACAAAAGTTTTACAATAAAGAATGTTCAGCTAAGATATCAGTAATTCAGATTTCACAGATTGATTACGGCGAAAAAACGGCTAATTTCGAGCTATTTTACAATGGTCCAAGTCATTTTTTTCATTGATTTCTGACGGTAAGCCGCTAAGTTCTTTTTGAAGTTGGCGGTGTACTCACTTTTTCAAGGAAATTATGACGTGGCAAAATATTGGATATCACGGATAATTTACGAATAATTTACGGCAAATTATCAACTTCCTACATTTCACTCTGCAGTGATATTACACATAATACCATACTAATAAGATCATAAATTATGAAAGTATTACGATGAAGAACGTTCAGCTAATATATCGGTAATTCGGATTTGACAGATTAATTACGGCAAAAAAGCGGCAAATTTTAAGCTATTTTACGATGATCTGAGTCATTTTTTTCATTGATTTCTAAAGGTACGTCGCTAACTTCTTTTCGAAGTTGGCGGTGTACTAACTTTTTTAAGGAAATTATGCCGCGGGAAAATATTGGATTTCACGGATAATTTACGGATAATTTACGGCAAATTATCCACTTCCTACTTTTCACTCTGCAGTGATATTTCACATAATACCATACTAATAAGCTCATGAATCATAAAAGTTTTACGATGAAGAATGTTCAGCTAAGATATCAGTAATTCGGATTTCACAGATTGATTACGGCAAACAACGGCTAATTTCGAGCTATTTTACAATGGTCTAAGTCATTTTTTTCATTGATTTCTGACGGTACGCCGCTAACTTCTTTTTGAAGTTGGCGGTGTACTCACTTTTTCAAGGAAATTATGACGTGGCAAAATATTGGATTTTACGCATAATTTACGGATAATTTACGGCAAATTATCCACTTTCTACTTTTCACTCTGCAGTGATATTTCACATAATACCATACTAATAAACTCATGAATAACGAAAGTTTTACGATGAAGAATGTTCAGCTAAGATATCAGTAATTCGGATTTCACAGATTGATTACGGCAAAAAAACGGCAAATTTCGAGCTATTTTACAATGGTCTAAGTCATTTTTTTCATTGATTTCTGACGGTACGCCGCTAACTTCTTTTTGAAGTTGGCGGTGTACTTACTTTTTCAAGAAAATTATGATGTGGCAAAATATTGGATTTTACGCATATTTTACGGATAATTTACGGCAAATTATCCACTTCCTACTTTTCACTCTGCAGTGATATTTCACATAATACCATACTAATAAGCTTATGAATAATGAAAGTTTTACGATGAAGAATGTTCAGCTAAGATATCAGTAATTCGGAATTCACAGATTGATTGCGGCAAAAAAGCGGCGAATTTCGAGCTATTTAACGATGGTCTGGGTCATTTTTTTCATTGATTTCTTACGGTACGCCGCTAACTTCTTTTTGAAGTTGGCGGTGTACTTACTTTTTCAAGGAAATAATAACGTGGCAAAATATTGGATTTTACGCATATTTTACGGATAATTTACGGCAAATTATCCACTTTCTACTTTTCACTCTGCAGTGATATTCCACATAATACCATACTAATAAGATCATGAATTATGAAAGTATTAAAAATTTTGAGCTATTTTACGATGGTCTAAGTCAATTTTTTTATTGATGTTCGAAGGTACGCCGCCAACTTCTTTTTGAAGTTGGCGGTGTACTCACTTTTTTAAGGAAGTTATGCCGCGGCAAAATATTGGATTTCACGGATAATTTACGGCAAATTATCTAATAGTTATTTTCATAGTACAGAAAAAGTACTGAGCCAACTTTAGGGGAGTCTATTAAAAGATTTGGCGATCGAGCTGTTGCAAATGGACAAGACATAACGCCTGCCGAACAAATTGTCAATTTAGTTAAATTTAAAGATTTAAAAGTGAAAGTATTTTTAATTTTGGAAAAAAATATTGAAAAATTTGATGCGTTAGTGAATAAAAATATAAAACCATGTCCAAATACAACAAAAATTTTTCAATCGATTTGGTCAAAAACCAACAAAAAGGTTTTAAACCTCCATTATTTATCTTGTTCATCTTGTGTATTGGATAGTTTATATGATTCACCATGTAGACACTTTACTTTGCAACCAAGTAGCTGGTCTGTTGAATGTAATCATAAAAAAAGTAAATGCTGCGAAAACAAATAAAATAAAAAAAGCTGTTAAAAAGTCTGTAAAAAAACAAAAAGTTATAAAGATTGTGCAAGAGGTTACCCAAGAGTCTGTAAAAAATTAAAAAAATAAGAAAACTGTACATAACATCGTTCAGAAAATTACTAGGAAACAGAATAATAAGACTAGACAGCAACCAGAAGGTAAGGAAATTTATGAGAAAAATACTGAGGGACATGTTAAAACAAAAACTCGTTCTGTACACAAATGTAAAAATAATTAAAACTAGAGTTCATTCTGTTTGTTAATGGTTTATTATTATTCTTAAAAAAATAATTAATTTTTTATAATATTTATATATATATATATATTATGATACGTGAAAAATTGTTATATATTATCATATTAAAAAAAATTATACTGTATAAGTTGTTCCGGAGCATAAAACGGACTGTGAAATAAAGATTAAAAAGACAAATCTTGTGTTACTTTTTATGAAAAATAAATATTTTTTTTTAAGATGATTAAATTGGTTTATTTATTTATTATTACACATAATTTAACTTACTTTTCAAAAATAATTAAAAAATCACGAAAAAATAAAAATTGTGTAAAAAAACTTTAATAATGTTTGGTGCGTTGCATTAAAAATTTGCACCACGTTAAAATTTGTATTTTTATATCAGAAGGAACGCATGATAACAATTTCAAACATGTGCTCGAGATTTAAATAACAAATTTTTTTTCATAATAAAATCCTAAGTTTTTGATAATTGCCCATATACAATTATTTTTCTGAATACAATGTAAGATGATTGTAAGTATTGATTCAATTATTATAATGTACTTAACATAATACAATGAATAATTTAAAAATGTAAAATCGTCAAATTTTATGATTTATCATTTAAATAATTTGATTAAAGAAGGTAAAATTGTTTTGAACTAAATGCAGGTATATTAAATGTGCATTCAAATTTCTTTAAAATATTTTAATGATTCCATTTCGAATAATAATTCTGTTCGCTATTAATATTATACAAATAATAAATAACAGAACTACATCAACATGAACACAAGAATTTATGATACAATTTGAGAATTAAAGTTAAAATAAATTTTGTAAGATATCGTGATTAACATTCAAAAATGTCATAATAAGATGTAATAAAAACAATAAATCAGAATTTAAGTAAAGCAAAATTGAATTTATAGTAAAGCTCTTAGGTATTAAAAAATTCTTATATAAAGCTTTAGCTTCTCTTACTTAAATTTTTATTAATACATATGTTATTGTTATATTGCTATTATTCATAAATATAACTATTGTAAAAACAAGTAAATAATATATATTCCAATTTTTTATAACCATGTAATATCAACCAGATTAACTTTTTAAATTCTAAATATTCTTATTTCACAATAGATTTTCAATGGTATGATAAAAATTATACTCAATCGCAGCCCTTGACAAAAGTAGATCCATCTTCGAATCCTGGTATAAAACTATTACTTTTTTCATTTATAATGTTAAATTAAAGATTTTAATATAATTTCAGTTTTTTTTCTCAAGATGGTACAGATTCTTATGATTCTTTTTTTGAATTCTATTGAATCAAAATATCATACATTCACAAGTAAGTTAAATATTTCAAGTTTAAAATATTATGAACTATTATATTTTAAAAACACTTATAAAATTTTAAATTATGAATTTTTTTAATTTAAAATTTATTATGATAAATTCTTATGTTTTCAACAGCGGTTCTCATCCAAAACATTGAAGGAAAAAATAAGCAGCCAAATCGTAACCTTTTTGTGGCTAAACCCGAATCGGTACTTTTTTGTGGCCAAACCCGAATCGTCACCTTCTTGTGGCTAAACCCGAATCGGAACCTTATTGTGGCTTTATCCGAATCGTTACTTTTTTTTGGCCAATTTCGAATCGTTACTTCTTCATCCCACCTGACGACATAAAATATCAAAAAAATGAAAAATCTAAAATTAAAAAAAATCTTTTAAATGGCTATTTTATTATAAATACACTAAGAAAACCAATTTTCAATAGCTTCAGCAAAAGTTATTCAAAATGCTAAATAAATAAATACAAACACTTTTTTACTAAATCTCAAAATGCTTCAAAATTAAAACCACGCTAAGAAAATCAATTTTCAGATGTTTATTTTATTTTGGGGTTTGAAAATTATTCCCATTTAAATTTTTAAGCAAATTCATCAGGTAATTTACAAAAAATACCAAAAAAATTACCAGGAGAGGCCCAGGCCTCCGGATCACGGATTTCGCTCAAACTTTGGGATAAGTTTCTAGATGTCAAAATATGGAGATAACCAGAATTTTAGACCCTAACGCCCAAAATTTCCCTAGTTATAGGCAATTAGAGAAAATCACTAAAAAAGTTACTAGATTTCCAAACGCTTATAGTTCTTTAGCATTAACAACTAGATACTTGTAATTGTTTTTAAATAAAAGCTGAGCTCAAACCCTTTCGAAATAGCACCTACAGCATATCAAAATATTATTTGTTCCCATAGCTACAGTGTTATAAAAATTGTACTACATTTTAGCATTTATTATTAATTAATGTTTTTGAAAGGAAATTCACGTCAAAATCTTATAACGCTGTAACGTTGGGAAAAAATAATATTTTGATATGCTACAAGCACTATTTTGAAAGGATTTGAGGTCAGCTTTCATTCGAAAATGGTTTTAAGCTTCTAACTATTAATGCTAAAGAGCTATAAGCGTTTGGAAATCTAGTAACTTTTTCAGTGATTTTCTTTAATTACCTATAACTAGGGAAATTTTTAGCGTTAGGGTCTAAAATTCTGGTTTTCTTCATATTTTGACACCTAGAAACTTATCCCAAAGTTTGAGCAAAATCCGTGATCCGGAGGCCTGGGCCTCTCCTAGTTAGTTTTAGACGGTTCAAATTTTAAATAATTGACTGAAAAACTATGCCGTTATCATGAAGGGGGGAATTTTTTTCAATCATAAGTGCAAATGATTAGAAAATCGTCATTTAAAGATGCTCCTTCAATTTTTTTCTTTACATAAAATTTTTAAAAAATCAAGATTTTTGGTAGAATTTGACATATACGAATGTATGCATATATATACATAGGCCAGTTAATAGACCGAAAAAAAGTCTTATTTTGCCAAAATTAGTAACCAGCATCGACCTATGCGATCATTTAAAAGATAGTCCGTAGATGTTTACTTATATGTTTTGGACTAGCAACTATGATTTATTAATTAGTTATTAACAAATTAGTGCAAAAAACGCGTTTCCTCTTTTGTTTTTTGCTAATAAAACGAAAACTATTTGACAAATCGGTATGGTAGAGAATTAAATTATCAACAAAACGAGAGGTCAAACGATCCGATCAGTTTATTAAAACCGAAGAAAATTCGGAAAAACCGGAAAATTTTTCATTTAAAAAAAAAATTCATAGCTCTGTTGTTTATGAATATTAAGAGCTGAAATTTGACACAGTAGTAGATAATTATATCTACTTTTAACATGCCGAAGGCAGGTGCTATCGGATAATTAGTTTCTGCGCAATTGCAATTTTTTTTTCGGTATTCTTCCTATCTTTATATTACCGATTGAGAACGTCGTACATACATTTTTAAAACGGTTTTTAAAACTAGAAACAATATACTATTAAACGTATATTCTAAGTTTCCATTAAAATTGTGTAAAAAGGATGAATTATGCACTCGAACATCGACGTAAACGGTCGAGAAAGGATTTCTGCTAGGTCGAAATGCAAAGAAACTCAGAATTTCTGCTGGGTGAGGCGAGATCTATTGCAACTAACGCAGTACTAACGAACCAAAGTATAAAAATTTCGGCGACCGCCAGATACTGGCGCCGTATAGGCTAATAGCGACAGCTGTTGTTGTTACTATAACCTTATTCGAAGTTCTAAAACATGAATTCTAAAATTTAAATACGCGCAATGTATTTATACATGCATATGAATCTTTTATATATGTTTCTTTTCTATTTTTTATATTGATGCCGTGTCGTATGTCGTTATGAAATACATTTTGATTATTGACAACGATGTTTTAATAGTGTTTTTATGTTTTCATTCGTTATTAATATTTTAAATAATTTATGTTTATAATTCATATTTTTGATAAGTTTTATAGGTTACATTTTTGCGTATAATGCGTCATTTTGCAATTGACCGTAATTGTTAGTGTTCAATTTTTTCGATTTATTATTCATATTTTATTAAAAATATTTATATTTATCATTTTTATTTATTTTTAGATTAATAATTCGCATTATTTTTTTGATATATCATTTGTATTTATTTTCCGATTTATCATTAATATTTTTTTAGATTCACTGTTGAAAAAAATATTAAATTTAATGTAAAATTTGAAACTGGCTTCCAATCCATGTAAATAATTTTTAAAATTAATTTTTAAAATCAATAACTTTACCTTAATTTTACCAGAAAATTGCATAAAAATTAATAATTTTATCATAATTTTAAGAATTAATTTTTATAATTAATGATACGAATTGGAAGCTAGTTTCATATTTTACATTTGATTTAATATTTTTTTCAACGATGTTTATCATTTGTATTTGTTTTTAGATTTATCATAACACTGAAAAAAAAAATTTTCTGGATTCAAGTAAATATTTTCTAAAGGAAATGATTTACTTGAATTTACCAATGAATTACTTATTTATTATCAGATTGATGTAGGTCGTCACGGAACGAATTTTTTTTTGCCTGAAAACTATGTGAATGTGTTCTAATACTCAAGAGAAGATGTGGAGACCCCGAAATACGGATTTAAAAAATTTTTTCACGACGCTATAGCCTATTTTGTGTTGAATGTTAAAATGAAAGGTGAAAAAATAAAAATGGACTTCCGTATTCAAAATGCTCTATCTCCGTCAATTTTTGACTTTTCAAGACGATTTTTGTTTAAATGTGAGGAATACAGTCTAGTTTTAAATGCCGTTCCGATTTTTGCGATGCGAGTTGATCCCTCCGAGTTATTCATGAAAAACCTAGAAAAAACGATTTTTTTAAATGCAATTTTCTCAAAAACTATATTTTTTTTTTTAATTTTTATGTTTTTATACGTAAAAAATGCTAACTTTTAGGATAGGTAAGAATATGCTATTTTGCCTTATTTTTTTAAACAGGTTTTCGAACGTATTTTTTATATTTTTCATTTTAAAGCATTGATACTATAGCACATCGTACCATTTTTTCAACTACTACGTTTTCTTACGATTCGTTCATACTTTTATTTATTAATGTGATAAAAATATTAACAAAAATATTAGCATATTCTTACCTATCCTAAAAGTTAGCATTTTTTACGTATAAAAAAATGTAAAAATTTAAAAAAAAAATATAGTTTTTGAGAAAATTGCATTAAAAAAAATCGTTTTTTCTAGATTTTTCATGACTCGGAGGGATCAACTCCCATCGCAAAAATCGGAACGGCATTTAAAACTAGACTGTATTCCTCACATTAAAAAAAAATTGTCTCGAAAAGTCAAAAATTGGCGGAGATACAGCATTTGGAATACGGAGGTCCATTTTCCTTTTTTCACCTTTCATTTTAACATTTAACGCAAAATAGGCTATAGCGTCGTAAAAATAGTATATTACGCACCGAGGGAGGGAAGGGGGACATTCTATCCCACGCGTATGTTATCGCCCGAGCCGAAGGCGCGGGTTAAGATGTCCCCCTCCACTCTCGTGGCGCGTATACAATTTTTTTTACCATAGCCAAGCCGAAAGTTGTCAACTAAAATTAGGTTTAACGTAAACGTTTTGCTATATTGTTCTACTAGATACACTACACGATATCACACTACACGGTAACACTCGTAATGATAATTCATTAATAAAAAAAGATGTTATGAATTATTCTAATTTTTCATCACACACATTTTTAAAGATTCTATGCTTTGTTCTACTATACACACTACACGGTAACACTCGTAATGATAGTTCATTAATAAAAAAAAATTTATCATTTAATCTGATAGAGTTATTCTTCGATAAACTCTGTTTCAATGCACACATTTTTCATCACACACATTTTTAACTAAATAATAATATAATACAATGTATACATTTTGTTTTTTTTTGTTTCAAATTTAAGAGATTTTGAAAAAGAAACAGAAAAAGATTTTGATATCTGCCTTTGTTTTGTTCTTACTATGACTTTTGATGAAGAGCAAAAAGGCTAGGTATATTAGTCATTATATGGGGAAAAGAAAGAGACGGAGAGATATAACGTATGCTATACTCTGTCATTAGCGCCTGTGCAGAACGTTCTTTTTGCTTCCTGCTCCGTCAAGAAAGTGAGATTTTCGGTGGTAGTAGTGGGGATGAAAGTAGAAACTTTCGGGTTGGATATGGTAAAAAATTTTTTAATGCCGTATTTCGGGGTCTCCACATCGTCTCTTGAGTATTAGAACACATTCACATAGTTTTCAGCCAAAAAAAAATTCGTTCTGTGACGGCCTGCATGAATCTGAATGGAATCCACTATTAAATTAATTTTTTCCATCAAAAAACATTCACTTGAATTAAGTATCAAATTAACTAATAATTTAGTACTTTTTTTGAGTATATGTTTACTTATATTGGAATACCAATTCCTTCGATCAATTAAAATCCCTGTTCTTTGATTTCCTTAATAAAATAAAAACTTAATTTAATAAAATATATAGTCGAAAACAAATCATACATTGTTCCTAATTAAGAAAATATTTACTGAATGATCGATAGTAAATGTAGTACTTTAATTAAATGTATAAAATTCTAAAACCAAGAAAATATTTACTTAAATCTAATCTCTGATTTTGTTATGAGAAAGAATATGAAATACTTAGAATAAGAATCTGATTTGAAAATTTGAATAACTTGAATTTATAAATAATTCACTTAAAATAAAAATATTGTTTGCTTAAATGTATAACATATAATTATTACACAGAATTTAAAACAATTATTTACTTTAATAGAGCAATCAGATATTTCATTGAAGTAAAAAATATTCAAATGTAGAATATCATTTACTTGAAACAAGATAGGCAATTATCTTGAAAGTAACAACCAACGGCAAGTAAATATTTTGCAACGAGTCCAAAATGCATTTTTATTATTAAAATGAAAAAAAAATTCAATTAAGTAAATTTGCAGGTTCGGTCGATAAGGTAGATAGGTTTTAATGTATTTTTAAGATGAAGAAAAAAATAATAATTAGAAAAATTTATTTTTTATTAAAGAACACAGAGAAATATATGATAGAATTTTCTATGAAAAAATTTTCAAAAAAATTAAATACTAATTCAAATTTGAATGAAAAGCCCACCGTAGGCCGGTTTGCGTGTTCGAATCTCATTCGCCGATGGACCATAAGAGAAGCGTAGCGCTCCTTATCTCTCACCATTGGTAAGAGAAAGAGAGGCAAAGAGACACGATGCTAACGCGTTGGTACAGTGTTATATTTACTTATAACATTATTTTAATGAATTCCTTAATCGTTTGACACCTTATACATATTGGACACTGAGAAATAAAATATAATTTTCTTATTAATGTTTAAATTAATTTTAAAATATTTAAAATTCTACCTTAAAGTAGACATAAATACCTTTATTTTAAGCCCTATTAAGCTTATTTTACTCCAGCCATACTTCCATGATCATTCGATGAACCTTCGAATCCATAATTCCTGCACCGTAAGGTTTCTAATGACTTAATGAACTAATTTGACTCTACCAAACGGATTTGGCTTCAGTATTGATGTCATTTTTGTTTGGATGTAGGGATTTTTTAAAAACCAAAATTTTTTTACTTTTTAAGAAAAATTTCTAATTTTTTAACAAAAAATCTCAATTTTTTAAATAAATTTAAATATTTTTGGATTTTTTTACCACTTCTAGTCATTTAATTTCAAAACCCTATATTCATGCAAGAATAACATCCATACTGAAGCCAAATCTATTTGGTAAATTTAAATTAGTTCATTAGGTCATCAGAAACCTTACGGTGCAGGAATTATGGATTCGAAGGTACATCGAGTGATCATGGGAGTATGGCTGGAGTGAAATAAGCCCAGCAGGGCTTAAAATGAAGGTATTTATATTTACTTCAAGGTAGTATTTTAAATATTTCAAGATTAATTTAAACATTATTAAGAAAATTGTATTCTATTTCTCAAGGTTCAATATGTATATACCCCCTTAAAAAAATTATTCAAGTTAAGCATTTTTTTTTCATTATTAGAAAATTTTAATATTTTAAATCGATTAATAGATGAAGTAACTGTTATTAAAAATATGTAAGTTAAACTAAGTTTGAATCCTTAGCGTAAACGGGGCTTGCAAAGCATCTAATTAATAGCAAAGATTTTATAAGAAGAATTAACTGAGAAAAATGATTATTTTTATGGAGAGAACATAGTAATTCTATAATTTGCAATTTTTTCTATAAGATAAAGTACTCGCCATGAATAAGTTTGCATTATAAGGATAGTTTCTCACATAGATAAAATAGCTATTATCTTATGCAGTATCTATATGAGGGTATCCATGTACGCCGGAAATGAATACAAATAGGTCTATGCGCATATCTACTCGACAGTCTAGAGGAGATAGATTATCTAGATAATCATTCAAGAAAGAGGGGATCAGTGAGCTCCAGCTCAGGCAGCGAAAGGAGCTAAGAATCATTCTTTCTCTTACCGCTTTAGATTTGATACATATGACGCTTCAGTTAATTTTTTATTTGGTTTTTCTCTGTTAAAAGGAAGAAGGAAACGTGATTTTTTTTGTTTGTTTTTTTCGAGTGTTTTTTTTATATATACTTTCTTGTTCTTGCTATATTTATTTTTTATTTTGAATAAATAAAGCAATAGTTGAATCAAGGAGAAAAGAAAAACTTTGAAAATTATTTCGCGAGTGAACTTGAATTTATTCTTTTTTTTTTGTGTTTCTATTAGTAATCCTGCGTATAAGAACGATCTTTGCAGGATTACTTGCAATAATTATTGATTAAAAATAGAGTCAGTGTGATAACCGCAATACTAACCAACACAACAAATAAAAAAAGTTTTTTCGTACTAAAAAGGGGAAAGACTAGGCCTTCAGCTGAAAAGCCCCGAGTGGTGACTTTATTTTTGAATAAAGTTTCTGCGCATTGCACAAAAGCCTGATGGTGATGGATGTAAAATGGTGCTAAAAAGCTGCTCTTATCCTGTGGACATCACGTGCATTTTATGCCTGGTGACGCACAGTTTATCATACGCCAGGGATTAAGGCTATTTTGTTTGTTTCAGGTTATGTCCGAATAAATATTGCATTCGACCAACTCTAACAAGACGAGTTATAAAACCACTGAAAGAAAAGACAAAGAAAATCGAGATTAGTTCTTTTTTTTTATAAAATTGAAAGACTTTTCTTTTTTGTAAACTGCAATTCAATCAAAGTTTTATATTCCATTTTTTTTTAAACTTAAATTCAGATATTCAAAGATAGTATTTTTATTATGAAATTTTCAGTTTGATATCGTTAAAGTTAATTTAAATTATTTAAATATTCAACATATGATTAACTAAGAATTTTTTTCTTTTTAGTAAACAACCAAACTTTGTATCTGATATAAAATAAATGAGAATAATTTTCAAAAAGATGTCATGTATGTGACCAACTCAAACAAAAAGATAGCATTCTTTATTTCACAAACCATCTTATGTCAATTTTATGTGGGTCGTATATTAAGTGTAAATTTGCATGCTGATCTGTTATGTCCAATATGTAAAATAATAAATAGAATTTTTATGTAACATCAAATCAACGAACCCTATGGACATTGTTGAATCGTAAAGTCGGCGAGTATAATTACTTCACAAAGAAGAAGGCAAGATTGGTAACGTTCATTGAGATTCAATCTTTTTTTGCTGCTTATCCGTAAATAATTAGTCAAAGAATAATATATACATATATTTATTTTAATAAGAAAATTGAAGTTACTTGACTCAAGAAAATATTTAATTAAAATTTACAATATACCAAAAAATAATTTATTTCAAATTAGATAGGATTATCTTAAAAAGCTATGAAATTATATCTTTTTATTAAAAAATCTTTATTTAAATTTAGTAAACAAATAATCTAATAATGTCCTTTTTTAAGTAAATACTTATTTATGTTAGAAAATGAATTTTTTTAATCAAATTATTTGTTTTTAATTTTCTTAGACAGTAATTATTTTTTTGTCTTAATCAAATATTATACTTGGTGCTAAATAATAATAACTTAAATTGAGGAATTTTTGAATTTCTTCTTACAAGAAAAACTTTAAAAAATATAATTTGTTTTAAGAAACTATTTCATTAAAACAAAACCATAAATTATTTACTTAAAATAATCAAGTCAATTAATTTGAAAATAGCAAACGTAGGTAAGCAAATATTTAATAAAATGAAATTTTTCACATACTTGATTTTAAAAAATAAGTATTCACCTAAATCGCCCGCTGGGGGCATGCACGCGGGACATGCACCGCAAGCGCAGAGAAGACATCTTGCTTTGTATATAAGAGCCAAAACGTGCTTGCTTCGTAGAAGCGTTGCGGAAGGCACACGTTATAATTATTAATTCACTGACAGAAAAGATATCTCACAGCAAGTGAATGACTCCTTATTGATGTATCATTTAGATGGAAAACTAAATCCATCAGATAAGTAACTAAATGTTTGAATCGAAATTGCAGTTTTTGCTGCAAAGATATTATGTTACTTTCAAGTGGAATATGCTAGGACGTAAAACAAACATATTTATACCAGGACCAAGTATATTCCGTTTACCTTTAAATAACATTTCTGTCAGTGTTATATATGCGAGCATACAGGCGTAAACTAGTTTGTAAAAATACAATAGACTTAATTTATAAGTAAATATATTTATAAAAAAATATGTAACACATGTAAATGAATTGTTCTATAAAAAAGCTTATTGAAGTAAAGAGAAAAAGATAGGATAAAAGGCTTAACATATAAAATATAAATATATAATAGATTCAAGTAAGCAGTGAACTTGAAATAAAATTATACTTGATCCAAGTAAATAATGAATTGAAATTCATGTTCAATGTTTTAAACAAATATTTTCTACATTTTATTATATGAATATTTTTATTTTTTTTATCAAACAATATTTATTCAAATATATGAAATATTTACTTGAATTTAAAAACTAATTACTGTACTTAAAATTTTTCGATTTTAAACAAAAAAAATATTGTTTTGATTCTAAAAAATATTTTCTACATTTTAATAATTTAATATTCGTATTTATTTATTGTGAAACTGCATTTATTCGAATAAAATAAATATTTGCTTGGTATTACAAGTTAAAAATTTCATTGAAAATTATATAATTTTGAGTTAAGAAAATATAACTTTGGATTTAACAAATACTTTATATTTTCAAATAATGTTTTTTAACTTTCGATAAATAGTCTTTTGAATCAAATGAATATATTTATATGATTTAAATAAATTTATTATCAATTAGAGTGGCGAATTTTCGGCCAGCTATGAAGAAAAGTACTATTATCCACTCAAGCATAAATTAGATCTACCTGCCTGCGTTTCGATGCATGGCAGAGAGATCTAATTTCTGCCCTCGTAGATAAACTGACAGAAAAGGTATCTTACAGCAAGTGGATGACTCCTTATTGATGTATCATTTAGATGGAAAACTAAATCCATTAGATGCAAGTAACTAAATGTTTGAATCAAAATTGCAGTTTTTGCTGCAAAGATATTATGTTACCTTCAAGTGGATTTATGCTAAAACGTAAAACAAATATATTTATACTAGGATCAAGTATATTTCGTTTGCCTCTAGATAACATTTCTGTCAGTGTACTATTTATTATTTTTTTTGGGATCAACTCATTGCGCTGAATCCAACGACATAAATATGTACCGATGTTATCCAATAACCTTGTATATATATATATATATATATATATATATATATATATATATATATATCCACGCACATTCATACATGTCAAATTCTACCAAAAATCTCGATTTTTTTTTAATTTTATGTGAAATCAAAAATTAAAGGAGCATCTTTAAATGACGATTTTCTTATCATTTTGCACTTATAATTGAAAAAAATTCCCTTCTCTTTGATGACGGCATAGATTTACAATCAATTATTTAAAATTTGAACCGTCTAAAACTAAGCTTTTTTGAAACAGAAATTTTTAACGGAAGAAAAGATAATGATACATGATTTATTGTTTCTACGCTGAAAAGGTGATGGAATATTTGTTGCTCTTCTTTAATTAAACTTGTTCTTCTTCTTAAACCGTAACCGATCTACAAATTCGGTAGAAAAATTATTCTATTATTAAATGATAGACAAAATGCTATAGGATGCTTCAATTGCTGTCAATTTTTATAATAGAATTAATTAGGTTATGCTAAGCTTATATATGTAAAGATTGTTATTATAAATGTAATAATGAATTGATAAATAGTAAAATATAAAATTAAGTTTCTGTACGTTACAAAATAGCATCCATTTTAAATATTCAATTAAATAATCCATCAAAATATTAATATAAAGCACTAGTGATGACGGTTATTCTGTCACATAAGATATGCTAATGTGCTTTATGTTGGCGCAACAGCTTTACGTTGTGGTACAAAAATTCTACCAAAACTAAAAAACAATTTACGCCAATTTAGAGTATAGCGCGTCAGCTTTTTTAATGTGAATGGTTATAATTTTTGACACAATCATTCTAACAACGCCTTTTCAGTGTAGATGGTATATATATTTATCAAAAGTTGAGCGAAAAATAAGCCATCAATGGGAAAATAATTCAACCCCTTCCCAATAGTATTAGGCAGAAAATTAAAAACTTAGATTTGACGATAGGGTTACAAAAAAGTATTGTTTTTCTAATGAAGAATAAGAAAAGCGTGTAAAAAATAGTTAATTTCTATACACCTGCATCGCGGATTTGTATCAAACTTAATTTTTCTTAAGAGCAAGTCCAGTATATCTGACCTTTTCTAATCAAAGAATCAATTTTCTCACAAAAACTAGTAATTTTAGCAAAAAATAAACATAAAGTCGCATCTCGCATCAAAAAAACAATATTTTTATTGATGAGGAAAAATTGATTTTATCGCTTCGCTTCAAGAAAATCTTGAAAAATATAAAGATTAGGGTAAACCATTTGGTTTTTCAACGTTTTTTTTTAAACGAAGCAATAACCCTAATTCTTTTCTATCAAAGAAAATTCTGCTTTTTTTGATAGTTGATGCGGCTTTTTTTTATTTTTTGCTCAAGTTATTAGTATTTGCGAAAGTTCAATTCTTTAATTAGAAAAAGATAGAGGCTCACTTGGTAGAGCGATGGATTCATAATCTCGAGGTACCAAGTTTGAATCCCGCTCTTGGCAGCCGATTGATACAAACACCACTGTATGTTACATGTGCTTTATTGACAAACACATTGAGAAACTTCTGTATCTAATTAACATCGTAATAATAGCATAAATACAGCGAGGTTAAAAAAAATTAAAAAAAGAAAAAAACAGAGATACGTGACTTCCTCTTAACGGTGAGTGCAAAACGAGATTAAACAATTTATCAAAGCTTTGAAGATTTTTGGAGAATAAAAAGATTGTCGCCCGAGCAGAGCAGGAGTAAAATGATAAATTGCATAAAAAACCATAACTACGCAAAGTAAAATAATTTGCGCACACTTTCTAGATTGATCGGGAATAAGGTTCTTTGTATCAAGAAAATTGATGGTGAAACCGAGTTTTGTACACGCAGTTAAGAGATAGTACATTTCGTAACGGGTATGAAAAGGCTTTATTTACAAAACGAGAAGTTTACCTTGACTTCTCTCGCCTTCGGCTCGGGTCATAACAAGTTTTGTAAAAAAGTCTTTTCATACTTATTGCGAACTGCATTTTTTGCCACAAGAACCATTAAAGAGTAACGAAGTTGCGAAAAAAAGGTAGAATGGCGAAAAAATACTTTTTGTCTAAGACAATCAAATATTACCTAGCATGATTAAATATTTAAATTAAAATCAGAAAAACTAATCATTTCTGAAAAATTTATAGTCTATTCGTCTGTAATCGAAAAGATTTGAGAGTCGTTAATTGTATTTTTATTCAAGCAGGAAAGTTCAACTCTTTTTGTTGATGGTATTTGATTTTTACTACAAAATTAGGAGCTCTGGAATTCATATTCGTTTTAACTTTCAGTGGGCTTTTTCTTTTGGTAATATAAATATTTTTCAAGGTCAAAAATATAATATATAAAAAATAGGCATTATAGAACTAACAAAAACCTTTCATTTAATGTTTCATACAAACCTCTACATACTCCACAACCAAAGTTAAGTCTGACTTAATGTACTTTAGAAATTACGGTATGAAACTCATGAATTGTAATTTTGAATTATTTTAGTAGATCTATCATATCTCAGATTTCAAAACATGCAAAAACTTCTTTAAAAAAAATAAATTGCAGATTTTTATTTTATGTTCATCTTTTTTTTCTTCTTATCGGATAGTTGAGATTTAAGTATCTAAAAGCACTGCTTGTATACTTTTTCATTATTTCATAAGTTGTTGAATATGTGTCTGCATAATCTTGACAAATCTTTGTACAAGCATTAATTTCTCTTCTTAAGGACGTTGGTGACAACTAAATGAATTATTACATTGTTGTTACATGGTGAGAATTTTGTTATCATGTGGTTACGATTTTTACATACTTTCGAACCAGGAATTAATTGATGTTGCTTGCATATTTTTCATATTGTAAGCAAGTATGTAGATCTAAAGTTATTGGACAAGATCCTATTTTACTGCGATACTTTTAAAAGGATCACTGCAATTTCTAATTGATTTTTAATATTCTTAATAGGAGATCACGTATCTTCGTATTTTTCTAATCAAAGAATTAATTTTTTGTAAAAACCAATGACTTTAGCAAAAAATGTAGAGAGAGCCAGATCTCATATTAAAAATAGCAAAATTTTTTTCAATAGAAAAAAATTAATTTTGTTGCTTCGTTTTCAAGAAAACCTTGAAAAACCAAATTTTATATCCTAACTTCTATGTTTCAAGTTTTTTAAGGTTTTCTTGTAAACGGGGCGATAAAATTAATTCTTTCTTGTTAATGGAAATATTATTTTTTTTATACGAGATGCGGCTTTCTCTTTATTTTTTACTAAAATTATTAATTTTTGTAAAAAAAATCGATTCTTCGATTAGAAAAGGACAGATATACTCGACCTGCACTTTACTTTAAACTTTGCGACTGGAGCACCACTCGCAAAGTTTAAAATATGTATTAATCAATTTTAGGATAAGCGCTGGCCTAGGAACTATTAAGAAAATTTCTGTAATAACGAAGACAAAATCACAATCATTTTTTTAAAGTATAGTATTCTATAAAATATTACTAAACGAAACGTTTCGATAATTCAAAATTATGGTTTTTGAGTTCCATAGCATAATTTTTAAAATATATGAAGATAATGTCTATTTTTTGTATATTATATTTTCCATCCTAAAAAATATTTGCATTACCAAAAGAATCTCTGGTCTCGCTAAAAGCTGAAAAGTATGCGAATTTCGGAGCTGTTAATTCACAGTAAAAATCAAATATCATTAGCGTAAGGTGTTGAACTTTTCTGTTTAAATAAAAATACAATTAAAGACTTTTATGTGGTTTTTTGAAGTAGTTTGCAATCCTTCAGAACCGCAGTTGTGAATTTTTTTGAAAAGAGATGCAAAAACGAGGAAGAGTAAACATCACAGAATTGGTACCTACCATTTTGAAAATTCTTGAAATTTTCATTAATTTGGCTTTGTAACACTCGGAGACTTCTATAAGAACTTAAATTAGAAGTCATTAACAGTATTATGAGTCTAATAATTTGTCTAAAATATATTGAATTGCGGAGAACGTTCGCGTTACTAAAAGTACACAAAGGTGACGCCACTAGAAGTGTAAAAATAACAAAATTTCAGAGTTTTAAATTTTATAGTTGAAACCAAATTTTCGAAACTTTGAAGTATAATACTCATCCGAATGCAACTAATACAAAAAGAAAATAGTTTTTTTGTGTCAAATTAAATGACGTTGGTAGAAATAGCCAAAATTAAAAATGGAAATTCCTAGAGAAGTACCGTTAAGAGCAGGCCGAACTATATGTTCTTGTTTAATAGCGTTTTTCATCATTTATATAAACACCATTGGTAGTAACACAAAAAAATGGCAGTCCTTGCTAGATACTAGTATAATAGATAATTTTTATAATAACAACAATATAATTTTATCACATAGTTTTTAAATAATATAAGACCTACTAACTATCTATAATGTAATCTAACTTTTTTGGTAGGTCTCAGATTATTCAAAAACTACGTAATTAAATTATTTTATTGTTATTATAAGACTTACTTATTGCACTAATATCTAGCGGGGCCTGCCATTTTTTTTATGTTATAACCGATGGTGTTTATATAAATTATGAAAAACACTATTAAACAAAGACAGATAATTTGGCCTCTTCTTAAATGACGAAAAAAGGTTACATTATTCCAATGTATGTAGAGCGGGTCTTGTTTGAGGTTTTAAAGTCTTAGATTGTACCTTCAAAAAGTGACTTGCTAAATAAAAAAATATTAAAAATCATAATTTCGGCAAAATTTGAAAAATTTCATGCTAAATTTGAACTTTTTAAAAATTTAAAATTTTTAAAAAGTTCAAATTTAGCATATTTTTTTTTAATACAACATACTAAAATTTTGCAAAAATCGGAGAACCCCCCCTGGAAAATTTTTGAAAAAGTTAATGGAGTAGCATATACATCGATTGAATAAAATAAATATTTCATATTATCAGATAAAAACTTATCTTATTAAATATTATAGAAATAAATTTTGGAAAATTAATCGTTCTTCAAAAAAATTTTAGTCATTTAAATCAGTATTTGTTTTTCTAATCAATTATTTCATTACTTTAATAATATATTCAAATTCAATTGGCTCAACATTTTATATTTTCACAAAAAGTTTAATTTATCATATATTGCAAAAATTGATCAAATAAAATTAATTTGTTTTTGCAAAAAATTTCAGTAATCTAAAGAAACATTTGTTTTTCCAATCAATTATTTCATTACGTTGATCGTATTTTCAAATTTAAATAATTCAATATTTTATACTGTCAAATAAAAGTTCAATTATTCAAACGTCGCAAAAATTGAAAATAATATTAATTTATTGTTTAATCGATGAATTTCTATAATCTAACTGCACATTTGTTTTTCATTCTGTTTCATATTTTTGTTTTATGCAGTAGACTTTTGTAAACCTATAATTCCAAAATCTTAATCTTTGAAATTTTAACTCTAATAATATACTAAAAAGGAATGTGAGGGTGTTGAGTCACATTCCAATGTTTGCTCAAATTTCTGTAGATAATTTTGGATGTAGAAACATGAAAAAAAAAAAAATTTTTTTAACCCTAACGCCCAACATCTCTCTTATTACAAGCAGTTATAGAATAGCACTATAAAAGTTACTAAATTTTCAACCGCTCATAGTTTTTCAGCATTAATAGCTAGAAGCTCGAACCTTTTTTTTTAATAAAAGCTGAGCTTAAATCCTTTCAAATAGTAGTTGAAGAATATTAAAATATTTTTTTCTCCATAGTTATCAAATAATAAGCATTGAACCAAATTTGAGCTTCTATTCTTTCTATTACCAATTACTAATAATCTACGATTTAAAAAAAAATAATATTTTGATATGTTAAAAATACCATTTCAAAAAGATTAAAACTAAGCTTTTATTTAAAAAAAGGTTTAAGCTTCTAAAAATCTAGTAACTTATAAAGTTACATACTTTAGTTTACTGTCACTAGGAAATCCTTGAGCGTTAGGATCTAAAATTTTAGCCTTTTTCATATTTCTGATTACAAAATTATCTCCCGAAATTTGATGTATATTTTCTGAGATCTTTGTGAAATTTATTTTTTTTTTTTATAAAATACTCATCATTTTGAATGCACCGTCAATTTAACTTAATAAAAAATTTTGGTTAGCTTTTCAGATTAAACAGAAAATTTGAGGTCAAATAGAATGGTATGCATTTTAATGCAACAGATTTAAGCCAGTCAATTTAGCTCAAAAATGGCAAATTTTCGCAAAGAAGTTTAATAACAAAACGACCATACTATGGAGCTGTTCACGAATTACGTAACGCACTTTTTTACGAAAATAGGCCCCCCCCCCCTATGTAACAAAATTATTCTGTTCTCCCCCTCTACAGTAATTAAGTAACATAAATATTCTAAATATAGTTGAGAATTTCATAATTTAAGGGAGTATCCTCGATACGAAGTTAGTCAGTTAAGAAAACAGTCGAACTTATCATTGACAGTTATGGATTTGGCAACGTCCCTAAAACTCTAGAATTAAATATTGTTTTATAAAGTTTATATTATAATAAATATATCAATATATTATTAAATCATAAAAAAGGATATAAAAGTATTTTAGAATTTTCCCAGAATTTTTTTATGATTTTTTCTCAGGAAAAAAAATTTATAGAACTTTTAGGACTCATAATACCCACGGTGTATGAAAATTTTACATTATCCACGAAAGGTGAAATACATTATGTAACTATTGTACCAAATGCACGACACTGACACATTACTATTTATTCTCACGATAACGAAAAAATTCTTATACTTTCAATAGTTTGATAATTCATTTTAAAATGATTGTGAAAGTTATATCTATTAAAAAAAACTTTTCTTATTAGAGTTTATATAAACATTTAAATTAAAAATTAATTAAAATTTAGACCTTTGGCAGGACAAACATACTGAAGTCCTCCGTTGCTAATTAGTATTGCAATGATTGCATAAATACAGCGATGTTAGATAAAAAATTTAAAAATATATACAATAATAAACTTATTATGACTTACATTTTTGCGTATTAATTTTCGAGGATAACGTTTTTTTATTCAAAATTTTTCTTATTGAAAACGATGCACTGTGGTATTCAGGATTCGCGCCTTACCAAAGTTCGTAAAGAAAACGCAACGTTGCTATGTGTCAAAATGATTACCGTTAATTGTAAGGTTACAAGAGAAAATAATTTTTTGCTCTTCTTACAGACTCTGAATGATACTTTTTAAAAATGATATAGGTCCGAAATAAATTTCTACATATTATAGAATTTTTTCAGAATTTTTTCATTTTGCATAATTACAAAAGAAGGCAAAATGTGTATCCCCCCATAAGATGACATGTTATTTTCAAACTGCAATTTCTCATGTTTGAAGCTCTGAAGGGTCACGAAATTTTAACCATAGCTTTATTACACCTAAATATGCCTGTATGTCAATTATCAAAAGATTCTCAATTTAAATTCTATTACCGAGGGTACTCCCTTAAGGCATGATTTATTAAATTTATTATAATCAAAACAATTAATATAATAAAAATATTCACGTTGATTAATTATAAATGAATAATAATTATTGTTTAACGCAAATTTGTATATACATAAATTTGGAATCAATGTAGTAATTATGAATAGCGGCGCCATCATTAATAATATCAAATAATTACTGCCTTCACTACATAAATGTACATTGACATCTAAGAGATGAATTATATCTTGAAGCATATAGAATCAATTTGGTTCTAGAGGAAATAATCTTGTTATTATATCCAGTAAAGTAATTATCGGTTTGAAAATACAAACGATTTTTTTTCAGTAAAATCTAAAATATATTCCAAAGAAAATATACTTAAAGAATATAAAAAGATTTTCAATCAATAATAAATCCACTCGCATCAATTAGATTCATTTCGAACGAAGACATTTTCATGATTGAAATAAGAACTTCACGATTTCGATTTGAACACTTAGTTACTTACATCCTAAAAATGTAATTTTCCATCAAAACGATCACATCGCATTGGAGTTTCTCTTTGTTTCAAGAAATCTCTTTTTTTAGTTTACTTATTCGTAAACATATTTGAACTTTCATTTTTTGACAACTCAAACCCTTAATTTAATATTATATTAAATTTATTTTTCCCACAGCAATAAGTTTATAAAAGTAAAAGATCTCATAAATATCATCAAAACTACAGAACGAAAAAGTTTTTGAAAAAGCGCGTTTTAGTTACATTGCGAGGTGTACACATACCTAAATAAAGTTGGTGTTGCATCGAAAATAAACACAGGTGGAAGTGTGATGTTAACGCACTTTATTGAGAACTAATTAAATTTTACATTGAGAGATTTTTTGTTTGATGTTTCATAAAACGCATCTATAATCCCTCTATAACCCTGCATCATTGAGAGTAAAATAGCGCACAACAAATGTCTGTTTTTCTCATAACAATGTTTAAATCTTAAAAATTGACAGAAATCCTGCACGAATATCTTCAGCCATAGAAGCTATTATAATGGCTCAATAAAATAAATTGAAGGCATTTTCAAAACTTTTGAAATTAATTTCAAATCATCTTGATAGAATATTTAATTGTCATAAAAATGCGAAAAATAGCCAAAAACCGCGATCAAGGGTTGAATTTTTTTTAATTTATAACTTTTAATTTGACAATTTAGAAGTTAATATTGTAAGAAAAAGTAATTCTTACTGTGTATTATATAAGCACGTAGAACTTATAATTTTTTCACAATAATTGAGAAAAAATTACTTGCTATTCTTGACATATCTGCCAGAATGTTCATCGAGAATTTTCTAATGACTTTTAATCAGAAATACACATTTTATAGAGAGATATCTAAATTTGTAGAATTATTAATAAAAATTATGAAAAGTTAATTGTGTGAGATAAAATGGATTACTGAAAATCTTTTGTTTAAAAATTGTGATTGTTATTATGAAAAAACTATAAGTTCTACAGAATTTCGCTTTCGTGTGCTTATTGAGCACTAAGAACAATTTTTTCCCACAAAATCAACAGCTAAATTGTCAAATTAAAAGAGTTATTAATTTTTGAAAATTTAACCTATTTTCGCGGTTTAAAAAATTTTTTTTAGTACAAAAAATGAAATTAACATGATTCCAAATTAGTCATAAAAATCTTTAAAAGAGCCTACATTTCATCATACAGGGTGACTGCCAACAATTAAAAAAAAAAAAAAAACCGGAGTAGCAGTTATGGGGACTGGCCGATACAAGCTATGCTTTCACTATATGTATAAACTAAATATGAATTTATATTAGTTATATATGTCCTTTGGCCGTATTCAGGTGGAATATGAATCGAGAACAATGTTTGTCGCTTGAGCTGAAATTGCCGAGGGCGCGCGAAGCGCGCCCGAGGTAAATTTCTGCTCAAGCGGCAAACATTGTTTGAGATTCAGATTCCACCTGAATAAACGGCCAAAGGACATAGATGATTTTATGTCCGAAGTAGGCCTTATGAGGAACTATAACTTATTAGTTGAAAATATTAATGTTTTTTCCAATAATTTTAAAATTAAATTTTAATTCTATTGATTTTTTCTTTTGTTTCTTAGATTGACATTTTGTAATGAGTATAACTGCTGTCGAAGCGCGAGTCACTTTTTTTCAATAACCTACGTTCAATATGATTGCTCTTTGACATATTGAACGAAACATAGTAGGATCAGTGATGCCATATTGATTTCTTCTGAGACATATTGAGTCTCAATATTTCTCAGGAGGACATATAAAGCTTGTAACGAGTCGAGGAGCGCGTCTGAGACATATACGATTCCAATACAAATTTAGCATGCTCTTTACATACTGACACGAATACGGCCTACGAGGAAATAAATAAATATATATATATATATATATATATATATATATATATACACAGGGTGATTGGATAACATCGATACATATTTATATCGTCGGATTCAGCGTAATGAGTTAACCCCGAAAAAAATTATAAAAAATTTTTCTTAATTTTACCAATACATTGCTGATATATTAGTAGTATATTGGTAAAATTGAAACAAAACTTTTATTATGTTTTCGGGGTCAGCTCATTGCATTCAATCTAACGATATAAATATGTAACGACTTTATCCTATCTCATGGTGTGTATTAGTTATATATGTCCTTTGGCCGTATTCAGGTGGAATATGAATCGAGGACAATGTTTGTCGCTTGAGCTGAAATTGCCGAGGGCGCGCGAAGCGCGCCCGAGGTAGATTTCTGCTCAAGCGGCAAACATTGTTCGAGATTCAGATTCCACCTGAATAAACGGCCAAAGGACATAGATGATTTTATGTCCGAAGTAGGCCGTATGAGGAACTATAACTTATTAGTTGAAAATATTAATCTTTTTTTCAATACTTTTAAAATTAAATTTTAGTTCTATTGATTTTTTCTTTTGTTTCTTAGATTGACATTTTGTAATGAGTATAGCTGCTGTCGAAGCGCGAGTCATTTTTTTTTCACTAACCTACGTTCAATATGATTCCTCTTTGACATATTGAACGAAACATAGTAGGATCGGTGATGCCATATTGATTTCTCCTGAGACATATTGAGTCTCAATATGTCTCAGGAAGACATATAAATCTTGTAAAAAGTCGAGGAGCGCGTCTGAGACATATGGGATGCCAATACAAATTTAGCATGCTCTTTACATACTGACACGAATACGGCCTACGAGGACATAAATATATATATATATATATATAGATATACTTATGTCCTCGTAGGCCATATTCGTGTCAGTATGTAAAGAGCATGCTAAATTTGTATTGGCATCGCATATATCTCAGACACGCTCCTCGACTCTTTACAAGATTCATATGTCTTCCTGAGACATATTGAGACTCAATATACCTTAGGAGAAATCAGTATGGCATCACCGATCCTTCTATGTTTTGTTCAATACATCAAAGAGCAATCATATTGAACGTAGGTTAGTGAAAAAAATGACTCATGCTTCAACAGCAGCTATACTCATTACAAAATTTCAATCTAAGAAACAAAAGAAAAAATCAATAGAACTAAAATTAAATTTTAAAAGCATTGAAAAAAAGATTAATATTTTTAACTTATAAGTCATAGTTCCTCATACGGCTTACTTCAGACATAAAATCATCTATGTCCTTTACCCATTTATTCAGGTGGAATCTGAATACGGCCAAAAGACATATCTCTTCCCTCTGCGCCCGTAAGTATTCACTGTCACGCTGCGTCAGCTCTGCCTTTTTTCTTATTGATATTTTTTATTTCACTCTATTGAGTGAATATCCTTTCAAAGAATCGTCCAGCTGAGGGTCCTGAAGACTTTCTTGAACCTGCTTGCAATTGTGCATCTGCATTTCTTAGACCCTGGGCGTTCTTCTGAATTTGTGCATCGTGCTCTTGAACATTCTTACTTACTGTTTCTGCTGCTGTTGCTGATGACTGGACAGTGGTATAGGCATTGCTGCTTGCTCTGTTGACTGTGCAGTGTTACTGTGCTAGTGCTGTGAGTGTAGTGCATTGTGCATTATCATTGCTTTATGTATCTGCATCTTTATGTTGGAACATAACCTAAAACAAATCTTTTTTTTTTGGCTTTAAACTGATTATTTCTTAAGGTAACCTCTCAAGTGTGTCTCTAGTGGCTCCATCTATGAATTGCCTTTTATACTATGTTATATACTGTATTATCAGCTCATTAGATACGTGACAGGTAATTATCATGTTCAAGGCGTTTTTCCAGCAGTCGTTTAATTTCATATATCTGACGCGCGAATTTTAAACAGTTTATTATGCTTATTTTCTACTTTATTTCTTATTTCTCTTTCTATTAATTTTTAAACGTGATATACTTAGGCGGAGAATCTCATAGTTTGCGGCTGGCCCTACTTTTATTCTATTTTTATTTTATTATTATTATTCTTATTTTCTGACGCTGCTTTTGCAACAATCTTTAATTCCTTTTTTATTAATAGAACTCCTACAGCTTCGTGCTTATTCTTTTCATTTTTTCTTGACATTTTCTAATATGCAACAAATCACTGCCAAAGAACATTGTGCCATTTGCGGTTCTCCCACTGATAATATACGAGGGTCAAAAAAATTAATCCAGTGTTTTACATGTCGGCAGCGTTGTCACGTAAAATGTATGAAGCGCGTGCCTCGTGATAACGATAGCAATCCAAACTATGATTGTGAGAGGTGTTTAGCTGGTTAACCTATCGTTTCTCCCACTGTCCCACTCACTGTTACTGTCACTAAACCAGGCTCGAATTGATTTAAAACAATCTTACTCGACTTCCGGCTCTTGAGAGCGATATCATCAATGTTGACAAGGGTCTGCGGGATATCGTGGTTAAAATGGAGAGTCAGAATAAAATTATTAAGAGTTTACGTGCTGGGCAGATGCAGCTGCTAGAGGAGAATGTTAAGCTGAGGGGGATAATAAGCACTTCACAAGGGGAATTGATGTCTGCTCTAAATGGCATGCATGATAAATTTTCTAAATCTCTCATGACTAATTTTAATAATATGCAGGCACTTTTAAGTAATGAATTCGATGGAGTAGACAGCAACTTTTCTCAGCTTATGACCGAGGTGGCTGAAGTGGTGCAGACCGTTAATGATCTCACGACCCAGGGAGTACGCTCGCTAAGCACTAACGCGGAAACGCTTGTAAATTCGAACGAAGTACAATCAGCAAAACATACCGATAACAGCCCACTTAACAGTAACATTGAGGCACCTGTTAATTCGAGAGGAATACAAACAGGTTAAATGCACACAGATATTAGTAGAGAGGCATCCTGTCATGCTGTGAAGAGGAGCAGTTCTGAGAGTAGTGTCTTGGTGATGTCCAGCAAACTTGACTGCTCTGCGGCTGATGTCGGGCTGAAAGATTATGCTTGCGCCGTTCTGGGAACCATACTTCCGACTTTTGAACGTTCAAATATTGTATCTGTTACTAAGATCTCTAATTTTGAAAATAAAAATGAGGACAGGAAGTCTGCAGGGCGTGAGATTCGAAATTTAAAAATCTTAAAAAGTATGTTAAAGGAAAAGGTTTCAAGTTTGTTTGGTATAGAGGTGGTAAATTTATGGTAAGGAAGGAAAGAGGGGAGAGAGTACACAGATTTGAAAGTAAACATGATTTAAATGAAATATTAGATAAATCTAAATGTAATGTACAGATTCATGTTAACGTAACTAATATTCGGAAACACGATAAAGTTCTAATAAATAATGTTTCTATTGATAATGATAAATTTAAACCTCGAAATAGTGGGATGAGCTCAGATCATGAATTAATTAAAAATCATGCAATATCCTTAGATAAAGCCACTCTCCAATGACTCCACCGCTCTTCTCCGGATAGTCGAACAGGAAGAAGGGGTGAACTGCGCACGTGCTTCCTGAATGTGACCTCTTTGAGAGCTGATATTGGGCAAGGGCGTGAACTTCTAAGTAATTATCATTCTTACGACATATTTGGAGTTGCTAAGATCTGGCTGGGTCCGTCTGTATCGGATGACGTCATTTAGGTCAGGGGGTACAAAGTGTTTAGAAAGGACAGAAACTTGCGTGGTGGAGGAGTTGCCTTGTATATTAAGGAAAAGCTCAAATGCACTATTCTGGCCACTACAAACGGACAGATGACGAGCAGTATCTCCTTGAGTTTCTGCAGTTGTGTAGGATGGTAGACAAACAGACAAACCACGCTAAGGCTGCTTATATTCACAATAAACTGTTTGGTGCTCTTGCGGGTGGTAATGTCTGGAAGAAGTTGAGAGACCCGGGACTGCTGTCCGGACCCCAAGGGGATTTAAATGGTTTCACTTCAGATGAGCTTAATGCACACTTTGCCGGGGTGTCAGTCTCGCCGCAAGAGGATAGTGAAGAGCGATTGAGAATTTTTTCTTAATGCAATGAGAGTGGGTTAACCTCTAAACCAATTGATTCTAATAAGGTTGTTCTTGCAATTTCACATTTTTCCTCACAGGCTCGTGATGAGGATGGCATTCCGCAAAGCGTGAAAGTTAAAGCTTTACCATTTATTGGTGAACATCTTGTGACTCTGTTCAATTCCTCTTTTGCACGGGGGGTCTTCCCTTGCCGTTGGAAGCAAGCACGTATTATACCGTTGAAAAAGTGTGCTGCACCTTAGCAGCCAAAAGATTTTAGGCCTATAGCCATCTTATGTTTTTTTTTAAAGGTTCTTGAGAAGATCGTCCATGAGCAGTTGCAACAGTATATTTCATCCAAAAAATTGCTCGATCCTATGCATACAGGCTTCAGGAAAAATCATTCTACGCAGACTGCTGTACTTAAACTTACAGAGGATATAAGGTCAGGTCTAGACAGGAAACTTGTCACGTTACTACTACTTTTTGACTTTACAGGGCATTCGACACGATCTCTCCCTCTAAACTTCTTGCGAGATTTAGATTGTTGGCGTTCTCTAGGGTTGCACTAGGATGGATTAACTCCTATTTATCAGATAGGAAACAAATAGTTTCCACGCATTTAAAGAAGGAATCGAATTGGATAACAACCAATCTAGGAGTACCTCAGGGTTCGGTTATGGGGCCTCTGTTGTTTTGCCTTTACATAAATGACGTACATGACGCACTGGACTCTGGTCGCGTCAGGCATCTGCTGTATGCGGTTGATCTTCAAATTTATACACAGGTCCCTTATGATGATATGGATGAGGGGATTCGTATTTTACAGAGTGTCAGACCGGGCTGCTGGTATTTCTCTCACTTTGAATGCTAGTAAAAAAAGGCAATCGTCTTTGGAAGTAATCGTTTTATTAAAAATTTTTATTTGGGTGAGCCAAGGACGGTTGACCTGGGGAGTGGTATCAGTATTCCTTTCTCTGACACTGTTACGAGCCTTGGTGTTGTACTCAACTCTAAACTGTCGTGGGAACCACACATTAATATGGTGAATAAAAAATTCAATAAAGTGATTCATAGCCTGCGGTTTTTCCGTCAGTACACTACCGAGGCTCTGCGTAAATAACTCGCAACCGCCCTGCTGTTTCCACATCTTGATTACTGCTCAATGGTTTCGCTCTATGGTTCACAGGAGTTACGAAGACGGCTACAGACAATGGAAAATTCATATGTGAGATACGTAATAGGCATAAATATTTAGGATGGGTGATCATATCTATCCCCATAGACGTACTTTGGGTTGGTTACATAATGATTCGAGGACACAGTATTTTATAGCTGTACTTATGTACAAAATCATACTATGAATACTCCTGAATATCTAGTAGGTCTCTCCACTAGATATATACCCAGAGCGACCACTAGGGGAGAAATTAAAGATCTTGCGGTGCCCTTCATGCGCACTGAGGCTGGAAGAAATTTCTTTCAAGTTCAAGGTGCACATTTTTTAAACTTCCTGCCTGCTAATATTAAAAATTTTCCATCAATCAGCGGGTTTAAAGCCGCTCTGAGGAGGTATTCATTCGACCTCGATTAAACAGTATTATTTTCGGACTTCATCATATGTGTTAATTTATTATGTGATGTACCTTTTATAGATGTTAGGCATGATTGTATTCATTGGCGTGATTGTAGTATGTGTGTAGATTGAGAGGATGATTATATTATTATCAGCTTGACTTATTATATATTACTGTACATTTAACCTTGTTCTGTGATTTTAATTTACTGCATACTGCTGATATTGTGACTGCGTTCTTTACATGCTTGATTTTATGTAATTCTTTTGACTGATAGATATTTGAGACTGATTTTTAATTATATTATTTATACTCTTTGCGTGTATTCATTCGTGTTCTATTTTCTATCTGTGATATCACTTTTATTTAATTTATTGACTTACTATGACAGTATTATTAATTCTATTATGTTTCATGACTGTGATATCATACTGTACTATTTTAATTTTATATATGCAAGACTATTTAAAGTATTTTATGTATTTTAATTTCATTTGTAATTTTATTGCATCATACGCTCTTTTTGTAAATATAATACGAAATAAATAATATCTAATCTAATCTAACATATAACTCATATTAAATATTAAACTTCGGTCCATAAATAATTTAAAAAAATCTCATCCGATGATTTAAAATCTTTTCTTCAGTCAAACACTTGATTTTGGTGATTATGGCAGGCTTTCTCAGGCAATTTTTAACAAATGGACTTTTAAATTTTCAGAGATATCCACCAAATAACAGTCTCAGTAGAAAAAAAAAAGAATTTTAAAGTTTGGTTTGGAAGAAGTTGAAAATATTGGAGAATACAGATAATTTTGTGAATTTTATGTAAGTAATTTTGTTCAACATTCACTTTAGCTCATCTTATCAAAATTTTAGGTCAGTAAACTTAAGAAGATATATAAATTAAAAATCTCTGCAAATTTTGGAGTCAATTTATTGAAAATTGCCTAAAAAAGCCCGTGGTAACCACCAACATAGACAAAATCAAGTCATCAAATAAACAAAAGTATTTTAAGCATTGAATAAGATTTTTTTAAAATTATTCATGGGCTAAACTCTTGTATATAATATATGTTTGAGTTAAAAAAAAGTTTCATCAATAAATATTATAAGAAAAGGAATTTATTATTACATTTAACCTTTAGCCTGCGGGGGTGGTCGATTTATCGACCAGCAGTCAGGGTGGGGACTCTACCTGAAAAATCCAATGATCTCATGTATACATTTTGCACTTTATAAAAGGTCGTTTAGTACTAAAATTTTCCCGCAGTCAAAAGGTTAAATTTGATTTCGTTTCAAGCTTTAACTCAGTCCTGATAACTTGAGTCTTGAAGTGATGTGAGCTATAACATCAACCCTATTAAAAATACGTGTATAAGTCATTCTAAAAAAATTAACATTTTTTCCAAAAATTTTCAAAAATTTTTTTTTATTTTGCTGTTTTTTGATACTTAACTGACTTTAAATGTATTAAAAACTAACATTCTAAATTAAAAAACACTGCCAAGTGCTTTGGCGGAATGCTTTCTCATAGAGCTCTTTGAGTTTCATTAATTTTTTTATATTTATTTAAATGTGATTTTAATATTAAAAAATTGTCTAACATTAATATTTACTCATATTGTACTTCATCAGTTTCGAACATATATGCTAGCTGTTTGCTTTTTTAACATTTATAATTTATTTTAAATCATCAAGTAATACAAAAAATTGAAAAAATGATATAATGTAGTAATAAAAAGAATGATGACAACAAAATTTCTAATCTTTATAAAATGCAATCATACTGATATATAAATACAGTTCATGTTTATGGCTCTCTAAAAAAACTACTCTATAAATACCAATTTTCAATAGCTTCCCGTCTACTTATACAAAAACATAGATAGTATGCGAAATTTGAAGCAAATCCATCGAGTAATTTTCGAGATCTAATTGGCTAAATAAATAACATTTTCTTTTCAAAATTTCTTTTCCGAAATTTTAAAAATGATATAAAATTAAAACTACCCTATGAAAATCAATTTTTAAAAATTTCCCTTCTTTCGGCAGTTGTAAATGATTTCCCTGCAAATTTTAGAACAAATCTATCGTATAGTTTACGTAAAATAAAAAAAATAAGAAATAAAAAATCGAAATTTTTTTTTTAAATCTTCAAAATTTTCTAAAATTGTAACCACTCTAAGAAAATTAGTTTTTAAAAGCTTATTTTTTTCAGATAATATCGAATTGATTGTACAAAAATTTTGGAGAAAATTTATAGTATGGTTTACACAAAATAGAAAATAAATGAAAAATAAAAATTTTTTTTAAATTTTCAAAATGCTCTAAAATTAAAACTGCTCTGAGAAAATATGTTTTCCAAAGCTTGTTTTTTTAGACAGTAGCGAATAACTTGCATTTAAATTTTGGAGAAAATATATCAAATGGTTTTCGTAAAATAGAAAAAAATTAAAAATACAAATTTTTTAAAAAATTTTTAAAATGCTCTGAAATTAAAAGTGCACTAAGAAAATCAGTTTTCAAAAGTTTTTCTACTTTTGGCAGTCAAAATTGAGTTTCATACAAATTTTCAAACAAATTTTTTGAGTAGTTTACGTAAAATACAAAAAAAAATAAAAAATCGAAAGTTTTTTAAAATTCTTAAAATGACTCTAAAAAAAACTACTCTAAGAAAACCAATTCTCAATAGCTTCCGCACCAGTTCATCAATTTATTTTATTTGGGCAATCACAAATAATTTCCGTGCAAATTTTAAAGTAAATTCATCGAGTAGTAAACAAAAACAGGAGTGGCAGTCGTGGGGACTGGCCGACAGAAGCTATGCTTCCAGTATATATATAGAAACTAGGAAGTTTAATGAAAACTGGTTATTTTTCATTCAATGTATTATGTATTTAAAAATATATTAATAATATAGTTTATTAATATCAATTATTAAAAAATTAAGAAAGAAATGTTTATACACAGCTTATAAAGTTTCATTGATATAAAAAAACGAAGCAGTAAAACTTTCTAGTTTCTCAAATAAAATATACAGAAATGTAGAATACCAAAATTTACGAAAAATTTTTCGTAAAAAAATAATTTTTTAAATAGAAACAAAGAATAAAAAATTAAAAAAGAAATTAAAATAAAGATAAAATACCAATTTTGTTTTGTGCTGTAAAATTTTTCTAAGTCATTTTTTTCTATTTTTTTACCGTATCAAATAGTTTTTAAATTTGTGGAATTTTTTAACTTTTTTTCAATTATTTATAACTATTTAAGAAATAAAGATATGTAAGAAGACTAGAGAAAATAAATATTTTTTTATTAGAATTATATTTTTTTAACTGAGCAAATAATATATATATATATATATTTATACAGTAAGATTACGAGGAAAGTACCTATACGAAATCAGTAGGTGCAAGTGAGAGGGTATAGGGAAACCTCGTTAACATGAAAACATATTTAGAAAAAGAGAAATAGTACCCGCTTTGTGTTTACCTATAACGTTCTAGTATATATAGATACTTTCCTCAAAATTTTACTGTGTATATATATATATATATATATATATATATATATATATATATACACACATACACACACACACTACAAGCATCAATCGTAGTGCATTCAACACGCACATCCATGCACGCATATTCTTAAGCGGAATGGGAGAGAGGGAAAGAAAGAAAGAGAAAAAAGAAGTTAAGTGTTTGTATGTTGATAGAATTATGGCACCCTGTGCCATATTCGTACATTCACGCTGGGTGACATTTGGGACTGTCGATTTTTATACATTTAGTGCCCCTGCCGTAACGTCGCGTAAGAAGCATAGCTTCAAAAAAAACCTAAAAAACGAAAAATCGAATTTTTTTTTTTCAACAACTCTAAAATGAAAACAACGCTAGAAGAACCAATTATCAATAGCTTCCCAGCAAGTTAGTCAAAAAACTAAATTCCATGCAAAATTAGAAGCAAATGCATCGAGTAGTTCTCGAAATAATATTTACTAACTGAAATCATACACACACACACACACACACACACACACACACACACACACACACACACACACACACACACACACACACACACGCACGCACGCACGCACGCACACGCACACACACACATACATACAGACATTTTCTGGAAACCACTTTTTTCGACTCACCGAGTTCAAATATGTACAAATTAATGAAAAAATGGAAAAAAAAATTTTTTATCGATACAATGCTTTCTCTATGAGAAAGCAAAAATACCAAGTGCTAATATAATATATTGTAAAAACGGATTTGGAGGTTACGAAATTGAATATTTTCTCAATTCTTAAAACAATTCTTAAATAAAATTTTTGTAGAGTTCAATGGAGTAGTGGCTAAGGCGCGTGACTCGTATTCCCGTTGGCGCGGGATCGATTTCTCGTCTGGTCACTTTTTTGCAGTCGCTGCCGTGGGCTGACACCACGTTAAATAATATGTCACTAACTAGGAGAGTATCACATCTCCGGATCACGGATTTTGCTCAAACTTTGTGATAAGTTTCCAAATGTCAAAATATGAAAAGAAATAGAATTTTAGACACCAACGCTCAATATTTCCCTAGTTATAGGCAATTAAAGAAAATCACTAAAAAAGTGACTAGATTTTTAAACGCATATAGTTCTTTGGCATTGATAGCTGAAAGCTTGAAACTTTTTTTTTAATGAAAGCTGAGCTCAAATCCTTTCGAATTAGTAGTTATACATGTCAAAATATTATTTTTTCCTAAAGTTATAGCGTGATAAATATTAGACCCAATTCCAGCTTTTGTTATTAATTAATGTTTTAAAAAGAAAAATCAGGTCCAATGTTTATCACGCTGTAACTTTGGGAAAAAATATTTTTACATGCTATAACTACGAATTCGAAAGGATTTGAGCTCAGCTTTCATTTTAAAAAAGTTTCAAGCTTCTAGCTATCAATTCTAAAGAACTATATGCGTTTAAAAGTCTAGTAACTTTTTTAGTGATTTTCTTTAATTGCCTATAACTAGGGAAATATTGAGCGTTGGTGTCTAAAATCCTGTTTCCTTTCATATGTTGATATTTGGAAACTTATCACACAGTTTGAGCAAAATCCGTGATCCAGAGTTGTGATACTCTCCTAGTAAGTTACGCTAAAAAATTGGTATAAATATGCAAATGATGGAGTTTGCTCCGTAGATAATGATGAAGAAAAAAAAAAACAAATATCCAAACAAACAAATTTTACGCAATTTGAGTTTCGGCACATAAAATGTTTTTTTTAATTTACTACAGTCAAACGTTTACTAATTTTATAAGTGATAAGTCATTTTACTAGGAATCGACAGAAAAATCGATTTTTTGTATACTAAGTGATTAGATTCACTAATTAATCAATAATCATATGGTATTGATTAATTAGTAAATATTACGGTAAGGAAGAAATTCTCTGACTATTTTTTATTGCATTAAATAAGTCATATACAATTGGGCAAATAAATTGATGAATTAATAAATCAATTTTTCGTGTATAATTATTTTTTTACAGAAAATGATTTTTTTAGACGACTCTAATGGAAATTTAACTTGTGTAATAATCCGAGTTCTTTACCAATAAATGTTCAAAACTAAACACTCAGTGAATGATGAATCGAAAAAGATTTTAAAAAATTTTAATTTTAAAAATATACTTAAAATGTGTAATAATAATTAATTTTAATCAATATAATTGATATTATATGAAATTTTTTGTTGAAATCATCTTTTATAAAGTCATAAATTTCAATTTGGTTTCACGTATGTATTAGCGTCGCAGGAGCGGTGAGGAGGTAACTTATGTATAGTATAGCAATAGCAATCGTGCGTAGCAATAGGGGATTCCCCGAAGCATTTTGTAATACAACGCCGAAATGACTATACCTCCTCGCTTTGAATGTTACGCTACTATCAATTTTAGTTTTACTCATATTTTACTTGCTTATAATTATATTTTAATTTTTAAATTGTTAATATAAATGAGTTGCAATAATCTATACCTTATAATTATCAATTAAAACTCTATAAAATAATCAAAATATCAAATTATTGCTTATTATACTGACGTTTCTTGTTGATCAAGTGTTAAGGCACATCTAAAATTAGTCTTTCTTAATTAAACTGTATAAAAAAGTTAAAAATTTTTCAGTTTTTTTTTACTGTTAAAAAATAGGCAATTTTTGCCCTGGGAAAGCGTGGTAAAAGTACGAATTTATGTCTCGCAGTGCTATAAAAAAATTAAAGTTAAAATAATAATAATGATAATAGAGTAAAAATAATATTGATCAATTAATAAATAAACGAATGCAAGGGACAAATAGCACGACGCAAGCAAATTGAGGTCAAGCAGTGGCTGAATAAAACAGTGAAAGAAAGAAGTATAAGCTGAAGGAACAGAGTTCATTATTAATGAATTTAAAAAAAATATAAAAGCTAGAATAATAATAATAATGAAAAAGTAAGAATGATATTGATAAATTAATACATAAACGAATACAGGAGAGAAATAACACGATGAAAACAATTCAGGTCAAAGCGACGGCCAAATAAAACCGTGCAAGAAAGAAAAGTACGCTACAGGAGCCGAATTCAATACCAATGTATTTTTCAAACGAAAAATAAATGAAAATAACAATAGTAATAATAAAAGTAAAAATAATCGCAATAAAATAATAAATAAACAAATGCGAGAGACAAATAGCAAACAAATTCAGTTGACCTCAATGAAGATCAAGGCTCGGCGGCCGAGTGAATCAGCAAAGAAAGGAGAAGCTGAATAGGATGTTAAAAAAAGATACGGGCAGGCGGCAAGCTTACAAAAAGCAATAAGCCTGACAACGATGAACGGCTTCACAGAAAATCGTGAAGTTAACATAGGGGAGTATGAAAGAATTTCAGCGAAGCGGAAGAGGAATAAAGTGCAGTATAAAAATAGATAAGGCCGTCCCCGAAGAAAAATACAGAGTGGAGGGACATCAAATCCAATTTATGTGGAGTAATTATTCGAAGTTAGTGCAAAATTTAAAAGAAAAGCTTTGACGGAGTCCCAAAAACAGGAAAACGAAATGATAACGGCAAAAAGTAATTACCAATAAACTTCAAGCTGAGCTTTTTCTATTATAGTTTCCAGAAAAAAACCGACTAGCAACCAATCAGAATAACTGAAAATCATACGAATGGGAAAAAAAATATACCGCTGATAGCAATAACGAAGCTTCTAGAATCGAGACTTAGAGTATAAAGCTCTAAGCTTGCAGGCGTGGGCCCTCTTTTTCCCGACCAAACTCTTGCTGGCCACGTCGATTTTGCCAAGCAGCCGGAACGTCACCAGCTCCAGCAGCAGCCAGCCGCTCATCTGAAAGTCAGCAGCATAGGAGACGCAAATTAAATTAAAAGAAAGAAGAAGTTTTATTTTACGCACGAGTTCCATAGTCGACAGTTAACTGTACCAACCAGAGAACAAGGCTGACGTTGTTGTAACGTCTACTTAATTTTTATAAAAATTTTTTTGCATTTTTCTCTTTATTTTTTTTTATTTTTCTTTTTATTATTATTTTTAGGTCAGCCATCATATCTTATTAAGAGAAAAGATAGTATATATAAATCTTAACATTTTTTTTTAGATTAGTTAAATTAGTATTTGAGTTGGGTAAATATATATGTGTTGTGTTCGTTTTTTTTATCGTTAAGGATCATTGATAGAAAACAGACCATCACATCATGTTACACAAATGTGGGAAAAAGGTCGTTACTATATCGCCGTGTTTTTTTTATTTTTCTTAATAGGAATCCGTCACATAAAATAGAAAATAGACCGATGACACATGTTATACGCATGCGGAAAGAAAAAAATATATAAAGTGAAAGCTTTGAGACAAAAAACAAACCGAAAGGTCCAAGTGATAAATATAAAATATCCCCAGAGTACGGGTTTTCCCAAAATCTTATGTACGTTTTTCTTTTTCAAAACCTTTTTTTATTACAGCTTATATAAAAACAAATTCCAGAGACCTTCTTTTTACACATAAAATTTTCTATGAATGTCTTTTTTCATGTGCTATCCATGTGCATTTAGTTTGAAACCGTTAAAGATTAAAGGTTTTTCCCCAGTAATTACCAATACGTTATACGTTGCCCTTGCTTAAAATTTTTATTACGCATAATATAAGAACAGTTCAAAATTCTCTTTGCGCATTAAATTTTGTACGAATAGTATACCGCATCGATTTAAAAGATTATCCGATAATTACCAAGTAGGCGGAGTATTATTCCAAATTTATTTTAAGTATTATATAATTATATTTTAAGTGAAAATTTAAAATCTTACAATAAGAGTACTTTCCGAAATAACAAACAAGGAAAATATATATGGAACTTTCCCACGAAACAAAATTCATGTCGAATAAAAATGTCTCGATAAATTGCTAAAATAATAATAGATTTATTTAAATAAATATTTACCATACACACTTAATAAATTACATTTCCGTTCTTTTTACCCATCTTATGTAAACCAAAAATTATAGATTCACATATATTTAATAAATTCTTTTTGCGTTTAGAATATGTATAAGGATATAGTTAGAATTGTCAGGAAGTAGTTATAAGTAAAAATACACAAACGTTATTGTAAGACAAAATTAAATATCCTTTTAAAATTAATTATAAATAAATATTTCATGAATAAGTTATATTTTATATTCATAGACAATATTAGTTGATGTTAAGTAAAAACAGAGGTAGCAAATAGTGTTAAGATATTTAGAGTTAACAAGCAGGAACATGAATAAATAACATAAAAAAAAAACGAACAATCGCACACATGCAAACATCATTCTATTAAATAAATCAGAAATAAACAAGCATGATATTAAACAAATAGCAATAAACAGGAATAAGCATAAATTGTCTGATTTTAAATTAAGAAATAAACTCTGACCAATATTCTTTTAATTTCAAACTTACAAGGAGAGTGTTTCACCTTCGGGTCACCGTTTTTGCTCAAATTTCGGGAATATTTTCTAGATGTAGAAATATGAAGAAAGTCAAAATTTTAGAGGCCAACGCTCAATATTTCCCTAGTTACAGGCCATTGAAAAAAATCACTAAAAAAGTTACTAGATTTTCAAACGCTTATAGTTCCTCAGCATTATTATCTAAAAGCTTAAATCTTTTTTTAAATGAAAGCTGAGCTCAAATCCTATCGAAATAGCACCTATACCATCTCAAAATATTATTTTTTCCCAAAGCTAGAGCGTAATAAAGATTGGACCTGAATTTTTTGTTTAAAACATTAATTAATAATAAAAGCTAAAATTGGGTTCAATCTTTATTATGCTATAACTATGGGAAAAAATAATATTTCAATATGCTATAACTACTATTTCGAAAGGATTTGAGCTCAGCTTTCAATAAAAAAAAGGTCTAAGCTTCTAGCTAATGATTCTGAGGAACTATAAGCGTTTGAAAAACTAGTAACTTTTTTAGTGATTTCCTTCGATGGCTTGCAACTAAGGAAATATTGAGCGTTGGCCTCTAAAATTTTGGCTTTCTTCCTATTTCTGTATCCAGAAAACATTTCCAAAATTTGAGCAAAAACGGTGACCCGAAGGTGAAACACTCTCCTTGTTAGTTAAATACTTCTAATTATACTTAAACTTAAAAATAAAAATTATCTTGTGTATAAAATTGCGTTAAGTAAAACATAAATAGTTTATTATAGTTTAGTTAAGAACAAATAAATATTGTAAGAATCTAATAAATAAACAACTGTAAAACTATAATATTTCATTAAGTTTTTATCGAAAATATGCCATTCTTGGTATCATTTTTTATGATTTTTAACAACGGAATTTAATAATTAAAAATAATAATTTTCACATCGCAAAAATAAACAACATTAATGAAAAATTATAGTTAGAAGAAAAATATGTACACAAACGACCATTTGTAAGAGAGAGAAAGAGAGGGAATGATTCAAGAGAAAAGGGAAAGCACATGGTTACCCCCTCCATCGACAACACATGCGCAGATATACACTGAGCATTGCAGACACAAGGTAGGGAGAACTGAAGCAGCAGGCTCCGCCCAACCATATGACGACAAACAAGCAGGGTATAAAGTAGCCAAGCAGAGCCCTGCTCGGCCTATTCCATTTTCATCTCTCAAGCAGTTGAGAGCCTCAAGCCCAAACTACTCATTCATTTATCTCCCAAGCAGTTGAGAGCCTCAAGTTTAAGACTACTCCAAGTTTCATCTCTCAAGCAGTTGAGAGCCTTGTTTACTTCAATTTCATCTCTTCAGCAGTCGAGAGCCAAAATTTATTAATCAAGACTAAGTTGAATAAAGGCCAAAGAGTTATCGAATCATAGATCTCAGCAGATTCATCCAAGGGACACACTTAGATCGCCTCTTTTTCTCTCTTATCAGGTCATCTACAGAAGAAGCTAATAAAAGTAAGGAGAAACGTTTTATATCCATTCTCTAATTACTATCGAAATTTCAAAGGCAACAAATTACCTATCCGAGTTATTAAATAAACGCTTAGGTATCCAGCAGTTTGTATGAACTCAATCCTTCTCTAGAAAAAAAAATATACTTTAAAGTTTTAAAATTACAAATTTAAATAACGAAAAAATATATAATATCAAATTAAACCGTAGTTTCGACTTTATAAATAAGCATTAAGAACCGCCGTAGTAAAAGCAAGGTTCAGCTTTTTAAAGTTATTATTTAACATTGTTTTTTTTAGCAATAAATCAATTTTCAGAACCGCCGAATAACGGCAAGGTTTAATATTTTCATTTTTGGTTATTATTCATTATTTTTAAAATCTAAATAATCTATTTTAAAGAATCGCCAAATAACGGCAACGTTCAGTATTCTAAAAATAATTATATAATAGTATTCATTTATTTTAATATAAAAATAATCAACTATTTTTTAAGAACCGCAGAACAACGGCAAGCTTCAATATTTTCATTTTAGTTATTATTCATTATTTTTAAAAACTAAATAAGCTACTTTTAAGAACCGCCAAATAACGGCAAGGTTCAGTACTCTAAAAATAATTATATAGTAGTATTCATTATTTTAATATAAAAACAATCAACTATTTTTAAAAACCGCCGAATAACGGCAAGGTTAAAAATTCTACTTTAGTTATTACTCACTATTTTAATCAATTTTTAAGAACCGCCGAATAAAGGTAAGGTTCAATATTTTTATTTTAGTATATTTCATTATTTTAAAAATCTAGTAATACCTTTTAAGAACCGCTGAATAACGGCAAGGTTAAATATTTAATTTTAGTTATTATTCATTATTTTTAAAATCTAAATAATCAATTTTAAGAACCGCCGAATAACGGCAAGGTTCAGTATTTCTAAAATAATTATATAGTAGTACTCGTTACTTTAATATATAAATAATCAATTTTAAGAATCGCCGAATAACGGCAAGGATAAATATTTTTATTTTAGTTATTATTCATTATTTTTAAAATCTAAATAATCAATTTTAAGAACAGCCGAATAACGGCAAGGTTCAGTATTTCTAAAATAATTATATAGTGGTACTCGTTATTTTAATATATAAATAATCAATTTTAAGAACCGATAAATAACGGCAAGGTTCAGTATTTCTAAAAATAATTATATAGTAGTATTCATTATTTTAATATTAAAACAATCAACTATTCTTTAAGAATCGCCGAATAACGGCAAGGTTCAATATTTGAATTACAACAATTTATGAATTAAAATATTTTCAAAAAACGTATTCGTATATTATAATCATTATCTTATAAAACTTGTACTGTGATTTATAAACTTTATGTATTTAGATTTTTATGGACTTTTACTAATAAATTTGTGTAAGTTGTTATCATTATTTTTAAGTAGGATTCATACAATCATTAATCAGTTTAATTTTACTAATTTTTATCATACTAACAAGGGGAGGCCACGGAGTCCGGGTCACCGATTTGAATGAAACTTTGGGGATAGTTTTTTAGTATATAATAATGGAAAAAGATGCTCATAATTCAATCTCATAGGCGTTTTCAACCCTCATAATCATAATTTTAGAGATTTATATCGAATTTTGTATATAAGTTTGGAGTCTCATAATTCCGTAACTATAAGGCTGAGCTAGATCACTAAGAAATGAAATAAAAGTAGAGAAGACCAGCTCTAATTTGCTAGGAATTTGGAAGTCAAAAGCTTTAATGGTTAAAAAGTTATGTTTGATTGAATATTTAACAGGATTTTGGGCGTAAAAAAATAACAGCTTATTTCATCTCCTAAATTTTATAAATATTTAATTAAATATAACTTCTCAACCATTGAAGCTTTTGACTTCCAAAACCTCGCAAATTAGAGCTGACTTTCTCTACTTTTATTTTATTTTTTGGTGATCTGTCTTAGCCTTATAGTTACGGAAATATGAGACTCCAAACCTGTATATAAAATTCGATATGAATCTCTAAAATTATGATTATGAGGGTTAGAAAGGCCTATGAGATTGAATTATGAGCATCTTTTTCCATTATTATATACTAAATAACTATCCCCAAAGTTTCATTCAAATCGGTGACCCGGACTCCGTGGCCTCCCCTTGTAAGTGCGAAAAAACATAATAATAAGTGTATAAAATTCTATTGAATTTTTCTTACCAACGACGTATAAGGTTTTATAAGGAATAAGCCATGAAATGCAGCATTTTCAAATTCATTCTTTTTCGATAGCTGTATAAGGACATCCAAGAGTAGGCAATAAAATTTTTAATCTCGTCATCATTATTAAAAAAAAAACAACAAATATTAAGTATGCTAATTTAAAAATATATTTTTTTACACTCTGCGCGAAAAGTGGGTACTTCTCTCCCTGCCGGCAGAAATGAAAGCACCCACTATTCGCGTCTCGTGTAAAAAAATCGTATATTCACCACGGGAGTAAATGAAAAATGCCTTAAATTGTATGTTTGTCACCCTCGCCTCCGGCTCGGGTGACAATTTACATACGATTTAAGACATTTTTCGTTTTTACTCCCTAGGTGAATAATATACTATTTTTCTATTGATTGTTATTGATAATAATTAAAAATATTGATTTATTTAACAATTTTAATTTTTAATAAAGAAATCAATCATTATTCAGTGTACAATAATTTTGAATTCTATACAATTCGAAATAATTTCCATAGCAACGAATATGTGAAGTTCGTTTACCAAGGTTATCATCAATTTTATGTTTATCTGTGGGTTAATTAAATGACTAAGCTATATACTTTTGTGAAGAATTGTAAAAGTGATTGGTATGATATTGTTCAAGAAAAGGACATTACTAATTTTAAGCTTCCAATAAATAAATGCAAAAAATATCAAATTAACAAAGAAGATGAAAATTATTCAGCTGTAATAATCTTTTCTGCAGGTAAATATTTAATTTGCCTTTATTTTATAGTATTTAATATTTCCTATTGTCTCTTTCTCCCTTAAATCTGTTTTTCTCTATCTATTGATCAATCTCCACACACATATATCTACCTAAATGCTTGGTTATAATTTAATACTAAAATATATTGCAATTTATAATTTTTCAGATTCAATAGAAAGTTTCAACGATCTGATTTCATTGAAACGGCCAATACATCCGCTATCTAAATTATTGCAGAGTTGTTCGAACCTATCTGATTTAGTAGATGATAATAACACAGAAGTGGATAATTTATTAGAAGAAAAGTCTTCCTTGTTAAAACAAAAATTAGATCGTTTCCAATTAATGAATGATTCAGTTAGTATGCTTTCATCTTAGAATTTCTTTTTATTTATTGAATGCATATTTTCAGGGACTAAAGCTATCAGAAAAAAGTCATGAAATTTTTTATTTTTATCATACTATCAATTTTATCCTCATTTTTTATTGATCTGATAGCAAAAATTTTTCAATTTAATTTTAATTTAAAATATAATTTTCTTTATAGATATAGATATAGATATTTATTTATTTTGTAATAGGAGTACAAAAAGGCGTGTAATACATGAAATAGTAAGTAATAATTCTATAAAAAGTATTGCACATAATAAGATAAGATATCACAGTCAATTATTAAAATTAATATATAATACTGTATCAGTAAGTCACCATGTAAAAGTGATATCACAGACTATTCTAAATACACGCAGAAAACATAAATTACAATAAAAAACAGTCTTAAATATCTATCAGTCATTGAATTAAAATACATAATTTAAAAGAGGAATCACTGTCATGACATCAATAAAAATAAAATTGGACAATACTATAAAAATGAAATTGAACAATACAATAACAAAATAATAGTAAATAATTAAAAAATAAAATAATAATTACATTTAAAAACAATACCGAAGATGTCATGACTTCTAATAAAAACAGAACCACTCATACTTTCCGCATACATTCATCCATCATTCACGCTAATAAATACATTTACACCTTAAATCTATATATAGGACAAAACAAAATAAATTGACACAAAAATTAAAATACTTAAAATTAATTTCACTCAAGGTCGAGTAAGTACGTCCTCAAAGCCGACTTAACCTGCCGAGCGATGGAAGATTTTTTATATAAGCAGGCAGGGAGTTCCAAAAATGCGCACCTTGAACTTGAAAGGAATTTCTTCCAGTCTCAGTACGCATGAAGGGCACCGCGAAGTCCTTGATCTTTCCCCTAGTGGCTACCCTAGGTACATATCTAGTGAAGAGACTCACTAGATACTCGGGAGTATTCATGCGCACGATTTTGTACATAAGTACAGTCATAAAATACTGTCTCCTTGAATCGGTACGCAGCCAACCAAGCGCAGCTCTATGAGGAGAGATATGATCGCCCAATCCTACGCCTAATACATATCTCACACATGAATTTTGTAGTCTTTGTAATTGTCTTCTCAACCCCTGCGAAGCATCAAGCAGAACTACTGAGCAGTAGTGGAGGTGCAGAAATAGCAAGGCGGCTGCGAGTTGTTTACGCAGGGCCTCAGTGGTGTACCGACGAAAGAACCGTAAACTATACATTATCCTATTAAATTTTTTAGTCACCATATTGATATGCAGCTCCCAAGACAACTTAGCGTCAAGCACAACACCAACGCTCGTAACGGTATCAGAGAAAGATATGCCGACACCTCCCTCAAGCTCAATCGTTCTTGGCTCACCAGCATAAAAGTCATTAATAAAACGACTACTGCCAAAAACGATAGCCTTAGTTTTACTTGCATTTAATGTGAGAGAAGCATCGATAGCCCATCCCGACACCGCCCTGGCCGCCCTCTGCATAATACGAATACCTTCATTCAGATGTTCATAAGGGACCTGAGTATAGATTTGGAGGTCATCAGCATATAATATGTGCTTGACACAACAGGGGTTGAGCGTGTCACGTATGTTATTAATGTAAAGGCAGAACAACAGAGGCCCCAGCACTGAACCCTGTGGAACTCCTAGATTGGTTGTTAGCCAATCCGAATCCTCTTTTAAATGTGTAGAAACCATTTGTTTCCTACCTGATAAATAGGAGTTGATCCACTCGAGTGCAGCCCTAGAAAACCCCATCAATCTAAGCCTCGCAAGCAATTTGGAAGGGGAGATCGTGTCGAATGCCTTACTAAAGTCAAATAGGAGTAGTATCGTGGCAAGTTTCTTGTCAAGACCTGATCTTATGCCGTCTGTAAGTTTAAGTATGGCAGTCTGCGTAGAATGATGCTTCCTGAAGCCAGTCTGCAAAGAGTCAAGTATTTTGTGTGTCATAATATACTCCTGCAGTTGGTCGTGGGCAATCTTCTCAAGAACCTTTGAAAGAAAACATAATATTGCTATGGGCCTAAAATCTTTAGGCATTTTAGGTGCAGGGCACTTCTTTAAAGGCACAATACGTGCGCGCTTCCAAAGGCAATGAAAGACCCCTCATGCAAAAGAGGAATTGAACAGAGTCACAAGATGCTCTCCAATAACCGGAAGTGCTTTAAGTATCACACTCTGCGGGATGCCATCCTCGCCACAAGCCTGTGATGAAAAATGCGAAATCGCAAGGACTACATCATTAATATTAATTGGCTTAAAGGCAAAACCACTTTCACTACACTCAGAAAGAATCCTTTTACGTTCCGCAGTATCATCGTGTGGCGAGACCGACAAAATGTGCATTAAGCTCATCTGGAGTGAATCCATTCAAGTCCCCTTGAGGTCCGGACAGGAGTCCCAGGTCTTTTAACTCCTTCCAGACATTACCTCCAGCAAGAGCATCGAATAGTCTATTATGATAATAATTTGTTTTAGCTTGTTTCGTCCGTTTATCTATTGTTTTACGCAGCTGCAAAAATTCGGAGAGATATCGCTCCTCCTTCGTCCGTTTAAATCTACGATACGTGGCATCTCTCTTGTGCCGCATCTGCGACAACTCTTTATCAATCCAAGGAGATTTATCTTTACCAATTTTTAGTGTTTTTAGTGGCGCTAGATTTTGTATTGCCACCGTAAGGTTGTCACAGAGGCAGCCAAGTGCAGATTCTGGGTCAACTGTACCAACTGTAAATGGCGTCCAATCACAGCCGGCCAAACTCTGTACCAATAAGTTTGGACAGATATCTTTGTAATTTCTATACTTAATTATTTTATTATCTGTCTTGATGTGATGACAAGAAATACATACATCAATTAAGTTGTGCCGACTGTGAAAATTCGCCGGTAAGTTGCGTGCGTCAAGTACTGTATCATTATCGTCAACAAGAATCAGGTCAATCCACGTGTGAGACGTTGGAGTGTGATGCGTGGCACCGTGCTGAACCAACTGTAACGAAAGCTCAGCCGACAATTTATTAATAAATTTGGCATCACTGCTCTCACGCAGGAGATCGGCATTCAGGTCTCCCATTATAATTTTATGAGAGTGTTCGGAAGCAAAATTTCTCAAGTTATCCAAAAAATCGGTAGTTTCAAAAAAGGAAATTGCAGGAGGTCGATAAATAACAGAAACCAACACGGCTTCGGAGCTGCCCAATTGCACGGAACAAAAAATATACTCAGGTACCTCCGGTTTACCTTCACTATGATTAGTTCGAGTATCTGAAGTAGCCAAAATAGTGCACTTTAAATTGTCTTTAACATACAAAGCAACTCCTCCACCACGCAAGTTTCTGTCCTGTCTGAATACTTTATACCCTTTGACCCGAATGACGTCATCCGAAACAGATGGACCCAGCCAGGTCTCAGCCACTCCAAATATGTCGCAAGAAGGACCATCACTCAGAAACTCACGTACCTGCCCAATGTGAGCCCTCAACGAAGTCACATTCAGAAAGCACGCTCGCAGTTCAGCCCTCCTCCCTGTACGACCCTCAGAGGAGGCCCGGTGCAGTCATTCTTTACAACAAATATTTTTCTGCATCATTTTCTAATTTTTGATTTAGTTAATTGTATTATATTTTCTTTAAATGATTTATTCATTTATTTATTAAATTAATAATAAATTAAGATTTTTTTATTGAACAATTAAGTAGGAATCGATGTGTTTACATTGCCTTTAACCTTTACATTTATTATATATATATATATATATATATATATATATATATATATATATATATATATTTATATATTTGCTATTTATAATATATTATTTGCATAAATTTGTTGATTCTTCATCTATCATTTTTCTTTCTTCAATGCATTGTTTAGAGGAGGAGGAGATAATAAATTTTATAATACATCTGAATTTATTTATAAAATTAACAAACAAAAGTTTATTTCATCAAGTAGCTGTTTGGTAAATCATAAGTCATGTTTTAGGCAAAATGAAATCTTAAGAATTAATTTTCATTTTAAGGGGATGTAAAGCGGACACTATATCTGTACTCATAAATTTGGCCTATCTTTTGATTTCATTGCAAAACTTGAGGAAAAGAAATGCTTTAGTTTGTAGTATTTACCACGAAGATTGTTCAGTTAAATTTTCAAATAAATTTATTCATTAATTTTTCAGAATGTTGGGTTTCAATATTATATATCAAAACTTTTAGATTTTGTACAACAAATCTAAAATTCTGAAAAACTAATGAATAAATTTATTTGAAAATTTAAGAGGAGGTCACGTATCTCTGTCCTTTTCTAATCAAAGAAATGATTTTTTTACAAAAACTAATAACTTTAACAAAAAATGAAGAGAAAGCCGCATCTTGTATCAAAAAAAGCAATATTTTCTTTGATGAGAAAGAATTAATTTGATTGCTTCGTTCTCAAGAAAACCTTGAAAAACCAAATTGTCCACCCTAACCTCTATGATTTAAGTTTTTCAAAGTTTTCTTGAAAACAAAGCAATCAAATTAATTCTTTCTTATCAAAGAAAATATTCCTTTTTTTATTACGAGATGCGGCTTTCTCTTCATTTTTTGCTAAAGTTATTAGTTTCTGTAAAAAACTCAATTCTTTGATTAGAAAAGGACAGAGATACGTGACCTCCTCTTAACTGAATAATCTTCGTGGTAAATACTACAAGCTAAAGCATTTCTTTTCCTCAAGTTTTTCAATAAAATGAAAAGATACGCCAAATTTATGAGTACAGGTGTAGTGTCCGTTCCGTACTTCTTTGTTGCCAGGCAAATAAATAATTGTACAATATCATTTTTTATGACCAATTTGATCTTCGTTGATATATAAATCATGAATCGTGCTATAATATTTGTGATTTCATATTTATTTTCGTCCCTAACGTAGTAAATAACTGTGCAATACAATTATATATTCATTATCTTTTTATTATTGTTTAGAAAATAGCAAATCATATCATAATATGTAACGGTAATAATCTTTTCGCTGCTAACTAAATAGTTGAATACTCAATACAATTTATTTACCAAAAGGAATTGTGTACATGAGATTTATTAAGTATGAATGATATAAATCGAAACGATTACATTTATGATCATCTCTTAATTATTTCTTATTTTCTATTATTATTATTACTGTGTAATATTAATTAAAAATAGTAACGTTATTTATTCGTAATTAAAAATAGCGTTGATTGTGTCATTTTTTCCATTTCAAACGCTTACAAAGTCGGCTGTTGGTGTGAAGAAAGAGAAAATTCACATCGTTATTGTCACAAATTATTAATTTAACACCTAAACTAATTAAAAATAGATCACGTGTTTTTATTCTTTTGATCACAAGATCCACTAGTGACGCCCTTTTACTTTTAATTTTTTTAATAGATCTTTCATATTTGATATCAAGTTTAGAATTTTTTGGCATTTTTAATTAAAATAAAATTCAGTATTATTATTATTATTGTTTATCCGCGGATTAAATGTCGAGCGTTGTCAATTGTTGCAAATTAAAATTTAAATTAGTAAAAAATTAAGAAAGGAAATGCAAGGAATTATAAATAACTTGGCATAGGGTAGCATGGTTCACCCTGAAGCGAAATAGTAAAATAAAGAAAGGGAAATAATAAATAATGTATGAAGCAGAGCTTCTTCTTTTGATTATAAAAAAAAGGAAAAATAAATTTATATAACTCTGGCAATTGCATGGGTGTCTACTAATTTATACTACCTATCCTTGCTGTCTCTTTTTTCAGACTTCCAATCCCGGAGACGTAGCGCTCGTGCGTTAATCAAAAGGAAGTCGATGGATGGCTGAATTTTAGTCATTCATTAAAAAAAAAATTCATTAATAATTTAGCTTATATGCTGAACGTAACACTTGTTCATAACTGTTTAAAATTATTCTAATCAATTCATAACTGCTTAAAACTGTTTAAAATTATTCTAATCAATTCATAACTGCTTAAAACTGTTCAAAAACGTTCAAAATAATTAAAAAGTGTAAATTTTCGGACATGTAAAATAGTTATAAATAGTTTTGAATGGTTTTAAAAAGCTTTGAATCGTTTTAAACTGTTTTGAAATGTTTTCAACTTTTAATTTGTTGATTACTTAATTTTTGAATATTTAATCTGTTTGAAATTGTTTTAAATTGTTTAGAACAGTTTAAAACAATTTCACACGGTTATCTGTGTGAAATCATTCCAAAAAAAATCACGGTGTTTAGTACACTTTGAATAGAAAAGCTAAGAAGTGATTAGAACTGTTAAAAATTGTTCATAACTGTTTAGAATTGATCAAAACTATTTAAAACTGTTTAAAATTGTTTAGAATGTCTGAAAATTCATACTTTCAGACAGTTTTACTCAGTTCTCAACAATTTTAAACAATTTCAAACAAATTATATTTTCGCTAGTGAGGAATATTTGAATTATATAGAAATACTTAAGCAAACTAATCAGTGAATTATTCTACAAAATATTAGATAAAATTATTTTGTTTTTATTAAATTTGGTTTGAAGAAAAACTTATTATTATTAAGGTAACAAGCCTGAGTTATAGTCTAAAAAAATTAAATGTTAAATGTTACTTTAAAAATTTGTACAAAGGCTAATAAATGGAGCTTGCTCCGTAAATAATTAAAAAAAAAAAAATTAATGATAAATTTTTTTTCTTATAATATTAATTGATAGACCATTTTTTTATCTTAAATATATATTAAATATAAAGCTTCGATCCACGAACAATTTCAAAAGACCTTATCCAATGGTGAAAATCCGTTTTTCTTGTCGATGAATTGATTTTTCTTGTTTTTGTAATTGCCAAAGGATTCCTCAGGCAGTTTTCAACAAATTGACTTCAAAATTTGCGGAGATCTTTAATTTATATATCTTCACAACTTTACTGACCTAGAATTTTGATAAGACAAGCTCAAGTAAATGTTGAATAAAATTACTCACATAATTTCATGAAAAGTTTCTGCAAGGTTTTCAACAAAAATTCAGTATATGTCGGTAAGGTAGACATTTGCAGCCTTCTTTTTATATTGTCTTGAATAACTAATAAACAAATATGCATATTAATTGATTGATTAAATATTTTATGCACAATTATTTTTTTCGCAAGAGATAATTTTTTCATTCAAGAAAAATGCTTGACAAGCATAAAAATCGAATTTTTCACCCTTTGGATAAAAAAACAGTATTTGTACCACGGGCACGAAATAGGGGATTCGCGGCCCTCGTGTGAATTTAGCGCCCTCACTTTGCTCTGGCGCTCATTCGCACTCGGGACGGAATCTCCTATTTCGTGCCCGTGGTACACATACTGTTTTTTGATTCAAAGGGTGAAAAATTCGATTTTCTATGGTTGTTAAGCGGGCGCAAAATAGTACATTCCCGCCTTAAGGCGCAAAATTGGCGCATGCGGGAATATACTATTTTGCGCCCGCTTGACAATCATAGAAAATCGAATTTTGCGCCCTGAGGGTCAAAATGTACTATTTCGTATTAAAAAAATTAGATTTATTTTGCAGGAAAATAAAATTATTAATAATTAAGTTAATTAATTAAATATTTTTATTTACAAAATTATTCAGTGGCATGAAAAAAATCTTTTTTTTTTAAATTTAAGAAAAATAATTCTACCGAGCTTCATTTATTCTTGATTATTAATAGTTACTTATTTTTAATTAATTATTTTTTTCATTTAAATTTACAAATAATCTAAATAAAATATTTTATGTTTGTGGTAATTAATATATAAGATCGTCACATTACATATCAAGCGTACTGTAGCATAATAGCGTTGATGTCTCATATTCTGAAGATCATAGGTTCGCGCCCCGATCAGGTCGAAAAATTTTTCATGCCTTTTTATGCGTTATGATGTAAATTGTTACTTTGTAAAATAATTTGTAAATAAAATAAAAAATAAAATAGAACAATAAAAATGTTTCAAAAATATAGTAGATCTGCATGGTTTCTGCAAGGTTTCTCAAAAGTTTTTTGCAAGTTTCATGAAAGGTTACAGCAAGGCTTCCTGCAAAGTCACTGCGAAGTTTTTTAGAAAGTTTTTGTGAGGTTTCGTACAAAGTGACTGCGAAATTTCTTAAAAAGTTACTACAATATTTTCTGCTAGGCTTCTACAGCTTTTTTGCAAGGTTACTACGATGTTTTATGAAAGGTTTCAGTAAGGTTTTTTTTGGAAAAAATTCTGCAATGTTTTCTGCAAGATTGCTGGAAGTTTTTTTTCGCAAGGTTGCTGCAAGGTTTCATGAAAGGTTACTTCAAAGTTCCTTACAAAGTTTTTTGCAAGGTTGCTGTGAGGTTTCCCACAAGGTTAATGAGAGGCTTCCTACAAGATTTCTGCAATGTTTTTTGCAAGGTTTCTGTGAGGTTTCTTGAAATATTTCAACCAGACTCTAGCGCGGACATATAAATGTTTCTGCCATCTTTCAATGCAAGTTTGCTGCAAGAATTCGAAACCTTTATGAAACCTTGCAGCAATCTTGCAGCAACCTTCCATGCTAAGCGGGGAAATATCAATTTAAGAAACTAAAGAAAAAATCAATAGAACTAAAATTAAATTTTAAAAGTATTGAAAAAAACATTAATATCTAGCTATCAAGTTATAGTTCCTCATACAGCCTACTTCGAATGTAAAATCATCTTTTCCCTTTAGCCGTTTATTCAAGTGGAATCTGAATTAGGAACAATGTCTACCACTTGAGCTGAAGTTGTCGAGGACGTGCGAAGCGACAAACATTGTTCTCGATTCATATTCCACCTGAATACGGCTAAAGGACATATATAACTAATATATATATATATATATATATATATATATATATATATATATATATATATATATATATATATATATATATATATATATTAGTTTCATTTGTTTGTTTAGAATACAATAAATGTTTATTAAAATAAAAGGTAACAAAAAAATAATTTAAAATTGCATAATTCTCATTTATATTTACAATAAAAAATATAAAAATTAAATTTTTTTATTTATAGATAACATAAATTTTAAATTAAAGAATATATTATTTATTGATGAACTAAATACTCATTGTTATTATGAAAATGAAATAAAATAAGATTTATTTTATCTTTTATTTAAAAAGGGTTTAGTAAATTTTCAATTAAATAATATTTTATTGATTAATTAAATATATTTAGTATAATTTTTATATTTTTTTCAGTAGATACAAATGAGAACTATGCAGCATTGTATTGTATTTTTGTTACTTTTCATTTCAATAAACATCTATTGTATTCTAAACAAAAGAATGAAATTAATAAACTCATTTTTACAAGTTAAAAAGTCGCATAGAGCAGCGGAGGGACTCAAAATATATGGAAACCAATTCTTTCAATCAGCGAGTGGGGGTAACGCACGAGCGAGTCAATGGAGGAGAAGGCGGCGGAACTCAGATCGTCGATTGTATTTAAAAATTTGCTTACATTAATGACGAGGAGAGATTGTATTTTGTTCCATACAAATCAACCTTGGCCGTAATTAACACATTGTCCGCTGAGCACATTGACCGAAACTTTACGTTACTTTTATAAAATATGCTGAGGCGGAAATATTTTTTATCCTTAGACATTTTATAATTTGTCTTATCAATATATTAATAATTTTAAAAATAATTTATTTACAGTAATTAATAAAACTGAAAACATTATATTATATTGAAACTAATGAATTGATCAATTAAATTTATTTTATTTTATATGCATTGTTCGTATTTATAATTGATTTGATAAGTTCAACTATTAATCATTAAGTTTAAATTAGAGAATCTATTTCTTGTATAATTTGATGTTGCCATTAAATTAGGAATAAAATGTAACAAATATATCGTTAGGAATTAATTCCATTTTAGGTTTAATAAACCGTATTAATTTATTACAAATATTTAGGAAATCTTCAAAATTACAAATACAAAATTATCATAACAATCTCAACGATATTTTTGTCATCTATTTTTTAATATAATGAAAATGAATCAACTATACTAGAATCTTGTTTCAGGATGTATTTTTGTAATAAAATAATTTAGTATTATTTTGTATTATTCACCATTAAAACAGGTTATATTATGATAAATCAAATCAGCATTCAAAATATTTTGTGAAAAATTTTTTAAATAAAAATACATTTTAAGAGGATGTAATGACTGAAATCACAGTTTTCCTAAGTTTTTATTCTTAATCCAAAAAATGTAACAATATTTTTTTTAAATATTATAATCTTTTATTTCAACTAATGAGAAACATGACAGAGATGTTTGTAGAAATTTGGGAATAAAAATAAAAGAATTTGGAAAACTGTAGTGTCAGTAACTATATTATAAATTTCATAACTTATATATACCCTTATTAATGATTAGCAATTTATTTATTTTTTTACAAATAATAAATATAAGTACAGTCAGCTCTGTGAATACTACTGCTTCTCCTCCGTTGGCTTGCGTTAATGCTTCCCTTACTAATAGCCCAAGTGTCTCAGCACGCTCGAGTTTTTAGAAATTAAGTTCGATGTCCGTGAATAATGACGCTCAACTTATATACAAATATGCAATATAAATAAAATTGACAAAAAATACATTGAATTTTTATGAAACTATTAAAAACTTTATTTATTTCATTTCAAATTTGATGAATGAACCATTCAAAATTTCGTTTGAATCATCATTTATCAAACCATTTATTGCTAATTTGGTCTCGTCCCTAACTTCCTTGTCTGAAATTCTTCTATAGTTATTGTTTATTCAAATAAAAAATTATAATAAAATTAGAAATTAATTTAATATTCTTTAAAAAAGTTGAGCGGTATTATTCGCCGACATTGAAGTTAATCTCTGAGGACGCGAGCGCGCTAAAAGACTTGGACTTTTGATATGGGAAGCATCAACGCGAGCCCATGGAGAAGAATCGGTGGTACCGAGCCAACTGTATCAAAATGTGGAAAAACACTATAATTGCTTTGTTACTTATTTTACATCCTGATACAAGTGTCTTTTATCATCTAATTTTATTTGTTAAAGGTTTATATATGCCAATTATGTTATTTTACCTTACTTCCTCTCTCGTTGAAAATGATTTCCACGTCAAGAATTGGACCATATTGCTGAAACACATAATACATGTTCATTACTAGTAAATAATTAAGTAAATATGTTTTAAGAGCAATGCAATTTCCCTCTTTTGATTACAATATTAATAAAAAAAATAATACAATACAATGAGAAATTGCCAAAAGAAAAAATATTATAATATAAAATGAAAAAGTTTTAATATCGCCTGCTATTGCAAGTAACTACCCCCAAAAGTGTCTAGCAGTTTGCCTAAACATCGAGTGGCGCGTCGGTACTGCTTTTGGATCAGTTGCTTTCCGAGAGTTTTTTCAGTGTATAATAATAAATTATTTAAACTTTTTATAAAAATTATTTATAATACAAAAATAATATATTCCTTTTTGCGGGGTTCTGATCAGGTACGTCCTGAGCGCACGAGCCTGCTTAACCTTTAGATTACCGGAAAATCAATATTTTGACGCGGAAAATCAAAATATTGATTTTCCGACAGTCTAAAGGTTAATTACAATTATAAGCAAATGTTCCTCAAAATAGATATGTTGATTTAATTATCATCAGGTGCAACTAGTACTTCCTACGTAGAGCTATCTTCATCAAAAAGTAAAAGATTTTTTTATAAGGAAATAGTGTAAAAGTAGGAGGTAGGTGTTAGATCTCCAACACAATCTTTCATACTGAAAAAATTAAAAATTTAGAAACATCTTTTTAAATAAATATTTACACTGAAGTTTGCTTGTGCGGGATCATTATTTCACCTTATTCAAAATTAAAAAATAATAATGAAGTTTTACGAAATGTTTTAAATTGAAAAAAATACTATAGTTTGTCGAAGAATTTTTTTGATGTATCTAGAGTTTAAATAAAATTTAAAGCTTAAATACTTATTCTTTAATTGCTCAGAATTTAATAGTTTATGTAAAATATATATATTAAAAACTCATTATATATATATAGTGGAAGTAAGGATATGTGTAGTTCGGTGGGTAAGTTTGGCATGCTATTTTTAATAAATGAGAGCAATTTTCATCATAAATTTTATTTGTTACCTAGCGGAAAAAATAAATAAAACATTTAGAATCATTCTAAAAGTTTTTGCAAGAATCTGAAAAAAAATCAAACAAACTGAAACAAATTGAAAACTTTTATAAAAATTTGGACAAAACACTTAGAGTATTTAGTTTGTTTCTTTTTCTTTCATTTCTTTTCGTTTTCTTTCATTCTATTTCATTTCCTCTTATTTTCTTTCATTTTTTTTATTGTTTTTTAGCAGTTGCAGGAAAAATAAATAAAACATTTTAAATCATTTTAAAAATTATTGCAAGAATCTGAAAAAAACTGAAATATTTTGAAAATTTCTATATGGATTGAGATTAAACTTTGGATTTGTTTCATTTTCTTTCATTTTCTTTTATTGTGTTTCGGATTCTTTATAAATGGTACAGCTATTTATGTAAAATAGATGTATAATCAAAATATGTTTTTATTGACGACGGAAAACAATGGAAAAATATAAAATAATCCAAAAAAATGAAATAAAATGAAAGAAAAAGAAACAAACTGAAATACTCTCAGTATTTTATTTTAATTTTTACAACAAATTTTCAGTTTGTTTCGTTTTTTTTCAGATTCTTACAATAAATTATAGAATGAATTTGAATGTTTTATTAATTTTTTCCGCTAGTGCTAAAATACAATGAAAAAAAATGAAATAAAATGAGAAAAAATGAAACTAACTGAAATATTCTGATTATTTTATTTTAATTTTGACAAAAATTTTTTTAATGTTTCAGTTTGTTTTAGTTTCTTTCGTTTTTTTTTGGATTCTTACAATAACTTTTAAAATGAATTTAAATGTTTTATTAATTTTTCCCGCTAGTGCTGAAATACAATAAAAAAACGCTGCCAAGTGCTTTGGCGCAATGCTTTCTCATAGAGCTCATTAAATTGAGTAATTTTATTTTTTTTTTAAATGTGATTCCAATGTAAAATACAATTTCTATTCAAGAAAAATTAGTGAACGTGATAGAGTGATTAAGAAATAGGAAGAGAGAGGCAAAGATGGATGAAAATAGGGTAAAAATGAGGATTAAACTAACCGTTGCGAACTTGGCGAAATGAAATGGATTAAAAAAAAAATATCCAAAAAAAATTGCGTTTTTTTTGCAGATTTTGCAATTTCTAAAAAGAAAATTGCGTATTTACTCGTTTTTTTTGCAAAATTAAAAAATTATTCATTGTAGCGAATTAAGTAATAAATAATTTTTTTTACATGAAATAAACATTTATTGTATAATAAAAAAAGTACTAATCGTTTGCAAATTTATTGCGGATGAGCCCAAGATTTCGCAAATTTATAAATTTGTATTATTTTATGAATTACTAGCTGCAAAACATATTGATCGCAGCGAATTTTGATAAAAAAATCGTTTTGTTCATAAATTATAAAAATAACGTATAAATAAATTATACTAATCATTTGCAATTTTATTGCGGGTGAAGAATTAAATTTGAGACTATTTACTTTTTACTATTTATTTTTTTATTTTACTATTGCTTTGTTTTCAATTGCATTGATGAAATGCATTAAATAAAAAAAAAGAAACTAGAATTACTTGACTTTTTTTTATAGTTTCAGATTATTTGAAGAAAAGATTAAGCAGTCCATGTAAAAAATCCATGTCCGCTAGATCATTGGATGCGATTTTATTAATATTTTTTATACTAGATTAATTTTTTTTAGGGTTCTTTTACCGATCATTATAATATATGAAAAATAAAGATTGTTTCTTAATAATTCATAAAAGACCGATTCTATCTCAAATCATGCAGACCGACTGCACCTATCTCTCCGAACTGCTTAAAAATTTTTTATATTATTCTACTCTGAAAATAAGCATATACGTATTTTTTTATTTTTCAATATCATCAAAAATGCAGTTTTTATGCACTTTTTAAAAATGACTTATAAATTTTCAATTCTCAAAAATCGAAATTTTTTTTTTTTTAATCGTTTTTATCTCTGTAGTGATCTTTATAAATAAATTTAGGCTCGTTCAATGCTACAGAGGATGCTCTTTTAATTCCACCGTCTTTTATTTTTTTTAACAAAAAAACGGAAGTGCAATTGCACTTTTTGTAAAAAATGAAAAATGTATTTTTCTCAAAAAAGCCATTTTTTTTGTCTCAAATTTTTTTTATGGATAGGTAGCCTTAAGACCTATATTTTCATCGGTGTGGAATTTGGAATATTTTGGTTTAGTAAGAGATATAAAAAAAATTAAGAAAAAAATGTTCATATTTACATAGCAGATGTATATAAACGTAGATATCTAGATATACCGCTAGGTGGCTAAATATTGCATAGATAATTTAAGTGCCTTAGGTTTACTTAAGAAAGCAGCTATTCACGGTAGTTATCTTACATCTTTTATACCGTTTAATTTCTAGATATTGAGACTCATTTTGAAATATGTCTGAAACTTATTCCGAGAAGAGACGGAAGTGTCCAAATTTTTTTGGGTCACACGAAAAAATTGTTTATAATACCGCTACCAAATTTAGAATGTTGGAAAATTTAGCAGAACATCTGCAGCAACATTTGCCTGACAAGGCGGTACATAGTTCTGATTATGTATGTTTCAACTGTTATAAACGCATCAAGAAAATTGAATCAACGAAAATTATTGATGCGATCGATTCAGATAATGATGCTTACTTGGTCCATACTGAAGACCACGATTTTCGTGCAAGCACTCCAGAGCGGATTGAGTATTTGAACGAGACTTTAATTTCAAGTTCCTTCGGTAATGTTTCACCGCTGAAAAGGAAGAGAGCTGTTGATGACTCTTCTTTAGAAACATACGTCACGAGAAAGAAATCAGAATTAATTTCTTCATTTTCCTCTGCAACTAGCTGCAAATTATCGGAAGCATACAATGTTTCAATTGATGCATCCAATGATGGTTTTTCTCAATGCTTCTGCGATGAATGGTTTAACAATTTGGGAGTAGCGCTTAAAATTTGTGGCAGTATCAATGGAAAAATTAAAATTCTTACGTTGATTCCTTTGTCGGTATCAAAATCTAAAATTTTATCTATCTTTCCCGAAGTGACTGTTTACATGATTGATAAAGCACGAATGCTTGTAAAAACTAAGGGAATATATTCTCAACCTGATGTATACACTGGTCATCCCTTAGACGAAAAGTCTACGAAAATCGCAGTGGAATATTTTCTGAATGACGATTTCAACTGTACACGTCAAAGTCCCAATAAATCTGACGTTGTGACCGTTAAAGAAAATGGAAAAAAAGAAAAAAAAGTAAAACGTTTTTTAACGCGCAGTTTAAAAGAGATATATAAATTATTCAAACAAGAACATCCAGAAACAAAAATGGGCATAACAAAGTTTTATACCTTAAGACCAAAGTTTGTTATGTTGAATCCTATTAAAGAAGTCTGTCTCTGCATTTACTGTGCAAAGTTTGATTTATATGTGAACTGTATTAGCAATTTCATCGGAGGAAAGTATTCAGATCTGAATAATCTTCGCTCCATGCTTTTGTCAGCAATTGTTTGTACAAATGCATCAGAGCAGTGCTATTTCCAAGATTGTTCTATGTGCCCAGGTTCTCGTGGTATTAATTTAAATTTGTTTGGATTGGAAACCATAAATGAACATGATGAGATCGTTTTTGCTTTGTGGGAAAATGGGCAACTCGTAAAAAAAACAATAATGTCCAATTTTATAAATAATCTTGCTATTTGGACGGTGAAAACAAGCGTCCACATGTATATTAAAAACATACAACAAAAAGCCATAAAAGAGGAAAAAGAGATGGCCAGAACTAATTCTAAACATCTTGTACTGCATGGTGATTTTGCTGAAAATTGGGTGGTGATTCTCAGTAGTCCTGTCCAAGGCAATCACTGGGTCAATCAACAGATTTCTATTTTTACAGCTGTTTGTTATCAAGGAACAGTAACAAAAAGTTTTGCTGTCGTCAGTGATGATACAAAACATGATTCCGCTCATGCCTTGTTGGCGATGCAAAAAATCATTGATTTGATGAAAAATGATTCAACTGATTCAATAGAACAAATATCGATTATAACCGATGGAGCCGCAAGTCATTTCAAAAATCGATTTCAATTACATGAAATGAAAAAAGCTTCTAACAATTAAAAATGGTTGTTTTCAGCTACGGGGCATGAGAAAGGTGCGGTTGATGGCGTCGGTGGATTAGTAAAACACTATGCAACCAGACATAATCTTCAAAATTGTCATGTTGAATCAATACAAGACGCAAATGCTTTTGTAAAAAAAGTTCAACCTAACGCTGACGCTATTAAATTAATCTTACTGCCAAAAGAAGATATTGAAGTTTTTAGGCAAAGCAAAATAAAAGAGTGGCTTAAGACCCCTAAATTGGCCGGCATTCAAAAAACCCACGTATGGAAAGTAAAAGTAGGGACAAAGAAAAAATTGTATATGGCTCGAACTGCTGCTCATCCTTTCACAAAATTATTAAATAAAGAGAAAAAAAAGAAAAGAAAAATTACGTCAAAGAAGAATGTGCGCAATAAAAAAAAGTCCAAAACTCATAAGAAAGGAAAAAAAAATAGAACTTTTTTTTAACATAATTTCTTATACTTAACGCAAAATTTATGCACTATATATATATATATATATATATATATATATGTACAGCACAACACCTATGAGTTGCATAAAAGCTATGTACATACAAATATATATATATCTGAAATGCGCTTACTCCTGAAATATTTGTTGTATCTATGACGTATTTACATTTATGTAAATATGAAAATTTTTTTCTTAATTTTTTTTATACCTCTTACTAAACCAAAATATTCCGAATTCCACAACGATGAAAATATAGGTCTTAAGGCCACCTATCCATAAAAAAAATTTGAGACAAAAAAAAATGGCTTTTTTGAGAAAAATGCATTTTTCATTTTTTACAAAAAGTGCAATTGCACTTCCGTTTTTTTCGTTAAAAAAAATAAAAGACGGTGGAATTAAAAGAGCATCCTCTGTAGCATTGAACGAGCCTAAATTTATTTATAAAGATCACTACAGGGATAAAAACGATTAAAAAAAAAAAAAATTTTCGATTTTTGAGAATTGAAAATTTATAAGTCATTTTTAAAAAGTGCATAAAAACTGCATTTTTGATGATATTGAAAAATAAAAAAATACGTATACGCTTATTTTCAAAGTAGAATAATATAAAAAATTTTTAAGCAGTTCGGAGAGATAGGTGGAGTCGGTCTGCATGATTTGAGATGGAATCGGTCAAAAATTTTTTTATCGTTATTATTTAAAAAATAAATCATTCGAAATTATTAACATAAAAAAGATTTATCCCGTTTAATTCATTAATAAATGGAGTACAATCTCAAAAAACATTTCTTTTTTTGGATCAAATAAAAGTACCAAGCATTTATATATTATACATTTAAAATACGCGCTTAAATCTAATATTTGCGCATGCGCAAATGCACTGGAGAAATTATCAAAGTCAGTTAATTCATAAAATTATTATTATTTACATTAATCAAACGAATGTTGAAGTTCTCAAATTTAATTCTTCACCCGCAATAAAATTGCAAATGATTAGTATAATTTATTTATACGTTATTTTTATAATTTATGAACAAAACGATTTTTTTATCAAAATTTGCTGCGATCAATATGTTTTGCATTTAGTAATTCATAAAATAATACAAATTTACAAATTTGCGAAATCTTGGGCTCATCCGCAATAAATTTGCAAACGATTAGTACTTTTTTTATTATACAATAAATGTTTATTTCATGTAAAAAAAATTATTTATTACTTAATTCGCAACTATGAATAATTTTTTAATTTTGCAAAAAAAACGAGTAAATACGCAATTTTCTTTTTAGAAATTGCAAAATCTGCAAAAAAAACGCAATTTTTTTGGATATTTATTTTTTTTTAATCCATTTCATTTCGCCAAGTTCGCAACGGTATTAAACTAAGATAAAAGGACAGAGAGGAAGTGAGAAAGTAAGAAAAGAGTTAGTAAAAGCGTTAAATCAGAAATCAAAAGAAGTAATGAAAGAGCTACATTAAGAAAATTATTTTTTAAAAGCTTGTTTTATAAAGACAGTAGAAAATAACTTGTATACAAATTTTAGAGCAAACTTATCGGGTACACTGAAAGACTTAGAGAGTTACGCTTACTCCCTGGCGGCGTAAGACCAACTCTCAGTAAGGGAGTAGAGGGAGAAGAGTTGTTATAACGACACTCTGCAGAGTAAGATATACTCCCCAACTGACGGAGTTGATTTACTCGGTATTCGCAGAGTAAAAGCATTTTGTATGGACGCGAAATAAATTTTAGAAAGATTTTGTATAAACGATAACATGGATGCATTTGTGATAAATTATTTAAAATCTTGGAATTTAGAAAAGTTCATTTCTTTCATAAGAGGCGGTCGGAACCAAATCGGTGACTTGCGGTATATATCAAGTCAGCATTTTTCGCTTTACGATAATATTTTGTATATTTTTATGGCTTAAACTATTTCAAATCATTCTTTATATACATGACTAGAGGAAATGACTATATTTTTACCATATGAATAAGTAAATAAATTATTATAAGCATTAATTACAAATATCAAACTGACTTGACATATACCGCATGCAAAAAACTGTCGTGTCGATTGTTAGGTGGCATTTTTCGCTTTATAACAATATTTTGTATATTTTTGTGGCTTCAACTATTTTAAATTATTCTTTATATACATGACTAGAGGAAATGACTATATTTTTATCATATTAATAAATGAATAAATTATTATAAGCATTTATTACAAGCACCGAACTAAGTCACCGATTTGGTTCCGACCGCCTCATAAGCAGATTTGAAGGTAATTATAAGTAATATAATAAATAATGATAAGTTTATAAATTCTAACCTCAAAAATAGAGTGCTAAAAATTGTTACCTGAAGTATTTTAATTGTAAACCTATATATGTTGCTTTTAATTAATTATAAACATAGTTTTGTCTATGCATGCTGTATGAATGTGTGCACGTTAGCTTACAACAATTATTATTCTTAGATGCTGGAGTAGATGAAGAAATATTTCTAAAAGAATCAGATACAAATATGATTGATGAACTTCTTAATAGTTCAGAGTGTGGTTTTAAAAGAAAATTTACTAAAAGATTAATTGAATTGAAAAGCAAAGAAATTTCGCATGATAGATTATTTAATAACAATATTTCTAATCCCAATAATAATCCCATCACTTTGGCAACAGCATCCTCGTCCGGAGCACCTATACAGTTTAATTCTGAAATAGAAATTGCCTTTTGTCGTATGTCAATGTTTTCTTTAATAAAAATTATATATTTCATTATGTCGTACTGCATGAAATAATGAGTGTGATGTGTGTATGTATATGTATTTTTTATAAAAACGGAAAGGGAAAGTGTTCGCCAGCTTTTAAATACAACTTTTGAGGGTAAATTAATTTTAGGAATTTTTAACCTTACTAAAAAAGTAGACAATCGTCAGCTAAGTGACTTAATTATATGGTATGAATTTGATTATACTGGAAAACTTAGGTGAATATATTATAATGATTTTTGACTTTGATGCTCTTTTTTACGATACTAACTTTTGTCTTTAAAATATTTTTTGGTTCATAGCATAAGTACAGGACGTTTTTCTGAACTATCACGGGAAGTCGCAGAAATTTTTGCAAACGAACATGAATCTTACGAAACCATAGTTTCACGATACTATTTCCCACATACAAAAATTCCCAAAACCAAAGCTGGAGGAATTCTTTATGACAAATATTTATACATCAGGCGACTATTCACAAGTAATAATCTTATACCAGCAGATGAATTAATAGTAGATGGTAAGATCAATATATTTTAACATATTTCTCTATATTACAACGTATGTATGCAATGTATAAATATGTAAATAGTAATTTATTCATATGTTAAAATAATATAGTTATTCTATTAAAATTTTAGATTTAACACTAGCTGAAGAGGAAGAAAAAGTTGGTTAAAAAGTGGTTAAAAAAGAACGATAGTCCATTCGATAAAGTTGTGACCAAATGGAATGAAACCATTGGCTCAAGAGATCCAGTTGGCAAGAAAATTGAAGTTTATTGAAAAACTTATAAGTGTTTACAAGCCGACTTTGGACATATTTTGGTATTTTTTCAATTTTTTTTTTGCTTTAACACTTTTCTCAAACGTAATATTAAATCTATATTATAATGTTATTTTTACTTATGTTTTTAGTTAGCAACAAATTTTGACTTTACGTTTTCAAACACGACTTCATTTGTGTCTGAGTGGCCTAAGATAGCTCCTTCAATAATTGAAGTTGCTGATATTAAAAAAAAATTGTCCGTGCAACTTAGAGAGTTGAGTGAAGCAGGTAAATAAAATATTTATATAACAATAAATTAAGATTATACTCTGTAATATTTATAATTTATTAACTATAAATGTTTAACAAAATTAAAATTTTTCCAAATTGAAACATAGAAATGTTTTTACAGAAATTAAAATACTTAATATACTTGTCATATATTTTTAATAAGTTTATATAGTACTTGGCTTTTTTAAATGAATAGTGAAAATTTTTTAAAGTTACAGTTATATAATTTTTAATATTTAAAATACTTGTAATTCATGAAACAAATTTAAAAAAATTTTATTGTTTAAAATGCATTATGCTCCTCACTTTTGCTTTTTTTCTTTTTCTCTCTGAAATTTTAAGAAGGGGGCCGAACTATCTGTCTTTGTCTAATAGCGTTTTTCATCATTTATGTAAACACTATCCGGTATAACAAGAAAAAAATAGCAGCCCCCGCTAGATATTAATATAATTAGTAAATTTTGTAATAACAACCAAATTTTTTACCGCATAGTTTTTGACTAATTAGAGACCTACTAGCAACCTAGAATATAACCTATCTTTTTTTGGTAGGTCTCTAATTATTCAAAAACTACAAAGTGAAAAAATTTGGTTGTTATTACAAAATTTACTTATTATACTAATATCTAGCGGGGGCTGCTATTTTTTTCTTGTTATACCGGATATTGTTTACATAAATGATGAAAAACACTATTAGACAAAGACAGATAGTTCGACCCCTTCTTAATAAGCTAAGCAGTCTATCAAATGTTCTTTGCTGAATTAATTGCTATCTCTATTTTATCTTATCTAAAAAAAACATGATCTGTGGAGTTAAAAAGTCTAATGCTTTGAAAATTGAAAGATATTCAATCCACCACAGCTTGAATTTTGAAATTTTTATTAAAGACTTAACTCTTTCATCAGTCGAATAACTGATCTCACATTGATCATACTGTTACTTAGTCATATTAACTATGCAGCTAAAACATGACTAATTTAATAAATTATTATCAGTTCTTTTCTTATGCTCTACGTAAGTTAACAAATTACATTTCTCTATTCGAAAAGAATTAATCTATTAAATTAATTATGTTTTAGCAGTATACTCAAAATGACTAATTAGCAAAGTGATCAATATGAGATCAGTTATATGATGGATGAAAAAGTTGAGTTTTTCATATAAAAGGTATTCAAGATATAATAAATAAAATATCCTTAGATTTTGATACATTGAACTTTATAGCTCTATAAATAATGTTCTTTATCTCTTTCTTACTTTGAATGTTAAAAATAATCATTTATTTGCAGGAAAAGTAGATTTAGTTGCATTACTGCCTTTACCAGATCTATTAGGGACTATTTGTAGGAAGCGAAAGGCAACAGAAGTTAGCTTTGGAAACACCATCGAAGAAGTTTGAAAATCTTTCATCTATGGTGTTAAGGTATTACATATCAGACATACTGTTACTTTCTTATTTCTTTTTAGTTAAATTATTCATGTGTGTCATTTTTTGTAACTTAACCCTTACAGTCACAGGAGCCGATATATCGGCTACCTAATTTTCTTTTTTTTTACCTCAATATTTTTGCAATATCATGCTTGATTCTTGGATTTTTTGTATTTTCAGATACACATAGCCTTACTATTTATAATGCTGATGATATTTTATAAATTTATATCTATTAATTATTATTATAAACAAATACATAAAAAAAGTGAATTGAATTGCATGACTGAAAGGATTAAGGGGGCCAAGCTGAAAAAAAACATATATAATTTGATATTAATTGTTGATGTTTAAAAATAACTAATTTCATATAAAAATACATTCAATTTCAAATATTTTTTGGTTCAAAACATTTTCTATATCTTGAGAATTGAAGTGGTGGTGCTCGTTGAAAGTCTGGAGCAAAAAACTCTTTACTTCAAGGTTTCTTCATGAGTTTTCATTGAATTCACATGAAATTTCATGGAGATATTCAAAATGATAGTAGAATCCATATAAGTTGAGCAGATTTTGAATTAATTTATTTCTATTTATTTATTAACTTATTATTTCTAATAATTAATAAAAAAAATTTTTTTTAAATTGTTTTTTTTTCAAAAATTTTTTAATTATTTGAATTTTTTATGAATGTTTTACACTTATATGGGTTCTACTATAATTTTGAATATCTCCATAAAATTTCAAGTGAATCCAATGAAAACTCATGAAGAAACCTTGCGGTAAAGAGTTTTTTCTTCCAGACTTTCAACGAGCACCACCACTTGAATTCTCAAGATATAGAAAAGATTTTAAACCAAAAAATGTTTGAAATTAAATGTATTTTTGTATGAAATTAGTTATTTTTAAACACCAGCAATTTATATCAAATTATACATGTTTTTTTTTCAGCTTCTAATAGTATCTGGCCCCCTTAATATGTTAATTATTTTGTCATTTCTTCTTCTTTTTTATCAGGCTTTTTATTTTATATATTTTATTATATTTAATACAGTTACTTAAAAAAATAATTTTTTAAAATATTTTATTGGCTTTTGAAAGATTAAAAAGATTAATATTATACAAAATAATTGTGTATACTATATTCAGTTAAAAAAATTATTCTTACAATTAATTTTATTTTTAGACATATCAAGAATTTGAAGACTTGAAGAAATTTAGGCAAGACATAGCGAAAAGTCTTTCCAAAGATTATAAAATCGGTCCTCATATCATTTATGTTGAATCTTTAACCGATAGTGAAAACTTAGTCGATAATACGGATCAATTATACATTGTGCTTGATGGGAAAATAACTTATAAGATTCGCTCAAATAATCTCTTGGATGCAGTAGATTTTTGTTTTAAATGCATAAGAATCTTAAAGTTGGATTTTCCTTCAGAATCTAAACATATTTGGCATTTTATAGTTGAAAATATTTATAAAGTGGACCTAGGGTTCAAAGTTTATAAATCGGTTACTGATTTAACCACAAATTTGAATTTGATACAAACAAATCAACAAGAAGTTCTGCAAAATTAAAAGCTTGCACATTTATGTATATATTTTTTGTATAGATAGTTAAAAAAATTTTTAATAAAATGTTTATTGAATATTCTTTTAATATAATTTATATTTTTTATAATTTATTTACAAATTGCACTTATATGTATTTGTTTTTGCAAAATGTCCAAGCAAACGATTAATCTTGAAACTGAAATGCTGAAAATTACTTTAATGCTATATAATAATCCAATTATTCCTCGCAACGTAGTACAAATATTTATAAATACAATGTCAGAATTCATTAATTGCTCTTATACACCTTTTATAATACAACAATTACAACTTGCTAAATCTTACCCTTTAGAGTTAAATGATAACGTTGCGAAAGTCGTCAATTCAGCAAAAATGATTTGTGACAAATTTAGCACAAAAAAAAAGATTTGCTTTTTATAAAGAGAAAAACTTACTGATTGAGCCGATTGAATACAATGTAGGAGTTGATTTTAAAATTTCGTCTCTTGATAATACTTTATCTACATCAGAATCAAATGCGATTTACATTCCTTTAAATTGGTCTTTAAAAGCTCTCTTAGAAATTCCAGGTACTTTGGATATAATAAGAAATTACATTAATGCATTAAATGCACAAAAAAATTTTTTGAGTAATTTTATTCAAGGTCAATTGTGGCAAAAGATGTCAGAAAATTTTGGAAATGATTTTGTACTTCCGTTATTTATATTCCAAGACGAATTCGAAACTGGAAATTCACTTGGAGCCCAAGTTGGAAAAAATAGATTAGGAACAATATACGTATCAATGCCATGTTTTCCACCGCACCTCGCCTCAAAATTGAATAATATATTGTTAACAGGTATGTTTCACGCCAGCGACCGAAAGATTTTTGGGAATTTTCCAATTTTTAAACTATTAATATCAGAACTAAACAAATTGCGGAATGAAGGATTAATTGTTATTGATAATGGAAAAAAATTTAAGATTTATTTCCAGTTAGTTTTAGTTCTGGGCGACAATTTAGGTCTAAATGAGATGTTTGGGTTTGTTGAAAATTTTAACCATGGTAGACCATGTCGAATTTGTTCTGCATCAATTGAACAAATTCGTAGTTTGACTCGAGAAGATGAAAATTTGATACGATCGGATAAATCTTATAATGTAGATAGCAGAAAACTCAATTCTCTTGAAATGGGGATCAAAGAACATTGCGTATTTAATAAAGTATCAGGCTATCATTGTTGTACAAATTATGTTTTAGATATTATGCATGATATATTTGAGGGGGTATGCATGTACAGCATGATAAATACTTGCAATGACTTAATTTATAATCAAAAAGTCTTCTCATTACAAAATTTAAATGATGCGATTCAGAATTTTGAATATGGGCCTCTCGAAAGTTCAAATAAATTGCCAACTATTAAAAAAGATCATTTAAAATCAAACAACTTAAAAATGTCTGCTATTCAAACCCTTACTTTTACACGATATTTTGGACTATTCATCGGAGATAAAGTAGAAGAAGAGAATGACACTTGGCAGATTTATATACTTTAACGTAAAATTATTGATATTGTGACTTCATCAAGGCTCCGCTTAGAACAATTACCATACTTAGGTTCAATAATAGAAGAATTTTTGGAAAAATATGTTGAAAAATATGATAATCTGAAGTACAAATGACATAATTTGCTGCATTTAATACGAGTTATTTTAAATAATGGCCCACCTATGCTTCTTTCATCACTTAGATATGAATTTAAGCATCATGAGCATAAATTAATAGCTAGAACAACTACCAATAGGCGTAATATTATGAAGACGTTAGCAACTAAAAGTTAGCTTCGTTTAGCTCATATGATTTTTGAAAAAAAAATACCCTTTATTGAGTTAATATATGACAACGCGGAAGTTATTGATGAACGCGATAAAAAAGATTTTTTTAAAGATAGCAATGAAGATGAAATTATTTACACCACGAACTCTGTTGCTGTTAATGGAATTGTTTACAGCATAAATATGGTTCACGTACTTGATATAGGAGCTTCTGAAGCTGTGGAGTTTGGAAAAATTTTGAATATATATATATATAAAAGAAAAAAAATATATTTCCGTATTAAGCCACTGCATTATCGGTATTTCGATGATCATTTATTTGCATATTGTGTACGTGAATCTTCAATTAGCATTATTATTGATATTAGTGATTTACCCGATATTCGGCCTTTCTTGTGCATAAATAAAAAAATTAATAATGCAAATGTTATACTTGTAGCTACGAGATATGCTTTATAATAATTGTATGTTATAAAATTCGTAAACAAAAGTTTTAATATTTATTCATAACACTTAACCGTTATTGTATTGATAATGTTTTCTTTAAATTAAAATCGTATCAAAAATAAATATACATAATCTATAATTTTAATAATTTACGAAAATATTTTATTATATTAGATAAAAGAAAAGCCTTTTTAATACCTTATTCCTTACCTGTTGAAATTAATTTTAAATAGCTATATTATTGCGTAATAAATAGATTAAATTTAATAATTCAAAATATTGTTTTATTATTAATATTTTAATATATATATATATATATATATATATATATATATATATATATATATATATATATTATATTTACTATCAGAACAATCATGTCATTGATTAAATCCATTTATATAAATTTTAATACTTTGTGAATTTTTAAATTTGAAAGTAATAATATTTACTAGGATATATGAAATTATATTTGTATATATAAAGTTCAATAAAACATTTAATAATCAAATTAATAACAAGTTTATTTTTCTAAATAACATCTCAATGCGATTCAATTTTTTAATTAAAAAAATAGATTAATATTTAAATAATTCAATCATATATAGTGTATTTTTTTCATTTTATTTATAATTCAAAGGAAAAAAAGAAATTTCATTATTAAAAAAAAACAATCTTTTTAATTATTTTAATTGAGGTATTACAAAAGTTTATATGCACAAATAACATGTTACTAAATACACCTGTTAACCTAGATAATTAAGATTATATTTTAATATTTAACACATCGTTATCAATCACAAGTTATGTAATAAATAATTTTCATTTGAAATGAAAATTAACGAATGTCTCAAACCTATGAAAAAATTTCCATCTTCTCCATTTACGTTCGAAAAAATATCTTTTTTGCCAAGTGTAGATGCATTTACGCCGCAAGTAAGGAGTTAAACCTACTCTGTGAGTCGGGGAGTATCTTTTACTCTCCAACGTGCCGTTAGAATAAGTCTTTCCCCTCTACTTCCCTACTGAGAGTTGGTCTTACGCCGCCAGAGAGTAAGCGTAATTCTCTAAGTCTTTCAGTGTACACTGATAGACCTTTAAGAACGATGCTCTCTCTCATTTAATTGCCGCGGCCTTAAATGCAATTTGTAGGCTAGCTTAGCTTAAGATGTGCAAGCTCTTTCGTTAAGAACTCGCAGCTCCTACGCAAGAGCTCACAGCTCTTACGAACGAGCGCCGCAATTTATCGGATTATTTTTTTCGATTTTGGTCTGTCAGTATTAAAAAGATCTACTTCTTTGAATATAAGAGCTATGCGCTCTTACAGCTAAGAGAGCCGTTTACTTACATATGAGTCGCCTTGTGCTTAAGCCGATTGTATTCCTTCTTATGAAAAATAGCGTCGCTCTTAGACGAAATAACGACGCTTGAATCTGGTAATATTGCCAGTCTCTTAAAGGTCTATCAGTGTAGTTTACATGAAATGAAAAAAAATGGAATATGAAAATTATTTTAAAAAATTAAAAAAATTTTCTCAAATTAAAACTACACTAAGGAAATCGGTTTTTAAAAGACATTCTTCTTTAGGCAGTTGCAAATTATTTCCATGCGAATTTCAAAGCAAATTCATCAAGTAATTTACGTAAAATACCAAACAAAAAAAAACGAAAATTTCTTTTAAATTGTTAAAAGGCTCTATAAAAAAAAAGCTACGTTATGGAAGCCAATTTTCAATAGCTTCTCGCCCACTTATACAAAATAATAGATATTATGCGAAATTTGAAACAAATTCATTGAGTAGTTTTCGAGATTTCGTTGGCTAAATAAATATCATTTTCTTTTCAAAATTGCTTTCTCATAGAGAAAGCATTGTATCGATAAAAAAATTTTTTTTCTATTTTTTCATTAATTTGTACATATTTGAACTCGGTGAGTCGAAAAAAGTGGTTTCCAGAAAATGTCTGTATGTATGTGTGTGTGTGTGTGTGTGTGTGGATGTACGAATTCAGTTAGTAAACTGTATCTCGAGAACTACTCAATGGATTTCCTTCTAATTTTGCATGGAATTTAGTTTTGTGACTAACTTGCTGGGAAGCTATTGATAATTGGTTCTTCTAGCGGAGTTTTCATTTTTAAGTTTTGCAAAAAAAAAAATTAGATTTTTCGTTTTTTGGTTTTTTTTTGTTTACTACTCGATGAATTTGCTTCAAGATTTGCATGGAATTTATTTGTGATTGCCCGGATAAAATAAATTTTTAAAAACTGATTTTCTTAGCTTGGTTTTAATTTTAGAGCATTTTGAAATTAAAAAAAAAAATATTTCTATTTATTAAGCCAATAAAATCTTAAAAACTACTCGATGGATTTACTTCAAATTTTCCATACAATTCAATTTTTTGATGAACTGGTGTGAAAGCTATTGAGAATTAGTTTTCTTAGCGTAGTTTTTTTTTAGAATCATTTTAAGAATTTTAAAAAAATTTCGATTTTTCATTTTTTTTGTATTTTACGTAAACTACTCGAAGAATTTTTTCGAAAATTTGTATGGAACTTAATTTTGACTGCCAAAAGTATAAAAAATTTTGTAAACTAATTTTATTAGCGTACTTTTAATTTTAGAGCATTTTAAAAATTTTTTAAAAAATTTTTATTTTTAATTTTTGCCTATTTTACGAAAACCATTTGATAGATTTGCTCCAAAATTTGTATGCAATCAATACGCTACTGTCTGAAGAAAACAAGCTTTGGAAAACTAATTTTCTCAGCGCAGTTTTAATTTTAGAGCACTTTGAAAATTTTCAAAAAAATTTTTATTTTTAATTTATTTTTATTTTTGTGTAAACCATACCATAAATTTTCTCCAAAATTTTTATACAATTAATTCGCTATTGTCTGAAAAAAATAAGTTTTTGAAAACTAATTTTCTTAGCGTAGTTACAATTTTAGAGAATTTTAAAGATTTAAAAAGAAAATTCGATTCTTCTTTTCTTATTTTTTTTTATTCTACGTAAAGTACTCGATAGATTTGTTCTAAAAATTGCAGGGAAATTATTTGCGACTGCCAAAAAAAGGGAAATTTTCAAAAATTGATTTGCATAGCGTAGTTTTAATTTTAGAGCATTTTTGAAATTTTGAAAAGAAAATGTTATTTATTTAACCAGTTAGATCTCGAAAATTATTCGATGGATTTGCTTCAAATTTTGTATACCATCTATGTTTTTGTATAACTAGACGGAAAGCTATTGAAAATTTGTATTCATAGTGTATTTTTTTTATAAAGCCATTTTAAGAATTTGAAAAAATTTTCGATTTTTAATTTTTTTTTTTTGTATTTTACGTAAGTTACTTGATGAATTTGCTTTGAAATTTCCACGAGAATAATTTGCATCTGCCAAAAGAAGGATAACTTTTATAAACCGATCTTCTTAGCGTAGTTTTCATTTTAGAAAATTTTATAAATTTTCTTAAAAAATTTTCATATTTCAGTTTTTTTCCATTTTACGTAAAGTACTCGATAGATTTGCTCTAAAATTTGTATACAAGTTATTTGCTACTGTCTTTATAAACCAAGTTTGAAAAAAATAATTTTCTTAGCGTAGCTTTTTGATCACTTCTTTTGATTTCTGAGTAACTCTTGAAAATTTATAATAGTACTACTGATTTAGATGTTGGCTTGTATTATTACATACAATTAAGTATTTAAATATAATCATTATTAAATATTATAAATTAAATTGTTTTTTAATAAATGGAAAAAATATTTGAAGAAGAAGAATGAATTTCGTTGTCATCGTTCTTTTAAAGTACAAGTTTATTAATAAATAATAATGTTAGACAATTTTTTTATATTAAAATCACATTTAAATAAATATTAAAAAAATAATGAAACTCAAAGAGCTCTATAAGAAAGCATTCCGCCAAAGCACTTGGCAGCGTTTTTTTAAAAATGCTCTAAAATTAAAACAACGCTAAGAAAATTTCTCTTCTTTTGACACAACATGAAGAAAAAGAAGAAAGAAAAAATGAAATTCAATTGAAAATTAATATTTAACTTAAATTGAAAATAAACTTTATAGTGAAACTGAATAAAATAAAAAAAAGAACATATTGTGAATTTTTAGTTTAAAAAATAAGAAAGAAAAAAAATGTTTATTTAATAAAATAGCAAAGTTTTTTAATTTTATTAAATTTAAAATACGACAAAAAAAATTTTTATGTTTAGTTTATTAAGTAAAAAGAAAAATAAATAAATTTGTTATTTTGCGTAAAACTGAAAAAATCTTATTTTATTTTGGGGGGGCAAACCTCAACACCAACATAGTTAATAAGTGAGTAATTAGGTGTTTGAGCGCGCATCTTCGTTTGAGTCGCGTTAGAGAAAATAAAATCGATTTTTTCCATTAATTAATCCAATTGAAATTCGAAATCTATTTTAATTTGGGGGGCAATGTGAGCGCCCAAGTAAGTACGGCCCTGAAACCGTACTATACTCGAAGATGCACGCGCAAACACCATAAAGACCAAAATTGTTGAACATACAAACACCCGCGTACGTGCACATGTTCTTGCATGTGCACTTACACGCACACATGCAAGAGCATGTGAAATTGTTTTTGGTAGGATAGATACCATTGCTTTTGGTAGGATAGATTGTTTGAGCGAAAACTCAAACAATCTATCCTACCAAAAGCAATGGGTACACGGATGTATCTGACAAATGCAAGTAAACGAGACATCACATAGGCAGTAAACGCACTAACAAGGAGAGCACACCAGCTCCGGAAAACGGATTGGGCTGAAAATTCAGGATATGATTTTTTGATGAAAAAAAAATGAACCCGTGTTTTTTGTTTTCGTCAAATAGGCCCCTTAGACAAGAATATCGATATTTTTTCGAAAATATGGTAAACAAGAGCCTTTATAAAAACTTAAATAACCAAAGGACTAAGACACTTACTAAAAAAAATAGAATGAAAGATAAAACGAAACACGTTTTTTTAATGCAAGCAAGCAAGTTTTTTTAATGCAATAAAACTTAAATTAAAAGCTTTGATTTGAGTTTTGTTGCATTAAAAAAGCTTTCGTTGTTTAAGAGATACTCTTAATTAACTATTACCACATATTTACTTAATAAAAAAAAAATTGGTGGTTCCTACGTACATCGGTAATTGGCTTTTACAAATTACACATATTTATTCATTCGATTTCTTTCCAAATTTTTCCCCCCTTTCCACTCTATTTCGCATTCACACAGGGTGCTGACTGTGAAGAAGGGAAAACCTGTGGGCAAACCCAATAGGGTAAATCCCTTTTAGGAAAACCCTTTCTGGAATGGGTCGGTGTATACGACGAAATTCGATATCAAATACCCTTGTACAGGGATACCTAGACCGTATTTGCCACACCTCCCGTTTACATTGTCATGTGGCCAGCATGCCCAAGCGACCGTTACACAAAGAAAATCCAGACCGGACACGCGGCTTTTCCTTGGGCGGTCATGAATCCAAGTACTGACCGCGGCCAATGCTGCTTAACTTTACAGATCGCCTGGCGCGCGCCTAACCACTAAGCGAATGCATCAGTCACACATTTACTTAATATTTTTGGCATATAAAATATGATCAATTTCTTATGTTATTACATTAGCATATTAAAATCGCTTGTAGCTTTTGAACCACAAAATCTTTTTTAATGCAACAAAGCTTAAATTGAAGTATTTAATTCGTACTTCGTTTTATTTTTTATGCATTTTTTGTGAGAATCTCGGTTCTTTGGTTATTCAAGTTCTTATGAAGGCTTATAATTGCAGGTAACTGTATAAAACTGTAAAAAAACTGAAGAAATTTGAAGAAATAAGAAGATAATTGTTGTCTTTTTCTTTAATCCGATATTTTTTAACAGTTGATTTCCGTTTTCTTTAGTTTTTAACTGTTTTCTTCTAATATTTTCGGATATTATCTGTTTTCTGTATTTTTTTTTGCTAGGGACACTCTCAAAGAATGTTGATTTGCTGCGCTGCTTGTAGAAGGCAAATTTTCAAATTGGAAAGTTGTTTTAGAGTGCATCTTTCTCACTGCCAGTATTTCAAATCATTCAATTAAATTTTATTTTTATATTTTTAGGCACGACAGTTATACGGAAGTGCATTCGATTTTCGACATCGCAAAAAATGTAATTCTTGATAATATGTTTTATTATGATAAAAAAATTATTTTGATCGCAAAATGAAGTCATTACAAGCCTTCCTTAAAATGTATGTATGGATATATATATGTAAGAAACCAAGTTTATGAATTTTTCTCACCAGTTTTTATTAAATCTGAATAATTCCAACTAGTCTAGGCGCCCAGAGGGTTTCGTATGAAGTTAGAGGTCCCACCAAGCAAGTAGGTCATTTTTATGTATTTTGAGCCGCTGAATCCGAATTTGCAACTTGCTTTTCGTGCAAGTGGTCGAGTAATTTATTATAAGCAAATTAATTGTTTAAATGGCTATAGTTTATGAACTACAATAGATGCAGTAATTTTCTCTGCGAAAACTTGTTCTTTAATAAAAAAACAAAAAAAAAATCGTTTTTGTTGCATGTCGATTCAATAATTAGAATCAGAGATATGGCAAATATATTGCTAAAAAACATAGAGACGTAGCGCAAGGGCGGAACGCCCTGGTAAAAAACCTTATAACTCGACAACTAATTAATATTTTTTGAAGTTTAACATGTGTTTGAAAAATGTCAGAGTCTCAGCTTTAATGATAAATTGTTATATATTACTTTCAAATGTTGATAAATAAGCTAGAATGATTTGAAGCAGAAAAAGTTTTCAATTTTTCAGAAATTTGTTTGTTTATAACGAAATAATATAAGTTAGCGAACAAAATATTTCTATATTTTTGATATAGAATGATAAGAAACTTCATCTAGTTTAAGAATCCGTCCGGTTTTTTAAATTTAAGTAAGTAGAACCTGAGATATCGCAAATTTAACCCTTTCAGTCACAGGAGCCACTATAGTGGCACCCTTTCTCATTTTCTTTTCTTTATCGTTTAATTCGAACTTTAAGTTTAATCTTTATTCTTTTTGCATTTTCATATAAATAAGTGTTCATTTTATAAGTATCATATGATATATTTTGAATATACGATTGTAAATAAATCTAAAAAATTAATGTAGGATAGAAAATACGTGTTTTTGCGAAAATAATTCGTGACTGAAAGGGTTAAGCTGTAGCGCCAACTCCTTGCAATATGGCATATGTGTGCAATATAGCGATCGCTTTCCTTATTAAAAATCCTTTTATTATAAGGTAAGTAATCTTATTCTTTTCCAATAAAATTACTTTTGACTCTATTTTATATACTTTGTCATAATATTATTTTCATAATATTAATGGTGTATAATACATGGAGATGAAGTAGATTTAGGGTTTTCAATAATCATTGATTTTTCTACTACAATAGTAAACAATTTACTCAACTTATGGAGTATTTTTACATTTATTTTTTTTTGCAATTACAAAAAAAAAACAACAATCTATTTTATTTAAAAAATTTGTTTAACTTTCCGATTTATTAGAGTCATCTATGTTTAGCTGAATCCTTTTTTATTAAATTTTTATTTAATTATCAAATACAGAATTAAAATTAATTTTATTACAAAAGAATGAAATTACTTACCTTATAATAAAAGAATTTTTAATAAGGAAAGCGATAGCCATATTGCACACATATGTCGTATTGCAAGGAGTTGGCGCTACAGCTTAAATTTGCGATATCTCAGGTTCTACTTACTTAAATTTAAAAAACCGGACGGATTCTTAAACTAGATGAAATTTCTTATCATTCTATATCAAAAATATAGAAATATTTTGTTTGCTAACTTATATTATTTCGTTATAAACAAACAAATTTCTGAAAAATTAAAAATTTTTTCTGTTCAAATCATTCTAGCTTATTTATCAACATTTGAAAGTAATATATAACAATTTATCATTAAAGCTGAGACTCTGACATTTTTCAAAAACATGTTAAACTTCAAAAAATATTAATTAGTTGTCGAGTTATAAGGTTTTTTACCAGGGCGTTCCACCCTTGCGCTACGTCTCTATGTTTTTTAGCAATATATTTGCCATATCTCTGGTTCTAATTATCGAATCGACATGCAACAAAAACGATTTTTTTTTGTTTTTTTATTAAAGAACAAGTTTTCGCAGAGAAAATTACTGCATCTATTGTAGTTCATAAACTGTAGCCAATTGAACAATTAATTTGTTTATAACAAATTACTCGACCACTTGTGCGAAAAGCAAGTTGCGAATTCGGATTCAGCGGCTCAAAATACATAAAAATCACCCACTTGCTTGGTGGGACCTTTAACTTCATACGGAACCCTCTGGGCGCCTAGACTAAACGGAAAATTATTCAAAATAATGATTCAATTAAACATTTCTATTTAAAAAAAAATCATTGGAGCCATTTTTCCATAATGGTCTTTTAATAGATGAAAAAAATGAATTTTCGGTAATAACTCCAAAAAAACTAATTTTCTTAAAAAAGTAATCATTCATTTTTTTCCAAAATTAAAATTTTTAAATTATTTATGGAAATTATTAAAATTTAACACTTTTTTACTGATAGTTTAAAAAATATTGATTTTAGAAAAAAAATGTATATGGGACGTTTCACGTCAACTCACCTAACAAAAAAATAGAATTCGTCGAAAATCTGTGAAAATGTTCTATTTGATACCCAAAACATACAAAAAAAATTTTAGAGGTCCAGGTCAAAGGGGTCAGGATTTAAACGTGATGGAATTTTTTGAATTTTTCAAATTTTTTGCTAAATAAATATTTTAATGAATTTTTTCCTCAAAAACTATCAATTTTTCGTTAAAACTTAATAGAATACTTTTTCTTGGAAATTAGATGTAGAATTCACCTGAATTTTTGCAAATTATAATATACTGATTTTTATGCTTACTTGAACGATTTAAACATACTATTTAGTATATCTAAAAATCGAGCAGGTTAAATTGGCTTTTTAAAGTATTATTTTTTTCGTTTTTTTATGAGGAAAAAATATACGAAGCCTCCAGTTGGGCAGGCTTTTGAAAGTTACTTAATTGTGCAAAAAAGTCTGAATAAATGGTTATTTTGGATCAATGATGAGATTCGTGATTTTTTTTCTGAAAAAGTATTGATTTTTGGGACAAATGTATGAAAATGTTTTTTATTAGAAATCATGTGTAGAATATGAACATATTTTTACAAATTGTAATTTAAGACATTATGAACCATATATACTAAAAATTTAACGAAAAATAAATTTTAAAATTTCAAAATTTCATTTATAATTTGTGATGTTTAGCAAATAATGGTTTACAAAAATTTACATACATTTTACATACAATTTCCAATAAAAAACATTTTCATACATTTGTCCCAAAAATCAATACTTTTTTAGAAAAAAAATCACGAATCTCATCATTGATCCAAAATAACGATTTATTCAGACTTTTTTGCACAATTAAGTAACTTTCAGAAGCCTGCCCAACTGGAGGCTTCGTATATTTTTTCCTCATAAAAAAACGAAAAAAATAATACTTTAAAAAGCCAATTTAACCTGCTCGATTTTTAGATATACTAAATAGTATGTTTAAATCGTTCAAGTAAGCATAAAAATCAGTATATTATAATTTGCGAAAATTCAGGTGAATTCTACATCTAATTTCCAAGAAAAAGTATTCTATTAAGTTTTAACGAAAAATTGATAGTTTTTGAAGAAAAAATTCATTAAAATATTTATTTAGCAAAAAATTTGAAAAATTCGAAAAATTCCATCACGTTTAAATCCTGACCCCTTTGACCTGGACCTCTAAAATTTTTTTTGTATATTTTGGGTATCAAATAGAACATTTTCACAGATTTTCGACGAATTCTATTTTTTTGTTAGGTGAGTTGACGTGAAACGTCCCATATATATAAAAAACGATTGTTTCAAATTACCAAAATTTATCCTTATTATTATGTTACGAGTGCCGTATAGTAGCGAATATAGAAAAAATTCAAGTGTGCAGTTTATAGAATATGAAGCGACAAAAGAAATGAAAATGCAACGGTGGGAATGGCTCAACGTTTGAGCGCTTGTCTGTCGTGCAAGAGGCCTGGTGCCGTTCTATGACGCACGCTGAATCTGGTTTAGATTTACGGCATAACACGTCTTACCAATTGTTACAGTGAAAGAAGAAATTTCGTTTATTTTTAATAAAAATATATATCAGAATTGCTTTCACTTGTAAATATCTATTCATTTTAACAAATGAGAAACGGAAGCGAGTAAATTTGTTAAAATTCAAAGAACAAGCCAAAAAAAAAAAAAATAAATAAAAACTAAATATCTTTTTTAGCTATTTTCGGACGGTAAAGTTAGTCAAAAGCTGATCCTCAATTGGAAAGTGACGCTATGAAACACAATGCAAATTAAATGAAGTAGCCAAAATAAGAACTACTGACCCCGGGAAAGATGCATGGAGTCTTATCCACTAAATTTATCGATTATGATGATGTTCTAGTGATCGAATAAATATTAGTTTAATTAAATACATTAAGAAGGGGCCGAACTATCTGTCTTTGTCTAATAGCGTTTTTCATCATTTATGTAAACACTATCCGGTATAACAAGAAAAAAATAGCAGCCCCCGCTAGATATTAGTATAATAAGTAAATTTTGTAATAAAAACCAAATTTTTTACCGCATAGTTTTTGACTAATTAGAGACCTACTAGCAATCTAGAATATAAACTATCTTTTTTTGGTATGTCTCTAATTATTCAAAAACTACACAGTGAAAAAATTTGGTTGTTATTACAAAATTTACTTATTATACTAATATCTAGCGGGGGCTGCTATTTTTTTCTTGTTATACCGGATAGTGTTTACATAAATGATGAAAAACGCTATTAGACAAAGACAGATAGTTCGGACCCTTCTTAAGGGAATGATGAAGCTCCTTTTTTTGATAATATTTCTGATCAAAGTTTATGAGTAAATGGAGAATTTAATCGGGTGTTTTCACTTCAAGAAAAAAAGTTGTAGGATTCAACTTTAGTGCGGACAACTAAAGAAATCTATCTAAATCTTATACTTGACAAATTATCTACAAGTTTTTCAATTAATAGTATTTTAAGGTGAGGTTTGTCAACTCTAATATCTAATTTGCGATTCACACAGTGAAAAAAAATTTGTAATTTTATCACACATAAGCGTTACAAATAAAACACAAATTTTTTTGTGTTAAAATTAACAAATATTTCTTTGTGTAATTTTTGAAGTTTAAATTTTGACATATAAATTCATGAAGAATACAAAATATTGAATAATAAAATTTGTAAATTTTACAAATTTATTTTTGTTAAAATATAATGATAGAAATGATTAAATAATAAATAATGACTTTCTCGTAATTCTTTCTGTTAATATGTTTAAAAAAAGAGAGAGATAAAGGAATATAAGAAAAAGGATAAAATGATGGATGTTGGAGTGGATCAATGAAATCATACTAAACTAAACTTATTTGACAATATTACATTGTCGTTAAAGACGAACGTAAACGAATGATTACGAAAAGAGCCGATTATTTTTTAATATGAATATATCATTTATAAGTGTAGAAATAGAGCCGGTTAGTGGCTCAGTCGGTAGAGCGTTGGATTCGTAATCTCGGGGTTCTGAGTTGGAATCCCGCTCTCAGCAACCGATTGGTAGAAGCACCACTGTAAGTTATATATGCTTTGTTCACAAACACACTTACGAGCTCCGTCGCTGAGAGCCGGTCTGTGGCACAGTCGGTAAGAGCATTGGATTCGTATTCTCGGGGGACCGTGGATCGAATCCCGCTCGCGACTGTTTTTCAAGCAAGCACCTCTGTTGCATGTGCTTTGTTCCTATGAACACACTTACGAGCTCCGTCGTTAAAGGACGAAAAGTAACTCAGTTGCTTAAGGCAACTGGCTTGCGTCCTAGTGGATCGGGGTTTTGACTCCCTGGGAAAATTGGGAAAAACAATTTTCGTAGTTTTCCGTGGGGAAGAGAACCCGAAGAACACAAAACACAAAATAGAGAGTTCCTCGGAACAACACAAAAAATTAATAATAGAAAGTCCCCTCGGGGCAAAAATTGATGATGGCCTATGATGAAAAATCTAAAGGCCAATTAAAGAAAAAGAAAGAAAGAAAGAAAGCTCCGTCGCTGATTAGCATCATAAAGAGCATAAATATAGCGACGTTTAAGAAGGAAAAAAAAGTACACAAATTTTTGAACTTGGCAGAAATTAATATTTGCAAACTAAATTTTACCTTGCATTTATGGCATTTTTATTGCATATAATAATAATGCTAATATTTAATTATTAAAAGTATGAAATTATTTGAATAACTTAGTACACATATGTTTGTAAAAATAACGAGCTCCGTGTGTTAATACTACAAAAATTTTTGTGTTGATTTTAAAAGTACACAGAAATTTTTCAATTACAAAAACTTTTATGTTGATTTTACAAAGATGTTTGTAAAATTTTAACACCAAAATATTTGTATACAAAAAATTTGACGAATTACACAAAATATTTTAGTGTGTAAGTTCATAAAAAAATAACAGCTCTAAAGGATTTTTTATCTTAACTAAAATGATTGTACTAATATAGAAAATGTCAAAATTTGTCAAAATTTAAAGAACAAGACGAAAAAAATTAAAAGTAATAAATATCTTTTTCAAATTTTTTAAATTGAATAAAATATATGAGGTCCCGTATGAGATCACATATGAGATCGCACACGAGATTGCATATGAGATGTCACATGAAATTGCCTATGAGATCGCATATAAAATCGAATGTATATTCGTTAAATTTTTAAAATAAAATAAATATATGTGCGATCTGACATGAGATCTCAACTATTTATTTTATTTTCAAAATTCAACGAATATGTATGAGATTTCATAGGCGATTTCATATGAGATCTCACATGAGAGTTCATACAATATTTTCAGTAGAGATGATTTTTCTCGGCTTGTTCTTTAAATTTAAACATATTTACACTCTTTAGCTTCTCATTTATTTAAAATAAATTTATATCTATAAGTAGAATCGGTGGTAGCGCAGGGGCTAAGGCTCTTGGTTCATGCTGTAGTAGACCGGTGTTTAACCCCCGGAAAAATTTTGGAAAAATTTTTCTGAATTTTTCTCTGTAAAATAGAACTAGGAGACCAGGAAAAAACAATTAAAAATTCCCCCTGATCAATATTTGTTACGAAGAAATTAATTAATTCGAAATGTTTTTTAGATGCATAAAAATATTTTATTGAAGGAAAAAAATTTTATTTCAATTATTCAACTTAATTTTTATTTTAATATTACGAAATATTGATTTAAAATATAATTAATAATTTCCAGTATGAGGTATTTTTAAGTTTAAGAAATATCTTATGTATGTTGAGCAATATTTTATTGATATTTAAAAATGTTATTTTCACTGAAGGAATAAATGATATTGATACAAAAAATATTTCCCCGATTGCCGGAAAGAATCTATTCGATACAATAAAATTTTTTTGGTTATAAAAAAAATTTTTTTCCAGTGTAGCTATTAGATTAAGTAACGGTTTTATTATCTATCATTTATTCTTACCATGGAGCGACAAAGACAGAATTAGGTTCAAGTAACAACCGCTACTTGAGTTAGGTCTACGAATAGGAGTCTAAGATCGTCTATGATAATGAAAATTTATGTGGTTGGAATATATATTCAAAAAAGATTAAATAAGAAAAAATAAGTTGATTAAAAAAAATTTGCTCTTATTTATTTTTTAGTCTATTTTCAATTATAATAAATTTTATTAAAAACGGAGCTATTTATTTTAACATATTTTAACAATGAAAATAATACTTTTAATTTATTTAAAAATAATACTTTTAATTTATTTACCAATAATACTTTTAATCTTATTTAAATAATGTAAATAATTTCTATTTATAAAATTCATAGTAAAGGATTAAATATTTTTATCTTACCTGCAAGAAATGAAATGTTGGCTCTTGAATATTCGCCTTTGTGACTCGAAGGATTACAGTGAAGTTGACAGTGGTTATTTTTAACGAAGTGAAATTCGTTATTATCAAAGTCCTCACAATCGTCTGACACAAAAGACACAAGAGTATCTTTTTTTCGTACACTTCTTATACATCGGCTTTGTTCCAAATACTTCTCAGGGCTGCGCACGCCGTATTCACAAAATTAATCACGCGTTAAATAGCTCTAAAGAAGCTTTCTGATTGGTCGATACAGCTTATCTATAAAGAAACCTCCAGTATGTGCAGTAGATTTTCGGACACAGCAATATACTAAGCATTACTGGTGCGCAACTTCAAGAAGCGTGTTTAAAACAGCCATTTGCATGCGAACGTAATTTCGTAAGCAAGACAATGAAAAGTCTGTGAACGCATCGATACGATGCAATACATACTGTTTCAAATGCTCGCGATATATATACAGTGGGCTCCAATAAAGAAGAGCCACCCTTGAGAAAAAAGTACTAATTAAAAAATTTTGTATCTCAACAAATAAGGGTCGTACACGGAGAGAAAAATCAGGTTATTATCCCATGAAATTTCAAGTGATTATCACACGATATTTTTTCACCTAATATTATCGAAGAAACAAGTGATTTTTAGATGATATCCATGTTTTTAATAGATGGCAGTGCATCATGTTAAAATTACTTGAGGCCCACCGGATTTTCACGTGGCACTCGAGTGAATTCATCAGTGGTGCGGCCGACCAGTAGCACGGACTTTGAAAGGAGATAGAGAGGGAGAGAGAGAGAAACAAAGTAACCAAAGGGTTTAGCTTATAAAAATCGACATACCCCCACTCTACTCGCACAGTATGTGTATTCTAACTGACTGCTGCTACGAATATACACATATTCTTTACTCTCTCTCTCTCTCTCTCTTTCAAAGCCCGTGCTACTAGATCGGCCCTACCACCGTTAAATTCACTTGAGTTCCACGTGAAAATCCCGTGAGCGTCCAAGTAATAATAACATGGCACCTATAGCATTTTAAGTTAGATGCTATTCTGATTAAATTAACTTCATTTCATGAGAATCTTACATGAAGAATCATATAATTTTAACGTGTTAAATTTATCATGAGAAAATAACCTGATTTTTCTCTCCGTGTACAGAACTCTACGACCACTCATTTTAAACGTATTTGTAAGGACTTTTTAATGGTGTATTGGCAATTTAATTTTGAGTACTTGTCTGGGAAATATTACGACTTAAAAATAGAAGAAAAAAAAATTTTATTTGCCTGTGTTTAAATTTAAATCAATTATCGGAAAATAATGGTACAAAAATTTTACACGGCTAGTTTTAAAGGTATTTTGCTTAACTTGAAATTTATATTTTAATTTTTTTCTAGGTTCAAAATTGACCGAGATTTAGTGATTTTTGTTAAAAAAAGGATCTTATTTATTTTTCCGATATCTGCTTAATGAGAGGAAATATAGAAAAATGCTAAATAAAAAAAGTGTAATTTTGTATGTAGAATAACCTTAAATTTTCTCAAAATTTTTAGTGCATTTTAATTTCTTTGATATTGTTGCGGTACTCTTATAAGAATATGGTATATTTGTATATAACAATATCAAAAAAATTAAAATGCACAAAAAATTTTGAGAAAATTTAAGATTATTCTACATACAAAAATACACTTTTTTTTTATTTGGCATTTTTCTATATCTCCTCTCATTAAGAGGGGTTCGAGTATATCTGTCCTTTTCTAATCAAAGAATTGATTTTTTTACAAAAATTAATAATTGTAGCAAAAAATAAGGAGATAGCCCCATCTTGTATCATAAAAAGCGGTATTTTCTTTGATGAGGAATAATTATTTATATTGATTCATTTTGAAGGAAACCTAAAAAAAACTTAAAAAATAGAGGTTAGGATGAACAATTCAGTTTCTCAAAATTTTTTTAAAAACGAATCGGTAAAAATAATTTTTTCTCATTAAAGAAAATATTGCTTTTTATTATACAAGATGGGGCTTTCTTCTTATTTTTTGCTACAATTATTAGGTTTTGCAGAAAAATGAATTTTTTTATTAGAAAAGGATAGAGATATACGACCTGCTCTTACGCAGATATCGGAAAAATAAAAAAGACCCTTTTTTTGAACAAAAATCGCTAAATCTCAGTCAATTTTAAACCTAGAAAAAAAACCAAAATATTAATTTCAAGTTAAGCAAAATACCTTTAAAACTAGCCATGTAAAATTTTTGTATCATTATTTTCTGACAAATGATTCAAATTCAAACACAGGCGAATAAAATATTTTTTTTTCTATTTTTAAGTCGTAATATTTCCTAGACAAGTACTCAAAATTAAATTGCCAATACACCATTAAAAAGTCCTTACAAATACAATTAAAATAAGAGGTCGTAGAGTTCTGTATGACCAACGAAGATAGACGCTTATAGAAGCGTACTCTTAAATGGGAAATTTCTGCCAAAAATAAGTTACACAGCTACTGAGGGCGCCACTAGATCCCATGTATTTTTATATCTATATATATCAAATTTTTCATATGTATAGATATACAAACAATGTTAAAGTGTTACCCAGCGTATCAGACGAAAAATTGAACCCAGAAGTACGCTTCTATAAGCGTCTATCTTCGTTGGTATAACCCTTATTTGTTGAAATACAAAATTTTTTAATTAGCACTTTTTTTCTCAAAGGTTGTTACGTGGCAAATTCCCCGGACCTTCGAGCGAATCCCCGAAGCCACGAACTTACCTGGGTTCACAAACTTAATAATTATTTTTAATTGAGCGCCAGTGAACCCTGCTCAGCTAGCTGGATAGAGCAAATGCAGAAGGGGTCAATACTTACTGGCCTACCTCGGGTTGTAGGCTGGTTCTAACGATTAGAGTGGTCCAGAAAATTTCAATATAATTTATGATTGAAAAAAAGATTTGGAAGTTAAAAATAACAATGTTTAACAAATAAGAAGCAAAGTAAATTTTAAATTTACATAAAAAAACTATTGATAATAAATGACTAACTATTCAAGAAAAATGAATGATTTAATTACTTTTATTTACTATAATTTTTGTCCTGAAAAGAGAAAAGGGAAAAATAATTATTTGACTCTTTATTAAACTTGAATTTCAAATTTCTTATATTATCAATTTAAAAAGGGGAAATTTTCTCACAATACGCAATGATATATAAAAAAAAAGAACGCCGCTTAATTAATTTCTCGCACTTGGGCTGTGCGCATGCGCAGAAGACAAAAAGAGCACTTTCTTTCGTTACACGTGTAATTAGTTAATCACTTATTAGATTGAATAATAATTGTTTAAGATTTTAATCACGCGACGCTCTATTTTCTTACTGTGCGGTCGCACAACCCGGCACTTATAATTCGCACTTAAAATATTAAAAGAATTAGTATCACTCGCGCTACTCTGTACAAAAAAAAAAGAACTCTGAATTTAATTAATAGCTAACATATAGCTATCTCGCTTGCACAATTTCACAATGGCCGTCGCGTCGTATATTTCTTTCACTTTCTATTTTCCAGTAATATAAGGATTCACAATCAGAATTTAACAAAAACAAATACCTTTGACTTTAATAATTACGAATTTCTCATTTAATTTATTAACATAAAATGGCATCGCGTCGCCAAAAATAATGCCTTCGCACGTAGCTTTCTCTTTTCTCCTTTAATTTTCACTTAATTTTACCTTTATTAATTTTACTCGTATTTTCACTAACCCGCACTGATGTTAATTTTAATCTGCCCGCGGTCGCAATCAAGAAAACGTTATCATATTAGTAACAACACAAAATTATATCTCTTAAGGAAAATCGAGAAAGGTATCGAGGAAAACCAACAGAATAAAAAACTTACTATTTCTCACTTGCTAACCCGCTGGTAGAATCCCACTTGCGGTCGCTCTGCTGAAGATTTCCTCTCAATAATAAAACAAAACGAAGAAGGACGTGGAGCTGGTCGATGAAAAATGGCGTGGTCGAAGGATAACGATGGTGGCCCCAGTAGATGATCGCACCTGGTCGCCGAGTCGTCGTCTCTGGAGGTGTTTCACCGTAGTTTTTCTCCTCCCTTTTTTGTCTCTTTTTCTCGTTGTTGCAGGCGCACGGCTTCTCTGCTCGGATCTCTTTTCCTTTTTTCCTTAATCTCTCTGATATTCTCTCAAAAAAAAACATATTTTGCACTACTATCAAGTGCACTCGAAGGCGGCTGATACAAGAATCATCTTCTTTCAAGAAGAAGGAAATTACATTCCCCTTCGCTCTGTTGTCCATCTCTGTCGCACCTAGTCACTCTCCATTTTCCATCCTTCTTTCTCGTCGCGTCTTTGTTTCTCCTTTGATCTCTTCAGTTGTGAGTCGCTATCGACAGTTTAATCGACTCTTGGTAGCGGATCTTCTATCTCTATTACTCTAGTAAAATTTGTATACTATACTCGAGGTTGCTATATTGCTTCACGCAGTAGAAACATCGATTATCGAAGATTTCTACTCATAGCTGTTCCTCATTGGTCGATTCCACATATGTATGCACAGCTACATCGTGCGGTGTAGAAACATCTAGCCATGAGTATATATATATATATATATATATATATATATATATATATATATATATATATATATATACGCGTCGTGTTCCTGAAGCCCCTTTCCTTTGCCGCACGCATGATCATAATCCTCTTTCTCTTTCTCACTTATGTACATTATTACAGCTGATCCTTCTTGCTGTGCTTCTGTCTTTACGATTGCTGTTACTCTTAGTTACGATGAATATTTCTTTCTATTTAAATAACTTTTAATTACTTTATTTTTATTTTTGGTTTTCCTCCATAGTTTTCTCGACTCTCCTTTACATCTGTCAATCTATTACACTTGAGAAAAATCATTTTAAAAAACATTAAAAAAAAAACTAAAACATAAGATTTATGAATTAAAAAATAAGTACGCTCGCTTTTTATAATTTTGCTTTTTATACTTAATAACTAATCTATTTAAATTTTACTCCTTGTGATGTATTTTATACATCACAAGGTAGCTCTTTTTTATTGGACCGCACTGTATATATATATATATATAAATTTTGCGAATACGGTGTGCGCAATTCCAAGAAGTATCTGGAACAAAGTCGATTAGAAAAGTACAAAAAAAAGATACTCTTGTGTCTTTTGTGCCAGACGATTGTGAGGACTTTGATAATAACGGATTTTACTTCCTTAAAAATCACCATTGTCAACTTCACTGTAATCCTTCGAGCCACAAAGGCGAATATTCAAGAGCCAACATTTTATTTCTGGCAGGTAAGATGGTAATATTTAATCCTTTACTATGAATTTTATAAATTGAAATTATTTTCATTATTTAAATATGATTGAAAGTATTATTTCTAAATAAATTAAAAGTATAATCTTCATGGTTAAAATATGTTAAAATAAATTGCTGTTTTTAATAAAATTTATTATAATTGAAAATAGATTAAAAAATAAATAAGAAAAAATTTTTTTTTAATTAACTTATTAATTTTTAATGAAGAAAATAATATTTGTAATTTAATCTGTTCTAAATATATATTCCAACCATATAAATTTTTATTATCATAGACGATCTTAGGCTTCTATTCATAGACCTAACTCAAGTAGCGGTTGTTACTTGAACCTAATTCTGTCTTTGTCGCTCCATGGTAAGAATAAAAGACCGATGATACAACCGTTACTTGACCTATAGCTACACTGGAAAAAAAATTTATTAGTTACGAAAAAAATTTTATAGTATCGAATAGATTCTTTCTGGCAATCGAAGAAATATTTTTTTTATCAATATCATTTATTCCATCAGTGAAAATAACATTTTTAAATATCAATAAAATATTGCTCAACATACATAAAATATTTCTTAAGAGCAGGTCGGATTCGCTGTCCTTGTCTAATTGGCATTTTTGTTATTTACTCAAGTATTAATCGGTGTATCTGCAAATTGAAGGTTAAGCGCAATAGATATTATTATTACAAATATTTATGCACAAGAAAAAAAAAATCTATCGCTTTGTTTTTGAGAAAAGTAAGGAACGCGAAAATATTATAAACATAATCTTTTACTTCGGCGTTCCTTACTTTTCTCAAAAACAAATCGGTAGATTTTTTTTTTCTTGTGCATAGATATTCATGATAATAATATCTATTGCGATCAACCTTTATTTTGAAGATACACCGATTAATACTTGAGTAAATAACAAACAACTCAATTGTTACTCGGTCGGTATCAGGTTCTACTCCGGCCTGCTGTTAAACTTAAAAATATCTCATACTAGAAATTATTTATTTTATTTTAAATTTATATCTCGTAATGTCAAAATAAAAATTAAATTAAATAATTAAAATAAAATTTTTTTCCTTCAATAAAATATTTTTATGCATATAAAAAATATTGCGCATTAATTTCTGCGTACTAAATGGAAGTAACTATCCATTGAATAAATATTATCTTTCTTTAAAAATATATCTGAATTTTTCAAGCCTGAAAAATTATTTTTTGTAGAAGAATATATTATTTTGAAAACATGAAACATCACTTTTAAGCATGGAATAATTTGTTACAAGTAAATTTAAAATATTAGTTCACATAAATATTTCAACAAATTTAAGTCCTTTTCTGCAATATAAATTACAATTTTTTTTAACTATCGAAACTCTTTTGATTTAAAGAATTATTTTTTTATTCGAAGAAATATTTCTTTAAAATATTTGAATGTTGATTTTAATTAAAATTTATTTTTTGTAATTATGTTTATAAATAATTGTTGTGGAATTTTTTTTTACTGGATTGTACGTTTTTAATCAAAATAATAATTACTTTATTTAAATAAGAAATTTTTTTAAGTTTTTTAATTATATTTTCTTCATTCTGACAATTATTTTTTTTCAATTCACAATCCTCTTTTTAATGTAAAGAAATGTAATAAATTACACCGCTTTTTTGCACCAACAAACATTCTATTGTTGGAAAGAGATAGGTTTATCGAAGTCATGAACTAATTTGTTTAATTTAAAAATTATGTCTTTGGATTAAAAAATTATTTGACGTAAGATACTTTTTTCATTTTTATATAAAAATTATTTTAAATAAATATTACATTTTTTCAAAAAAAAAAAATATGGCATTGTTTTTAAGAAAGTTTTACTGACTTTCAACACTATTTTGGAAGTAACTAATTTCTTAAAGTTAATAAGATATTTTTCTCAATTCGAAAATTTTTTTTTTTCAAATATAATAATTTATTAAAGAAAATTTCAAGCTTTTTTTTCATTTTGAAAATTATTTTATTAATTTAAAAATGATTTTTCTTTGACTCAAAGAAATACATTTCTTTGCACCGCATTTCTTCTATTCAAAAACAGCTTCTTTAAAGTTACAAAAACTTTTTACGCTGTGTAGTCACAAATTTTGCGTGAAATTCCGTGATGAAAGGAACATTTTCACATACAAATTTAATATCATTTCAAAACAATGTATAATAACTATTTTTATGGTGAAAAATAAGACTTCCTTTTTTTTAAACATTCTGCAGTTAAAAATGAAATTTCATTTCTTTAATATAAAAAGACAAAGATGAGCGACCTGCTCTAGGATAAATTTAGAGCAAACGTGCTTGTTTTCTTTTAATATCTTACAAATAATACATGTTTTTGATTAACAATTATTGATTATTTTATTACTCACTAATGTCAAATTATTTTTTTCTTCTATGCTATATTATTGAGAAAATCAATAATTTATAAAAAAATCACTATTTAGTTTTTGAATAACACTAATTTAAAAATTTGTTTCATGACACAATATATAATGAAGTTGAGATTTAGATTAGAAAAGGACAAAAATAAATGACCTATTATTAAACAAAATTTTTAAGGGTTTGCTTTAGACCTATACTTTATCGATCAAATATAGTTTAAAAATAAATTTCTTTTTTTTTCATATGAATAAACATCAGAATTGTTTGTAATTCCTAGCGGCAATATAAAATGTTTAAAAATGTTTAAAATTGTTCAAAACTGTTTATAAGGGCGAAATTTAGGACATTTAAAACAGTTATGAACAGTTTTAAACATTTTCAAACACTTTCAAAAAGTTTTGAAAATTTCAAAATGATTTCAAACCGAGTTTAATAGTTTTTAATTTTTTCTGTTTAAAAGTTATAGATTATTTTAAATATTCAAAATATTTCAAAACAATTTTAAATCAATATGAATTATTTTTTATTAACTTGAACAGTTTTAAACGGTTTCAAAAAGTTTTTAACACCTTTAAACTGTTTTAAACAGTTTTAAAAAGTTTTAAAAATTTCAAAATGATTTCGAACAGTGTTTCATAAGTTTGTGTTTGTAAAAATTTTCTTATATATATTAAAATTTATATATTATATACGAGAAAATGTTCACTTTAGTTTTAAATTATTCTGTATTGTTTAAAGCTGTTAAAAAATGTTGAATACTTTTCATAACTGTTTTAAGTGTCAGAAATTTCACACTTATGAACTATTTTAAACAGTTTTAAACATTATCAAACAGTTTTGAATAATTTTAAACTATTTCAAACAGTAATGCGCATTTTATATTTCCACTAGGGATTGGAGATATCATCTTCTCCTCTATTATATTGACAGTGGGTCTCTTGATCGCTGTGGACTGAGACCCGTAATTTTTATTCACCAGAGGCAATTTTCAATTGGTTTTCCTGGTCTCGTAGTTCTATTTCACAGAGGAAAATTCAGAAATATTTTTCCAAAATATTCTCGGGAATTAAACTCTGGTCTACTACAGCATGAGCCAAGAGCCTTAGCCCCTGCGCTACCACCGATTCTACTTATAGGTATGAACTTATTTTAAATGAATGAGAATCGGAAGAATGTAAATATGTATAAATTTCAAGAACAAGCCGAGAAAAATCATCGCTACTGAAAATTTTGTATGAGCTCTCGTGTGAGATCTCATATGAAATCGCCTATGAAATCTCATATATATTCGTTAGAATTTGAAAATAAAATTAATATATGCGAGATCTCATGTCAGATCGCTCATATATTTATTTTATTTTAAAAAATTAACGAATATACATTCGATTTCATATGCGATCTCAAAGGCAATTTCATGTGACATCTAATATGCGATCTCGTGTGCGATCTCACATGGGATCTCTTATATATTTTATTCAATTTAAAAAATTTAAAAAATATATTTATTACTTTTTTATTTTTTTTGTCTTGTTCTTTAAATTTTGACAAATTTTGTCATTAGCTATATTAGTGCAATCATTTTAGTTGAAATAAAAAATCCTTTGGAGTTGTTATTTTTTATGAACTTAGATCGCAAATTATATATCAAAGTTGACAATCCTAACCTCAAAATACTATAAATTGAAAACTTTTAGATAACTTTTTAAATATAAGATTTTGGTAGATTTCTTTAGTTGTCCGCACTCAAGTTGAATTTCACTAATTTTTTTATTGAAGTGAAAAAACTCGATTAAATGCACCATTTACTCATAGACTTGGATCAGAAAAATCATCAGAAAGGGAAGCTTCATCATGCCCTTAAGAGCAGGCTGGATTCGCTGTCCTTGTCTAATTGAGATTTTTTGTTATTTACTCAAGTATTAATCGGTGTATTTGCAAATTGAAGATTAAGCATAATAGATATTATTATTACAAATATTTATGCACAAGAAGAAAAAAATCTATCGCTTTGTTTTTAAGACTTGTAAGTAACACAAAAATATTATAAACATAAACTTTTACTTTGGCGTTACTTACTTTTCTCAAAAACTAAACGGTATATTTTTTTTGTGCATAGATGTTCATAATAATAATATCTATTGTTATCTAAAACTGACCTTTAACATAACGAATAGTATAATAGGCTGATTCCATTCAGATTCATGCAGGCCGTCACTGATCGAATTTTTTTTTGTTCTAAGTAATAAAAATACCTTCTATTATGTATATGAAGATAAAATTTACCTCATAGAACGCTCAAAATTTTTTTTTTTTTTTACTACAGCAGTTTTAGTGTTGGATGTAAAAACGAAAGTTCAAAAATTGAAAATGAACCTCTACTTTTAAATGACTATAGCTCCGTCAATTTTTAACCTTTTTGGACGTTCTTTTAACGAAAGTGTGCGAAATTTGGTCTAGTTTTAAATGCGATCTCGATTTTTGTAATACAATTTGATCTCGCTGAGTTATTTACGAAAAACCGAAAAAAGCGATTTTTTTCAAACACGATTTTCTCAAAAAATATATTTTTTTTTTTTTTTAATTTTTATATGATTTTATACATAAAAAATACTAACTTTTAGGGTAGGTGAGAATATGCGATTTTGCCTTATTTTTTTTAAACAGATTTTTAAACGTTTTTTTTATATTTTCGATTTTAAAACATTGATACCATGGCGCATCGTACTATTTTTCCAACTTTACGTGTTCTTACAACTATTTTTATGCTTTTATTTATTAAGAGGACGCTGAATCTCTCTATCCTTTTCTAATTAAAAAATGTAAATTTTTGGGAAAACTAGTTATTATTGATAGAAATTAAGGGTTGTCCGCAACTTCTATAGCGAAAAACAATATTTTGTCTGATGAGAGCAAATTAATTTTGTTGCTTTTTTTTCAAGTAAAGTTTGACATACTTAAATAACGTATTCTCTAGCCTAATTTAGGATTTTGTAAGTATGTCAAACTTTACTTGAAAAAAAAAGCAACAAAATTAATTTGCTCTTATCAGACAAAATATTGTTTTTCACTATAGAAGCAGGACAACCCTTAATTTCTATCAATAATAACTAGTTTTCCCAAAAATTTACATTTTTCAATTAGAAAAGGATAGAGAGATACAGCGTCCCCTTAATATATCAAAAATATCAACAATAATCTTTAAAATAAACCCCGGATCGAATATTTTGATCAATTAGAACAAAAGTTATGATGATTTAAAGTTTAAAAAAAAATGCTGAAACTTTAAATAAATATGATATTTACAGATGCTTTGAATAATTATAAAAAAGAGAATAAACAAGACATTGCAGATTTTATTCAAAAAAATCAAATTTACTGAATAAAACTAGCACAATTGAAAATTTCTTAATAGAGTTAAGAGAGCGTGCTCTCACTGTAAGAGCTCATAAATTGGTCAAAGAAATTCAACGTATAGCAATTAAAGAGGTTAAACTTTTAGCGAAAAATAATGACTTCCAATTAGTTATTCATGTCGATTTTGCAGAAAATTGGACAGTTCTGCTTCAAAATGAAATTCAAAGCTATCATTAGAGTAAAAACCAAATATCAATATTTACGTCAGTATGCTATTTTGGAAATGATAAGACAGTCAGTTATGTCACCGTCTCTGACGATATTAAACATGATTCGTCTCATGCCCTAATGACTATAAATTTAATTATCGACAACTTAAAACAAAAACATATTGCGCAAGATCTTGATGAAATCATAACCATTTCTGATGGAGCTGCCAGTCATTTTAAAAATAGATATCAATTCTATGAGTTTCAAAACTCAAAAGTAAACAGAAAATGGCTTTTTTCTGCAACAGTTCATGGCAAAGGCGCTTGTGATGGTATTGGTGGTTTAGTTATACATTATGCTACCACGCATAATCTGTCCAAGAAGAATGCAGATTTTATTAGAAACGCTGAAAATTTCACCACTCACGTATCAAAATATACTCCGTCGATTAACATTCTTGTTACCCGCAAGAATGAGTTAGAAGTTTTTCGACAGACAAAAAAAATGGAATAGTTAGGAAATGCAAAAGAAATTAAAGGTATTCAAAAGATTCACTGTAGAAAAAGTAAACGAAACCAAATCTACACTGCCAAAACTTCGAGACATGAGTGGCAACAAGTAAATTGAAAGGTTTTATTCAAATTCAGATTTTTTTATTCACATTAGTTCTCAATTCATTAGTGTTCATTTCTTAATTGTATCGCATATTATTTGTTCATTGGGAATGACCAAATAATATATTTTAGTATTTAAAAAATTCACCTTTTCAAAATTTGAAATTCAAATTCAAAATTCAAAATTCAAAATTCAAAGTAAATATATTTATTTAAAGTTTCAGCATTTTTTTTTAAACTTTAAATCGTCATAACTTTTGTTCTAATTGATCAAAATATTCGATCTGGGGTTTATTTTAAAGATTATTGTTGATATTTTTGATATATTAATAAATGAAAGCATAAAAATAGTTGTAAGAACACGTAAAGTTGGAAAAATAGTACGATGCGCCATGGTATCAATGTTTTAAAATCGAAAATATAAAAAAAACGTTTAAAAATCTGTTTAAAAAAAATAAGGCAAAATCGCATATTTTCACCTACCCTAAAAGTTAGTATTTTTTATGTATAAAATCATATAAAAATTTAAAAAAAAAAAAAATATAGTTTTTGAGAAAATCGTGTTCGAAAAAAATCGCTTTTTTCGGTTTTTCGTAAATAACTCAGCGAGATCAAATTGTATTACAAAAATCGAGATTGCATTTAAAACTAGACCAAATTTCGCACACTTTCGTTAAAAGAACGTCCAAAAAGGTTAAAAATTGACGGAGCTATAGTCATTTAAAAGTAGAGGTTCATTTTCAATTTTTGAATTTTCGTTTTTACATCCAACACTAAAATTGCTGTGGTAAAAAAAAAAAAAAATTTTTGAGCGTTCTATGAGGTAAATTTTATCTTCATATACATAATAGAAGGTATTTTTATTACTTAGAAGAAAAAAAAATTCGATCAGTGACAGCCTGCATGAATCTGAATGGAATCAGCCAATAATAAAATATGTGTATTACCTTACTTTTAAAGTTTTAACTTACATTGCATAAAAATATAATTCTTATTATAAAAACTATGTCAATAGTCTGTATGGATATGATATATCATGGTTTCAAATTGTATTCGAGCACGATTTAAAAATTTTTCAGATTACGTTAGATTCACGACTGAATTAGAAAAACAAGCAATAAGATTGCGATAATACTCTAAAATAAAAGTAAAATCAATAATTCTTGAGTTATAAAAACCTATATTATTTAAATCTGTATGATGCAATTGTAAACGGTATGTAAAAATAATTTATCAGTATGATAAAAAAAAGATATTAAGAAGGGGCCGAACTATCTGTCTTTGTCTAATAGCGTTTTCCATCATTTATGTAAACACTATCCGGTATAACAAGAAAAAAATAGCAGCCCCCGCTAGATATTAGTATAATTAGTAAATTTTGTAATAACAACCAAATTTTTTACCGCATAGTTTTTGACTAATTAGAGACCTACTAGCAATCTAGAATATAACCTATCTTTTTTTGGTAGGCCTCTAATTATTCAAAAACTACGCAGTGAAAAAATTTGGTTGTTATTACAAAATTTACTTATCATACTAATATCTAGCGGGGACTGCTATTTTTTCTTGTTATACCGGATAGTGTTTACATGAATAATGAAAAACGCTATTAGACAAAGACAGATAGTTCGGCCCCTTCTTAAGTACTAAGTCACTGTTGGTTCATTGAAGGTAGTTTGTCATCATGTTCTAAGACATAAATAAAGCTGCAACTGTTTTTACGGCGAAATGCAAATTGTGTAACAATTGGTAAGACGTGTTATGCCGTAAATCTAAACCAGATTCAGCGTGCGTTATAGAACGACACTACCTATTGATTAGAAAAACTCATTAATTAGTGAACTGACCCCAAGCCTCGTATAAATGATATCATCTGTGATATAAAATAAGTAACTCAATTTGTGAATACTTAAATTCTGTACAAACCTCTGTATACGAACGGCATCGCTCCAGACCTCACTGAAAAGCGATGGCCTTCTCGAGTGTAAAAGGCGATATGCATAATTGTAGTGACTAGTTTCTGAACTATTACTTGTAAATATCGTCTAAATCTTTGTAAAAAATTCGATCGCTTTCATTATTTAATCGCTAAGTATAATTATGCTCGAATATAGTTTAAAACAATAATTCATAATAGCATGCTTTAGATAACGATTGTTTTGTAGATGTAGAGTAGAATCATATAATAGTAATGTTAGAATATATAAAAATTATTCGAATTATAGACTAAATTTCAGATTTGATGATTCCCAGTTACTTGCTCTGTAACTGGGAACTGGTCAGACCATTTACCATTTACTTGCTCTGTAAATGGTAAATGGTCGAATCAGTTCGCAGTAAGCGGGTGGGTAAATAATAAATGATTCAACCAGTTTGCAGTTACGACGTGGGTAAATGGTGAATGGTCGGAGCAGTTACAGAGCAACTAGTAAATGGTAAATAGTCCGACTATTTACCATTTGCTTACTCGGTAACTGGAAACATTCACAATCCTGGTCGTGTCTTATATGCATTTTAAAGCGATGCAAAGCCCGAGGTGCGAACCACAGTAACGAGCTAGTTTAAATATGCTTTCATAGTACTTTAAATCATCTATCTATATTATAAAAGATTTTCGCCACTGCCGCTGCCGCTGTCAGCCTCTGAAAATGTACCCTCCTTAACCATCCCTCAACTCCCCCTCAACTCCCCCTCATGTACCCTCCTCAACTCTCCATCAACTCTTCCTCCTATTTAAATATTATAAAGTATTTTTCGAGGATAGGATCATCAAAAAACGAAAAAATAATACTATTGAAAATATAGGTAAATGCAGAATTGAAAAACATTAAAAAAACAATGTAATTAATAATATGAATTTCACATTTATATTAACAAATTTTCGATTATATTATTGATAAAAACAAATGTATTTTTATTAATGGACCTGGAGGTACAGGAAAAACATTATTATACAATGTTTTAATACATTATTTTTTAAGTAAAAATAAAAAAATTTTAGCAATGGTTTGGACAGGTATTGGATCCATTTTATTACCTGGCGGTGAAACTAGTCATAATGTTTTTAAATGACCTTTAGATTTAAAAAGTACAGAAAGTTTGTTTGTTAAATTAGATGTAGATAAAAAAAAATTAGAGAATGTAATGTCATTTTATGGGATGAGTCTTCTATGGTACACTTGACGGAAAGGATATTTTTCCGAATGTTAACTTCAAATGGCAACATCGCATATTTTACCACAGACATAAGACAATTCCAAATTATGGAACAAATTTCGCATTATCGTTACTTATTACTTAATGACTTAATTTTAATAAACAAACAATATTACTTCCTTTTTTCATGATCTGAATCATATTATGAAATAAAATTTGTATTTCTCAGTTCAATAATCATATAGAATCTAATATTCTTAATTTAAATTATCTTTGTGTATGTTATCATTTGAATTTTGCATAAATAACCTATATAAAAAAACAAAATAATCATGATGCGAAACTCAATGCATGATTCGAAGTTTTCTTACGTCTGTGGTAAAATATGCAACGCTGCCATTTAAGGTACACATTCGGAAAAATATCCTTTCCGCCAAGTGTACCTAAAAAGACATTAGAACTTGTTGATAAACTTATTCGTGATATTTGTAATATGGAAAATCATTTTTTTGGAAATAAAATACTCATTCTTGGAAGAGATTATATGCAAACACTTCCAATAATTAAATATAGAACGAAAACAAATCATTATAAATAAAACTTGAAAATTTTCTGAATTTTGGAAAAATTTTAAAATATTTAAATTAACGAAAAATATGAGAAATAGTGATGAAGATTTTTCAAATTTTTTAGTAAAAATTGAAAATGGATTAATTACGTCATTAAAAATTCCTGAGGCTTGGAAAACAAAAGATATATGTACAAAAATATATGGTAATAAAATAGATAAAATAGAAGATTTATCTGATAAAATTCTACTCTGTTCTCATAATGAAAATGTATATAATATTAATAATAAATTATTAAACAAAATTAATTCAAAAGCAATGGAATATTATAGTATTGATTACGCTAAACACAAAGGAATTGATCAAACTGAAATAGATATCGAATTAAAATTTCCAATTGATTATTTAAATTCATTAAGGTTTTCAGGATTTCCAGTACATAAATTAATTCTTAAAAAAATGCCATTGTAATGTCAATAAGAAATTTATGTGTAAATGAAGGACTTTGCATTGGTACTAGATTAAAAATTATTATTTATATAAATTCAAGATAAAAGCAGAAATTATAACATGTAATAAAAAAGGTTCGACTGTATTCGTACCAAGAATAACGTTAGATACGGGTAAACATAATTCATTACCATTTATATTACATCGTAGACCATTTCCAATTTGTTTAGCATTTGCAATGACCATTAACAAAGCACAAGGACAGAGTTCCGAGAATGTAGGAATATATTTAAATAAACCTTTATTTTCACATGGTCAATTATATGTAGCATTATCGCGATCCAAAAATTGTAAAAAGATTTTTATACAAAACAATAATGAGAATGAAAATGTAATTCAACATGTAGTATGGCAGGAAGTATTATAAAAAATGTATTATTAAAATAAAAATCTAAATATTTCACAATACAAGAACATTCACTATAGAAGAAAGCAAATTATGTTCTTATTTTTTCACATTATAGGTATATCTATACGTTCTGCGTTTAAGTTGACTTTTACCACAAATATCCGTTATAAAATGATATTATAAATTGTATAAAATACATTAGAATGAATGAATCTTAGATTATTCTAAAAATTGTAAAATCCATAGAATAAAAGATAGTTTGTATAATTACTTAACTGTAAATTTAAAATAAAACGAATTTAATTTGTCGATCGGTTGATTCAAATCTCTTATTCAAATAAATTTAATAGTTTTATTTTCACATTTTGTTTTATCATATATTAGTGTCGTTACACCTTTATGTTTTATTGTGTTTCCGGGCATATCTCGTATTTTTTTTACTTTTTTTAAAAAACATGATGTCGTATCACACCCACGAAAAATATAATTAAAAAGAGGTCACGTATCTTTGTCCTTTTCTAATCAAAGAATTGATTTTTTATAAAAACTAGCAACCTTAGCAAAAAATGAAGAAAAAGCCACATCTCGTATCAAAAAAAGCAAAATTTTCATTGATAAGAAACAATTAATTTATTAAGGTTTTCTTGAAAACAAAGCAATAAAATCAATTCTTTCTAATCAATAAAAATATTGTTTTTTTTTATGAGATGCGACTTTTACTTTATTTTTGCCAAAATTATTAGTTTTTGTAAAAAATCAATTGTTTGATTAGAAAAGGACAGATATACTCGACCTGCTTTTAAATTAATATGTTTTGCTCAATTCGGATGGTTGAAACTACTATAATTAAAATATTCCTTAACGCACAGTTTTAATCAAACTTTCATTATTGAACTTTCAAAATATAAATTATTATAAATAACAAATCGACGAGTCTGTGCTTATACAATCAAAACTAACAAATCAGTATCGTTGCCCACGGTGGTCTTCGAGTAAATTGAACCATGAAGTTTTGCACCTCAGATTTTCCTTTTGGATATAATTCTAGGCACATTTAGAATCGAATTCCAACAAAAACCAAAATAGAAGAATAAGCACTTTTTTATTTATTCAAATTTTATTTTTTTTTCATGTTTTTTATAAAAAAAATTTTTTTATTGATAATTTATGAGCTTAATTTCTAGAATACCGTTTTCGAATACAATTATGTATTATTCACATATTTTAAGCAAATATTATTTTAAATATAATTAAGAAAATCTAAAGTTATGTAACAATGGAAGCATAACGTTAAAATTAAGATTTTTTTGTAAAACATTATAGTGATAAAGATTATGACAAATGATTCGTTTTTAAATTATTTGAAGACGGCATTTGAAGTAATTGTAATTAGAAAATATTGTCCATTAATATTATATAAGAACACTGCACGTATTTTTGATATTTCAGTAACACCAAAAGTATAATTTCCATGTAAAAGATTATTGTATTGGAGAAAATCAAGGCTTAGGTTTTTACAGCAAATAGGCTACGATAGTGGTCCATTATGATTTTCCAGTAACACAGGCTAATACAAAGTATCATAAAATGATTATAATTATGCAGATATATATATTTATATACAGATAACATACACATAGTTTTTACTAAAAATAACATGCAGTGAATTATATTCGAAGACTGCTCTTAATAATTTATTTGCATAATAAAAATCATTTTACGATACTTTGTATTAGCCCATGTTGCAGAAAAATCAAAATGGATCGCTTCCATAACCTGTTTGATGTAAAAACCAAGGCCTCCATTTTCTTCAATACAATCTTTTATATAGAAAATGTAGACATTGTTAGAGGGTTTTTTCGGATTTCGACCGTGTAAGTTGTGGTTTAAAATATCGACGTTTTGTGAACATTGCAACGATCGGTATCCTAAACCATAACCATAACAGGATGAAAAAAAACCCTCTAACAATTTCTAACATTGACCCTGAAAGCTTTGAATCCAAACATGAAAAATTTTTTTGAATATATTTACAATTATATTTGCTTAAAATGTGTTAATAATTTATAATTCTATTCGAAAACGGCATTCTAGAAATTAAGCTCATAAATTATAAATAAAAAAAAAAATTTTTCTAAAAAACAAATATAAAAAAAAAAAATAAAATTAGAATAAATAAAAAAGTGCTTATTCTTCGATTTTGGTTTTTGTTGGAATTTGATCCTATATGTGTTTAGAATCATATCCAAAAAAAAATCTGAGGTGCAAAAACTTCATGGTCAAAATTATTCGAGGACCACCGTGTGCCCACTATTAGAATATTTTTATTATAGTAAAATGGCTAATGTACTGTTTGAAAATAAGAAAACTGGATCTACTGAAATTTTAGAATTAATTAATAGAGAGTATATTATAGTCCACAGAGTACAGCTGGTTATAGTGGAAAGATATATCTTCTAAGTATTATAGATGACTATAGTAAATGTAGAGTTTATTGTATTAAGAGTAAATATGAAAAAACAGGATGTTTTAAAGAATATGTGAACTTAGTTGAAAATCAATTCGATAAAAAAAGTAAAAAAGTTACAATGCCATAATGGCAAAGTGTATTTAAATCAAGAAATTTTACCTTGTCCACCATACGTCCATGAATTGAATGGAGTAGCAGAAAGATTCAATAGATCTACCGTGGATATAAGCAAATGTTTAGTAAGAGAAGCCAAAATACCCATAAGATATTAGCCAGACGTAATTAAGATACACGGAAAAAGGTAAATACCATTAAAATCAAAACTACACGTAGTACATATTATTTCTGTGATAGAGTATTGAAAAAAAATGTGGTAGTATAATTTTAATAAGTACCATACTCTAAATTTTAACTATTAATTGTGACACAACTATATTACGAACTGAGTACATAAATTTCTGCTACGTAGTACCTATTTTTTCGGTATTACGACTGACATTTCACCTATCCGATCCAGGGACAATATTTTGCAGAGAATATAATTGTTGATGATTATAAAATCATTTCTATAATATACAACCCTTTTAAATTACTAATAATTAACTTTCAACTTAACGGGATATCGGAACTGTTCGAATCGATTTCGCCTTTTTTATTTTGGTGATATCTTTTTAAATGCATAATTTAAACAAATATGATAACGTGTTCGCACTAAAACTATGTTAGTGCAATCATTTTTTAAAAATAAAATATGATTTAAACTTGTAATTTTTTAATAAACTTGAATTGCAAATTAGATCAAGCTCGACAAACCTAGCCTCAAAATACTATACATCGAAAGTTTGTATATAACTATTTATGTGTAGTATTTTGGTAGATTTCGTGAGTTGTCCACACTCAAGTTTAATTTTACAAATTTTTTTATTGTAGCGAAAAAATCCATCTGCCCTTCCCCATTTTAAAATAATTAACTTTAGTTAAAAATTAATTATTAGTAATTTGAATTTGTTAAATATTATATGATTAATTTTATATTTATCGACTGTTAAAATTATTATACAATGGTTTTTACGTTATGGTAGATTGGTTGTATTGAAGTTTGATAAACTTAAAAGCGCCGTAGTAAGTATTACATAGATACTATGTTAGTAAAAGATAATTTAGTCCCGTAGTACGGAAAAATTCAGTATTATAACAAATATTTCTTGGGACGAGTCGCGTTGAAAAATGTACTAATATAAGTCGTCTTAAAATATATACTGACAAGGAGAGCACCCCACCTCCGAGAAACGGATTCGGCTGAAACTGCAGGATATGATTTTTTGATGAAAAAAAATGAACCTGTGTTTTTTCTTTTCGTCGAATAGGCCCCTTAGACAAGGATATAGACATTTTTTTTAAATATGATGAATAAGAGCCTTTGTAAGAACTTAAATAACCAAGAAACTAAGGCTTTTACAAAAAAATGCATGGAAGGTAAAATGAAGCACGAATCGAATGCTTTAATTTAAGCTTTGTTGCATTAAATTAAAGCATTCAATTCGTGCTTCATTTTATCTTTCATGCATTTTTTTGTAAGAGTCTTAGTTCTTTGGTTATTTAGTTTTTATTTCAAGTTCTTATAAAGGCTCTTATTTACCATATTTTTGAAAAAAAATGTCTAAATCCTTGTCTAGGGGACCTATTCGACGAAAAGAAAAAACGCTGCCAAGTGCTTTGGCGGAATGCTTTCTCATAGAGCTCTTTGAGTTTCATTATTTTTTTTATATTTATTTAAATGTAATTTTAATATGAAAAAAATTGTCTAACATTAATATTTATTAATAAATTTGTACTTTAAAAGAACGATGACAACGAAATTCATTCTTCTTTTCAAATATTTTTTCCTTTTATTAAAAAACAATTTAATTTATAATATTTAATAATGATTATATTTAAATACTTAATTGAATGTAATAATACAAGTCAACATCTAAATCAGTAGTACTATTATAAATTTTCAAGAGTTACTCAGAAATCAAAAGAAGTGATTAAAAAGCTACGCTAAGAAAATTATTTTTTTCAAACTTGGTTTATAAAGACAGTAGCAAATAACTTGTATACAAATTTTAGAGCAAATCTATCGAGTACTTTACGTAAAATGGAAAATAACTGAAATATGAAAATTTTTTAAGAAAATTTATAAAATTTTCTAAAATGAAAACTACGCTAAGAAGATCGGTTTATAAAAGTTATCCTTCTTTTGGCAGATGCAAATTATTCTCATGGAAATCTCAAAGCAAATTCATCAAGTAACTTACGTAAAATACAAAAAAAATTAAAAATTGAAAATTTTTTCAAATTCTTAAAATGGCTCTATAAAAAAAAACTACACTATGAATACCAATTTTCAATAGCTTCCCGTCTAGTTATACAAAAACATAGATGGTGTACAAAATTTGAAGCAAATCCATCGAGTAATTTTCGAGATCTAACTGGTTAAATAAATAACATTTTCTTTTCAAAATTTCTTTTTCAAAATTTTAAAAATGCTCTAAAATTAAAACTACGCTATCAAAATCAATTTTTGAAAATTTCCCTTCTTTTGGCAGTCGCAAATAATTTCCCTGCAATTTTTAGAACAAATCTATCGAGTACTTTACGTAGAATAAAAAAAAATAAGAAAAGAAGAATCGAAATTTTTTTTTAAATCTTTAAAATTCTCTAAAATTGTAACCATTCTAAGAAAATAAGTTTTCAAAAGCTTATTTTTTCAGACAATAGCGAATTAATTGTATAAAAATTTTGGAGAAAATTTATAGTATGGTTTACGCAAAATAGAAAATAAATGAAAAATAAAAATTTTTTTGAAAATTTTCAAAGTGCTCTAAAATTAAAACTGCGCTAAGAAAATTAGTTTTCCAAAGCTTGTTTTCTTCAGACAGTAGCGAATGAATTGCATACAAATTTTGAAGTAAATCTATCAAATGGTTTTCGTAAAATAGAAAAAAATTAAAAATAAAAATTTAAAAAAAAATTTTTAAAATGCTCTAAAATTAAAAGTGCGCTAAGAAAATTAGTTTACAAAATTTTTTATACTTTTGGCAGTCGAAATTAAGTTCCATACAAATTTTCGAACAAATTCTTCGAGTAGTTTACGTAAAATACAAAAAAAATGAAAAATCGAAATTTTTTAAAAATTCTTAAAATGATTCTAAAAAAAAAACTACACTAAGAAAACCAATTCTCAATAGCTTCCGCACCAGTTCATCAAAAAATTGAATTGTATGGAAAATTTGAAGTAAATCCATCGAGTATTTTTAAGATTTTATTGGCTTAATAAATAGAAACATTTTTTTTTTAATTTCAAAATGCTCTAAAATTAAAACTAAGCTAAGAAAATCAATTTTTGAAAATTTATTTAATCCGGGCAATTACAAATAAATTCCATGCAAATTTTGAAGCAAATTCATCGAGTAGTAAACAAAAAAAAAAACAAAAAACGAAAAATCGAATTTTTTTTTTTTTTAAACTTTAAAATGAAAACTACACTAGAAGAACCAATTATCAATAGCTTCCCAGCAAGTTAGTGACAAAACTAAATTCCATGCAAAATTAGAAGCAAATCCATCGAGTAGTTCTCGAGATACAGTTTACTAACTGAATTCATACATCCACACACACACACACACACACACACACACACACACACACACACACGCGCGCGCACGCACGCACGCCGCACGCACGCACGCACGCACGCACGCACGCACGCACGCACGCACGCACGCACGCACGCACACACACACACACACACACACACACACACACACACACACACGCACATACATACAGATATTTTCCGGAAACCACTTTTTTCGACTCACCGAGTTCAAATATGTACAAATTAATGAAAAAATAGAAAAAAAATTTTTTTATCGATACAATGCTTTCTCTATGAGAAAGCAAAACACGAGTTCATTTTTTTTCATCAAAAATCATATCCTGCAGTTTCAGGCGAATCCATTTCTCGGAGGTGGGGTGCTCTCCTTGTGAGTATCAATTAAAAAAACGACTGGTAAAGTTCTTTGTAGTACTGACTCAAGTTATCACATTCTTTTTATGTATTTTCTTTTCTCCGTGCAGTTTTTTATTTAAAAAACCGTACAATAGCCAACACACATGAAAATAAAACTCTATTCAAAATACTTTTTAAGACAAAACCAGATGTAAAACATTTAAAAATATACGGGAGTGAAGTTTTTGTAAGAGCACCAGAAGAACTTATAGAAAAAGTAAATGGGACGATGAAGCCAAATTAGGTATACTAGTAAGTTATACACATAATGGTTGTAGAGTTTTGATTGATAATAAAGTCATAAGTACCAAACATGTTACAGTAATTGAAGAAGATACAGAATTAATTTGTATTGAATAAAATGATAAAAATTATATTAAATTGAATTTAGACAGTAAAAATATTAAAAGTAAAATCAATTCTGAAAATGAAACAGATAATAAAATAAATAATGATGAAAATTGTAATAAAAAAATTCAAATTCTAATAATAAAATCAATCAACGTTTCGTCGAGCACATATTATATGCTGATGACCTCCAAATCTATACTCAGGTCCCTTATGAACATGTGAATGAAGGTACTCGTATTTTGCGGAGGGCGGCCAGGGCGGTGTCGGGGTGGGCTGTCGATGCTTCTCTCACATTAAATGCAAGCAAAACTAAAGCAATCGTTTTTGGCAGTAGTCGATTTATTAATGACTTCTATACTGGTGAGTCAAGAACGATTGAGCTTGAGGGTGGTATCGACATATCTTTCTCTGATACCGTTGTGAGCCTTGGTGTTGTGCTTGACGCTAGGTTGTCATGGGAGCCGCACATTAATATGGTGACTAAAAAATTTAATAGGGTAATGTATAGTTTGCGGTTTTTCCGTCGGTACACCACTGAGGCCCTGCGTAAACAACTCGCAGCCGCCTTGTTGTTTCCGCACCTCGACTACTGCTCAGTAGTTTTGCTCGATGCTTCGCAGGGGTTGAGTAGACGTTTACAAAGACTACAAAATTCATGTGTGAGATATGTAATGGGTGTGAGAATGGGCGATCATATCTCTCCTTATAGAGCTGCTCTTGGTTGGCTGCGTACTGATTCAAGGAGACAGTATTTTATGGCTGTACTTATGTACAAAATCGTGCGCATGAATACTCCAGAGTATCTAGTGAGTCTCTTTACTAGATATGTACCTAGGGTAGCCACTAGGGGAGAGATTAAGGACTTCGCGGTGCCCTTCATGCGTACTGAGACTGGAAGAAATTCCTTTCAAGTTCAAGGTGCGCATTTTTGGAACTCCCTGCCTGCCGATATAAAAAATCTTCCATCGCTCGGCAGGTTCAAATCGGCTTTGAGGAGGTACTTACTCGACCTCGAGTGATCTTAATTTTAAGTATTTTAATTTTATGTTAATTTATTTTGTTTTGTCTTATATATAGATTTAAGGTGTGAATGTATTTATTAGCGCGAATGATGGTTGAATGAATGCAGAAAGAATGAGTGATTCTGTTTCTTTTTATTAATAGTTATGACATCTTCGGTATCAAGTTTTTATTCTTTGAATTTTATTATTATATTATTTTTTATTATTTATTGTTGCATTGTTTTGTCCAATTTTATTTTTATTTGATGTCATGACTATGCTTTATGCTTTATCTTTTAAATTGTGTTATTTGATTTTAATTTGATTTTAATTTCATGACTGATAGATATTTAAGACTGTTTTCATTGTAATTTATGTTTTCATGCTTTCTGCATGTATTTAGAGTAGTCTGTGATATCGCTTTTACATAGTGACTTACTGATACAGTATTATATATTAATTTTAATATTTGACTGTGATATCTTATCATATTATGTGCAATACTTTATACAGAATTATTATTTATTGCTTGATGTATTACATGCCTTTTTGTACTCTTTTACAAAATAAATTGATATCTATCTATCTATCTAACGTCAAGAAAAGACTTAAAAAACGAAAAGATAATTTAGAGGTTAAAAGAACTTCAGCCAGAAAAAAAGTTCTATAGAAAGATACAGATATTAGGATTATAATGTAATGGAATATCAAAATATTTTCGATTTGATTTCAATCCAAAATCGAAAAATGATTTTCTAGTTTTATTCCATTTTGATCGTGTCGATCGAAAGGAAACGACAAAGATGTTTTTGTTTGGATCCTAAAAAATTGATATGAAATGGAATTATTCGATCTATTTAAATCTCTATCCTAGTATTAAATTACAATAAGAAATTAAGTTATTTAAAAATGAAATGAGTATGCATATTTGAGAGATTTCATAAAAAATACCCAGGTATCCAAAATCTAAATTTAAAAAATATTAGTTAATTAATAGTTTTTATGTTTTTGTAACTAAAAATTATTTTCATTTTTAAAAATATCAGAAAAATTTGAAAAATCAAAAAATAGTATCGTTATAACTTTATAAAAATTTATGAAATTATATTTAATTGAAAACTTTTTAGTATAAAATAAAACTATTATGCAAAAATAGCCAAATAAAATAAAATAAACAAAACAAACAATGTGTGAAACTTATGACGCCGTATGTTTGTACGAGTAAATTGCTATACGTAAGGGAATTACAAGATAGAAGAGAGGGGAAACCAATATACTTACTTCATCTGTCGATCAACATAATATTAAACTAAATGTAAATGTCAGTAAATATGCACATATTTATATTTGAAATATTAGCTTATTTAAAAGTTACTTAACAGTCCTTTATATTATATAGCGAAAATAACACGTTTTTCAAATTTCTAAAATTCTTATAATCACATTAAAAGTGTTGCTTTCAAATTAATATAACCTTTAAAGGGTACCCCCCGTTAAGATGGTCAATTTTGCCCTGTCCTTGAAATTTTTGTTTAACCTTGAAACTTTGTTTTGGATAAAAAAAAAAGTTTTCGTCATATTTGCAGACCGCGACGCAACTCTTCCTGTCCACAGCATGGAAAAAATGACTTTTTCACTATTTATTTTTTTTCTCCGCATCTAGTCGGTAAAAAAACCCCAAGAAAATCGTACTTATAGCTTAAATGGTCACAAATCATGTAGAATTTTTTCATAAAGTTTTGATGATGCTATATAACCTAAAAGGATAAAAAAAAATTCAAACCCTTCCTATTTTCACGGGGAATGCGGTACAAGGCTAATTCTTGCAAAAAAACTTGTATTTTGTTCAAAATTACTTGCCCGAATTTTTCCAGATATTTCCTGTTGGTGCGCCATAGTTAAAAATGCAAAAAACTCATTTTTTCGACGTTTTTGGCTGATTCCAGCTCATTTGCAGACTTTGTATTATTATTTATATTATGAAATTGTATTCTAGAACTTTATTTATGAATTTAATTATGCAATCAAGTCAGAAAAATAAGATTTACAAATATCCGCATCATATTTTTGCACGAATTCACATTTTAGATTAGGTATTTAAACACTTCTTTCATGATTTTGTTGATATTTCACTACTTTATACATGATAAAATCTTTTAAATATTGCCTTATTAAAAGTAAATATTTTGATGAATAAGTCATTTCACAGGTACAGCTATATTAAGTACGGTCGAAATATCAACTTGGGATTACATATGAATTTATATTTCGTAAGAAAAACTCATCAATACATACATTATCATCATGATTTAATAATATGAACCTTGACTTTGGCATTTTTAACACTATGTAATCTAAATCTACACTTAAGAAGGGGCCGAACTATCTGTCTTTGTCTAATAGCGTTTTTCATTATTCATGTAAACACTATCCGGTATAACAAGAAAAAATAGCAGTCCCCGCTAGATATTAGTATGATAAGTAAATTTTGTAATAACAACCGAATTTTTTCACTGCGTAGTTTTTGAATAATTAGAGACCTACCAAAAAAAGATAGGTTATATTCTAGATTGCTAGTAGGTCTCTAATTAGTCAAAAACTATGCGGTAAAAAATTTGGTTGTTATTACAAAATTTACTAATTATACTAATATCTAGCAGGGGCTGCTATTTTTTTCTTGTTATACCGGATAGTGTTTACATAAATGATGAAAAACGCTATTAGACAAAGACAGATAGTTCGGCCCCTTCTTAAGTCACTCTTTTGCGAAAGCTATGTCGTCTATTTTTACACTGTGTAAAAAAATGTGAGTATGCGAGTACATTGAAATCTTGTTTACATGTCTCATATTAATATTACAATATTGAATATATTTTTGTTAAAAAGCGCATATTATTCGCAATTATTATATGACCTTTGCAATCGTTTTAAAGATCATAAGTAAAGTTTGCACTTATGTCATGTATTGTATTATATTATCTCCATTGACATAGGTACGAATCTAGTAAAGTAACTCAAGTAACAATCGTTAGGCTGGAAGTTATAGTCTTTACTCAGTTCTTACTCTTTTTCCATAAGAAGAACAAGGATATAATATTTGAGAACTGAGTAACAACTACAACTTCTAGCCTTAGACTTGAGTTGGGTCTATGAATTCGAGCCATAAAAAACATTATGGCCCGAATTCATAGTCGTGTCTTGAGTATTAAGTATGACTTGAAACTTAAGTTTCGTTACTTGAGTATCAGCTGTTACTTCAATTAAGTGCTACATGAAGAGGTTATCACAGTTAGTTATGAAACAAAATCACACAAATAAGATAGTCGTCGGTAAGGATGTAACATTCAATTGAAGTAACAGCTGATACTCAAGTAACGATACTTAATTTTTAAGTCATACTTAATACTCAAGACACGACTATGAATTCGAGCCTAAGTTCGGGCCAAAGAAAAGTAACATGTAAAATATTTTGTAAATAGAATAACGAATATTAGTATTGAAACGGTATTACGAATATTATTATAAAAAATAAAATCCTATATTTATTAATTTTATATATTAGGTAAGATTTCATTCCTAACGAAATTGTAGTTTAAGATGGTAATATTATTTCGTGGGCTATATTATAATATTAGAATAACATTGTATAATAGAAATTGATTCGATATTAAATGGTTCGTTACAATTATTATTGTAAATGTTTAAGAAGATCTTTCGATAAAACATTAGGGCAAAATATTTGAATTATAATTTGTATATAGTTAAGATGATAAATCCAAAACCTTTGATAATATATAGGACTATTACGCCCTAGAAAAAGAACAGGAACAGATATAAGAAATACATTGCTTCTATATCTATATATATAAGGAATAGCGAGTTGTTGCTACGAACAACGCGTTTATTTCTCATATATATATATATATATATATATATATATATATGGATATACAAGCAACGTATTTCTTATATCTGTTCCTGTTCTTTTTCTAGCGTGTAATAGCCCTATATATTATCAAAGGTTTTGGATTTATCATCTTAACCATATACAAATTATGATTCGAATATTTTGCCCTAATGTTTTATCGAAATATCTTGTTAAACATTTACAATAATAATTGTAACGAACCATTTAATAAAATAAATTCTAATATTGTAATATAGTCCATGAAATAATATCATCGTCTTAAACTACAATTTCGTTAGAAATAAATCTTTACCTAATATATAAATTGAAGTAACAGCTGATACTCAAGTAACGAAACTTAAGTTTTAAGTCATACTTAATACTCAAGACACGACTATGAATTCGGGCCATAATGTTTTTTATGGCTCGAATTCATAGACCCAACTCAAGTCTAAGGCTAGAAGTTGTAGTTGTTACTCAGCTCTCAAATATTATATCCTTGTTCTTCTTATGGAAAAAGAGTAAGAACTGAGTAAAGACTATAACTTCCAGCCTAACGATTGTTACTTGAGTTACTTTAATAGATTTGTACCTATGTCAATGGAGATAATATAATACAATACATGACATAAGTGCAAACTTTACTTATGATCTTTAAAACGATTGCAAAGGTCATATAATAATTGCGAATAATATGCGCTTTTTAACAAAAATATATTCAATATTGTAATATTAATATGAGACATGTAAACAAGATTTCAATGTACTCGCATACTCACATTTTTTTACACAGTGTAAAAATAGACGACATAGCTCTCACAAAAGAGTTAAGTGTAGATTTGGATTACATAGTGTTAAAAATGCCAAAGTGAAGGTTCGTATTATTAAATCATGATGATAATGTATGTATTGATGAGCTTCTCTTACGAAATATAAATTCATATGTAATCCCAAGTTGATATTTTGACCGTACTTAATATAGCTGTACCTGTGAAATGACTTATTTATCAAAATATTTACTTTTAATAAAGCAATATAATATTTAAAAGATTTTATCATGTATAAAGTAGTGAAATATCAACAAAATCATGAAAGAAGTGTTTAAATACCTAATCTAAAATGTGGATTCGTGCAAAAATATGATGCGGATATTTGTAAATCTTATTTTTCTGACTTGATTGCAGAATTAAATTCATAAATAAAGTTCTAGAATACAATTTCATAATATAAATAATAATACAAAGTCTGCAAATGAGCTACAATCAGCCAAAAACGTCGAAAAAATGAGTTTTTTTTTGCATTTTTAACCATGGCGCACCAACAGGAAATATCTGGAAAAATTCAGGCAAGTAATTTTAAACAAAATACAAGTTTTTTTGCAAGAATTAGCCCAGTACCGCATTTCCCGTGAAAATAGGAAGGGTTTGAATTTTTTTTTCATCCTTTTAGGTTATATAGCATCATCAAAACTTTATGAAAAAATTCTACATGATTTGTAACCATTTAAGCTATAAGTACGATTTTCTTGGGGTTTTTTTACTGACTAGATTCAGAGAAAAAAAAATAGTGAAAAAGTCATTTTTTCCATGCTGTGGACAGGAAGAGCTGCGTCGCGGTCTGCAAATATGACAAAAACTATTTTTTTTATCTAAAACAAAGTTACAAGATCAAACAAAAATTTCAGGGACAGGGCAAAATTGACTATCTTAACGGGGGTACCCTTTGGTGCATAAGAGTTTGTGATTATTTATATCTAGTATTTATAATATTGTACAAATTAAATACTGAATATTAATTAATTTTTCAATTAATTTTGAGTGAATGAAAATGACATCTTCGCAACCGACTAGTTCAGTAAGTACGGACATGATTATTTAAATGTGAATAAATACTCTATTATGATTTGTATATTTTTCGAGAAATATTGGGCGACCTAGAAGGAATCCTGTTCATGAGTTTTTTTCGTATAATAAACAAGATAATACAAGCACATGTAATGATGAAAACTGTCAAGCCGTGTACATAGTGAGTACTTATATAATATGCATTTTAAATAAATTCAATATATGTGCTTAAATTTATTTTAAAAATTTATTTGAATAATAATTAAATAAAATATTAATACTTATAAGTGCAGACATATTATTTATTAACTTTATACTATTATCAAATGGAATAAAAAGTCTAAAATTTAGGACATTTATAGACTTTTTTCCAATTCAAGTTTTAAAATATGTTTCTCAAAATTTAAGTTTCATTCATTTTTCAAAAAGTAATTTACACTCTTTTTCAACGATCTAAAATTTGATTAACGCGCTTAACACGCTCTACGTATGGTCATTTTTAGTCTTTAGTTATTATTCAAAAATAATAAAATAAAAAAAAAATATTTAAAATATTTTTAAACTGTACATATTTACATAAATTTGATCTTGTATTAAAATCATATTAATGTGGGTTCAACTAATCAATTATTTGTACTTCATAGAATATTTTAATTTTAGGGGTTACAAACAAAAAATTTGATCAGACACTCACGACGCGTTCATGATAAATCCTATTATATAAAGTACTTAATATTAAATTAATAAAAAATAAATTAATAAAAAATTAAATCTCATAAGAATGATGAAACGGATGACAGTATTTATCGATGTAAACATCGTAGATTAAGTGACCATAAAAATTACAAAGAGGCATTAGTCAAAGGTTGCGTTGAAATGGTTGCAATAAACGGACGACTGCTATCTACTATCAATAATTTGGGTTTTTAAAGAATTATTAAACCGATTATGAATAAGATTTCGCAAACAGAAAACTTTTCTCTTACCATGGATTTAATTAAACAAGAAATAAAATTAGATGCGGAAAATTTGCGACTAAATTTAAAAAAGGAGTTACAAACTGTAAGTCATTTTCACACATACAGTAACCTAAAAAACTACTTGATTTTTTTGAATTTTTTTAAATATCATAAAGGATTCTATTTAAAAATAAAAATTAGGTTCAGTATGATACTGAACAATATGAAAACAATAATTATGATGTCATTTTTTTTAATATAGTTAAAAATGTTTAGTATAAAATGTGATGCTGCCTCTAGACATGGTAAATCATATTTTGGAGTGAATGTGCAGTTCATTAAAGATGGAAAAATTCAACTTTAAACATGAGCCATTAAGTGTTTATTAGAACGCCATATTGCAAATAATTTAAAACAGGTTTTTGCTGATGATTTACAAATATATAATATAAATATTTTGAAAGTATACACAGTCACAACTGATAATGCTGCTAATATGTTGAAAATGAGTGGTTTAATTGAAGAAGAACAGCAAGAGCTCTTGAATTGTGATGTGGTAAGTGTTTTAATATTGTTAATTTTTAATAATAAAGTGTTTGAACACCGCATTGAATTTTTTGATATTACGTGAATATAGCTCGATTTTTCAAGTTTTTTTCTAAGTAAGCTAATGAAAAAGCAAACTTGACATATTGGGTGTGTCGAATTCATATATAATTTTTTTTTCATTAATAGACAGCAGCAGCTGACACTAATAATGAAGAGATATTAACTGAATTTGAAGAAATGCTAGAAACATCTGTAACTGTACGCTGCGCGGCTTATTTCCTTCAATTAGTTGTTAACGATGTCTTCAAAACTTCAATGGTTAAGACAATTAATAAAGTAAATAATAAAAAAATCATAATATTCTAATCAAATAATTTGACATATTAATGTATTTTTATCATTCGTGACTCATTTCAGGCTCGTGAAGCTATTAAGCCTTTGCGAATGGAAAGCAAGGCTATATATTTAAAAGCTTACAATCTTAACAGACCTTCAATACATGTGGTAACACGATGGGGTTCGACAGCCAAAATGTTACATTCCTTAGTTAAGAAGGGGCCGAACTATCTGTCTTTGTCTAATAGCGTTTTTCATCATTTATGTAAACACTATCCGGTATAACAAGAAAAAAATAGCAGCCCCCGCTAGATATTAGTATAATTAGTAAATTTTGTAATAACAACCAAATTTTTTACCGCATAGTTTTTGACTAATTAGAGACCTACTAGCAATCTAGAATATAACCTATCTTTTTTTTGGTAGGTCTCTAATTATTCAAAAACTACGCAGTGAAAAAATTTGGTTGTTATTACAAAATTTACTTATTATACTAATATCTAGCGGGGGCTGCTATTTTTTTCTTATTATACAGGATAGTGTGTACATAAATGATGAAAAACGCTATTAGACAAAGACAGATAGTTCAGCCTCTTCTTAATACCAAAAGTTTATGCAATGGCTTATCAAGTACATTTTCAGAACTACGTTTTTCAGAAGTCGAATGGAAAGGAATAAACGATTGTTTGGAAGCCTTGGAATTATTTCAACTAGCTAATAAATCTCTTCAAAAAAATGCATCTAGGAGATTTCTTTGGGGTATGGTTAACATGCAAACTTAAAATAAGCAAAGTAAGCACACCTTTTGCAAAAAATTTATATAATGCAATAATAAAGCGAGAAGAGACACTTCTGAACATTGATGCTCTGCTAGCATCTCTGTATTTAGACCTATGATATTTTCCATTACTCTTAAATTCAAATGATAAAGTTTCGAAAGTTAGAATATTTTTGAAACAGTTGTAGTTAAGAATAAATAAGAAACCAATGGAAAATATTGCTAACAACAAATAAATATCTGAATGTTTGTTGCAAGAGGTAATTTATGTTATTTTTAACATTGCTGTTACAATATATCAATATAATTTTTGTAAACATCCTATTTTACTAAAGTATTATATGTGAAATTCTTTCTGTATCGATTGTTCTTTATTCAGTTCAAAAAAGTATAATTAATTTTCAGAATAATACAGTTGAAGAAAAAGACGATGTTTTGGAAGATTTGTTTAAAGATTATGATGCGTTTCGTTCAAATACAAGTTTATATAAAGAAAAACACGACATTGATTTTTTATTAGGTGAATTTGTTAAAGAACCGAGATTAGATCGTAAGCCAAATTTGCTAGAGTATTGGGAAAAAATAAAAGTAGCGAAGCCAGAACTATATGAATTAGCCATAATTGTTCATGGAGCACCAATGATGCAAGTCAGTGTTGAACGACTGTTTTCTAGTTTGAAATTAATTTTTTCAGATTTACGTTCTAAACTATCGGATGATTTATTAGAAGATATTTTGATTTTAAGATCTAATAATTTTTTTTTCAAAGAATTAATTAATTGTAAATAATTAATAATAATAATTGTTAATAAATTCAATTGTAAAAAGTATTTAATGAGAATAAATTAAACAAAGTGTTATAGTAATAATAAATGAGAAAAAATTCTGTCGTATTATTATTTATTATTATTTTTATATATTATTTTTATGAACTTCCGCATTTCCTAAATAAGCAATGGATTCTAATTTTTCAATTTTTTAAGATCAAAAGGAAAATGGATCAGAATTTAACTTTTTACCATGTCACATAATTTCAATTTAGATCGGAGCAAAAATGGATTGGAATGTAATATGACATTTTGACATTATGTCTAGATCGGATTAAAATAAAATGAAAACTTTTGCCGTAATCCCTGAAAAGATATGGTAATCCAATAACGCATTATATATATATATATATATATATATATATATATATATATATATATATATATATAAATGTAAATCAGATAAGTGCTAATGTACGAATACATTCGAGGAGGCGATAAACTCCACAGAAAGTAAACAATGACAAAAAGCTATGGATTCTAAAATTGAAAGTTTAAATAAAAATAAAACACGGATTGTTGTAGGCAAACCTAAGGATAAGAAAATAATTGATGTTAAATGGATATTTAAAAGAAAGGGAGATAATTCTTATAAAGCTAGATTACTAATAAAGGGCTTTTAACAAAAAGAATAGGTAGAAAATGTATACTCTCTAGTAGGCAAAATGCAAACTTTAAAAATTTTGTTAAGTTATTGTTGTGTACATAATTCATATATTGAATAAATGGACGTTGAGACGGCATTTCCTAATGGTACAGTAAAATCCGAAGTTTATGTTCATAAACCGAAAGGTAATAAAAGTGAAGAAAATAAAGTATGTGAACTGCAAAAAGCGCTCTATGATCTAATGAAAGTCCGCGAGCATGGTATGAAATATTTAATAACTATGCTGAAAAATCAAATTTTGTTAGAAGCAGTCATGAGAATTATTTATATGGTTGTTTCTCCATGTAAATGCCAAATTTATTATCTCTAGTAAATCTACTTTAAAGATATATATAAGAAAAAACATAAGCGTTGAATGATAGTTTTAAGCTTGATTCAATATAATTTCAATTAGGTTACCACTGAATCAGTTTTTGACAGTAAGGAGATACGTTAAAACAACTGAAAATGTAACTCCGTTGACTTCTTCAGGCAAAAAATAAAAATTTGCATGAATTATCACTAATTCATTATATATTCCAAAGTATATCATGATCAACTGTTAGGTTTTAGTGTTACTTAATTAACTAAAAGTCAAATAAACTATAATTGGAATCTATATAATGTGTGAATGAACCATTAAGTTCGTTCTCCTATACAAAAATTTTGTCGACGGAGTTTTAATAAAAAATTTAATTTCTCTCGAATAAGGTGTTTCTTCAACGTTTCATATTCTTTATGTCAGTCGAAAGTTTATATTTCTTCGTTACTTTCAACGGATGATTTGAAAAATAGACAGTTTAATGCTTATATATTAAAAATGTAACATAAAATTTTGAAAAATATTGCGTATTTTTACTACATGTAGCTCCGTCAATACCTGTTTTTTACGAATGCGGCAATCCGAAAAATAATGATATGAGTTAAAAAGTCAATGTAAATCTATGCTTTTTAACATAGAAATACACGGAGTACGTAAATTAAATTTTAAGTAAGAGTTTTGAACTATTTATAATAAAAATGTAACTCCGTCGATACTTGTACAAGCGCACACATTATTATAACTATAAAAAGAAAACGTTCTTCATTTATTATGTGTTTAGTAAATAATAATGTTATATGTATAAAATACGTTGACTAAGATATAATTTACAAGGGCCCTTGAAGTGTGCGTTTATCTAATTTTTCTAATTTTGTATATTTATAATACTATTTTTCCATATGTATTTCAGCTTATTAGTATTTGTAGTTATTGAATAAATAATCCTTTTCAATAATACTTTAGTCTAACAAGGAAATTCAATATTTTCTTTATGCTAATTTTCAAATTATATAATTTTAAGCCTAATTATTATGGTAGGGTCAAATCATCAACATTCATTCGAACTGAGATTATAAAAAATGTGTACGTGCGGCCTGACCAGTTTTCGACCGGTCAGCAATAAAACATCTGGCATACAGTTGTAGTTTATCCTTTTGTTCGAAAATCTCGGTTGTTAATAATTAAAGGGATGCGTACGAATTTTTTATTTTTATGTATTTTCTTACCTGCATAGGCATACGCTTTATTTTTACCAAAAATGAATACGACAGAGTACTTTCAAACTTCAAAGAGTGAACACCTTTTTCCTTTCCGTACTATATTGAATAAAGTATACAGTTTTGTGCACTCACTTGTGTTTTATTTTCAATACATTATCATTATCCAAAATTTGTTTCGTTAAATTAATTTTTAGCGAGACACGCTCATTCAAGAGTGTACAACACTACTATATTATATATATATATATATATATATATATATATATATATATAATAAATAGGTGAATTATTTAAATTATTTTGGTATCTCATGTTTATATTCATTCAGTATACTTGGTTTGTTTACATATAGACACTGTCTATTGCGCAAGTGTAATAGAAGCGAATCGCCGTAGACGCATTATATCTTGAGCTTTCAAAAGCTGCGGTTGAAAAAATTAAATTGTCTGTTTGATTATTATTATATTATTATTATATTAATATAATAATTATTATTTAATATATAAAATTTTATGTATTATAATAATAATTATTATTTTTTTTTCATTTTTCAAATTATGCGAAAAATACTGGAAAATTAAAATAAGAAATTAATATCTCGTAACTCCGTTGACAGTATATTTTTTATTAGTTCAAAACAACACAAATATTTAAGCTTGACGAAGGGTGAGATATTATTTAAAATAACCAAATTAACATATTCACAAAGAAAAATTTTTTAAATTTAAGAATTTAAAAAAAAAGTTTCTAACAGCGATTCGGACTTTATTTGAAGAAACAACCATATGTAAAAAACATAAGCAGTGATCCTATATTTTGGTATTTGTAAATGACATTTTAATTTGCTGCAAAGATAAATGAAATAAAAACCAAACTGATGCAAAGATTTGTAATGAAAGATTTAGGAATTATTAAAGGATATATTGGAATTGACATTAATTATAATAAAGTTGACATTAATTAAGTTAACAAAAATACATTGAATCATTGACTGTGAAATACCATCTAGAAAATGCTAAACTTTATGAAACTCAGATAGAGACAAGTTTCAAACTAGAACCAGCAACTGAAATAGATGAAAGAATAGGGTATAGAAATCTAATAGGCAAACTTAATTATTTGAGTAGGTACCAAAGTTGTTACAACAAAACACATTTTAAGGGGAATCCTCATACCAACATAGAGTTCTACGTTATCTACATCTGAATTATGCACTAGATTATGATTTAATAAAAATTTAACTGTTTGTGACTAATACTCGTGGCAGAGGCACATTTTTAACATTCCGATGAATTCATTGCAATTTTGAAAGATAATGTAAGGGTAAAAATAAAGCCGAAAAGTGCTTAATACGATTAACTATCCAATGCGGTCATAGATAATCGTATTATGCAGTTTTTGTCTTTATTTTTATACTTGTACTGTCTCTTAGCATTGCAATAAATTCTTTAGGATGTTAAGAATGTGCCTCTATTAAAAATTTTAACCATAAATAGTTAAATTTTTATTAAGAAGCATAATTCAAATATAGATAAGATAGAACTCTATGCCGATATGAGGACACCCCTTAAGTATGCTTTATTGAAATACAGAAGATTACAATTCAATAATCCCACCATATAGTTATAAACTATAAGCAACTAATTATACTAATAGTATAAATAACTAGATTGTAAAAGCGCTAGTTCAGTAGGTGCCATTCTGTTAAGAGAACGTAAGACGGTAGCAACCAAACGAGTTGTACCTATATTGAGACACTCTTTACTAATAGTCCAATCAATGGAGCAAAAAAGGCTATTTTAGACGTCAATTAGGGGCTTGATGAAACCTGTATAGAGTTGTTAAGGGCGATGAAAAAACATACCCTATATAAAATGTAACGAAAAAAAACGGTAAAAAATACTCCAGGAGGCTGCAAAGTTGGTCAAAACAGCTTTTTTAATTCTCTGAAGCAACCTATGCATTTTAGCAAAAAAAGTAACTGATGAAAGTATTAGAGAATAAAAAAACCTACAATTTGAGTACTACCGCGATTATTTTCGTCAATTAGTTATTGCAAAAAAGCCAAAAAACCAACAAAAATGGCCATTGCTCGGATATCAATTATTTATTGCAAAAATAATTTTAAAAATATTTTTAAACTTTTAAAAGGAAGCCTTCATGAATACGAACAGAAAGAGAGGTTATAACCGCAAATTAGTTAATTTGTTGCTGAGATATTCCCTATTATTTATCCCAACACGCATAATGTTTATTGCTATAATTATTTTTTGGCTGAACATATTGAGTTGCATAAGGGCTCAAACTCTTCATGAAGGTTCAAATTTTCATATTTCGTTCAGATGAGGTCACGTATCTCTGTCCTTTTCTAATTGAAAAAATGATTTTTTTACAAAAACTAATAACTCCATCAAAAAATGAAGAGAAAGCCGCACCTCTTATCAGAAAAAGCAATATTTTCTTTGATAAGAAAAAATTAATTTTATTGCTTCGTTCTCAAGAAAACCTTGAAAAACCAAACTGTCCACCCTAACCTCTATGTTTTAAGTTTTTCAAGGTTTTCTTGAAAACGAAGCAATAAAATTAATTCTTTCTTATCAAAGAAAATATTGCTTTTTTTATTACGAGATGCGGCTTTCTCTTCATTTTTTGCTATAGTTATTAGATTCTGTAAAAAACTCAATTCTTTGATTAAAAAAGGACAGAGATACGTGACCTCCTCTTAAGAGCAAATCAGAAAATTGAATTGCAATATTTTTTATAACGCTTTAAAAAAGAGGGTTTGTTTTTTTTATAAATAAATGAAGCTGGGGCTTTATTTATAACTTTGACGAATTTGCTATTTAAATATTCTTATAGCTGTGTTCAAAACGAAGATTTAAAAAAAAAGAATTCTCTAAGCCTAATAGGAGCCGAGATAAGATTTTTTTTTTTAAATCACAGTCACTTTGTTTATAATAATTAAGAAACGAATCGAGCGTCATTTTTTAGTTGAAGACTTATATTTTAAAATATATGATTAGCTTTTTAAAAATGCGAATCTTTATTATTAAAACTAAAATAATAATAATAATAATAATAATAATAATAATAATAATAATAATAACATACAAATAATAACGTCAAAGTCGGAGTAGTGGTGGAGATGCTTATCTTTGCGCGTGAGGAAAGTTAAAAAAGGACCGCGTTCCAATAAAATTCGTAAAAATTATTCGTATTTCCGTAAGTAATGGACCAATTTTGATGTTTTTTTTAAATCTGGGGTACCGACAAAAATTATTGATATTGGTGCAAATAGTTTTTCAAAATAGGGTGTATTTAAGTTAAAACAACTGTACCTAATACGGACACCTTAAACGCAAATGATTGATCATTACAATAAATATTTACGAAATGCGCGCGGATTTACGTAAATGTTGTAAATGAACTTACCTTATTATTCCTCGTAATTATTACATTTGGAACCTGGAGACAAGTTTAATTAAAATTTTTATTGTTTCTATATTGTAACTCATCAGTAGAGCGCGGTGACGAGTAGAGCGCAGTGGCGTAATGGATAGAGCTCTTTCCTTCAACGCGGAGGCCATGGGTTCGAATCCTGGCCAGGTACCTCTAACTTTTTTTTGAAAGAAAATTAGTGTATGTGCCATTTATATCGCGACTCTTAAAAAATCCGACCTCATTGGGTATCGGTTGATTGTTGGTCACAAAAGTGGCTGACCATCAATCGGTACTCAAAGTTTTCGGTATGGTGGGTTTGACAGTCTAGCCTGATGTAATGTGTTAAACGGAAACCGGGCTGGACTCCCTCGGCATCACCATATAAAAAAAAGGTTAATCATATAGAGGACAATATCCTTTATATATTAATCTTTTTTTCTTTAAAAAAAAAAAAAAAAAATTGTAGCTTATTATTATAATGAATTTATAGTTTCAATAAATAAAAAAATAATTATTCATAATAATTATTTTTTTTTACTTTTCTTTGTTTTTCATGCAAAAAAATTTTTTTATCATTATCATATATTTTTATCTTCTTTCTAAAATTAAACTACTAAGATTTTGATGTAAGAAACATTTTAAAAATAACAGAAAAAATTGATAAGCAAAGGGTAATCAGAAAATTTAAATTTGTATTTAAATAAAAATTGAATTTTAACAACAGCTTCTCATATATTATATAGATTAAAGTTATAATTTCTAGCAATTATTCGATTTGAAATATGTAGACAGGTTTAATTTCTATTGTATTATTAATACTCCTTTCTACTTTATCCAAAAAAATTTAACTTATTAATAATGACAAATATTTTGTAAGTAATAATAAGAATCGTTTTTAAATCTTTAAAATTTTTTCTTTTCTATGTGGAAACATTTTATTATAAACATTTTTTTATCCCTCTTCCATAAATTTTATCCTCTTATATCATAATTTTTTCGATATATATTAATATATAATAATAATAAAAAGCAATTTTCATATCAATTTTTCTATTATATTTAGAAAAAAATCTTAGTAGTCTAATTTTAGGAAGAAAATAAAAATATATTTAATGATGAAAAAATTTTTTAGCATGTAAAACAAAGAAAAGTAAAAAAAAATCGAGATAACAATTTCTATTACTATTAAAATTTTTGCAATTATTAATAATTATTTTTTTATTTATTAAAACTAAAAATTAATTATAATAATTAGTTAAAATATAGAAACAATAAAAATTTCAATTAAACTTGTCTCCAGGTCCCAAATGTAATTATTACAAGGAATAATAAGTTAAGTTCATATACAACATTTACGTAAATCCGCGTGCATTTCGTAAATATCGATCGTAATAAAACTCATAATATTTCATTTTAAAGTTCTTTTTTTTAATATTTTCGAAAGAATTTACTAACAGTTTAAAATTTAAGTGTAAATGGAAAGACTCTACTAAGATAACTGTTAAAATTACACTAAATAAAATTTTAACAGTTATCCCAGTAGAGTCTTTCCATTTAAACTTAAATTTTAAACTGTTAGTAAATTCTTTCGAAAATATTAAAATTCGACACTTGCGTGAAATATGTGTCGTTAAGGGCAGGCCGAACTCTCTGTCTTTGTCTAATAATGTTTTCCATCTTTTATATAAAAACCATCGGTTTTAACAGGAAAAAAATAGCAGCCCCCACTAGATATTAATATAATGAGTAAATTTTATAATCATAACGATTTAATTTTATCGCGTAATTTTTGAGTATGATTTGACCTACCAAAATTTTATAAAAGAAGACAGATTGTATTTACGGCAGTTCGTAGGTCAAATCATACTCAAAAATTACGCGATAAAATTATTTCGTTATGATTATAAAATTTACTTATTATATTAATATTTAGCGGGGGCTACTATATTTTCTTATTAAAACTGGTGGTGTTCATATAAAAGATGAAAAACACTATTAGACAGAGACAGATAGTTCGGCCTCCTCTTAAGGGTGTTATGCCAAATATATATGGTCAACTCACACGGATGAGAGACTCATACATGCGCGTAGCATATACGTGTAGTCGCACACCAACTTGATTACCGCGCCATCTTAGATGTGACAACGTTGCATCTAACATCACGAGTGACGTATCGAACTACAGTCTGCTTTATAGCATTTATTATTAAAACGCGAGATTTGGCAAAATGAGTAAAGAACAGTACAGAAACGAATTCGGTTGTTTTGTAAAAAAAAGAAAGGTAGAGGGCAAAAATAGCAGCTATGCATGCAGTAAGAAAGAAGGCTCGTGATGAAGTTTTAACGCATCCTAACCTAGATGGAAAACGTATTGTTGATATCAAATTATGGGTGCAGTCTTTTAAGTGTGAATATTGCAATTCCCTTCTGGATCTTGAGAAAATAAGTGATGAAAAAGTAATCAAACAATCATCTACGTTTTTTGTTGAATGTGACAAATGTCATTCTGGCAATTCTATTTCTACGAGTAATTCGCATACGATAGACGGCAAAACTTTCGAAGATAACAACTCTAGTATCATTCTGGGTAAGTTTAATGTTAGTAAATAAGTGTTTACATTATTTTCATTTACTTTTATGAGTCGTTTAAATATAATAACGATAGTATATGATGAAAACAATTGTGAAAAACTTAATAAAAAATTTTGAATGAAATACATTTGATTTATAATTCGTGTATTGTGTTACAGGTGCCATACATTCTGGTGTAGGTTGTACGTCACTCCAGAAGATTTTTGCTTGTGCTAATTTACCACAAATCTCTACAAAAATGTATAAGAATTATGAAGGAGTAGTTGGATTATGCATCGAAGATGCTGCTAAGGAAAGCTGCCAAAGAGCTGCATTAGAAGAAAAACGCTTAGTTATAGAAAATGTAGATAAAATGCAAGATATTTTGTAAGCATTTTTGTTACGACTAAATAATTATAAATTGTACATATTGCGCAGTAATTTAAGGAATTTTTATATATTAAGGAGTTTTATAAGAATTTTGAATTTGTGATACTTTTACTTTTTAAATAATCATTTTATATGAATTTAGTCTGTAACAACTATACTTCTATTACAGCACTTTATACACACACACACACATATATATATATGAAATTAGAATCATGTTTAATTAGAAATGTATACAATGAAATAGTAAAATAAATAAAGTAATTTTTTTCAGACCTACTGATGTTGTTGAAGACATAATTCTTAATGCAGAGATTTTGAAATCTAGTCTTGAATCGTGTGAAAATAATGATAATGAACTTTCTTCTAGTCAACAATTTGATGAAGCACTTGGTAACATAGTCAATATTATCGTATCTTATGATATGGGCTGGTCTAAGAGAGGAAATGGTAGAAGCTATGACAGCCTGAACGGCTATGCAACAATCATAGGTTTTTTTACAGGAAAAATTTTAGATTATCAAGCACGAAATCGTAAATGCCGAAAATGTGATATTGGATATCCAAAAAATCATGAAAACTGTCGCAAAAATTTTGACGGCAGTGCAAAAGCCATGGAATCTCATGCAGAGCACAGATGGTAAATAAAAGTAAAATTTTGAAAGATGCTAATTTACAAGTTCGTGTATTGATTGGCGATGAGGATAGTAGCACAATTGCTGCTATACGTAAGAATAATCCTACAGTAACTGTACACAAATTAGCTGATCATAATCATTTGGTGAAAAATTTCGGTAAAGAATTATATGAATTGACAAAATCATTTAAAGAATTAAACAAAAATGGAGCGATTGCGCACATTAAAAAATGTTTTTCTTATGCTATGAAGCAAAATAAGGGCAAGACTGAAGATCTAGCTCAAGCAATACGCTGCATTCCGAATCATCTATATGATCAACACGAGAATTGTGGTTCTTGGTGGTGCAGACGTATTGAAAATTCAGACTCACAAACCGTAAAATTGCATGATGAAACATTATTCTCAAAATTGCAATGTATGTTTAATAAGTACGCAAATAACGCTAATAAATTTTGTACGGCAGCTTCGAGCCAGGCAAATGGAAGCGTTAATAATATAGTTGCACATAAACTCCATAAAAATAAGAGTCTCAGTACAACTGCCGCGGCTGATTTTCGAGTAGCCAGTGCAGTGTGTTCTAAAAATGATGGAGAGCGCAGCATTATAGAAATAAAAAAAAAGTTATGCTTATCGCCAGGAACGCGAACTTTAAAATATGCTTCACACTATGATTGTCGTAGAGCTGCAAGAGCAATAAAAATTAGAACGAAAGCTTATGAACTCCGTAAAAAGCAGTTAGCTAAAAATAGACAAATATTAAACTACAATAAAGAGAGTTCTGAAGGAATTACATATATGTCAAATATAGGAATAAATTCACAATCAGAAAACTCTATAATGCAAGATAAACCAAATTTTAACCAAAGAATATGTGAGTCTGAGTATAGTAATATAATTTATTTCGATTCAGAGACTGCTGGTTTTGCAAAATCCGACGAAATACTTCAAATTGCTGCAAAATGTAATAATTTAGAATTAAATATTTATATTACTCCTACTCGAGAGATTTTTATAGAAGCTACTGCAGTCCATAGTCTAAATAGAATTGATTTGAATTTGTATTTCAAAGATAAAGAAGTTAATTTAATTTCTTTAAAATATGCTTTTACTGCATTATTACAGTTTTTAAAACTTAGTCAATCATCAAATTTAATTTTAGTCGCTCATAACGCTAAATTTGATGTACCTCGAATGCTCAAAGCAATTATAAAATGTAAGATGCAAAATGAATTTCGAATTATAAAAGGATTTAGCGATACTTTGCCTATTTTTCGAAAAGCCTTTCCAGAAAGAAAAGGTAAAGGAATGTATAAGCTATCTAAATTAGCTTGTGATATATTATGTGAACGCAATGGTAAATGTATATGTAAATGGAATGATTCTAAAAATTTCCATGAGGCAATGTTTGATGTTGAAATTTTAAGCCAATTAATTAGTAAACTGCAAAAAGAAGACGAATTAGTGAAGTAGTGTAAAATTTATAACAAGAGATTGACAGATGAATTAGAATATGATAATATAAATCAAAATTTAGAAAAATTAAGTGTATTGAAAACTAAAAAAGTTGTTTCGCCTGAATTATTAAAAAAAATTGCCAAAGAAAATATCACGTTTGATGTATTGAAAGACACTTTTACAAACGGAGGTGCTGAGGCTGTGTTTTCGTTGTTATCAGATAAATCTGTAACAACCGGAAAGGTTAGAGTTACGAATCGTAAAAATGCTATAAGCAAAATTGACGAATGTTTAAAAAATAATTAATAGTATAAATGGAGCAATTGTGCACATTAAAAAATGTTTTTCTATAAAAATATTATAAATTTATAAAATAATAAAAATATTATATACTAAAAATATTATTAATAACTTATAAATATTATAAAGATGATATAAATATTGTTAAATGTTATTCTTAGTGTAACCATATTTTTATCAGTTTTGTATGATAATTTGATGTGGTTAAACAAATGTTTTTAAATTATAAGTTACTAAACAGTAATAAAATTTTTATAAGAATTTTTTTATATATTTTATATACATCTTATTTTAAACCATCGTATTCCCGCGCTTCACGCTGCTTAAACGTATAATTCTATGTGTACTATACCTATATATTGTATTGAGACGTTGCCACTTCTCAAGATCAATTGTGTGAATACTGTATACCCCTTCATTTATATTAACATTTCTCAACAACTACACGTGTCACATTCCTTACTTTTTTGGATAACAATCAGAAAGGTTTGATGTATATTGTATTTAATTTTCATTAAAATCTGTAATATCAAATTTTAATTATTCTTTCAAAAGTGCCCTTTGCACGCCATTTCACGTACTCGGCCTATGCTTCACGTGTTAAAGTAGCATACTTTGATCTTGAATATCTCTCAAACTATACGTGTTATTCATCTCAAATTAAAACCACATATACTTTTCAACTCATACAACATTCTGTCAAAGTTTCATAACTTTCTGTAATAACGCGTATTTCGGCATAACACCCTTAAACATATTCTCAATAATTTCATCTATGCTGGGATTGGAATGTAAATGATGCATTACCTAGCATATGAGTGAGAGAGAATGATTCAGATGTTTTCTTCTTATGACAATTTGGATGGAATCGTCATTGAAATTTCGCAGTTCACATTTTGGCCGCTAGGTGGAGCTTATTTGTCTGGCTCCCTTAGCAAGATTTATCACTTAATATCAGTAATTGTTCTCAAAGCGACATAAAATTTCGCGTCTACAATAGAATTCTCCTAGTTGTACTGATGATGGCTCATAGGAGAATTTGAAGCCGAAACGCATTTTTTAATTTTCATTAATTTTATTTTTTTTAACCGTTTTTATTGATATTTTGAAATAAATTTTATTTAGTGTAATTTTAACAGTTATCCCAGTAGAGTCTTTCTTTTTTTTAGCTTTAAAATGAGACACTGCACGTCTAAAAATATTGATTTAATGAGCCACGACAATCATTTGCGTTTAAGGTGTCCGTATTAGGTACAGTTGTTTTAACTTAAATACACCCTATTTTGAAAAACTATTTGCACCAATATTAATAATTTTTCACGGTACTCTAGATTAAAAAAAAGATCAGAATCGGTCCATTATTCACGCAAACACAGTGTCTACAGATATTAATATTAAAATAAAAACTGGTAGGACTGAATTTGTCGTTTATTTCGTTACAGGTGCTTTACTTTCGGTTGTAAAATATCAGTGTGAAAACTGAAAACACGAGCAAAAACATACTCTAAAAATTCTAGAAAAGAAAGTTCTAGAAGTGTGCTCGGTGAAATTAAGTACGAAAGTATAAGGTAGAAGCCATAAGTGCAATTTCTTAAATTAAACAAAATAAAAGAGATGAAAGGTTAAAAATGTCAACATCAAATGAATTTGTGACAGTTCAAAAATTTAAAAGTAAAAATCATCTACAATGGAAATTCCGGTTTTAATGTGCCCTGAAGACAAAAGGAATTTTTAATCACATAGATGGTGATGTAGCGAGACCGACAGTACAGGCTCAGCTAGAAGTGCGGAATAAGGAGGATGCATTGGCATCACGTGTAATATCGTCAGCATTAGATTTTATTCAAGTGACGTTAATTGAAAATTATAAAACAGCCAAGGAGGCTATAGATAAGCTTGACATAATATACAAGCAAAAATCAGAATTTTCAAAAATATAGTTATTTGAGAAGTTTTACCAAGTAAAAATGACTAAAGATAAGGCAATTGTGCAATATATAAATAAAGTAGAAAATCTTGCACAAGATTTAAAGGATGCAGGTGACTAGATCCCTACTGAAAAAAAGATATGAGATCGCACGTGAGATCTCATGTGCCGCGAAATTTTAATTTCAGGAAACCCGATCTCATGTGCAAAAAAATTAATTTTTCCTGATACCTGATCTCACATGAGATCTCACGTGAGATCTTGTGTGCGAAAAAATTAATTTTTCCCGATACTCGATCTCACAGATCTCATGTGCAAAAAAATTTTATTTTCTCCTACACCTATAGCTGTAATCAGTCAACGACATCAAATCTCAATTTGGTCTATAATTTAATTAATTTTTATATATTCTAACATTACGATTAAATGATTCTACTCTACATCTACAAAACAATCGTCATCTAAAGCATACTATTATGGATTATGGTTTTAAACTATATTCGAGCATAGTTATACTTGGCGATTGAATAATAATAAAAACAAACAAATTTTTTACGAAGATTTAGACGATATTTACAAGTAATAGTTAAAATACTAATCACTACAATTATGCAAAGGTTTGTACAGGATTTGTGTATTCACAAATTAAGTTACTTATTTCATATCACAGACGAAATCATGTATACCAGGCTCGGGGTCAGTTCACTGATTTACGGCATAACACGTCTTACCAATTGTTACACATGTTGCATGTCGCCGTAAAAACAGTTGCAGTTTTATTTATGTCTTAGAACATTATGACAAACTACCTTCAATGAACTGACAGTGACTTAGTACTTAATATCTTTTTTTTTATCATACTAATAAATTATTTTTACATATCACTTACAATAGCATCATACAGATTTAAATAATATAGGTTTTTATAACTAAAGAATTATTGATTTTGTTGCGTGACACATATTTAAATTTTTATTTAAATAACTTATTTTTTTAATATCAGAGAGATTTAGAATTGAGATGTAAAATACAATTCTATTTTTCTAAAAAGAAAAAAATATTAAAAGTATAATGAGAGTTATGTCTGGTCTGCATTATTTCCTGCGATAAGGGAGCCGCATGCCTTTTACAGGAAATAGTGCTGACTTGGTATACTGTCTTTCCATTACACGACTTATTGCGCGGTTGTTAAATAGCCAATATGCTTTCGATCTCGTCCACCTTCTCTCGCGCAACGTGAGCGAGAGGAAGGTAGAGGAAAGAGCAAGCATTATAAGAGTCATATGATTAAGGTGATGAAGGCTGATCTCTGACTATGGGAGAGAGAGAAGGCAAGTCTCTGCGTTGTCTCTCTTTTCCTGGTCATTTGAAGGGAGGAGCTTGTGACTTTGTCATTCAAGTTGAAGTTTTAGGCTGTGGGTGAGGAGGTCATTCTGGAGCCGGATCTAAGTTAGAGCAGGCTGGTGAATCTCTTCCCTGAAGGGGTTCCCAGTCCCACGAAAGTTCAAGTAATCGTTTCTTTTAAATATCTCTATTTTTTTCAATTTTTTTGTAGAACTTAAAGTCAAACCATTTAAACACTAGAATCAATTTGTATTTATTTAAATTTTTAATTTAAATTTTTCGCGGCAATTTTCAAGGCATCTGAAGTTTCATTTTATGGTTTATTGGAACGAGAGAGCGGTGGAGCAGCGCCTAACATTAGATAAGTATTGTTTACTATAAAAATTATAAAATTGTAGAATCTATAAAATAAACATAACATATATAATATTTAGTTGTAAGATAATAATTTAACCTTTAGCTGGCATGCCTCTCCAGCCGATTATAGCTGGCCTATGGAGTACTATAGTACCCCAGCGCGAAAAATTGTCGTAAAAACTTAAGTATTGGTTATCTCAACTCAAAAACATTCTGGAGGGATCTTCAGAGGTTACTCCAAAGGGTGGCATAGTTTATAAGAGGAAAAATGAAACGGTTTCAAAATTTGATAAGAAAGAGCGTGGGGCACTATAGTACCCCCCTGCCAGCTAAAGGTTAATTTATGCACCCCCAAATCGGCAACGTTTGGGGACGTATAACACTGGCGCCCGAACAAAAGGATTTGCAAAAAAAACAAATAATTTAATAATTAAATTATTTGTTTTGTTGAAATGTATAGGCATTTTAACTGGCTATAGGCTTAGCGGGTCCTCAAACTAACTCTAGTTGCCACGCGCGATTAAAAGCAAAAAAAAGACTAGTTAGAATAAGTGACCAAAAATAAAAATAATATTTAATGACAGTGATAAAAGTGGAAATAGAAAGTGCCGAAAAAAGTGACAAATGCATAAAGTAAATAAAAGTAAAGTGGAATAAAATATTTATATAGGAACTTAGAATCATAAAAAAATAAAATCCGCCAAATAATTCTGCGGTAAAATATAAAAAATCAATTAAATTAATTAAAATTAAACCAATCATTTTAAACCAATCAATAGATATGATTTATTCGTTTCAACTATTCAATTTTATTTTAATGTAAAAATTATATAAAAATTTGTCTTTGAATTTAATAAAAAGAAAATATTCACAATAACTTGAATAAACGCATGATAATAGTTTCACACCAAGTATATACAAACAAAAGGTGATGACAAAACAAATAATTATTAAAAATTAAAAACTAGTAACAGATGAAAAATTAAAAGTGCATTGCTAACAAAAACAATAGAGTTTTATTAAATTGGGTAGTTTTCAAAGTCTAACAAAAGGAGAAAAATTCTATAAAATTATTTTCATGTAGTTTCGTGTAAAAGATTTAAATGAAAACAAAATCAAGTCATTTTTATTACTATGTTTTTACAGTACTTTGCTAAAAGCATGTTGCAAATAAATAAAACGAGTTTGTCTCGTCTCAAAATTAAATTAATAAAATACATATAAAAAAAAGAAGGGGTAGTGACAACTTTTGGAAATAGAAAGGAATTTTCTTCCGATTATGTCTTTGGTAATAAGATAAATACAGTATTGTTGACGTGTTTTATTTACAAAAATTGTTAAAATTGATACCAAAATTTTGTTTTTGGTTCGTCAAAAATTATAAAAATTTATGTAGTTAAAGGTGAATAAATAAACTTTTTCAAACATAATAAATTTACTCTGCCCAAAATGCTAAATTGCGTATAAAATTAATAAGAATTTAATTTATCAAAACTATTGTTTTATTTAAAAATAAAAATGCAATAATAAGAAGGGTTTTGCAAATAGTTTAAAATTCTGAAACATCAATCATCGTGTTTCTCTAGTAATGCATCATTTAGCTTTCAAGCTACATATCATAATTAAGATGGTTGTCTGGATGTTTGTTTTAACAAAAATTTTTAATCATTAAATTTCAGTAACACATTGCAGTAATTAATATGTTTGTTTTAACCAAAATTTTTAATCATTAAATTTCAGTAACACATTGCAGTAATTAATAATATGTATTATCAACAAAGTAATTGCTTGATTAAATATACTTCATAGAATTATAAAAAAATTACTAGTTAAGCTGAATTAAATAGGAGAATCTGTTTAAAAATCAACGAATTATTCGTAAATGTACATCTGATTGAATTAAGTAAAGTTGAATAAATTTAACTGGATTTTGAATAAGTGAGTATAGATCATCTCAATTAAGAAAACATTTATTTGATGCATTAAAATTACTATTTATTTAATTTGAACAAAGATTATTTCGCGGTATTTATAAGATCAAAGTAAATATTTTATGAGCCTGAAGTTTCCGACGTCCAGATCCGACACTATTAAAATAATTTTTTTTTTTATTTAAACTATTTTATTATTGTTTAAATATGATTATTAACTGTAAATATAACTATTAAAAAAGTTTGGATAAGGTCGGACTACCGGAAGGTTGATAAAATGCCATGAGTTAAATATACTTTACGGTATGTATGCAAACATAAGGCTGGTAAGGCTGGTGGAAAAAAAAATTCTTTGAAGTACCTAATTACGGATATTTATAATTGTAACTAAATAAACCAAAAATAAATAATTAATAATCATAAATCAAAATGTAATAAATGAATAATAACAATATGGTGTAGTTTGGAGCACCGTGACATGACTAAATCCAGACGGGTCTGATAGAAAAAAAAAATCTTTAAAGTACCTAATTACGAATATTTATTATCGTAACTAAATAAACCAAAATTAAATGATTGATAATCATTAATTAACATATAATTAATAAATAAAAACGATCTGGTGTAGTTTGAAACACCGGAACATGACTAAATGCAGTCGAGTCTGATGGAAAAATACTAGTCTGATTGAAAAAAAAATTCTTTTAAGTACCTTATTACGAATATTTATTATTGTAACTAAATAAACCAAAATTAAATGATTGATAATCATTATTCAACATGTAATAAATAAATAATAACAATCTGGTGTAGTTTGAATCACCGGAACATGACTTAATACAGCGGAGTCTGATGAAAAATTCAAGTTTCGTGAAAAAAAATTCCTTAAAGTACTTAAATACGAATATTTATTATTGTAACTCAATAAACCAAAATTAAATGACTGATAATCATTAATTAACATATAATTAATAGATAAAAACGACCTGGTGTTGTTTGAACTACCGGAACATGACTAAATGCAGCCGCGTCTGATAGAAAAATACTAGTCTGGTTGAAAAAAAAATTCTTTAAAGTACCTAATTACAAATATTTATTATTGTAACTAAATAAACCAAAATTAAATGATTGATAATCATTAATTAACATATAATTAATAGACGAAAACGACCTGGTGTTGTTTGAACTACCGGAACATGACTAAATACAGCCAAGTCTGATGAAATATTAAAAGGCTGGTGGGAAAAAAAATTCTTTAAAGTACCTTATTACGAATATTTATTATTGTAACTAAATAAACCAGAAATAAATGATTAATAATCATTAATTAAGATATAATTAATAGATAAAAACGATCTGGTGCTGTTTGAACTACCGGAACATGACTAAATACAGCCAAGTCTTATGAAATAATAAAAGGCTGGTGGGAAAAAAAATTCTTTAAAGTATCTTATTACGAATATTTATTATTGTAATCAAATAAACCAAAATTAAATGATTGATAATCATTAATTAACATATAATTAATAAATAAAAACGATCTGGTGTAGTTTGAAACACCGGAACATGACTAAATGCAGTCGAGTCTGATGGAAAAATACTAGTCTGATTGAAAAAAAAATTCTTTAAAGTACCTTATTACGAATATTTATTATTGTAATCAAATAAACCAAAATTAAATGATTCATAATCATTAATTAACATATAATTAATAAATAAAAACGATCTGGTGTAGTTTGAAACACCGGAACATGACTAAATGCAGTCGAGTCTGATGGAAAAATACTAGTGTGGTTAAAAAAAAAATTCTTTAAAGTACTTAAATACGAATATTTATTATTGTAACTAAATAAACCAAAATTAAATGATTGATAATCATTAATTAACATATAATTAATGGATTAAAACGACCTGGTGTTGTTTGAACTACCGGAACATGACTAAATACAGCCAAGTCTGATGAAATAATAAAAGGCTGGTAGGAAAAAAAATTCTTTAAAGTACCTAATTACGAATATTTATTATTGTAACTAAATAAACCAAAATGAAATGATTGATAATCATTAATTAACATATAATTAATAGATAAAAACGACCTGGTGTTGTTTGAACTACCGGAACATGACTAAATGCAGCCGCGTCTGATGGAAAAATACTAGTCTGGTTAAAAAAAAATTCTTTAAAGTACCTAATTACGAATATTTATTATTGTAACTAAATAAACCAAAATTAAATGATTGATAATCATTAATTAACATATAATTAATAGATAAAAACGACCTGGTGTTGTTTGAACTACCGGAACATGACTAAATACAGCCAAGTCTGATGAAATAATAAAAGGCTGGTGGGAAAAGAAAATTCTTTAAAGTACCTTATAACGAATATTTATTATTGTAACTAAATAAACCAAAATTAAATGATTGATAATCATTAATTAACATATAATTAATAAATAAAAACGATCTGGTGTAGTTTGAAACACCGGAACATGACTAAATGCAGTCGATTCTGAAGGAAAAATACTAGTATAGTTAAAAAAAAAGTTCTTTAAAGTACCTTATTGAGAATATTTATTATTGTAACTAAATAAACCAAAATTAAATGATTGATAATCATTAATTAACATATAATTGATAGATAAAAACGAGCTGGTGTTGTTTGAAGTACCGGAACATGACTAAATACAGCCAAGTCTGATGAAATCATAAAAGGGTGGTGGGAAAAAAAATTCTTTAAAGTACCTAATTACGAATATTTATTATTGTAACTAAATAAACCAAAATTAAATGATTGATAATCATTAATTAACATATAATTAATAGATAAAAACGATTTGGTGCTGTTTGAACTACCGGAACATGACTAAATACAGCCAAGTCTGATGAAATAATAAGAGGCTGGTAGGAAAAAGAATTCTTTAAAGTACCTTATTACGAATATTTATTATTGTAATCAAATAAACCAAAATTAAATGATTGATAATCATTATTTAACATATAATTAATAAATAAAAACGATCTGGTGCAGTTTAAAATACCGGAACATGACTAAATGCGGTCGAGTCTGAAGGAAAAATACTAGTGTGTTTAAAAAAAAAATTCTTTAAAGTACCTTATTACGAATATTTATTATTGTAACTAAATAAACCAAAATTAAATGATTGATAATCATTCATTATCATATAATTAATAAATAAAAACGATCTGGTGTAGTTTAAAACACCGGAACATGACTAAATGCAGCCTAGTCTGATGGAAAAATACTAGTCTGGTTAAAAAAAAATTCTTTTAAGTACCTTATTACGAATATTTATTATTGTAACTAAATAAACCAAAATTAAATGATTGATAATCATTATTCAACATGTAATAAATAAATAATAACAATCTGGTGTAGTTTGAATCACCGGAACATGACTTAATACAGCGGAGTCTGATGAAAAATTCAAGTTTCGTGAAAAAAAATTCCTTAAAGTACTTAAATACGAATATTTATTATTGTAACTCAATAAACCAAAATTAAATGACTGATAATCATTAATTAACATATAATTAATAGATAAAAACGACCTGGTGTTGTTTGAACTACCGGAACATGACTAAATGCAGCCGCGTCTGATAGAAAAATACTAGTCTGGTTGAAAAAAAAATTCTTTAAAGTACCTAATTACAAATATTTATTATTGTAACTAAATAAACCAAAATTAAATGATTGATAATCATTAATTAACATATAATAAAATAAAAAATATAATAAAAAATACGAAATATTACAAAAAATTCAGAATGTTTATGATCTGATGGTTAAATTTTTTTTTTATTAGATAAGAGTGGTATTATTTTCTATGAGTAAGGTGTATCCACATACGTTTCGCTGCTTAGAAGTACAACAAGGGGATGTAAAACGGACACTACACCTGTACTCATGAATGAGACCTATATTTTCATTTTATTGCAAAACTGGAGGAAAAAAATGCTTTAGCTTGTAGTATTCATCATGAAGATTATTCGGTTAAATTTTCAAATAAATTAATTTATTATTTATTGAGAATTTTTGATTCCAATAATAATTATTAAATTTTTTCGATTTTTCACCAGAATCCAAATATTTTGAAAACTAATTAATATATTTATTTGAAAATTTAACTAAATAATGATTATGTTACATACTACAAGCTAATGCATTTCTTTTCCGAAAATTTTGTTATTAAATGGAAAGAAAGTTAATATATATTAGTGCAGGTGTAGTGTCCGCTTTACATCTTCTTAATAGGTATGAATTGTTGTACTTGGTTATATTTATTAAAAAAATACAATATTGCAAATGCGGCTCTTGCATTTAGTTAACAAATTTCGTTTATTGATTTTATGATACAATAGTGAATGTCAAATCCTTCCAGTAATTTAAATGTTATGTAACTTGAAAGAATAAATATTGCAAACGCCGTCCTTACATTTATTTCAATATATCTCGTTTTCTCCCATTCCTGATACAACGGTCAATCTACTTCCCTTCCAGTGATTAAAAATACCCAGTTAGTTTTTATTTATTAATTATCTATTAAGTATTGATTATCAATCATTTGTAGTTGCTTTAATTGCGAAAAAAATTAATATTCGCAATCAAGTACTGCTATTATTTTTTAATACATTCGACTTTAATTATATCATGAAACTAGGCTGAATCCACTCATGTTCCGGTGGTTGAAACTATAACAGTATCCTTTTTTCTCATCAATTTTATCTTGGTTCATAAATATAATTCATGTTTATTTGGTTATATTGGTACAAGAATAAATATGGCAAACGTGTTCCTTGCATTTTTTACGATACACAACGTTTTCTCTCATTTCTTATAAAAGGGTAAATGTTGTTTCCTTCCGGTAGTTGAAAGTACCCCAGAATATTTGTATTTGTTAATTATATGTTAATTATTAATTATCCATCCTTTGTAGTTGCTTTAATTAGTAACAATGATAAATAATCTTTAACTAACACTTGAACTATTTGTTTTCCACGACACTGGCACTGTTTTAGAAGACCAGGTTGTATTAACTTACGTTCCGGCGGGTAAAACTACACCAGTGGCGTCTTTTTTCAATAATTATGACCAAATAAATAAAAAAAATACATTTTCAATTGCTTATATTATTTACGGGAATAAACATTCCGAACGAGGTCCTTAAATTGTATTTAATTGATTTCTAATTTTCTTATTTCTAATTTATGGGGCGATCTCGTTCCCTTCCGGTGGTTTAAACTACAACAGATTGTTAGAATTTATTCATTGTACATTGATTAATGATTATCAATCGTTTAATATTGGATTAATTTGTACAACTAAAAAATATTCGTTATTTACTTCTTAAACTATTTTTTTTGCCAGCACACTGGAACTTTTATATCGGAGAAGGCTGTATCCACTGACGTTCTGGTAGTTGAAACTACACCAGTACCGTTTGGTTTTCACTAATTATAACTTATTTAATAATAAATAAAATTATTAGTTGGTTATATTAGTAACGACAATAAATATTGCGAACGCGGTCCTTACATTTTAATTATTAATTTTGAATTATTTTCTTTCTAAAACAAGGAGCGATATGGTTCCCATCAAGTGCTTGAAACTACATCAGATTGTTATAATTAATTCATTGTATATTAATTAATGATAAACAATTGATAAAATTTGGTTTAATTAATAATATGATAAATATCCGTTATCTACTGCTTCAACTATTGATTTTTACAGCACATTGGTACTATTGTGTCAAACAACGCTTTATTAGCTCACGTGCCGGTTATTGAAACTACATTAGAGGATTTATCTCTTACAAGTAAGATATAAAATAATTATAATACAGCGTTTTAAGTCGGTTATATTAGTAACGGGATTAACTATTGCGAACGCGTTCCTTAAATTTTATTCAATTGATTTTGAATTCCCTTATTTCTAAGAGAAGGGTCGATCTAGTTCCTTTCCGGTGGTTCGAACTACACCCAGTTGTTTATATTCATTAATTATATGTTAACTTATAATTATCAAAAATTTATTTTTGGTTTATTTAATGACGATAATAAATATTCGTAATTAGGTACTTTAAAGAATTTTTTTCCACCAGACTAGTATTTTTCCATCAGAATCGGCTGCATTCAGTCATGTTCCGGTGCTTCAACGCACAGCAGGTTGTTTGTATTTACTTATTTTAAGTTAATTTATGATTATCAATCTTTTGTTTTTGCTTTATTTCATTGCGATAATAAATAATCGTAATTAGGTAATTTAAATAATTTTATTTTCATGAAACTAGGCTGTATCTACTCATGTTCCACTAGTTGAAACTATACCAGTGGCGTTTTTTATCAATAATTATATCTTAATTATTTAATACAAATTACTATTAGTCGATTATATTCGTAACGAATATATATATAATTGAAACGTGGTCCTTAAGATTTTATAATCGACCTCGTTTCCTCTCATTTCTCATGCAAGGGTCAATCTAGTTACCTTCCGGTGCTTCAAAGTATACCATATCGTTTCTATTTTATTGATTATATGTTAATATATGATTATCAGTCATTTATTTTTGGTTTATTTTCTCATAATAATAAATATACGTAATTAGGTACTTTAAGGAATGTTTTTCCATCGAACTTGTATTTTTTCGTCAGATTTGCCAGCCTTCAGTCATGTTCCGGTGCTTTAAACTACACCACATCAAATTTATTCATTCATTACATGTTAGTTTATAATAATCAATCACTTATTTGTGGTTTATTTAGTTAAAATAATAAATGTTCGTAATGAGGTACTTTAAAAAATTATTTTTTCACCCGACTTGTATTTTTCCATGACACTTGGCTGTATTTACTCATGTTCCATGGGTTCAAGAGACACGAGGCTGTTTTTATTTAGTTATTTTATGTACATTTATTATTATTAATCATTTATTATTGGTTTATTCGATAACGATGATAAATATTCGTAATTAAGTAATTTAAAGAGAGTTTTTTTCATAAAACTAGGCCGTATCTACTCATGTTCCGGTAGTTCAAACAACACCAGGTCGTTTTTATCTATTAGATATATGTTAATTAATGATTATCAATCATTTAATTTTGGTTTATTTAGTTACAATAATAAATATTCGTAATAAGGTACTTTAAAGAATTTTTTTTCCCACCAGCCTTTTATTATTTCATCAGACTTGGCTGTATTTAGTCATGGTCCGGTAGTTCAAACAACACCAGGTCGTTTTCGTCTATTAATTATATGTTAATTAATGATTATCAATCATTTAATTTTGGTTTATTTAGTTACAATAATAAATATTTGTAATTAGGTACTTTAAAGAATTTTTTTTTCAACCAGACTAGTATTTTTCCATCAGACGCGGCTGCATTTAGTCATGTTCCGGTAGTTCAAACAACACCAGGTCGTTTTTATCTATTATTTATATCTTAATTAATGATTATTAATCATTTATTTCTGGTTTATTTAGTTACAATAATAAATATTCGTAATAAGGTACTTTAAAGAATTTTTTTTCCCACCAGCCTTTTAATATTTCATCAGACTTGGCTGTATTTAGTCATGGTCCGGTAGTTCAAACAACACCAGGTCGTTTTCGTCTATTAATTATATGTTAATTAATGATTATCAATCATTTAATTTTGGTTTATTTAGTTACAATAATAAATATTTGTAATTAGGTACTTTAAAGAATTTTTTTTTCAACCAGACTAGTATTTTTCTATCAGACGCGGCTGCATTTAGTCATGTTCCGGTAGTTCAAACAACACCAGGTCGTTTTTATCTATTAATTATATGTTAATTAATGATTATCAGTCATTTAATTTTGGTTTATTGAGTTACAATAATAAATATTCGTATTTAAGTACTTTAAGGAATTTTTTTTCACGAAACTTGAATTTTTCATCAGACTCCGCTGTATTAAGTCATGTTCCGGTGATTCAAACTACACCAGATTGTTATTATTTATTTATTACATGTTGAATAATGATTATCAATCATTTAATTTTGGTTTATTTAGTTACAATAATAAATATTCGTAATAAGGTACTTAAAAGAATTTTTTTTTAACCAGACTAGTATTTTTCCATCAGACTAGGCTGCATTTAGTCATGTTCCGGTGTTTTAAACTACACCAGATCGTTTTTATTTATTAATTATATGATAATGAATGATTATCAATCATTTAATTTTGGTTTATTTAGTTACAATAATAAATATTCGTAATAAGGTACTTTAAAGAACTTTTTTTTTAACCATACTAGTATTTTTCCTTCAGAATCGACTGCATTTAGTCATGTTCCGGTGTTTCAAACTACACCAGATCGTTTTTATTTATTAATTATATGTTAATTAATGATTATCAATCATTTAATTTTGGTTTATTTAGTTACAATAATAAATATTCGTTATAAGGTACTTTAAAGAATTTTCTTTTCCCACCAGCCTTTTATTATTTCATCAGACTTGGCTGTATTTAGTCATGTTCCGGTAGTTCAAACAACACCAGGTCGTTTTTATCTATTAATTATATGTTAATTAATGATTATCAATCATTTAATTTTGGTTTATTTAGTTACAATAATAAATATTCGTAATTAGGTACTTTAAAGAATTTTTTTTTAACCAGACTAGTATTTTTCCATCAGACTAGGCTGCATTTAGTCATGTTCCGGTGTTTTAAACTACACCAGATCGTTTTTATTTATTAATTATATGATAATGAATGATTATCAATCATTTAATTTTGGTTTATTTAGTTACAATAATAAATATTCGTAATAAGGTACTTTAAAGAATTTTTTTTTTAAACACACTAGTATTTTTCCTTCAGACTCGACCGCATTTAGTCATGTTCCGGTATTTTAAACTGCACCAGATCGTTTTTATTTATTAATTATATGTTAAATAATGATTATCAATCATTTAATTTTGGTTTATTTGATTACAATAATAAATATTCGTAATAAGGTACTTTAAAGAATTCTTTTTCCTACCAGCCTCTTATTATTTCATCAGACTTGGCTGTATTTAGTCATGTTCCGGTAGTTCAAACAGCACCAAATCGTTTTTATCTATTAATTATATGTTAATTAATGATTATCAATCATTTAATTTTGGTTTATTTAGTTACAATAATAAATATTCGTAATTAGGTACTTTAAAGAATTTTTTTTCCCCACCACCCTTTTATGATTTCATCAGACTTGGCTGTATTTAGTCATGTTCCGGTACTTCAAACAACACCAGCTCGTTTTTATCTATCAATTATATGTTAATTAATGATTATCAATCATTTAATTTTGGTTTATTTAGTTACAATAATAAATATTCTCAATAAGGTACTTTAAAGAACTTTTTTTTTAACTATACTAGTATTTTTCCTTCAGAATCGACTGCATTTAGTCATGTTCCGGTGTTTCAAACTACACCAGATCGTTTTTATTTATTAATTATATGTTAATTAATGATTATCAATCATTTAATTTTGGTTTATTTAGTTACAATAATAAATATTCGTAATTAGGTACTTTAAAGAATTTTTTTTCCTACCAGCCTTTTATTATTTCATCAGACTTGGCTGTATTTAGTCATGTTCCGGTAGTTCAAACAACACCAGGTCGTTTTAATCCATTAATTATATGTTAATTAATGATTATCAATCATTTAATTTTGGTTTATTTAGTTACAATAATAAATATTCGTATTTAAGTACTTTAAAGAATTTTTTTTTTAACCACACTAGTATTTTTCCATCAGACTCGACTGCATTTAGTCATGTTCCGGTGTTTCAAACTACACCAGATCGTTTTTATTTATTAATTATATGTTAATTAATGATTATGAATCATTTAATCTTGGTTTATTTGATTACAATAATAAATATTCGTAATAAGGTACTTTAAAGAATTTTTTTTTCAATCAGACTAGTATTTTTCCATCAGACTCGACTGCATTTAGTCATGTTCCGGTGTTTCAAACTACACCAGATCGTTTTTATTTATTAATTATATGTTAATTAATGATTATCAATCATTTAATTTTGGTTTATTTGATTACAATAATAAATATTCGTAATAAGGTACTTTAAAGAATTTTTTTTCCCACCAGCCTTTTATTATTTCATAAGACTTGGCTGTATTTAGTCATGTTCCGGTAGTTCAAACAGCACCAGATCGTTTTTATCTATTAATTATATCTTAATTAATGATTATTAATCATTTATTTCTGGTTTATTTAGTTACAATAATAAATATTCGTAATAAGGTACTTTAAAGAATTTTTTTTCCCACCAGCCTTTTAATATTTCATCAGACTTGGCTGTATTTAGTCATGTTCCGGTAGTTCAAACAACACCAGGTCGTTTTCGTCTATTAATTATATGTTAATTAATGATTATCAATCATTTAATTTTGGTTTATTTAGTTACAATAATAAATATTTGTAATTAGGTACTTCAAAGAATTTTTTTTTCAACCAGACTAGTATTTTTCTATCAGACGCGGCTGCATTTAGTCATGTTCCGGTAGTTCAAACAACACCAGGTCGTTTTTATCTATTAATTATATGTTAATTAATGATTATCAGTCATTTAATTTTGGTTTATTGAGTTACAATAATAAATATTCGTAATTAGGTACTTTAAAGAATTTTTTTTCCCACCACCCTTTTATGATTTCATCAGACTTGGCTGTATTTAGTCATGTTCCGGTACTTCAAACAACACCAGCTCGTTTTTATCTATCAATTATATGTTAATTAATGATTATCAATCATTTAATTTTGGTTTATTTAGTTACAATAATAAATATTCTCAATAAGGTACTTTAAAGAACTTTTTTTTTAACTATACTAGTATTTTTCCTTCAGAATCGACTGCATTTAGTCATGTTCCGGTGTTTCAAACTACACCAGATCGTTTTTATTTATTAATTATATGTTAATTAATGATTATCAATCATTTAATTTTGGTTTATTTAGTTACAATAATAAATATTCGTAATTAGGTACTTTAAAGAATTTTTTTTCCTACCAGCCTTTTATTATTTCATCAGACTTGGCTGTATTTAGTCATGTTCCGGTAGTTCAAACAACACCAGGTCGTTTTAATCCATTAATTATATGTTAATTAATGATTATCAATCATTTAATTTTGGTTTATTTAGTTACAATAATAAATATTCGTATTTAAGTACTTTAAAGAATTTTTTTTTTAACCACACTAGTATTTTTCCATCAGACTCGACTGCATTTAGTCATGTTCCGGTGTTTCAAACTACACCAGATCGTTTTTATTTATTAATTATATGTTAATTAATGATTATGAATCATTTAATCTTGGTTTATTTGATTACAATAATAAATATTCGTAATAAGGTACTTTAAAGAATTTTTTTTTCAATCAGACTAGTATTTTTCCATCAGACTCGACTGCATTTAGTCATGTTCCGGTGTTTCAAACTACACCAGATCGTTTTTATTTATTAATTATATGTTAATTAATGATTATCAATCATTTAATTTTGGTTTATTTGATTACAATAATAAATATTCGTAATAAGGTACTTTAAAGAATTTTTTTTCCCACCAGCCTTTTATTATTTCATAAGACTTGGCTGTATTTAGTCATGTTCCGGTAGTTCAAACAGCACCAGATCGTTTTTATCTATTAATTATATCTTAATTAATGATTATTAATCATTTATTTCTGGTTTATTTAGTTACAATAATAAATATTCGTAATAAGGTACTTTAAAGAATTTTTTTTCCCACCAGCCTTTTAATATTTCATCAGACTTGGCTGTATTTAGTCATGTTCCGGTAGTTCAAACAACACCAGGTCGTTTTCGTCTATTAATTATATGTTAATTAATGATTATCAATCATTTAATTTTGGTTTATTTAGTTACAATAATAAATATTTGTAATTAGGTACTTCAAAGAATTTTTTTTTCAACCAGACTAGTATTTTTCTATCAGACGCGGCTGCATTTAGTCATGTTCCGGTAGTTCAAACAACACCAGGTCGTTTTTATCTATTAATTATATGTTAATTAATGATTATCAGTCATTTAATTTTGGTTTATTGAGTTACAATAATAAATATTCGTATTTAAGTACTTTAAGGAATTTTTTTTCACGAAACTTGAATTTTTCATCAGACTCCGCTGTATTAAGTCATGTTCCGGTGATTCAAACTACACCAGATTGTTATTATTTATTTATTACATGTTGAATAATGATTATCAATCATTTAATTTTGGTTTATTTAGTTACAATAATAAATATTCGTAATAAGGTACTTAAAAGAATTTTTTTTTCAATCAGACTAGTATTTTTCCATCAGACTCGACTGCATTTAGTCATGTTCCGGTGTTTCAAACTACACCAGATCGTTTTTATTTATTAATTATATGTTAATTAATGATTATCAATCATTTAATTTTGGTTTATTTAGTTACGATAATAAATATTCGTAATTAGGTACTTTAAAGATTTTTTTTTTCTATCAGACCCGTCTGGATTTAGTCATGTCACGGTGCTCCAAACTACACCATATTGTTATTATTCATTTATTACATTTTGATTTATGATTATTAATTATTTATTTTTGGTTTATTTAGTTACAATTATAAATATCCGTAATTAGGTACTTCAAAGAATTTTTTTTTCCACCAGCCTTACCAGCCTTATGTTTGCATACATACCGTAAAGTATATTTTTTAACTCATGGCATTTTATCAACCTTCCGGTAGTCCGACCTTATCCAAACTTTTTTAATAGTTATATTTACAGTTAATAATCATATTTAAACAATAATAAAATAGTTTAAATAAAAAAAAAAATTATTTTAATAGTGTCGGATCTGGACGTCGGAAACTTCAGGCTCATAATATTTTGCATTACGTAAATAAAAATAAAACCAAACAAAACTTCTTTTTGCTGTTCAGATTTAATAATTTGATTTTAAAACGAAAAAAAAAATAATAATAATGTCGAGGATAGCTCCAACAATCATTTACCGCGACGACTATGGGAGCGCCACCTTCTGTTACCGCGCTCAGACCGACTCTCTCTGTCTCCGTTTTTCTCTCTACACCTACTGGTCGCGACGCACCTCATTCTCATCTTGGATTGCACCCGCTGCACATGTTTGGACAAGAGATTACTTTAGCTTCACATAGAATTTATAATACAGTTTTTTTGAGTTCATATAATAAAGTTTTTTTTGTTCCTTTTGTAATTGATTGAAAGTGCAGTGCACTATAATTTATTTGACCCTCAAATCTCACAAATAAAAACAAAAGGGAAGGAGAAGAAATTTTTATAAAAACTAAATATACATTCACCTAAATTAATAAAATAGTTTCCTAAAAACAATAAATGATTTATTCAAATTCCGAAAAAAAAATTGATTTATTCAAATTTAAGCATTTGTAAAATATGCACATCTCTAAATCAAATAATTTTTTTTATTTACATAAACTACTATTCCCTATTTTTATTAATTAAATTACTAAAATCACAAGCTCATATTTTTATATGATTAAAAATATGCATTTTTTATTGATTATAATCTTTAGATGCCATCTTCATCGTAGAGTTTTATGAAATAAAACAACTTTTGCTGAAATTTTATTTTAATTGTCTTGCTAAAATTTAATAAAACATGGTACTTTAGTAGATTTAAATTAACACCTAACTTTCATAAAAATTTTGAATGTTTCTTTTGCATTACAATGTAAGAAAAGGGAAGAGAGAGAAAAACTCTTATGCACAAACTTGTAATTTTTATTTTTTATATAATGATATCAACTTGTGTAAGAATATGAATATCAATTTATAAAGAATTTTCATTTGATGTTTGTGTAATCTTGAATAAAAAGAAATTAGCTGAAGTATTTGAGTGATATTTTAGTTTGCAATTTAAATTTTTATTTACACTTAAATGAAACAGGTGATATTTATTTGTATATTGCGGTGAAAATGTTAAGAATTTAAAATTTTTATTAAGATAGCTCTAACGGTTTTTAAATTGATAAACAAAATGATTAGTAAAAGTGTCATGAAAACTATAGACTATTGTGTTTTATAGCAATTTAGAACATAGTCATAAATCAAGTTGAAGAAATACAAATTATATAATTATATAAGTGGAACATATGCATGTTTCTCAAAAATATCATTAATCCTTATAACTCAATAAATTTATAATTTTTCATGGACTTAAAATAGACTATTGTAAATTTAGTTTAATAACAAATTTAAATAATGTGAGTCATGATATATCCTGGATAAAAGAAGAAAATGTTTGAAAATTTTGTCAAAATTAATGTAACTTTAAAGTTATTAAGCGTAAATCACTAATATTTTGTTCAAATAATAAAAATTTAATAAAATCATAAATTCATTAACTGATTTAAGAAACATTTAGTTTTATTTTGTTATTGCTTTTGTTTTTACCAATTTAATTATAGTAGAAAAATCATGATTGTATCATGTACTCTTTGAAAATCACATCCTTCACATTTTACAGATTTTTTTTTTATATGTAAAATTTTATTTAATTTCAACTTTTTAAAATCAAACCAATCTTTATTAAATTCAATAAACCTTTCTCCCGAAAATAAACTGTTTAGTTTCCGTAACTGATACCGTAAAATTTTATAAATGAGGAGACAATAGCTTAATTTCAAAATTATTGTTTTAACCCTTCCAGTCACGAATTCTTTTCGCAAAAACACGTATTTTCTATCATACATTAATTTTTTAGATTTATTTACAATCATATATTCAAAATATATCATATGATGCTTATAAAATGAACACTCATTTATATGAAAATGCAAAAAGAATAAAAATTAAACTTAAAGTGCGAATTAAACAATAAAAAAAAGAAAATGAGAAAGGGTGCTACTATAGTGGCTCCTGTGACTGAAAGGTCTAACTAAATGTTTGTCTTTTCAAGTGAAATAAGTACTTTTCTGCAGAATATTGACAGTTAAATTTAGAACTAAAGTGTTTTAGTTAAATAGATCATTATTGGTTTTAATATATTTGTTCTAAACGGATAATCATAAAATTTTTTAAATTTACATAATTCATCAAATAGGATGTATTAATAATTATTCGGTATTATACAGAAGACGGCTGCTTGAGTTTAGCATAGTTTCGCCAATGTATCGATAAAAACGGAATTTCACATAATGAAACAATCTATTAAGAAGGGGCCGAACTATCTGTCTTTGTCTAATAGCGTTTTTCATCATTTATGTAAACACTATCCGGTATAACAAGAAAAAAATAGCAGCCCCCGCTAGATATTAGTATAATAAGTAAATTTTGTAATAACAACCGAATTTTTTCACTGCGTAGTTTTTGAATAATTAGAGATCTACCAAAAAAAGATAGGTTATATTCTAGATCGCTAGTAGGTCTCTAATTAGTCAAAAACTATGCGGTAAAAAATTTGGTTGTTGTTACAAAATTTACTAATTATACTAATATCTAGCGGGGGCTGCTATTTTTTTCTTGTTATACCGGATAGTGTTTACATAAATGATGAAAAACGCTATTAGACAAAGACAGATAGTTCGGCTCCTTCTTAAGGAACGAAATAAAAAAATATACACATCTTTAAGCGTCGAATTTTCGGACCATTTTTCACTTCAAGTGGAAGTTTCAAAAGAAATAAAAAAAACAATTTATTGTTCTTGGATAAATAATAATTCTGGCACATGTAATATTATTTCATGGGAGTGGAAACGGTCTCACGGAAACATGAACTGTTCAAACTATATAAAAAAATATTATACCACAATTTCAACTGAATTTCATGTAGTCTTATTTCCTGCTGACATTTGAAATAAAAACTCTAACCGTAACAAAAATTCTAAGGTTACGCTTAATCAGTAAAACGTGACATTTAGTAAAATTCAACTAAACAAAAAAATAAGAATTTAACCCAAAGTATGAATAAGATCTTTGAAGTATCATGTGACTTCAAGCTGTCGGAAGCTCGAGAAAACTGATGAAATAGTAATCAGATGACTTCAAATTCCATATAAAACCGTTGCAAAAACTTTCAAAGTCATTTTCAAATCATTTTTAAATCAAAATTGTTTTTAGAACAAATAAAGTTTTTGAAGATAATAGTTTTAGATACTAACGAGGATTACAAATTGATAAATTTTACTAAACAGAAAAAGTAACTTGGGAATAAAACTGCGATTAAGACATTTGCATCAATCTATAAGCTTTCATCAAATATTTGCTTAAATTTTATCTATGACCAATTATAAACAAAATAAAATCCATTTGAATTATTTTTGTAATTCATATTAACTAATTAGAACAGTTTTTTAAAATTCAATTTCGTTCACATACCCATACTATTTAGTAATGTTTTGAAGAAGCCTAATAAGGATAAATAAATTACTGCACTAAATAATTTTCAAAAAAAAATTTAGCTCATTGATAATATTTTCTTTATGTACAACCGTTTTCTCTTACAAAATAAATTCGACTTAATATTCAAGCCAGTAAGCTAAGTTAACTAAATTCCTATCAGTGAAAAATTTTGAAAATATTTTGTAAAAAAAAGGAATTATTAATAACAAATATTTTTTTAATTTTTTAAACAAGTGAAAATTGTGCATTTATACCTAAATTACTTTTGAAAAAAGTTTGACGTTTTAAAATTTTTCATAAATGATTTCGGTCAAATTATGCAAATAAAAAGTTTTTCCTTTAACTTGCAAAGAAAATTTTACCTGGAGTATAAGAATTAACGCAAAGTGTCGAATAGTCAACATGTGTTTTTCTTTTGGATTTCATTATTCGCTCTTTTCTTTATACCTATAGTTATTTTTAGTGCTAGCACAAAATCCCTAACAGATGTCAATATCATGTAATGCATTCTTTTCATTTTTTTTTAATTAATAAATTTTTCTTCCAGATATTTTCAGATTCCTTTAACATAAGAGGAAATTTAAAAGATAAAAAAAAATTGTTTTAACCAAATAAGTTAAAGCTATAAAAATTAATTTGAAAAAAAAAGATAAAGAATACATATTAATTAAGATCATAAACTACCCTATGTTTAGAGAAGAATCGTATATTGTTTTTATAAGAAAAATTATTTATTGCACCCAAATAAAGCAGACATATTCAATTATAACCTGCTCGTAATTTACTAAATTTAGACAAAATGTAGAATTATTTCATGTCATCTTGCTCAGTCAAGACACATATATTTTAGAAGATTGTTTTTGCAAAATATGATGCTCACCATTTATTTAAATGATGCAATAGTTTATTTTCAGTGATTAAAAAAAAAAAAAGAAATAAGCATCTAAATAAAAAACTTACTCCAAATTAAAACCTTGTCTACAGCGTTCAGTATAACACCTTCTTCTTTTAATCTCATTATGCATTAAGGCACAACCTCGCTTATAAATGACAAATCAAAGAATATACGGTTACACTACTATCTCTGTTAATCTTATTCAGATAAAATCTTCGAGCATATGGGTGATTCTATTCTAACGGGTAATCACATGTAATCGTTTAATAGACTATCAATACGAGGTTCAAATATTATTAACCACAAATTTTTCATATACTTTCAGCTTGTAACTTCATGATCTGTTGACTTTTTAATCGCTAATTTCAATGTAGCTTTTGTAGGAACCCTTAGAAAGTATAAAAAGTAATCTCCCCTGTCTGTAATCATACATAAAATTTTTTTTAACGTTGTAGAGATACAGGATAGATGAATTAATACTTCTGAAAGATCAAAAAATATTTTTTTCTATCCGTACATACATTTTAGCAGAATGGTTGAAAAAAAAAATATTTTCTTTGACCCTCTGTTATTATAAAAAAAAATGTATATTTTTTCATAGATAAAAAGCAATAATAATAAAAAATGTTATATTTAAATCTTATGAAAATATAAGCTATTCCTATCACATGGAAATATTGTTATTATATGTTTATTTTGCTAAAAAATTGCTTTGTTGATCATAGAATACATTTTTGTTTACGTGTAAACATTATTTCACTTATGAAAGCTAAGTTACCTTTTCTACGATAATTCCCCTTGCTCTAAACATTTAACTGTCACAGATGATATAAGCGCATATTCAAATACGTAATAGTTCCCCTGCCTTTTTTGAGATGCACTCACAAAATTCTAATTGAATAATAAAGTCAACAATTTTATTCATGAATTTCATACCATAAAGTGTTAAATTATTTGTACACTTGAAATTTAATACATATTATACTGCTTATAATTTTTATATATTCAAAATCGAATATATATATATATATATATATATATATATATATATATATATATATATATATATATATATATATATATATATATATTGTGGAGAATTTCCGAGTAAGCACATTCTCAAATCTTTTTGTAAACAATCACTGTAGTCATATTTACATACTACACTATATACTACGTATATACTATACAAATAAATAAAGCGAAATCAAAGGTTGCATCGTAGTATTCAGAAAATAAAAATATCAGTTTGTCATTAGCCTTGATGAAGGGTTTTTTTGTTGATATCAAAGTAAGTATATAATTATTTGAATTTAAATGAAAGTCTTTAAAAAATCTGAATTGGAAAATCTATAAATTGATAATATATTATTCTAGATTGTGTTGGTAATAAAATGGTTTCTACACGTAGACGTGGCGAACTTCCTACTAATCCTTCATCATCAAGTACACTTAACTCCACTCCCAAACACAAAAATAATGTTATTATATATTTTGAAAAAGCAAACTTTCTCAAGTATGAATATATTTGTTCTTTAACTTTCTAATAATAATGTTTAAAAATACATATTTTTGCTGTAACTCGTCGTTTTTTATTTTTAAAAATTCATCCATGTATGGTAATAGCTAATCCTAAAGTATTTCAGATAGTTTAGAATCTTTGTTCGACATAAATATTATTAGAAAATGGTATATCAAGTGATGGTAATAAAAAAGTGATTCCCCTGGAATAAAAGTAATTCCTCTGTATCAGCATATTTTTTATCTATCAGTTTTTCTGGGAATAACCTATGGACAGCTTGGCTACTTTGGGATATTGTTCTATTAGATATAACCATAAAAAAACCTGAGTAAAATTTTTAAAATGAACGCCTTTATTTTCTATTATTTCAAAATTTGAATTTAACCCGTTCGAATAGAATCACCCATATACTACTGGAGGAAGCCTCCCAGCTATTAACTGCGTTACAAGGAGAAGAGAGAAAAAGCCGCTATTTTGGTACGTGCTATCTCTCTCTCACTTTCTTAGTGGGGAACAGAAGCAGCCAATCAAATCAGGCTAGAGAGAGACAGCACGTACCAAAATAGAGGCTTTCTCTCTCTTCGTCTTGTAACGCTTGCTGCCATTCGGAGACTTCCTCCAGTAGTATATGCTCGAAGGATAAAGTTGATACATAACTAATTTTTGAAAAATCATCTCATTCTGTTTCCGTTTTCTAAATTTTATTAAATATTTATTCAAATTAGAAACTATTAATTTAAAGTAGGATAAAATTTTACTTTAGGAAATTCATTTTTTTTATTAATTAAGAATATATACTTTCCATTTTGATTTGATAAACCTTACTCACTTATTGGAATAAAGTATATGGTTGCTTGAATGTAGGAATCATCAATTGTAGTTTGAATTCATAGAAATCACGTAACTATCATTTCCTACTTTCTTTTTGGTAAATATTCTTTTGAGTTCAAATTTTTAAATTTAAATAAAATACACTAGCCATTATTCAAGCTAATCATCTGCTTGATTCAAGTAAATGTTACTTATTCGTAATTTTTATTCAAATTTTAGAGTTCAGTGGAGTAGTGGCTAAGGCGCGTGACTCGTATTCCCGTTGGCGCGGGATCGATTCCCCGTCTGGTCGCTTTTTCGTTGTCTCTGCCGTGGGCTGACACCACATTAAATAATACGTCAAATTGTGTTGTATTGAAAATTAATTTCTATGTGTTAAAAAAGGGCAATAATGCCCGTGGATATAATTAAAAAAAAAAAAAAATGATTAAACATTTATAAAATTTCACGTACAATCGTCTATGCTATGCATTTAGTCATCATAACTGCTTGATCCTGATTGCTGATTTTATAACGTTTCTAAATTTAATTATAATTGTGATACAGCATTCGCAGAATTTTGAATTAATGCTAATAAATTTCAAAATTAGTTGTTTAAATATAATAATTTACAAAATTTTTATTTATTTTATTTCTTTTAATATAGTTACTGCATTGTACCACTCAACTAGAAATTTTCATAAATTTTTACACTTAATAAATGCTACATTATTTTAATTTAACATTTTTTTGTTTTGTATATAATTGGGCATTAAAGTTTTGATTGAATAAATACCCAAAAGAATAACTTAAAATAAAACGACATATTTTTGGAACATGCGATTTTCTATATTATTAATCATTTTATTAAGTTAAATGCTGAACATAATTTGGTCTAGTTTCAATTTATTCCAAATTATAATCAACATAACAGCAATGTCTCTTGTTGGATATGCATATACTTTAGGCTGTTGCGCACTAATTTTTGTTTTGTCGAGAACAACAAATTTATGTCTTTATTAGTAATAAACCTTTTGCAAAATCATGTTCATATTTGAATCAAGAATTCCTTTTCATATAAAATCCTGTTCACCAAAATAAGTACAGTTAATCATCGCAGTAAATCGCATTGAATCTTATTTTATTAAGCGCAAATGAGTATAAAAAAAAGAGAAAAATAAAGAACACATGAATTCTTAAGAGTAAATGCAATAAATATAATAATTAAAATAATTCTTGAATTTTGGAAAAGCAAAGAAATTATCGGGTTAGAGCATTTCACGTATTTAAGAATTTTCATTCTTTAAGTTGTTAAACAAATTCAGTAAATATATTAATAACATGAATGGTCATGCACATGATCAGGTACCATATTATTGTTACACTGTATGACTTGAAAAGAAAAAAAAGGGGAGAATCTTCATTATTAATTGTTATAACCAAACAATCCATGAATAAAATCTCTGTTACAAAGCGATCTTTGTACCAGAATAGCATTGAAAACCGTCTTATTAATACTATCTAGTTTTATACAATATGATAGAATAAATAGGGAATAAGTACTTTATATTACTCAAGGTATATAGTAATTATTTAGATTGGGTGTCTAAAGATATACATAAATCAACAATCACTATTTTCTCTTATTAAAATAGTCCATTTTATGACTTACTGCGCTAATTTTAACTAATCTTTGGACAATTACAATCTTTAAAAAGAAATAAACTTGATTTAACACTGGTGCTTCTCAAATAATAAATTTTAATAATTTGATTCAATTTTGAAATCTATAAATCAATTCAATAATCAATAAATTGTTTAATAAATTTTAGAAAAAAAATTGTCACCTATAGTGCGTAAGGGCTAGATGATAAGAATTCCAAGTATTGCACCCCTGGATCTTGTAATACGGTTCCTATCATCACGCTTAATAAATTAATGCATTGCACCCCTAGATCTTGAAAGACATTAATTTCATTTACTTTTATAGGGGGATCACGGCCGTGTTTGTACAAATTATTAAAATGCAATAATAATAAAAAGAAAAAATACAATGCTTTCTCTGTGAGAAAGCAAAAATATAAATATGAAAATGAAATGAATAAATAAGTAGCGATGGTGAAAAAACAATCGCGAAATCCAATGAATAATGAAATGAAATATAAAAAGAAAATACTTATTGAATGTAAGGGGTGGGACGTTGCATGTATAAGAAACCTCTTGACAAGACGGTTAAGAGAATAATGGGTTTTGGTAAAACGCGAAGTGCATGTCACACGGCACATAATAAACTGGTTTTAAATACATACGCGTACTTTCAAATAAAATGGAAAAATAATGAAAAAAATAGATGACAAATACAGTAAACAAATAATTTAAATACGATAAAGCTTCGAGTATTGGACTCCTGGATCTTGTAATACGGGTTTTATCATTTCGCGAAATGAGGTATGAACATTGCACCCCTGGATCTCGTGATGGGATTATTTCATTTTTAAAGGGGGGACACTCAATATTTTCACGTAGGGAATAATTAGATAAAATGCAAACATAAAATGCCACGGAAGAATCGGCATGAGTGTAGTTTCAACATTACAGGGTGGGAAAACTGAAGTGTGTTGTTTCTTAAATGAACACATATCTGGGAATTCCGAATATTGCACCCCTGGACCTTGCGATATGATTCTCAGTATGATAGTTCGGGGTTTCAAAAGAGGAAATGACTCCAAAGAAATGAAGAGGAATGGACAACGAAATAAATAATTATCCGCGATAAAATTGATGAATAGGTGAAAAAAAATAAATAAGAAAAAAAAAATATTTTATTATAACGATAAACTTTCATCATTCCAAATAGATATATATAAAAGGAAAAAAAAGACAGAAAAATTTATAGGAAAATAACTACTGGTATTTAGTCAAAACAATAACATTTTTCTTGTATATCAAAGGTTATGTTATCTAACAATGAAGACATCCAATCTAAATAAGGGGATTCCCAGATAGAATCAGAATAAATATATTTTAATGGACAAAAATCCAATTAAATGTAAGATATACAGTAAGTTCGAAAACACTGCATTATCTAATTGAATTCAAACCTAGATATTAATTGTAAATAATAATAAGTTAAGTAAGAGAATAAGATACTTCCTGTTCCAATAAATAAAAAAAGAAAAAGAAAAAAAAAGAAAAAAAAATTATTAAACGTTTTTACGGTGCAAGTGACAGCGGCTTTCTAGCCATAGCTACAGTCATTTTTCACGTACAATACATTCAGTTTTTGGCTAAAATAGTTTTTATTAACAAAGGCTTTGCTATAAAATAAAGTACAAAAAAAAAAAATAGTTAACAAAGGAACGATATATCCTTCAATTCCAATAAGATTGAACTATATGTTTATTTTTCTATGATGAAAGACCCAAACGTCAGATCCCCATTATTGAGTAACTAAACTAATAATCACATGCCGAAGAATTCTCCTGCATTCGTTTCATACATTAATTTAACTAATCAATAACAAACAATAAAGTATGAAAATCTCAGGGAAAGAAAATTAATCCTCATAATCGTTATAAAACGTAGCGCCCGTTTTTATTCGTTTATTACCATTTCTTCTAGACTTTCCGAATATGAACATTATCCCTTGACTGTATTTTGTAAAAACAATAGCTTCTTTTAGCATTTTTCATTAAGAAATTCAAGTGTTCCCAACACAACTCTTTGCTGCTATCACATGAGTTCTAAAACGAGCTATTATCTAATTTAGAGTTGTGTTCCCTTTCCTCTGAATAAGAATTAAGAATTAAGAATTGTAACAATCTAATCATTATTCCTTGATGAATGGTAATAAATTTATTAATTTATCTACGCGTATCCAACCATCAATTCAATATGGAAAAATGTAAATGACTTATTTTACATAATGCAGCTTGCTCATGCAATTGTCGGGGACGACAATTATTCCAAGTAAGGTAGGGGGAGGAATCAAACGACATTATCTTTTTAATAAAAAAAAACATTATTTTTGCATTTCAACTATCTGTTTACAATGGGAAAATAAAATTAATTGTCAAAAGCACTTCGATTCTTTCTGTCAATCACAGCAGCATTTTATTTATAAAAAAAAAAATTTTTTTTCACAATTCACTCCACTTATTTAAAATAAGGGAGGGAATCAAACGACATTATCTTTTTTTTTTTGATTATTTACTATAGACAAGGTGAAAGATTTGTGTTAACAAATAAAGGAAATTTTATAAGAGTTATTACATCCTACGGTGAGGATATTATCTTACCTACCATTACCATAGAAAGGTAAAACTATTGATCAGCTAGGTAGGTTAGTTAAATCGCTTTTAATTGTTAGAAGGTATTAGATTTACATTTTGATCTCAAGATACGTTCGGGTTTTTAGTTTCCCAAGTATTTGTTTTCATATGTTTGGGGTACTGTGTCATGGGAATATACAACTGATTGGTGCATTCAAAGAAATTTTTGAAAGTTCTTCGGCCCTGTGAAGATTGGTGAAAATATAAGGATCAATGAAGCATAACGCATAAGTCAAAACTGAGAGAAATATAACAAAACAAAGCAGATAAATAAAAGTCTAAAATAAAAACAAAAACAAAACATAGAACAATTAGAATAATGAATACAAAACAATTTTAACTAACAAGACAAGTTTAAACAAGGTATTTAACAAGGCAAGCGTTGTCACTTGAACCCTAGGAAAACAGTTGTTTCTCCTCTGGGTAGTGGGACCATAGATGGCATACCCTCAGGACTTGACCCAGAAATAACCCCCATTATCTCTATTGTTAGAGTCTTTGATTCGCCCTAATACTCTTTGGTTATGGCCAATTGTGCTAAGATTTCGCATACGACCCTTACCTAAGTAGGACGACTCACTCAACTAACTCATGGACCTCGACATCATATGTTGCGAAGTGACTTTTAAAGTTACTGCAATATTAACAACAAAGCGACTTGTGCCCTCGACTACAGTAACAGTGAATCTGAGATACACGACGAAGTGCTATAAAGTACTTACATATCTAAAATTGTAAAATTACAACCATTGCTATTTAAGTTTCGCTGCTTGGAATTATTTGCTTACAATTGAACCCTAATTATCGGCTGAACTCATATACAACCATTGATCTGACCTATTCCAAACTAGTCCAGTGTGTCGATTCAAAAAGGCATAATAAATGAAGGTACTATTGTTTGATGCAGTTGTATGTTTTCAGCTGGTTATCTTAACCAACAATGCATATAAACAACTCTGGGGACGACATAAGTATTTCTTGTTTTCTGCATATTCTGTGATTGGTACTATTTGAATCCGGCACTTGAATAAAAAAAAATGTTCTAGCCTCGACCAATACATAACCACTTATACTAATAGAAGTTTACTGTTGATTCTGACCTTACTGGTACAAGACACTCGTAATTTGTCTAATTACTCAAGCTGACACATGGATGAGACAAAGACTAGACTAAAATTTCGTAAGAACAGTAGTTAGGGACTACTTCATATAGACTTCAACTAGCACAATATTTAGAGAATTCTGCTGGTGAACACTTACTCGTCATCGCCTCATTCAATCAGTTACCATATAATTAGCAGAACCATACCACTATACCCAAACGAATACACGATTTTTCCATTTCGAAGGAAACCCTGATTGACTGCTACTCCTGCAACACAACGACCCACTGAATAGTTTCATCTTTTTTTGAACTATGATTGACCTCTGAACTTCTAGACCCAACCGGTATTCTATTCAATAGCTCTTCTCGCATAGCCTTCAAACTGCTACATTGAAACACGACCCATGTTTACACTGTTCCTACAACATAAAACTCGTAAATTCACCACCATTGAATTGTACAGTCTCTCTTTATAATCTTCGCATAAAGATATTCGAAGAACCAACATCTATTGCTACACTTCCCAATAACTTAGTAGTATAGCTACCCTATATTTATTTCTTCCTGCACCCAGTAACCATTTATCTGGTAAGGGTCAGGCAAGTAACCCTACGGAGTAAGTATGTTTCCAATGCACTTGCTGTTTTCGGACGTTGTAAATTCCCTAGTAGTTATTGACTCTTACTCCCTTTTGGCCTAGGACCAATTATTTTATCTTTTATTTTCAGGAAAGACCATTGGAGATAGCTAACTAAGTACAAGCTATCACTACAAACCATGGAGTCCTAATGACTACGTTTTTTGATAAGGCAACCCCGAGGAGCTCCTCTACGACCTTATGCAATATATTTCAATCACAGTGTCGAGTCACTATGATTAAACTCCCACTAGCAAACCATGTACTGAAATTTTGTTAGAGGCTTTTCCGGATTGATTAAGCACCGGAAAACCCCTTTACAAGATTTTTGCCGTTATCAAAACACTTTAATTTTTTAATAAATTTTATTTTTTTTATATATAATCAGATACTTGTTTTAGTTATTTAAATTCTTTTTTTTTTTTTTTTTGTTAAACACGGCTTTTATTTTTCCATTTCTTTTCACTTGTTACACTAATTTTTGTAATTTTTAGATCGCATTTTCACTCGCAGCTAGGCCGTCGGTCTGATAAAGCACCGGAAAAACTCTTTACTAAATTTTTTTCAAATAAGAAAAAAACTAGGTAATGTAGGTAGGGTAGAATATCATTTATTGTATTAACGTAGGAATACTACCATATTTAAATATTTGGTTACTTTTAATGAAACCACAATTAAACAGAAATAAGCATTGTTATTATAATAGATAATTGATTCAAAAACATAAAAGGATATATGCTAAATGAAGTTGATATGTAAAAAAAAAACACAAATACTTTGGTCTTAAAATTTATTTCGGATACGTAGCATTTACTAGCTAGTCTTTTGCTCTAACGTTATTAATTACATTTATATCACTTAAGAACATGATAATTTAAATCACTATGATTTTACAATAGAAGTAAAGAAGTACATACCCAGGCCGTCATCGACCTAGTCAGCTATAAAAAAAAAAGGAAAAAAAAATTTATAGCTGGACCTGACTAGAATTCAGAACCTAATCCAGAATCGAGACCATCTAAACTTCATTCTTACTACATCACTACTATAGACTGAATAGATGGAGTACCACGTATCGTCATACTGATTTATTCAACTAATCAACCTATCCTGGCCGAACACCATAAATCTCACTTCCAAAATTAATCAGTAGCGAAAGGTACTATACATTAGTGAAATGGTAGTCGCATGAGGAAATCAAGGTGGCAACTATTCTTATGTCTATCTAATCGTTATGAGTTTCTCTTTTACACTGACAACTGCTGGCCAGCAGGACCAACCATGCATGATAGCTGGTAACAAAATATTATAGTAGTACTAGAGCTTGGTTAAAAACCAAGTTATCACCGTTCGATCGACGCATAATACTCAATGCTACACTTAGTGTCCACTCATACCTGAACCCATGTATCATACTAACCATCTCTGACATAGGATTACCATAATACACAGTGATTTGACTCAAGTACGTTACGACAACTTGTATAAAACCTTACGGTTCTGGAGAAAGACCATCCGATTTAGCCATTTATCTGACCATACCAGGCAATGATTTTTGGTAACCGAAGACCCAGACTATCGATTGATGTAACCACTCAATCAAAGACCCTTCCATCATGCACATCAACATGCGTGATCGGAAACGACTAACGGGATTACTAACTCCTAATTGCTTAACCTACGCATGTTTATAACAGTTGCTTAAAACCTTTATTACTCACTCTTCTGCCATCCAGCATGTAGACGGTAAAGAAAGGGAACCATAAGCCAATTCTATAACAGTACTGATTTTTGTTTCAGCTAACAACAATGACGTTGGTGGCCACGATTTATTGCGTTTTATTACGATTTCACTGGATATGCCCTTACCACCAGTGAAGTTCCAGGATTAGGTAGCCGTTTCGACTAATTGAGCCAACAACACCTACCAACCACCTGCCAAGCGTCTAGCGCGATAAAACGGAGCAACGACAAACAAAGATCAACCCTGCTCCTCTTGCGAAGAACCGAGGACAAGGAAGACTTATTAGAATACACTGCATCTTATTTCGCACCTGAAATCGAATACGAAATAACTGTACACTGTTAAAAATATTCTTAAATTTAGGAATATCTAAGATGAAAACGAGTCTTAGTTTTAGGGATAATGTCATTTAAACTTATTTAATATAAAAATTTATTGAAACTAATAAAAAAAGGTATTAAAATTAATACCGGAATTCTGGAAATTGTTTACGGAAGTTTAGTGGTATGATTATTAAAATCCAATATTATCAGTGAAACTGTATCAATATTCGACACTAATGAAAATATTGTTAACCTTAATAATTACCAAAGTTACTTGTATTGAATCTAATGTAGTTATTAAACTACAGGGAGCTGAAACTCATAAATACGATTAATAAACTATTATAAGATCTGATATAGAATTTTAAAAATATTTGATATAAAAAAAGTGTAGTACGTAGATCATGCACTAGATGGTTACTTGATTCTTAGTCTACAAATATTAAATCATGCCACATAAAATAATATTTTTCTTTTATCATATTATGTTCAGAATTTATTAATCTTCATTATAATATATTAAATTCAGCAACTTATAATGAAATTTATAATTAAATTCTGAAATTCTTATTAAAATTAATAAAAGAATGTATTAAAATTAAAAAAAAAAGAATATTTTATTACTAAATGTCATTCAATAAAATTTATGAAACGAGCTTCCGTCACTTTTATCTTAATTTTAATAATATATTTTTAACAATGTACAAAACTTTTATTTTAAGCATCTGTTATTTCTCTGTTAGTCTTTATCACACGTTCCCTCTTAAATTCAACTCTCATCATTATTTGGCGTTCAATATTTTGTGCAATTCTAAAATTTTTAACTTAAAGTAAGAAAAGAGGAAATTTTTATAAAATTCATTAAAGGATTTTAAAGTCAAAAACAGAGCCACAAAAATAAAAACAACATCCTTGCTATAACTAATAAGCCTTGTAAAACCTTGTAAAATTAGTAATTTGTTAAATAATCTATTTAATCATGTTACAATTAACAATTATTGTAAGCTGATGCACCGCTCTCTCCTCACCGCCGACTGACTGCAATTGTCGAGGATGACAATCATTCTAAGGGGGGGGGGGGGTGTTGCGTGACATATATTTAAATTTAAATTTAAATAATTAATTTTTTTAATGTCAGAGAGAAATAGAATTGGAATGTAAAATACAATTCTATTTCTCTAAAAAGAAAAAATATTAAAAGTATACTGGGAGTCATGTTTGGTCTGCATTATTTTCCGCGATAAGGAAGCCGCATTCCTTTCCCAGGAAATAGTGCTGACTTGGTATACTGCCTTTCAAGCCATACTGGCTCACACACTCCGGCACTCACGATATAACCTCAAATTTAAAGACGATGGAAAAAAAATTTAATTTATTACGCTTACGTAGCTCAACAAAAGAAAATTCTTAAATTTGCACTTAATCTTGTCTTAGAAAAATTTTATTAAGTTAATTGTTATTAACTTTTATTGAAAAGTTTTATTGTTATTAAGTTTTACGCGCACAGCGGTAACTAGAAAATTTTGTTTTAACATATGCTTAGTTACGTAATGAAACTGCACGCATAACTCAATAAAAGAACTTCAATTTATTAATTTTCTCTCACGCTCAATAAGTAAGATACAATTTTACACTTCAATTAGAATTTCGTACCCAATCTATCGCAAATCTTACAAATTTAATCACTAATACACTTTAAATTACGTAATCTAAACTCACGCACAAAAACAACTTTACTGACTCGAATATCAACTAGCGAGAGCCGTTGATTCACAAAAAATATGAAAGTCTTATCGGGCGCAGCCCACTGACCAGTGATGTACTTAAAACTCCGTTTAGGTCGATACAGTCGACGATGGTGCTCAAGATGGCTGGTTGAAGATGACTGGCTGGTGATAATGGCCGCTCGATCTCTAGCTTCTTTCGAGTCTTTGTGGTCGCTAACGGCGACGTAGAGTGTGGCTCAAACCTCGTCTCCAAAGCCAGACTTTCACATTTCTCTCCTTGTGACTCAGCGGCAAATCTTCTCAGTCCAACAAGTTTCTCCTCCCGAATATGCACAGCGGAAAAAAAAATTATTTAAACTTTGCGACGAATTACAAGAGAAGCTTCAGTGCGACACGAGGACGATCATCAAATGAATTCTCTCAGGTCCACTTCCTTCTTCTTCGTTCTTTTTATAATTGTGTATCCTTTTCTAATTTCTTTTACTCCAATCACTGTTCTAAATTTTTTATGCGATAATTCTTATTGGTCTTCTCTTACTTCTTCATCACACACACATACGCTCAAAATACATATAAGTTTATGCTTTAATTTGTTTAAATTGACTTGTGCGTTTTATAGATTCACAACAAGTGTTAATTTAATTTTTTTTATACTAGTTATAACAATTGTTATTGCTCTATTCTTTGTTAATCTAGTATTATCTTTACGTTATATTTATTCTTTATCCTTTTCTATTTTCTTATGCGCTGATTAGTCTTTACCATCTACACATGCTTAGAATACATATACATATGCATACGTGTACGTATCTGCACGGTGTAGAGTCTCAGCTAAGAGAAAAGGATTGTGACAATCCCCTCCTCTCTCTCCATCTTCCTTTATTGTCTCCTTTCCCTCTCTTCACTTAATGCGCGAGAGATCGACGCGCCAGCATTTTCAATTCGCTGTGCTAGCTTACGGATCTCCCCATCTCTCTTACTTCCCATCTCTTTCTCATTCGTCTCTCTTCTACTTCTTCTTCTCGAATCATCGACTCCTGGTACACGCGCGGTCGTTGCTAGGTATTGGTGTGTACGTGGTCGCTCAACTGACTGCTACAGCAGCATCGATGTTCATACATAGTAGCTATCAATGTGCATGTAATGGCCGCCTCGCACGTCTGCTACGTATGTCTCGTCGTTTTGTGATACTGGTAAACAAAAAAAACAATCTCGTTAATTTAACTCTTTTTTATTTATTTGACGTGCGCATAGGTCGGTAGTTTATCGTTGATGGTGTGTCGTTGTGCGGAGTGGGGAGTGTTCTTCAATAAATAATAATTATTTATTTATTTATGGTGGCGTACCACGTCAAAACAGTTAAATGTTAATTTTAATTGAAATTTATTTTTTGTGATCATGTTTATAAATAATTGTTGTAAATAATTTTTTTTACTGAAATATACGTTTTTAATCAAAATAATAATTACTTTATTAAAATCAGAAAATGTTTAAAGTTTTTCAGTTATATTTTCTTGATTCTGACAATTATTTTTTGAATTCGAAATCCTCTTTTTAATGTAAAGAAATGTAATCAATTACATCGCATTTTGCACCAACAAACATTCTATTGTTGAAAAGAGATAGGTTTATCGAAGTCATCACCTAATTTGTTTAATTTAAAAATTGCCTTTGGATAAGAAATTATTTCAAGTAAGATATTCTTTTCATTTTTATATAAAAATTATTGTAATATTACATTTTTTCAATAGAAAAATATTATAGCTTTGTTTTTAAAAAAGTTTTACTTACTTTCAACACTATTTCAGAAGTAACTAATTTCTTAAAGTTAATAAGATATTTTTCTAAATTCAAACATTTTTTTTTTTAAATATAATATTTTCTTAAAGAATATTTCAAGGGTTTTTTGAGTTTAAAAAATATTTCATTAATTTAAAAATGATTTTTCTTTGACTCAAAGAAATTCATTTCTTTGCACCGTATTTCTTCTATTCAAAAATACCTTCTTTAAAGTTAAACAAACTTTTTTTCTCTGTGTAGTCACATATTTTGCGCGAAATTCCGTGATAAAAGAAACATTGTCACTTATTAATTTAGTATCGTTTCAAAACAATGTATAATAACTATTTTTATAGTGAAAAATAAAGCTTCCTTTTTTTTAAACATTTTGCGGGTAAAAATAAAATTTCATTTCTTTAATATGAAAGGACAAAGATATGCGACCTGCTCTAGGATAAATTTAGAACAAACGTTTCTGTTTTCTTTTAATATCTTACAAATAATACATGACTTTGGTTAACAATCATTAATTATTTTATTACTTGCTAATGTCAAATTATTTTTGTCTTTCATGCTATAATATTAAAAAAATCAATAATTTATAAAAAAAATCATATCTTTTTATTACTATTTATTTTTTGAATAACACTAATTTGAAAATTTATTTTATGACACAGTATATAAAAAAGTTGAGATTTAGATTAGAACAGGACAAAAATAAATGACCTATTCTGAAACAAAATTTTTAAGGGTTTGCTTTAGACCTATTTTATCGATTGAAAATAATTTAAAAATAAATTTCGTTTTTTTCCATATGAATAAATATCAGAACTGTTTGTAATCCCCAGCGGAAATGTAAAATGTTTAAAAATGTTTGAAACTGTTCAAAACTTTTTAAAACAGTTTATAAATGTGAAATTTGGGACATTTAAAACAGTTATAAACAGTATTAAACATTTTTTGACATTTTCAAAAAGTTTTGAAAAGTTAGAAATGATTTCAAACAGTGTTTAATAGTTTCGAATTTTTAATGTTCGAAAGTTATAAACTATTTTAAATATTCAAAATATTTCAAGACAATTTTAAATCAATATAAACTTATTTTTATTAACTTGAACAGTTTTAAAAAGTTCGAAATGATTTCAAACAGTGTTTCATAATTTTGTGTTTGTGAAAATTTTTTTATACATATTAAAATTTATATAATATATACGAGAGAATGATCACTTTAGTTTCGAATTGTTCTGTATTGTTCAAAACTGTTCAAAAATGTTCAAAACTGTTTATAACTGTTTTAAATGTCCCAAATTTCACACATATAAACTATTTTGAACAGATTTAAACAGTTTTAAATATTTTTGAACAGTTTTGAATAATTTTAAACTATTTCAAACAGTAATGCACATTTTATATTTCTACTAGGGATTGGAGATATCTTCTTCTTCTCTATTGTATTGCCAGTGGGTCTCTTTATCGCTGTGGACTCAGACCCGTGATTTCACCTTATTCGTGTAATTTTTATTGCCCAGGGGGACTTTTTGATTGGTTTTTTTTATCTCCTAGTTCTATTTCACAGAGAAAAATTCAGAAAAATTTTTCCAAAATTTTCCCGAGGATTAAACTCCGGTTCATTATAGCATAAACCAAGAGTCTTAGCTCCTGCGCTATCACCGCTTTTACTTATACACTGAAAGAACATTTTGTATGCTGTATGCCAAAGCGTGAGGGCGCAGTATACTACAAGTTTACCGGAGACAGAAAAACAAATGTTGGCGTTTTAAAAGCCAACCGATATCAGCCAGCCGTGCGCGTGCAACTCATAAGTAACTTTTGGCATTCAAAACGCCAACATAATTATTGCTGTTCGCCGCTGAGTATGAGCGGACTGTATATCTCCCCTCTTGGTTGGCAGTTCGCTAAGACATCCATCCGTGTAGGTATGAACTTAATTTAAATGAATGAGAAGCGGAAGCGTGTAAACATGTATAAATTTAAAGCAAGCTGCGAAAAATCATCCCTACTGAAAATATTATATTAGCTCTCATGTGAGATCTTATATGAAATCGCCTATAAAATATCATATATATTCGTTGAATTTTGAAAATAAAATAAATATATGTGAGATCTCATGTCAGATCGCACATATATTTATTTTATTTAAAAAATTCAACAGATATATATTTGATTTCATTTGCGATCTCATAGGCGATTTCATATGACATCTCATATGCAACCTCGTGTGCGATCTCATATGTGATTTCACATGAGATCTCTTATATATTTTATTCAATTTAAAAAATTTAAAAAAGATATTTATTATTTTTATATTTTTTCGTCTTGTTCTTTAAATTTTGACAAATTTTGGCATCAGCTATATTAGTACAATCATTTCAATTAAAATAAAAAATCCTTCGGAGCTGTTACTTTTTTATCAACTTAGATCGCAAATTAGATATCAAAATTTACGAACCTAACCTCAAAATACTATAAATTGAAAACTTGTATATAACTTTTTAAATATAAGATTTCGGTTGATTTCTTTAGTTGTCCGCACTCAAGTTGAATCTCACTAATTTTTTTATTGAAGTGAAAAAATCCGATTAAATGCACCATTTACTCATAGACTTGGATCAGAAAAATCATCAGAAGGGGAAGCTTTACCATGCCCTTAATGTATTTAATTACACTAATATTATAAATACGTATTCGAACACTAGAACATCATAATATTCGATAAATTTAGTGGAGCCATAAGACCCAATGCATCTTGCCCGGGGTCAGTAGTTCTTATTTTGGCCGCTTCATTCTATTTGCATTGTATTTCATGGCGTCACTTTTCAATTATGGATCAGCTTTTGACTAACTTTACCGATCAAAAATAGCTTGAAAAGATATTTAGTTTTTATTAATTTTTTTAGCTTGTTCTTTCAAATTTAACAAATCTACACGCTTCCGTTTCTCATTTGTTAAAATGAATAGATATTATCAAGTGAAAGAAATTCTGGTATATATTTTTATTAAAAATAAACGAAATTAATTCTTTCGCTACTATTGATCAGTAAAAAATGTCTAAAACCTCGTCTTAACATGACGAATAGTATACATTGCATACAAATATAATTCTTATTATGAAAACTATGTTAAATGTCTGTATAAATATAATTATATATTATGGTTTGAAATTTTATTCGAGCACGATTTTAAAATTTTCCAGATGACGTTAGATTCACTACTGAATTAGGAAAACAAGCAATAAGATTGCGATAATACTCTAAAGAAAAAATAGAATCAACAATTCTTGAGTTATAAAAACTTATATTATTTAAATCTGTATGATGCTATTGTAAATGATATTTGAAAATAATTTATCAGCATGATAAAAAAAAGATATTAAGTACTAAGTCACTGTCAGTTCATTGAAGGTAGTTTGTCATAATGTTCTAAGACATAAATAAAACTGCAACTGTTTTTACGGCGACATGCAAATTGGGTAACAATTGGTAAGACGTGTTATGCCGTAAATCTAAACCAGATGCAGCGTGTGTTATAGAATGACACTACCGATTGATTAGAAGAACTGTTATTAATCAACGAACTGACCCCAAGCCTCGTATACAAGATTTCGTCTGTGATATGAAATAAGTAACTCATTTTGTGAATACACAAATTCTGTACAAACCTTTGTATACGAACGGCATCGCTCCAGACCTCACTGAAAAATGATGGCTTTCTCAAGTGTAAAAGGCGATATACATAATTGTAGTAACTAGTATTTTAACTATTACTTCTAAATATAGTCCAAATCTTCGTGAAAAATTTGTTTATTTTTATTATTATTCAATCGTCAAGTATAATTATGCTCGAACATAGTTTAAAACCATAATCCATAATAGCATGCTTTAGATAACGATTGTTTTGTAGATGTAGAGTAGAATCATTCAATCGTAATGTTAGAATATATAAAAATTAATTGAATTATAGACCAAATTTTAGATTTGATGTCGTTGACTTTGATTACAGCTATCAATGTAGGAGAAAATAAAATTTTTTTTCACATGAGATCTCATACCATTTTTTCCAATAGGGATAACAAATAATACTGTTATCACAAAGATTTTGAGTACACTTCCTATGAAGTACAAAACCTTTAGACAGGCATGGTTGTCTGTGAGTGAAGACAAGCAAAACTTACATAATTTAACCTCTGGATTACTGAATGAGGAATCAAGTTTGACTGTAACAGAAACTAATTATAATGCTCTAGCAATAAAGAATAAATATGAAGCATATAGTAAAAATAGAAAAGTTAAATGTTTTATATGCAACAAATATGGCCATATTGCTAAAAACTGTTAGCATAAAAAAGTGACAAATCTTATAATAAAGGAAAAGATGAAGCAAGCAGTTCTAAAGAGAACACAATTTATATGAATGTAGCCTTAACACTTCGATTGAATATGATCATTCAAGTAAATGGATTTTAGATAGTGGTGCTTCATGTCACATGACATATAAAAGAAAATATTTAAACCATTTTGAAGAATATGATACAAATGGAAATATCTAATTTTTAAATTTATTGACAAAAATTGTTAATAACGTTTTTTTGACTAGGCTTTCGAATTCCTACTTCCGAAATTGGTCATCAGGGGATCAAAATACTTAAGAAAAACCTTGGTAGAACTCTGGACATCGGACGGCTACGAAAACATACCCTGCGTCCCTACTAATATAATGTTTTATTCTGATATAAGAACACCAAAAAACTTTTAAGATGCTATGAAAATGAGTTGGAAAGATGCGATTCATGAAAAATTAAATGCTTTAGATAAAAATAAAACTTGGACCATAATACCTAAACCAGATGGAAAAACTTCGATTGATAGCAGATGGGTATTCACAGGAAAAGATGTTGATTGAAAGACAATCAACAAGGTACGTCTCGTCGCAAGAGATTTTTAACAAAAAAATATACAAGAAAGTTTGGCTCCAATTGCAAGATTAATGACTGTAAAAATATTATTTGCTGTAGATTTAGAAAGAGGTTATTAATTAAGCTATGCAGATGTAAAATCAGCTTTTCTATTTATTAGGTTAGATAATGAAGTGTAGATAAAAATACCTGAGGGTATAGATAGTCAAAATAAAAACAAGGTATGTAAACTTAATAAAGCTTTATTTGGGTTAAAAGAAGCATCAAAATGCTGGAATGTTAAATTTAATCATTTTCTGTTAAATTTAAATTTTAAAATATCAAATGTAGACCCTTGACTATATTTTAAAAATGGAATTTATATTTCGATTTATGTATATGATATTTTAATTTTTAGTGAATCTAAAAAAGAATTAAGAAATATTAATGTAAAATTAAAAGAAAAGTTTAAAATGAAAAGTTTTGATAGTAATAAAAAAATTAAATTTTAGGGTTAGAAATTGAAAATTAAGTAAGTAACAAAAATTATCAATCGAAGCTAATTTACAATTAGAAAAAGAAAATGAAAGTAAAATAAATACAAATTTACCTTAGAGGGAATTATTATGAAATTTAATGTATTTAATGTTAGAAAGTAGGCCAGATTTGAGCTATACTGTAAATTATTTTGCGAGATTTCAAACTTGTTACAATGAAAGTCATTGGAAACATTTAAGGAATGTATTACGTTATGTAAAATATACAACAAATAATGTTTTAGTTTTTGAAAAGACAAAAAGTCAAAATAATTTAGAAGCATGCGTAGACTCAGACTATGCAAATGATATAAATAGTAGAAAAAGTACAAGTGGTTTTAAGATAAAATTGTTTGGAAATAATTTTTTTTGGCAAATCAAAAAACAAACAATTATAACTTTGTCAAGTTGTGAATCTGAATATGTAGCACTAGCTAATTGTCTAAAAAAAGTAAAATTTATAAGAAATTTACTAAAAGAAGTATTTGATTATAATGATACTCTAATTATATATGAGGATAATCAATCATGTATTTATTTAGCTAAAAATTGGGAAACTAAAAGGAGTAAACATATTGATTTTAAGTATCATTTTGTAAGAAATGAAGTTGAAAAAGGAAAAATAAAATTAACATATATTCCTCCAGACAGTCAGTTAGCTGATATTTGTACTAAAAGTTTAAATGTAAATAAACACACAAGTATGTTAAATAAAATAGGAATTATTGAATGGAGGGAGGATATTGAAATATAAAAGATTACAATTCAATAATCCCGCCATATAGTTAGAAACTATAAGCAACTAGTTATACTAATGGTATAAATAACTAGATTGTGAAAGCGCTAGTGTAGTAGACGCCATCCTGTTAAGAGAATAATATGCTTTAGGAGTATTAAAATATTTATATAAGACAAAAGATTTAAAACTAACTTATAACAATAATGTAAATAAATAAAAATTAGATTGTATAGTCGATTCTGATTACGTAGGTGATCACATTGATAGAAAAACCACATTTATTGAATCATGCGTTTGAGTTAAATAATGATATATGGTCAATGTCCCAATTGCTACTCGCTGTTAGAAATGAACCTATTACTAACCGCTCAATGTTATTTAGATACAAAAAAAAAATTTTAACAATGAACGGCTAGTAATAGGTTCGTGAGTAGCAATTGGGACATTGACCATACCAATTAAAGTTCATGAAGACAATTCTGGTGCAATACTTAGGGGTCGTACCCAAATGCCGTTGACAATTTTTTCGATATTTCGACCCCCCGGTCCCCTTTCCGTGACATGTGTAAACTATCAAAGTACCCTCCCCCCCCCCCCCCTGTAACGTAAACTAACTTTTTTATTTTTTATCAAACTTTTAAAAAAAATTTTAATTATATTAATTACTTTTTAAATATTGAACATATTTTTATGTTTTTTATTTTATTAAAATAGCATTTTCACAAAACAACAGAATTCTAAGCATTGCATATAATAAATATTTATAAGATATTAAATATATTAATCGTCGATAAACTTTTTCACTTCAATTTTATCGAAAAAGATCATAAAACTATGAACCTTTTAAAATATGTTATAAAAATAGAACACGATTCAACAGGCACAAATATAAATGCTGCAATCGGCTTGAAAATTTTTCGTTTGTTTTGACAGCTCACTCGCTAAAAGAAACCGCTTATGCTTTGCACCGTATGGCGGCGCCCGCGTACATGTAAAAGAAAGTAATATACTGTGTTTTAGTGGACAGACTGCGGAACTGCTTGACTTTGCAGTTTTCGGATGAAAAATCTGCTCCAAATTGCTAATATTATGCAATGATCTTTTTGATAAAAAAAAAATAGCCAACGTAGGAGTAAATAACTAACCCCCTCTCCCATAGCGTTACTTTTCGTAGATTTTGATCGACCCCTCCCCCCCAAAAAACTGTCAACGGCATTTGGGTACGACCCCTTATAGGTAAATTTGGTAATCTTACGAAAAATTTAAAGCACATTGAAGTGCAATATCTTTATATTAATGGAAATTATGAAAATGGTGTAATAGATATTGTTGAAATTGAAACTGATAAAAATATAGCGGATATATTAACCAAATGTCCATGTAAAAAAAAATTTATTAAAAACAGACAAGCGTTAAAATTAATTTAAATAATTATAAAAGCATGTAAAAGTGAAATTGAATAGGAAAAATAAAGCCGTAAATTTAAGGAAGCATGTTGTAATATGTAAATATTGCGTTTTTCATTTTTATGCGTATCGCCACCTGTCGGTAAACACGAACTCGACTTTAAATGAATTTAAAAAAATTTTCATGCAACATCCCAATTGGACAAGTATAACGAATACAGCCTTTTCCTAATTTTAAATTTTAGTATGAAAAATGTACATATCTTTACTCTTAAATTACAATATGAAATTATTAAGCTACCAAAGAAAATTTAATATTTATTACTCCATGAACACTAGATGTCTCAAATTAAATTCTTTTCTACTTATAATGTGTGCTCTAATAGGTCACATTATTTATCTTTCTGCTTTTCACTCAAATTCGAAAAATTAATTTATTATATTATTTTTACATGTCTCCAAGATTTTTAACAAATATTTTAAATGTAGTTAGATCACTTCCTTATTATTTTATAGAATATACATTGAGCCATTATAAATTATCATATAATATAAAAAAATGAATCCATTTTCTATTTTAAAAAATTTTTTCAAATATTACTTACGCCAAACATAGCTCTCAGATCTGGATCTCTGAAGCGGAAAGGTATATTACTGACATGAAGTCGTTTTGGTTGCCCCTTGAGATCAGTAGATTGTGTTTGTGTAGCTGGTGTGACTGCCCCTGAAGTAACTGGCACTAACGCTCCAGTATCAACATTATTTTCTGAATTATTCTCGTTAACACCTGATGATGAAGCAGGTTGTTGTTGCTGGCTTCCACTCACTGCAGCTGCTGCTGCTGCTACTGCTGCCTGAAACACTTCCGACTAGTATCGGGAGGAAGTAAAGCGTTGAATTTATTTTATACTTATAGAAAAAAAATTCTATTTGACATAAAAGATTCCCTTATTTATTTATTAAAATTCAGACGTATTTTATTCTCATTAATTTGTTGTAATTAAATTACATGCTCATTTAAATTTAACCCCCATGTATATGTGTTTTAGCTATTTGAAAATTCATACAGTTTTTAAAGCAATTACTCATTAAGAACAGGACTTAGTCTTACGTTTTTTGGATTGCTGAAAAAGGAATCTGCTATCAGAATTTCGAAATTGAAAATGGCGGGTTCAAGATGATGTAGATATACGCCTAATTTTGGAAAAAAATATTAAAATCAACTTAAAAAATCATACCTTACAATTTTGTAGGTCGCTGAAAACAAATTCAATATCAGAATTAGAATACTCTGCAGAGTTCAGTGCTAGGGTCTCTTTTGTTTTGCCTTTACATTAATAACATACATGACACGTTCGGCTCAGGTTGCGTCATGTATCTATTATTTGCGGATAACCTGCGAATTTATACGCAGGTCTCTTATAAGGATGTGAATGAAGGTATTCGTATTCTACAGAGAACGACCAACGGCCAAGGCGGTGTCGGAGTGGGATGTCGATGCTTCTCTCATATTCAATGCAAGCAAAACTAAGGCAATCGTTTTTGGCAATAGTCGATTTATTAACGACTTTTATGCTGGTGAGCCAAGGACGATTGAGCTTGAGGGTGGTGTCGGCATATCTTTCTCTGATGCCGTTACGAACCTTGGTGTTGTGCTTGACTCTAAGCTATCATGGAAGCCACACATTAATATGATAACTAAGAAATTTAATAGGACTATGTATGGCTTATGGTTTTTTTGTCGGTATACCACTGAGGCTCTACGCAAACAACTCGCGATCGGCCTGCTGTTTCCACATCTCGATTACTGCTTAGTAATTCTGCTTGATGTTTTACAGGTGTTCAGAATACTATTACAAAGACTACAAAATACATGTATAAGATATGTATTAAGGGTTGGCTGCGTACTTATGCAAGTATTTTATGGCTGTACTTATATACAAAATCGTCTGCATAAATACTCCCGAGTATCTAGTGGGTCTCTTCACTAGATGTGTACCTAGGATAGCCACTAGGGGAGAGATTGAGGATTTCGCGGTGCCCTTCATGCGTACTGAGACTGGAAGGAATTTCATTCAAGTTCAAGGTGCGCATTTCTGGAACTTCCTGCCTGCTGATATAAATAATCTTCCATCGCTCAGCAGGTTCAAGTCAGCTTTGAGGAGGTATTTGCTCGACCTCGAATGAATTTTATTTTATTTTCTATGTTAATTTATTTATTGTCTAAAGTTTCGTATATAGGCTTAAGGTGTGAGTGTATTTATTGACTGAATGGTTAGTGAGTGAATATTTTACTTGATTCTATTATTTTGACTGCGTTTCATGCTATTGCATACGCTTATTATTTTATTGCATTATTTATTAATTTTCATTATTGTTTTTAAATTTTAAATATTATGACTGATGGATATTGTGTGACTAATTTTTAATTTATAGGATTGTTGCGTGTATTTTAGCATTTTTTTGTATTAATCTGTGATATCACTTTTGTAGTGACTTACTTATTCAGTATTATTAGGTTTAGTGATTGACTGTGGTATCCTATGCAATATTTACATTTATATTTATACATTTTGTAAGACTTTAAGTGCAATATTTATTATTGTATTTATGAGTTGTATTACACGTTTTAGTATAGTTGATACAAATAAAATGATATCTATCTATCTACTCCAAACCACACATTCAAAGTAAAGACTACAAACTCTTAATTTTACAGAAAAATGATTATTTACTTCAAGAACTGTATTGATAAACTTGCTATGATGATTCTAAAATTATATTCTTCTTCATATTATTCAAAAAGGAAACCTCAAGTATGATTTCTTAAGTTGATTTATACATTTTTTTAATAAATTAAATGTTACAGGCGCTATTTTGAATCTGTTATTTTGAATATTTCAATTTTGAAATTACATTCCTTATTAGTGATCCCAAAGACTCCCAAGTATGATTTATTAAAATGGTTTGAATATTTTTTTTTAAATCAAGTGTACATGGACGCTATTTTGAATCCGAAATTTTGAATATTGAAATTTTTAAAGAAGATTCATTTTCAGTTCTCCCGAAAGCCCTCGAGTGTGATTTTCTTGATTCATTATTACTTTACAATAAATAGTGTCCTCATAATAGAGAAGTGATGCTCAGAGAAAAAGAATAAAAAACAACTTTAAACTTAAATGTTTTTAATTAACAGAGAAATACAATTCTAATACGTTAGCTCGCTTTGATACCTTTTGAAAGAATGACAGTTTTTTCTTGCAACTGACTAGGAGAGTGTCACATCTCCGGATCACAGATTTTGCTCAAACTTCGGGATAAATTTTCAGATGATAAAATATGGAAAAAGCTAAAGTTATAGTCACAAACACTCAATATTTCCCTAGTTACAGGCAATTAAAGAAAATCACTAAAAAAGTTTTTTAAGAAGGGGCCGAACTATCTGTCTTTGTCTAATAGCGTTTTTCATCATTTATGTAAACACTATCCGGTATAACAAGAAAAAAATAGCAGCCCCCGCTAGATATTAGTAAAATTAGTAAATTTTGTAATAACAACCAAATTTTTTACCGCATAGTTTTTGACTAATTAGAGACCTACTAGCAATCTAGAATATAACCTATCTTTTTTTGGTAGGTCTCTAATTATTCAAAAACTACGCAGTGAAAAAATTTGGTTGTTATTACAAAATTTACTTATTATACTAATATCTAGCGGGGGCTGCTATTTTTTTCTTGTCATACCGGATAGTGTTTACATAAATGATGAAAAACGCTATTAGACAAAGACAGATAGTTCGGCCCCTTCTTAAGATTAGATTAGATAATGATTTATTCGTATGAATATACAAAAAGGCGTGTAATACAATATAAGATTACAAATAAATATTGCGCTTAAAGTTGATATCACAGTCAAATAACTAACCCTAATAATACTGAGAAAGTAAGTCACAATAAAAAGTGATATCACAGATAAACCGCAGATAATACCAGAATAATTAAGATTATAAAACAATACACTACGCAAGAATACAATAAATTAAAAACAGGCATTCATTATCTATCAGTCATAATATTAAAATTTGCAATAAAAATAAATAAAAATATATTAAAAAAATACATAAAATAAAAAAAAATAAAAAGTGTACACAATAGCATGAGACGCAATCAATATAATAAAATCAAATAAAAAACATTTACTCTCCAACCATTCATACAATAAATAAATTCACACCTCAAGTCTATAGATAGGACATCACATAATAAATTAACACAAATAAAGTAAGTGAATGTCAATCGAGGTCAAGTAAATACCCCTCACTGCTGCCTTGAACCTGCAAAGAGATGAAAAATGTTTGATCAGAGATTAGTAGAGATTGCCAATGCCGTGTTAATGAAAAGTGCCGAATTCGATCATGACGATCCTTGCGGCGCTTCTGTAACTATACGTGCAAAGCCCCTCCACGTCTACATGCGCGTAGAGAAGCAAGCGAGAGGGGAGGAGACAAACACACGAAACACGAGGCTTCCAGTGGCGTAGGTAAACTTACAGCAAACCCGCTTTAGCTTGTTTTCGCCGCGATACTTTATGGCTTTATTTCAATGCAATTAACCCTTCCGAAAATTTTTTGATTAATTACATATTTTTGTTTAAAACAGATACATATTTTAATAATAAATATCATTAAAGTAATCAAACAAATAAATAATAATAAATAAAATCTTTTGGGGGGCGATGAACATATGTAACTTTTTATCCTCTTCAACAAACGAATGCGGTGGCTGTGGTCACTAAGTTTTTACACACTTCGCTCTCTACTTTTGCCAAGTTCAAACACGATGATCCACCTATTTTTTTATTTTTTTTTTTTATTTTTAAACATTATATATTTTTGTAATCAATTTTCATAGCGGAAAAATAAAATTAAAAATTTATTTAACACCATAAATTCTATTTTATTTTAAAAATATAAAAAAATATATTTACAGATAGGGATAGAAAAAAGTTTTAATGTCAATATTACATGGCTATATAACTTATATTAATATGAAATAAAAACTAAGCTAGTTCTGTAATTTTTTCCTACTAAATATAAAAGATTTTAGAGTTTGAAAAAAAATTATTTTGAATTATAGTTGTTTTTTCATTCTCACTCAATTGCAAATAATAAAATCTTTTTTGTTCCTTAAAAAAAGGACCTTTTCTAAATTTATATAAATTTATGACATTTTTAACTCATTTAATAAAAATATAAAATAAATATAAATAATTCTAATTCTATTTTAGATAAGTAAAATAATAAATGTACCTAAAAAAATAAATAATTTTATGAATTTAAACTTCATTAAAGCGCATTTTAAATAAAAATTACATTGAATATCATTAATTTTTTTAAGATTGGACTTTTTCTTCTTTCTTTTATTAAATATATTACTATAATATTATCAATTATTATTTTCAAAACGAAAAAAATGATTTAACAAACATAATAATTTAAGTTCTCACAAGACATATTAAATAAAATTTTCGCTACATTTTAAATAGCCAAAATTCTGTTAATCTCTCAAAAACTGGCATTTTTTAAACTTATATAGGAGCATGATAATATTGTTTTTAATTCATTTAATAAAAATTCAACATAAAATATTGATAAACATCATTTTATTTTAGACACATAAAAGAATGAAAAAATGCTTTTATTAAAACTATATCCTTTTTAATATCAGTAATATAGTAGCAAATATCTTAATGTCAGGTTTTAAATTTCTTTTTATTGAATTAACTTAATATAAATTTATAATGTCGATAATTTGATTTAAGAAAAATGAAACTTCACGAAACCTTGCAAATTTCACGAAAGCGTGTTTTCAATGAAAATCACTTTAAATTTTATTTTATTTTTTTAAAATTTACATAAAATTTTAATATTGCCAAAAATTAAAAAAAAATTGATGTTTTCTTTGTAAATATTACAATAGTTCCAAACTTTGAAACATGATATGAAAAGCATTTAAAATTTTTTTCAGTTTGACAATTAATTAGGAAATAATTTTATCCATATTGTTAATTTTTAAAAATAGTAGTTTATGTATGAAGTACATATTTTTTAATGTTTTGACGTTTATTATATCTTTTTAAAGTATATTTTTTACTGTTATTTAGGATAAATGTAATAAAATGCGTGAATACTTTATTTTTCATAAAAAATTTATTTGAATACAATATTTCAAAAAACAATGAAGAAATTTATCATTCAAAAAAAAAAATTTAATCATAAAAACGACGTGCAGCATGCAACGTATTTGTCCTTAAAATGCTAATTTTATTAATTTTGTTATTTAATAATGAAAATTGTTTAGATAATTAAAAAAAATTAAGTTTGGGGTGAGAAAGCGATAGAAATATGTAATTTGGTTAAAATAAAAAACGTACAATAGCTGTGTTAGCTAAGTTTTAGGGTAAGTTGCAGCAATTAAAAAATTTTTCAAGTTCAAATCTTATGCTTTGACTTTTTTTAATATGCTTACAAATAAAATTTGTTACAATACAATAAGAAAAATTTTTTACAAAAAGTATTGACCTACAATATAGCCATTTAAAATAAAATAACCGTTAACTATGCAAGCATTTTCTAAGCATATGCTAATTAACGCTTTTTTCAATATAAAATTTTAAATTCAGACTTTCTGTTCTTTGCATTGCTAGTATAAAAAAATTAAAACTTTTTTCAAATCCCCAAACGCAGTTTAATGCAGAATTTGGATCCAAATAATAATTTGAAATAAAAAGATTTTTTTAATAAGAAATATTTGCAATCAAAATTTTAAAAACGTTTTATTTTTAAATATAAGTTATTTTCTTAATTAGAATGTAATTAAAATTTTTATTTGATATTTAGTCTTCTCTTTTTAAATTCTTCTTTACTTTATAGATTTATTTTATATAAGTAATTTGTAAAATTAATTATTCTGACAGATTTTCTTTTATAATTGTAGCCAAAGCTCATTTATTTTGATTTTTATGAAATAATAAAAACATTATTGTATTTTATATATTTTAAAGATAATACGTTTATAAATATAATTTATAAATAGATCAAATAAATTTATGCATAACATTTAAAAAGAATTGATAAAATATTAATTAAACTTTGAACATAAATAAATTAAAAATGTACTTAAAAAGAGTATATCATTTGAAAATTGTTTAAAACCTTATGAGAAATATGTTTGATAATAGAAAATGTTAAATGGAAAGTATTAAAATATAATAATGAAATAAAAATGTTTAAGACATAAATAATAAATCTAAAATCTCATAAAATAAATAAATGTTCTTGAATAAAGTTCAAAATTTGGCAATTTTTAACGAAACGGATAATATGTTTTGAATAAACATTATATAAAGTTTAAATATACAAGTAGAAATAGAGTAAAAAATTTATTATATATTATATGCTAAAACTATTCAAATATGTAATAATTTTCAATTAAGCATAACTTTTTAACAGCATTGAGCTTTTTTAAGCTAATAAGGCTTAAATTAAAGTATTTAGCTTGTACTTTTTTAATATTTAATACATTTTTCTGTAAGATTTTTAGTTGTCCGGTCATTCAAGTTCTTACAACAACTTCTTTTCATTATATTATTGAAATATATGTATAACTTTGTCTCTAAAATCTATTTAAACAAAAGAAAAAATACGGGTTAATTTTTTTCATCTCGAAGGTGGAGATGATCTTTCCTTATAAGCAGGCTTTGATCATTAGTTATATATGAAAAAAATATTTATACTCAAGATATGATTGCCTAATTAATTATTACAAGTACTTTAAATGAACTTTGAGTTTAAAATTTCAAAAATTTTTTTTTGGTATTATATTTGTTAACAAAAATTTGTAGTATTGTAAAAATTTCAAATTTAGTAAACGTTTAGGTGCAATATCAATATCATTAACATTTTATTTTAAAAATATAACAAAATAACCTTCACCATATACATTTAAAACTGTTTTAATAATAAAATTATCAATAAATTATTTTTTTTACACATCGTTGGCTTGGATTAAAATTTGGCTACTTCAAAAAAGTTTTTGTGTAAATTTTAAAATGAGAATTTCAATAAAAAAATTTATGGAGAATATTAATTTTTTTAATAATGAAATGTATATTTATATGATCACATCTCCACAACTTTTAATCTTTTGGTGATATGTCATTTTACAGCTGTCACTGGGTAGCGAATGATGCACACTATTCAAACTAGTTTCACACCTTTTGTACAATCTTGTTCCTCTATTTTTTATGTATATAGTGAATGTGCCACCAATGCTCCAGTAGATATTTCTATAAAACGTAAATTTTTACATGGATAAAAGTTCGGAAATTTTATCCATGTAAAAATTTTCGTTTTATAGAAATATCTACTGGAGCATTGGTGGCACATTCACCATATACATAAAAAATAGAGGAACAAGATTGTACAAAAGATGTAAACCTAGTTTGAATAGTGTGCATTATTCGCTACCCAGTAACAGCAGTAAAATGACTTTTCAAAAACATTATAAAAAAATTAAAAGTTGTGGAGATATGCTCATATGTAATGAGACAATTTGAATAATAAAGTACATATATTTGATGTAAATTTGAAAAAAATTTTTTTTGTTTCAAAGCATATAAAAATTTTACGTTCATTTTTGTACTTATGTGTTAAATTTTGATACGATTTCCTATGAAAATAATTTTCACAAATTACACAAAACAGTGCAATACTATCAAATATATTACTTTTCAAATTTTATTGAATCATACTTGAAAAGTAACTAAACAAATACATTTTTTTAAATTTAAATGAATACATTTTATTTTTCAGTTAACTTTATAATATGACAAGAAGCTTTGAAAAATGTAATGCATTCTTTTTAGTGAATACTTTAAAATACCTACTTTTTTAAATTTTCCTACGATATTTTTTTCTAAATATACGATAGTTTTTTTGCATCAGGTTTTTTTTTAGTTTTTCATCTAGTTCGATGACACATAGCGAATTTATGAGCAGTATTATAATTAAATTATTTTTGTAAGTATAAAAATTAGACCATTTTTTTAATAAATTTTTTTTCAATATCAATGGTATTTAACGTGATTTTTATTTAATGCGCTTTGATGAAATTGACATTTTTAAAAAAATATGCCTTGTGAAAGCACATTTCTTAATTCTTTTATTTATTCTTTTATTCATTTTAAGTTAAATTTTTGTTAAATCAATAAAAAATATAATAATAAAAATATTTACGAGTCTTAATCGAGAGCTCGTAGAGTTCGGACGTCTGTTTTGTTTACAGCTCTCATATAGATAAACAAGCGTGAGTTTCAGTGTGCGTACAACGAGTACATTTTCCGGAGTCTGCATGCTTTTGCATGTAGCCCGGTTTTCGGTGTTGCACTATGGAAGTTGGTGCAAGCGCTGCTTCGCCTAATAGTCTGTCCTCTGACTACAGTAGACAGGCCACCCAAGTAATCAGTCCCACAGTAGAAGTTAAAAATGTCAGTGAACAGTCTTCGCAAAGTGTTAATACTTCACAGATCAAAAATAGTTTAAGCTACGCCAGTGCAACCCAGGGCGATGTGTTTCCCGAAAAAAATCAAGGCCTAGTATTGGAATGTAGAAATAATTTTCAACTAAATGAGTACGTCATGGCTATAGGAAGTTTGGTGCAGCCAAGGAATGTGTTATTCGCCTCAAGAGTATCAAACAGCAGAGTCCAGGTATTTCTAAGAAGTAAAGAATTGGTAGAGGAATTTTCCAATAATAACAAAACGGTAAACATCAACGACACATCTATTCAAGTAAGACCACTTATAATCAAACATCAAAGAATAATCATCTCTAATGTATCCCCAACTATACCGCATTCCATTCTCGAGGATTATTTAGATTCTCTGAATGTACGACGCGAATCGTCGGTCAGTTTTCTAAAAGCCAGTATAACAAACAATGAATATAGTCATGTGTTTAGTTTTAGAAGACAAATTTACATCAATCCAGAGGACCTTAATAAACTTCCTCAATTTAAAAGAATCACGCATGATGAGACCACGTACACAATTTTCTTTTCTACCGACACGCTAAAATGTTTCGTATGTAAAGCCGAAGGGCATTTAGCCAAAAATTGCACCACAGTCAACACAGACCTGACCAACTTTCCAAGCCTTCCTACACCTGTTACCAATAATGAGACAATGGTTATGCAGATAGACAACCAGAGTCCGGATCTACCAGACATAACAAACGGAGCGAACCAGAAAAGAGGGCATTCTCAAGTTGACGCAAGCACAACTAGCTCCCAATCTACAATTCAGGACTCCTTAACCAAGGCAAATCCACTATGTAATCAAACATTAGAAGCAATAGATAAAACCACTAACAGCAAAATCCAAAAAAATAAAAAAAGGAAAATAATTCAAGAAACGAAAAGCCTAGACGTCCTCCTTGAACCAATAAAAACTAATCTAGAAAATAATGAAACTAACATTAAATATCTTGAATTCAAAAGTTTCTTAACGAACATTAAAGGCGCTAAAAACCCTATAGATATAGCAAAACAATACACAGATGACATTAACTCGCTGATCACGCTAATGTATGGCCTCTATCCCCTCTTAAAAGAAAGATCGATCAAAGCTTTCTTCACACGAACTATGAACAAACTCAAAGGAAACCGATCACGCAATACAGACTCTTCAACCACAGAAGACGAATCATCTGCTCAAGAATAACTATTCAAATACCAATAAAAATAAATTTATAAATATGAATCTTAACATTTTGCAATGAAACATGAACGGCTTTAACAACAACTATGTAATGCTGCAAAAACTCGTTAATGACACCAAAGCAAATGTTATATGCATACAGGAAACACATTTTAAAAAGGAATACCCCCACAAGCAGATCAACAAACACACATGCTATCACAAAAACAGGCACAATCAAAACATTGCCAGTGGAGGCGTTGCCATATATGTCAACGATAATTTTTACAGTGAAGAAATTTACTTAAAGAGTAATCTAGAAGCCACTGCAACATCTATATCTTTTAACAACAAACAAATATGTATCTGTAACATATACATTCCTAACAGCTATAATCTTAACTCGCTAGAACTCGAAAATGTAATCGCTCAACTCCCCGCTCCTTTTATATTGGTAGGAGACTTTAACAGCCACAACGTCTCATGGGGCAGCACACACACTGACAGCAGAGGCACGATCATAGAACAGATTATGGATAATCATAATCTTTTAATATTAAATTATGGAAAACCCACACACTTCAGTTCAGCCAACGCAACCAGTAGCATCATCGATCTCTCTATCTGTTCTTCATCCTTGGGAGGTTATATTGATTGGTCTGTTTTGGATGACCTTTACGGAAGTGACCACTACCCCATCAAGCTGGAATTTCTCAACGATAACATCATGGTTCCCATTCACAAACCTAGATAGATATACCACAAAGCTGACTGGAACAGCTATAGAATAATAATAAAAAACAACATTAAAGAACTTCCTTGCCCTAACATCAACATAGCTATGAACATAAATGATTTAGTCAACAACCTGAACAACACAATATTAGAAGCGGCGAAATCCACAATTCCACAAACAAACAGCAAAAAGGAGTCAAAAAACGTACCGTGGTGGAATTCCGAATGCGAAATAGCCATGAAGGAAGCTAAACACGCTAAAAATAGGTATAAAAAACAGAAAACTCTTGACAACAAAATATTTTTCAATAAAAAAAACGCCATGTTTAAAAGAATAATGACGCAGAGCAAAAGAAACTCCTGGTTCAATTTTATCTCCGACTTCAAGAAACCAATAAACAGTAAAGAAATATTCAACAAAATTAACAGAATTAATGGCTTCAAAAAACGCAATAATTTCAACTACATAGTCGATAACCACAATAAAAACATCTGTGACTCAAACGAAATTGCTAATTCTTTCGCTGAAAACTTTGCTAAAAACTCTAGCAACGAAAATTACCCTCCAAATTTTCTACCAATCAAGACAAAGACTGAAAACACGCCTATCAACTTCGACAACTCTCAAGATAACGACGTCTCAGAACTGAACACCAACATAACTATGGAGGAGGTGCTAGCAAACCTATGCAAAGCTAAAAACAGTTGCGCTGGAGCAGACGAGATTCCATACATATTTATCAAACAGCTACCTATAAGTGCAATCGAATACATTCTCAAGCTATATAATTACATCTGGGTTAGAAATGAATTCCCCACACTTTGGACTTCGGCTATAGTGGTACCTATACCCAAACCAAACAAAGACCGTAAGCAAATCTCTAACTATAGACCCATATCTCTCACCTGCTGCATGTACAAACTACTTGAAAAAATAATTGACAAAAGACTGAGCTGGTATTTAGAAACTAACAATATCATCTCAAAAAATCAGAACGGTTTTAGAAGCAGGCGATCTACTGTGGATAGTTTAATGACCTTAGAGTCCTCAATAACCAACGCTTTCATAAATAAAATGCACTTCTTAATGGCCAGTGTTGACATCGAAAAATGCTATGACATGCTACGGAGACATCGCATCCTAAAAGCTTTAGAAGATATCGGAATTAAAGGGAACATGCTCCGTTTCATCTACAATTTCTTATCTAACAGATCCATACAAGTACTTATCAACGGAATATTATCTAACAAACAGAAAATTGACAACGGAGTCCCTCAGGGATCACCCATCAGCGTGAGGCTCTTCATAATCACTATCAATGATATATTAAAAAATCTCAAAAAGCCAATCACTTGCACCATGTATGCAGATGACCTGAATTTCGGCATAGCAGGTAAAGACATCGAAACCAGCACAAAACTCATGCAAAAAACACTGAACGACATCGAGCTTTTCGCCAACAACAACGGGCTCAAATTCTCAGCTGATAAGTCTACAATTATTTTATTTGAAAAACACGAATCCCTCGATACACCAGTTCTTAAACTAAACAACAAAACACTTAAAAATTCCGATCAAATCAAAATATTAGGCCTACTGTTCGACAAAAAGCTAACATGGGTGCCATATATCAAACAGCTTAAGGCCGACTGCTACGCTCGCATGAACATCATAAAAACCATAGCAGGAAGAAGTTGGGAAGCAGAGCAGGAGATTCTGAGGCTGTTATACATAGCTTTAATTCGTAGTAAAATAGACTACGCATGTATTATATACGGGCAAGCCAAACCTCATATGCTCAGCTTACTCGAACCAGTTAATAATATGGGTGCAAGGATTATTACTGGTGCATTTAAAAGCAGTCCCACTCTCAGCGTTTTAGCAGAAGCTAATCTACCACCACTAGAAACCAGAAGAAGACAAATGCTTCTAAACTATACTGCTTCACTAGCGTGCAACCCGAGCAACCCCAACTTCAACATCATTCAGAACTGCAATGTCGAAACATTAAGCCAAACCATCAGTGGAAAAATCAGCAACATACTAAATGAAATCAACGCCAGCATACCTAAAATCTTCTCTTTTACTAAGCTAAGTTCACCGCCCTGGAATACTAAATACGATCTCAACGATTCTAGTATAGTACACACCTTTCGAGAATCTAAATGCATTAAAACAGCTACAAATCTGTTCAGACACATAATCCACTCCAAATATAAAGATGCCAACTTAATTTTCACCAGCGTGCACCAACTACAGGATAGAAGGGGAGCAGCAATAGTAGACACAAACAATTATATAAAACGAATAAAACCGCACAAATACAGTTTATACTACACAACAGCGATAATCTCGATACTCGACGCTCTCGAACGAATTAACACAAATCCGCATAGCCAAGCTTTAATAATATACAACTCACTCAGGATATACAAGGATCTCAACAACAACGAAAATGATGCACACCTCATCAACATAATAAAAAAAGAAATTCACACATTACAAAAAACCTCCAACAAATTAGTTAAGTTTCTATGGGCACCCTTAGGCATGGACATAACAGAGCAAAAACTCGTTGAAGCAGAAGCAAAAAAAGCAGCCTGTTCCAAAACATACACAAATACAACAGTCAGCCATAGTGACCTCAGACGCCAGTGGAAAAAACTCAACAACATCAACTGGCAGCATAAATGGAAGAGCATGGCCAGCCAAAAAATACTAAGATCAAGACCAGATTTCTTCAGTGAGAACCCAACCCTAAACTTTAGCAGAAAGGAGCAAGTGGTGCTGTGTAGGCTCAGGATCGGGCATACCAACCTCACCCACAGCTATCTCATGAAGAAGGAAGAGGAGCCATTGTGCGACACATGCAACTGCAAAAACACAGTAGAACACATCTTGACATCTTGCGATAAATACAAGGACTTTAGACAACAGACACACAACATCACTGAAATGGAAAGCTGGCTGAACACAAAGCACAACTGCAATAGAACACTACGGTTTTTGAAGAACACGCAAATATTCAAGTTAATATAAATAATGTATATAATTCTTATAATGTTTAATGTATAATTATAAAATCTGTATTTCTTGACAATGTAACTGACAATGTAATATCTGTGGTCGCTAATACTCTTAGGAGGCATGCGACATTAAATAAACAAATAAAAAAAAAAAAAAAAAAATATTTAATTTACATATCCATAATAAACCATTTAAACATTGAGACCTCACTTGATGATTTTCATATAGAAAAGCATCATGATAATAAGCAGCGCGGGTAGGGATATAGAAAGAACCGAACGCGCAGCTACGCCCCTAATTTCGACAGCCAAGCGGCTACCAAGTGTAACGCGTATGCTTTATAATGTATAATCCCTACTCTGATGCGGCAGAGTAGGAATATAGCGGCAAGCGCCGAAAATGCGAAGCATCTTGCTTAACGAAGAGCTTGTGCTCCGCACTCGTGTGTCGTCTCTTCAGAAATAAAGATTTAAACAAAATGTAATTGCCGAGTCAGTGCCTTTTCTTTGTGTTATTCGCTCACAAATGATGGTGAAGAAGTTTGCCGAAAGAGCAGCTTCCTAACTGTGAGTGAGCGAATAACACTTTACAAATAATTAAACCGTGATAGAATAATTATCGCGATTGATTAAAAAGTGTAACTAAGTGTGGTGTGTATTTGTTTAATTTATTACACTTGTCTAACTAAATTCTCGTAAAAAGGCTAAAGCCTAAAACTAAAACTCTTGCAGAAGCGTGAGACTAGCAAAGCATAGCTTGGAGTTTTCACGCCGTTGCAAGAATAAAGTATAATCGCGAAGTTTATTGAATATATTCGCGTAACAGGTGATACATGAGGCCCAAGAATCCTTATGCTTTATTTCCTTCCTCCTTTCTCCTTTTCTTTTCAGGAAGAATCACCTAAAAATAATATACTTTGAGTAAGCGAGGCATACGAACCCGAGCTTACAGAGCATGGCGTCTCTGTGGTGCACGGTTTAGCTTAGCTTACTCGTTTATTTAACAAAAACCTCACCTATAAATGTGAGTACATTAAAAGTGTGCGAATAATAAATTCGTGTACAATTAAAAAGTGCGTTACACACTTGTTATCGTCTTTATAACAAGATGTGACGTCACAACATATAATAAACAATTTGAAATTGATTTTTTAAGATACATTTCATAATTCTTTAATATTTTTTAATTGGAAGAGATGTTTTCCTTTATCTGTCATTCTCAATATTTTTCTCATAAAGTTTCAAAGATTTAAAAATCATATACATTTTGTTAATAGTCAGATAGCTCCTCCATCAGCTATAATTTGTTGTTTATTAAAAAGGCGGATAATCTTTTCAAACTTTAAATGGGTTTTTATTTTATATGTTATTATTGTAAATTTTCAAATAGCCTTGCCGATTTCTTTAAGATAATCTCGTTTAAAGTATGATCACTTTGGGTCTCAATAAACTGCTAATTAATAAAATCAGTATTGTTTGTTTATTTAAAATTCATATAATTTCAGCTTGAAGAACCGTTGAGCTCTTTATTATTAAAATACTAATTTGCATGACATCTTAAATCATTTAAAGTAATTTTATTACAAAAAAAAGTAATTAACAGAAAGAGTAGTCAGATGAGATGCAAATTAGTCATTTTTCCGAAAGAATATTCAATTTTTCTTAAATAATTAATCTCTGTGTAACTTACATTTTATGTTTATGTAATTTTTTAAAAATTAAGATTTTTCATCTTTTAAATTTTGTAACTGTTAAAATAGAATGTTATTTATTTAAAAAAATTTAAAAAAAAGTTATGATGCCCCTATGTAACTTTAGAAAATTTCACTTTTTAACAGACAAAAATAATTCAACCATTCAAAGTTTAGTCAAAATTTTGTTTAATAAGAACTGAAAATTATTCCGTTCGTAGAAAATTATCAATTTTTTTGTTTTAGAAATAATAATTGATAATATTGTAGTAATATATTCAATAAAAGAAAGAAGAAAAAGTCCAATCTTAAAAATATTAATGATATTCAATGTAATTTTTATTTCAAATGCGCTTTAATGAAGTTTAAATTCATAAAATTATTTATTTTTTCAGGTACATTTATTATTTTACTTATCGAAAATAAAATTAGAATTATTTATATTTATTTTATATTTTTATTAAATGAGTTAAAAATGTCATAAATTTATATAAATTTAGAAAAGGTCCTTTTTTTAAGGAACAAAAAAGATATTATTTGCAATTGAGTGAGAATGAAAAAACAACTATAATTCAAAATAATTTTTTTTCAAACTTTAATATCTTTTATATTTAGTAGGAAAAAATTACAGAACTAGCTTAGTTTTTATTTCATATTAATATAAGTTATATAGCCATGTAATATTGACATTAAAACTTTTTTCTATCCCTATCTGTAAATATATTTTTTTATATTTTTAAAATAAAATAGAATTTATGGTGTTAAATAAATTTTTAATTTTATTTTTTCCGCTATGAAAATTGATTACAAAAATATATAATATTTAAAAAAAAAACAAAAAAAAAAAAAAATAGGTGGATCATCGGGTTTGAACTTGGCAAAAGTAGAGAGGAAGATGCGTAAAAACTTAGTGACCACAGCCACCGCATTCGTTTGTTGAAGAGGATAAAAAGTTACATATGTTCATCGCCCCCCAAAAGATTTTATTCATTATTATTCATTTGTTTGATTACTTTAATGATTTTTGTTATTAAAATATGTATCTATTTTAAATAAAAATATGTAATTAATCAAAAAATTTTCGGGAGGGTTAATCGCATTGAAATAATGCTATAAAGTGTCGCGGCGAAAACAAGCTAAAGCGGGTTTGCCTTAAGTTTACCTACGCCACTGGAAGCCGCGTGTTTCGTGTGTTCGTCTCCTCCCCTCTCGCTTGCTTCTCTACGCGCATGTAGACGTGGAGGGGCTTTGCGCGTATAGTTCGGGCATTTGTCCATGTGGCGGCAGTAGTTTACATTGTATTTTAACGGGCACGCTCTTGCCTATGCTCACTGGCGATCTCTACTTATCTCTGGTTTAATCTCAGCAGGCAGGGAGTTCTAAAAATGCGCACCTTGGACTTGGAAGGAATTCCTGCCAGTCTCAGAACGCATAAAGGGCACTGCTAAGTCCTTAATCTCTCCCTTAGTGGCTACCCTAGGTACATATCTAGTGAAGAGACCCACTAGATACTAGGTAGTATTCATGCACACGATTTTGTACATAAGTACAGCCAAGAAATACTATCTCCACGAATCAGTGCGCAGCCAACCCAACGCGGCTCTATAAGGAGAGACATGATCCCTCATTCTCAAACCCAATACATATCTCACTCAAGAATTTTGTAACCTCTGTATTCGTCTTCTCAACCCCTGAGAATCATCGAACAAAACCACTGAAGAATAATCAAGATGTGGGAACAGCAAGGCGGTTGCGAGCTATTTACACAGAGTTTCCGTAAAAAGTTACTAGATTTTTAAACGCATATCGTTCTTTAGCATTGAAAGCTAAAAGCTGGAAACTTTTTTAAACGAAAGCTAAGCTCAAATTTTTTTGAAACACTAGTTATAGCATATTAAAATATTATTTTTTCCCAAAGTTATAGCATAATAAAAATTCAACCGAATTTCAACTTTCATTAATTATTATTATTAATTAATGTTTTAAAAAGAAAATTCTGGTTCAATCTTTATTACACTATAACTTTGAGCAAAAATAATATTTTGATATGCTATAACTACTATTTCGAAAAGATTCAAGCTCAGCTTTAATTTAAAAAAAGTTTTAAGCTTACAGTTATCAATGCCTAAGAGCTATAAGTGTTTAGAAATCTAGTAACTTTTTTAGTGATTTTCTTTAATTGCCTGTAACTATAGAAATACTAAACGTTTGTGACTATAACTTTAGCTTTTTCCATATTTCGTCATCTGAAAACTTATCCCGAAGTTTGAGCAAAATCCGTGACCCGGAGGTGTGACACTCTCTTAGTAAGTAAATAAACATTAAAACCAATATAAATCGCAAAACATTCAAAATTTCTTTTTTGTTCGGCCAAAACGTTTACAAGCTTCTTTTAATACTTGTGACGTAGTCTCCATTCATCGATCGCTATGATTGGCCAAGAGACAGCTGCAGCCCCGGATAAATCCCTGCTAGCGGCCATTATTTTCAATTTGCCAAGAAAGAAATTTCTTACAAAAGTAATAAATAAATTGATTATAAAATATTCCTCCTCTCATTTTAAACTAACTTTCATACCGCAGCAAATGTAATTAATTTACGACTAGGTCTTATTAAAACACCATTGGAACTTCAACTACACGAATTTCTCTATCAGTACTTGGAAAATGATTTACAACAATACCCTTTTTCCAAGTATTTCGAAGTATTTGACTATCGACAATCAAGACTAAGTCTCGTATTTTTAACGAATTTTTATCTGACTAGAAGAGTGTCACATCTCCGGATCACGGATTTTGCTCAAACTTCGAGATGAATTTTCAGATGACAAAATATGGAAAAAGCTAAAGTTATAGTCACAAACGTTTAGTATTTCTATAGTTACAGGCAATTAAAGAAAATCACTAAAAAAGTTACTAGATTTCTAAACACTTATAGCTCTTAGGCATTGATAACTGTAAGCTTGAAACTTTTTTTAAATTAAAGCTGAGCTTGAATCTTTTCGAAATAGTAGTTATAGCATATCAAAATATTATTTTTTCTCAAAGTTATAGTGTAATAAAGATTGAACCTGAATTTTCTTTGTAAAACATTGATTAATAATAAAAGCTAAAATCAGGTCCAATCTTTATTACGCTATAGCTTTGGAAAAAAATAATATTTTGATATGCTATAACTACTATTTCGAAAAGATTTAAGCTCAGCTTTAATTTAAAAAAAGTTTCAAGCTTACAGTTATCAATGCCTAAGAGCTATAAGTGTTTAGAAATCTAGTAACTTTTTTAGTGATTTTCTTTAATTGCCTGTAACTATAGAAATACTAAACGTTTGTGACTATAACTTTAGCTTTTTCCATATTTTGTCATCTGAAAACTCATCTCGAAGTTTGAACAAAATCCACGATCCAGAGATGTAACATTCTCCTAGTGAGTTAAACCATTTTTTGCGAGGTAAGAATGTAGGTAAGTACTTTCGCAACCACTTACGCCAAAAGGCATCAGCAAAATGTTGTTCTAATCGCCACTGCTTCCTTAAACATAAGGTTTGCATGTCATATCGTGCTAAATTAACTAACCCAGAAAACGATCCTAATAAAAAATGATTTGGAGTAAGTGCTTCGTTATCGCGGATCCGGAGAAACATGCGTTAAAGGTCTTGAATTGACCGAATGCTCTACTTCAGCTTAAATAGTTAAAAGAGTTTCTTCTTTTGGTGCGTGTTCTTTCAAAATCGAAAACAGAGATTCTTTAACAGATCCCATTACCATTCCCATGCTCCTCCCATATGAGATGCTGTAGGTGGATTAAAAGATTGTTTGGATTACAAGTTGGTTTTTCTTTATTCATCCATTTTAAAGCTTCTTTTATTTCATGACTTGCACACAGAAAATTTGAACCATTATCGCTGAACAATATACACGGGGAACCTCGTCTAGCTGCCAAACGTGAGATTGCCATAATTGCTGAGTCTGAACTTAAAGAGTGAGCTAACTCAATATGTATCGCTCTTACAGTTGAACAGGTGAACAATGCGCCCCAACGCTTTTCTTTTTTACGGCCAATTTTTACTGTGATTGGACCGAAATAATCAAGTTCACAGTAAGTAAAAGGTCGAAATCTGTAACCTAAACGTACGGTCGGAAGACTTGCCATTTTTGGGTTGGGAGAAGAGGTTCGTAAAATTCGACAGATAGAACAATTATTTACCATTGAGCGTAAACATTTTCAAAGACTTAAAATCCAATAATTTTGTCTTAATTCATTAATTATAGTTTCGTGCCTTTTATGAAAAAATCTTTCATGATAATATTTTATTAAGAGTTGCGTCACTAAGCGTTTTATGTCTAATATTACCGGTCGAAAGTTTTCGTAGCAGCCTAGTATGAACTCTACACGACTTCCGACACATAACAATTATTGATTATCTACAAAGGGTTTTAATGAAATAATACGACTATCATGAGGTAAGTTGGATTTACGTTTCAACAATTGGATCTCTTTCGTAAATGAGGACATTTGAATTTCTCGTAACCACAATTTTTCACAACAAGTTTTTATATTTTCTAATTCGTTCAACCTACATTTCCATCGTTCGAATTCTCTGTTGTGTAACTTTTCTTGCATTAAGATACAAGACTCAATGGCAAACGAAGAAATTAGCCCTAACGTATCAAAAATTAACATGATTATGTTTAAAAACTCGCGTTTGCATATTTTTGAGTCCTGTTTAACAATTCTAAAGAAATTTTCTTCTGACTAAAATCGAAAGTTAACATGTCCAAATCTGTTAGCTATTGTAAACCTAATACTCGCTCTTCAGTTTTGTCTATGACTAAATTTATAGAATCGCTTAAAATGTCGTCATCATTTATTGATTTTAAAATACTTGAATCATTGCTGTCCCAGCCATGCATTTTCCAATTAGCGGCGCTATTGATTTTAATAACTTTACCAATGACTTCTTGAGCTTCACGAGCAGAATCATAGCTATCAAGAAAATTGTCCATGTAAGTGTTATTTATTATACTTTCAACTGCCTTAGAATAAATTGATTCAAATTCTTTTGCGTTATTTTTTATAAATAAAGCTGAACAGAGAGATGATTGACACCGAAATAAAGAGAATCATATATTTTTTCGGTTTGATCGATCTATCACTACCCCTCCATAGAAAGCTTTGAGCATCATGATCTTCTAAATGAATTTTAATTTATAAAAACATAACTCTCATGTCTCTTTTAACAGCAACTAATTTCAAATGAAACCTCATAAGAACTCCTAATAAAGAATCCAATAAATCTGGGCCTGCTGATAAAAGATCGTTGAAACTAACAGATTCTGATTTATCAGCAGCATCGAAAACTAAACGAAATTCACCGGGCTTATTCCCGTTTTTAACACCAAAATGCGGAAGGTACCAAGTTCGTCCCGTAGGTAAGTTTTCAGCCTGATCCGCGAAACCTTGCTCAAATAATCAATTCATTTTGAAGTAGTTTATGTCAGCGTATGATTTATCTCGATCAAGCTTGCGTTCTAAAAGACGAAGTCTATTTACAGCGTTCACTCTACAAGAAGAAATAAAACTATCCTCGTTTTTCCATAACAAACCAAGTTCCTTGGATTTGTTGACGCGTTGACTTGTTCGTTCGAATATATTTAACGCTCGCTTTGATTCATGATTTACTACACTGAAAAACTTTTCGTACGAAAACACTATGATGAAAACCAAAAAGTGTTTTGGCACGAACGTATTAATGTTCTACTTTATGAATGTTCGTAGTTATTTAGTACGAAGATCGTAGTGCATGAGCTGTAGTAAACGGTACAAGTAAAACCTCCTGACGCTTAAAGTTAAGGGCTATGAATTTTGTAGAATATATGATTGGTACTAATGTCATATGTATACACTTTGAATTTCAGTACTATGAGCTTTGTAGTAAAACAACACGAAGGTTCGAAGTCAATTTCTGTCTTTGCCTTCGGTACGGGCGGGGACGAGAGCAAAGCGTAGTGTAAAGATAGTCGCAAACCGCAGGATATCTTTGTGATGGAACATGTTTATAGTTCTTCACAATTAAAAAAAAAATTAACTAGTGTTTCTGATTTAACAATAAATAAATTGATTTTGAAAAAAGATGTTTATAATCAATAAATGTACTTTTAATTTTAATATTTTATTATTTAATATGATCACCTGTAATTTGTGCTCAACAAGGTTATAAATGTAAAGATTTTATTCTATTTCAACAATTATTTTTATTCAAAGCTATTAATGAAAACTAAGATAACCAATTTTCAATAGCTTTCTGCCTAGTAAGAAAAAAAATAGATTGTATGTAAAATTTGAAGAAAATCCATTGAGTAGTTTTCGAGATCTAATTAGCAAAATAAATACAATATTTTTTTCAAAATTTTGTAAATGCTCAAAAATTAAAGATACGCAAGGAAAATCAGTTTTCAAAAATTTTCCTTCTTTTGGCAGACGCAAATTATTTCCATGCAAATTTCATAATAAATCTATTAAGAGGAGGTCACGTATCTCTGTCCTTTTCTAATCAAAGAAATGATTTTTTTACAAAAACTAATAAATTTATCAAAAAATGAAGAGAAAGCCGCATCGTGTATCAAAAAAAAAAATATTTTCTTTGATAACAAAAAATTAATTTTATTGCTTCGTTCTCAAGAAAATCTTGAAAAACCAAACTGACCACCCAAAGCTCTATGATTTAAGTTTTTCAAGGTTTTCTTGAAAACGAAACAATAAAATTAATTCTTTCTTATCAAAGAAAATATTACTTTTTTTATTACGAGATGGGGCTTTCGCTTCATTTTTTGCTAAAGTTATTAGTTTCTGTAAAAAACTCAATTCTTTGATTAGAAAAGGACAGAGATACGTGACCTCCTCTTAAGTACTTTACGTAAAAAAAGAGAAAAATCAAAATAATTTTCAAAATTTTTTAAATTTTACCCTCAGAAAATTAGTTTTCAAATTTTGTTTCTCTTTGGACAGTAGCGAATAAATTGTATACAAATTTTAGCATATCTTTTGAATAGTTTACGTAAAATAGAAGGAAAATGGACGATGAAATTTTTTATCAAAATTTTCAAAGTGCACATCGATGCAATGGTTTCTCAATGAGAAAGCAAAACTTATTAAAAAAAGTTATTAATTTTGCTCTTTTTATACACAATTCATTCAAAACCGAGATTTTTCATAAAGCGTTTGATTCGTTTGAAAGAATTTTAAAAATAACTTTTAATATAGTTATAAAAAATGAGGTTTTTTTGTAAGATTTCAAACGAAAAATTTATGACCAAAAAAAGTTTTGTGTTCTTTAAAATAACGGAATAGAAACTGTTTGAAAATTGTTTGAAAATAGTAACATTAACAGTTAAAAGTTCTAGAGAATTATTAAAATAAGGGATACTGACAAAGTAATTTTATACATGCATAAAATATTTGCTTACATGCATATACTATTATCTTTAATAGAATATAACAAATATACCTTTACATCAAATTATTGTTTTGTAAAAACTAAAACCGATAGTATTGTCAAGAAGTTTTAATGTTAATATAATTTATATTTGGAGTGCTGTTACCACCTCGCTATGATTCAAAACCAATGTCCTCCCCTGTTGAATGCTCCCCAGGCTGTTAATGTTCCTTTGGACCATTGCTCACTTTGCATTGAAAAATATTTTAAAAAGTTGTATTCGTTAATATTTTTTATTAAATCTAATTAATATCTGGTAAAATACTATGAATTTTAATTATAAACAATGTTACGTATTGAATTATCAGAAATTTCATGTTTATTTGTTACACTGATTTAGAGTTACCATTTGTGTAATTTTAAGTTATTAAAAGAATGATAAATAATAAAAACTATCAATCACTAAAACTGAATCAATATGATTAAAATTTATTGTATATAAATGTGATTAATTTATAAAAAAATTAATTTTAATCTAATTACTTAAAATACATTTAATTGTAAATAGTAAAATTAAATATTAAAGTTTAATATCATAAAATTAATGGAAAAGTTAAATTATTTTTTATAAAAATTAAAATTATTATATATTTTTTAGATTATTTTGCTTTTTTTTATTATCAGAAAAACAAATTGTAAGTGGACTTATACAAATAATTTCTTTAAATAAATCTTTTTTTTTTAAATAATTGATGTATCAACGAACCTGCTAACTGTTTTAAATGAAAATAATTACATTGATTCAATCATACGAATCATTCCTTCAACTTCAGCAAGAACCAAATTTTATTCGCTTAGCAGCATGAAATATAATAACAGTAACATCTTCAAAGCAATGAATCCACTTTTTTTGTTTAGAACATTAACCACTAACAAGGAGAGGTCCCCACCTCCAGGAAACGGATTTGGCTGAAACTGCAAGATATGATTTTTTGATAAAAAAAATCAACCCGTGTTTTTTCGTTTCGTTGAATAGGCCTCCTAGACAAAAATATAGACATTTTTTCGAAAATATAGTAAAAAGGAGCCTTTATAAGAACTAGAATATCTAAACAACTAAGACTCTTAGGAAAAAATATATGAAAAATGAAATAAATTGCAAATTAAATGCTTTAATTTGAGGCTGATTCCATTTCAAATCGAACAGTCAGTATACACTCAAGTCACCAATTACTGCGCTAATGGAGTATGTTATTCTACCCTAAAAATAAGGGTATACGTATTTTTTTATTTTGCTGAAATATCAAAATTGCATCAGATATGCACTTTTGAAAATTGCATACGAAAACTAAATGTTAAAACTGAAAATGTTGAGAATAAATTTAGAGGGCTATCGTTTTACCAATTTTCAATGAATTTTGGTAAACCTTATTTTGTTTTATTATGTTTTAAGCCCTCTTTAATTCAGTGCAAGAAATTTCAAAAAAGACTAAAAAATGACTAAGATATCTGCATTTTACCAAAAAATGCACTTTTTATGCACATGCATTTTTCTCGAAAAACCCATTTTTTTTTGCTGGAATTTTTTGTGCTCATAGAGGACCAAATTACCTATCTAATGATACTTGGTTGATCTAGTACTTATTTGTTTGAAGCGAGAAAAAAAATCCACAAATTTTATTGGTGAAAAATTTTTGTATATACGTTCGAAAGTCTTAAGCAATGTTCATTCCAACGCTGTCGCATGCTTCGCTCATTATTTGTTTACCTTTGTATGTATGTATATATCACAAATAGTGATATATATATATATATATATATATATATATATATATATATACGAAAATTCGTAATATAAAAATAAATATTAAAAAATGGAAAATAATAATTCTATTCGTGTATATCTATATTATGTATGTTTCGATGTACAGACAATAGGAGGCTCATTCGCGGACAAATACATCGCGTAACCAAAACAGCATATTAGAATTGTTATATACAAGCTAGTTATTCTTACGTCTGCTTTGAAAGGTACTTTTCGGACTTGTGAAAAAGTAAACAAAACTCTGCAATTACGATGTCCGAAATTCACTCTTCTACAAGAATTCGATGTCCCGATTTTTTTCAAATGCATAAGAAGGTAGTTTATAAAAGCACAAATTTACGTTTTAGACCGTTGGAAGATTTGGCCATTAATTTGGCACAGCTTTATCCAGATTTAAAGATACTGCCCTCTACTAATGTATGCAAAAATTGCCATGAACGCATATCAAAAATGATTTTAAGTGATCTTGAATCTACATCTGAAAATGAAATCACTGAACTTTTTAGCGGAAAACATGATGATTTAATCCCCAAGACACCCGAACGAATACAGGAATTCAACGAGAGTATTAATACAATTTTACCTCAATGCGTCTCGCCGCTAAAAAGAAAAACTGCAATACCTAAAAATTTAACAGAAAATTACGTATCTAAAAAGAAAAAATCTTTAATTTCAGCTTTTTCTGCTACTGTCGGAAGTAAATTAGAAGATGCGTATGGCATTTCAGTTGAATCAATAGAATCGGACAAAAGTTCGACTGAAAACTATTGGAACGAATTTGTAGAAAATTTTAAATCGGCTTTAGAAAAATGTTCTTCTGTTTCGGAGAAAATAAAACTTCTAACTCTACTACCTTCAAAATTAAGCAAAATAAAAATTTGCTCACTATTCCCGCATATAAGCGAGTATATGATAAATAAATCAAGAAATCTCGTGAAAAATAAAGGAGTTTATTCGGAGCCAGATTCATATACTGGTCATCCTATTGATGAAAATACAAAAAATATCGCTATGGAATATTTTTTAAATGATGATTTTAATTGTAGTAGACAAAGTCCAAATAAATCTGATGTTGTTACTGTTAAAGTTAATAATACAAAAACTAAAAAAGTTAAACGGTTTCTTACTCGAAGCTTAAAAGAAACATATAGTCAATTAAGACAAGAAAATCCAAACTTACAAATAGAAAAATCGAAATTCTATAGTCTAAGACCAAGTTTCGTCTTAACAAGCCCTGTGAAGGAAACTTGTCTTTGTGTACATTGCAAAAATTTTGAACTGTTTCTTACAAGTTTAATTCGTTTTAAAGGCGATAATAATTCTGAATTAGATTTAATTCGTTCAGAAATAAGTAACGCAGTGTTGTGTTCTGAACCATCTGATTCGTGTTTCTTGCAAGAATGCAATTATTGCCCCGGTATTGAGGGTATCACATTAAAATTGTTAAAACTGAAAGAAAATCGTGAAGATGAAGATACGTTTGCTTTGTGGGATAATGGTAATCTTATCAAACAAACAGTAAGCTTATCAGTATTTAAAGAAAAATTTTCAATCTGCGCACTAAAAGCAAGTACTCACGTATACATAAAAAATATTCAACGTGAAGCTATAAAAAAAGAAAAAGAAGAAGGTAAAGCTGATCCTACTAAGTTAATTATCCTTGTTGATTTTGCAGAAAATTGGTCTGTAATAAATAATAAAGCGGTTCAGGGAAATCATTGGGTAAATAACCAAATTTCTATTTTTACTGCAGTCTGTTACCAAGGAGAGATAACGCAAACCTTTGCGATCGTTAGTGACGACAAAAAGCATGATACTGCATATGCGCTATTAGCAATAAATAAAATTATCGATCTTATGAAAAATGATTTAGTTACTAAAGTCACTATTATATCAGATGGAGCTGCAAGCCAATTTAAAAATCGTTTCCAGCTACATGAATTCAAACATTTTTCTTATCAAATGAAATGGTTATTTTCTGCGACTGGTCATAGGAAAGGAGCCGTTGATGGAATAGGTGGGCTTCTAAAGCATTATGCTACTTCACATAACTTAAAAAGAGTTCATGAAGAATCGATACAAAATGCTGACGATTTTATAAATTGGGTTCAAAAGTACACCAGTGCAATCAAAATCATATTATTACCAATAAATGAGATTGAAAAATTTAGAAAAGTAAAAAATATTGAATGGAGTACAGTTCCTAAATATAATGGGATTCAAAAAAGTCATATGTGGTTAAAACAACTTGGGGAATTGAAATCGCATATATTTGTTGGCAGAACAGCTATACATGCACTGACTAAAGTGAAAGAAGAGAAAAAAAAAGTCAAACGTCGTAAGGCTACACTTAGAACTAAAAATAATAAGTGCAAAAATAAAAAAAAGTAATTATTTATAATTATATTTTTGACGCATCCCAACAGTGAGAGGCAAGGGGAACTCACTTTAAAAAAGCACCCTGAAGGAAACAGAAACCTTCTACGTCCACGTCGTTGTTCCTGGGTAATGCTAAAAAAAGGATAGTGTTTAAATCTACTTTGCTTAAAATTTCCGAACGTATATACAAAAATTTTTTACCAATAAAATTTGTGAATTTTTTTTCTCGCTTCAAACAAATAAGTACGGGATCAACAAAGTACCATTAGATAGGTAATTTGGTCCTCTATGAGCACAAAAAATTTCAGCAAAAAAAAAAAATGGATTTTTCGAGAAAAATGCATGTGCATAAAAAGTGCATTTTTTGGTAAAATGCACATATCTTAGTCATTTTTTAGTCTTTTTTGAAATTTCTTGCACTGAATTAAAGAGGGCTTAAAACATAATAAAACAAAATAAGGTTTACCAAAATTCATTGAAAATTGGTAAAACGATAGCCCTCTAAATTTATTCTCAACATTTTCAGTTTTAACATTTAGTTTTCGTATGCAATTTTCAAAAGTGCATATCTGATGCAATTTTGATATTTCAGCAAAATAAAAAAATACGTATACCCTTATTTTTAGGGTAGAATAACATACTCCATTAGCGCAGTAATTGGTGACTTGAGTGTATACTGACTGTTCGATTTGAAATGGAATCAGCCTTAAGCTCTGTTACATTAAAAAAGATTTAATGGTTCAAAAGTTATGCTTTATTGAAAATTACTACATATTTTTTAATTTTTTAAGCATATAAAAAATCAATTTTTACGCTATTTCATTAGCCTATTTTAATTACCTGTAACTTTTGAACCACTAAAGCTTTTTTAATGCAACAAAGATCAAATCAAAGCATTTGATTTACACTTGATTTCATCTTTTATGTATTTTTTTGTAAGAGTCTTATAAAGGCTTCATTTTACTATATATTCGAAAAAATGTCTATATTTTTGTCCAGGAGGCCTATTCGACAAAAAGAAAAAACACGGGTTAATTTTTTTTCATCAAAAAATCATATCTTGCAGTTTCAGCCGAATCCATTTTCCGGAGGTGGGGGACCTTTCCTTGTAAGATTTAACATCTTAAATTGCAGTCCATTGAAAGTAAAACGTGTTTCCACAATTTTAGTAGTTCTAATTGTGGTATATATAACATTTGATTGAATTCGAAAGTGCTTTAATTAAGTAATACCATCTAATGCATGTAAATAATAAACTGCAGAATCATTTAATTCATATTCTTAGATATGTGTTAGCAATATGGAACCCCAGCATCAATGGTAAACTTTTCATTGAATGTACTAACTCATTATTGAACTTTCTTTCTTCAATAGATGTTGCTATTGTAACAAGCTGTCTAGCAACATCAACTCTACTAAAATCTGCAGAATTTATTTTTAACTGTCACATGACTTGTATTATTGTCATCAAATATTGAATGGTATTACTGTGTACAACTACCTTATATTGTTTGCATTCTTCTTGATTATAGCCAGTTTAATTAATTATTTTTATTTCTTTTGCAATTGTAGATTTGCCAGATTCTTCAATCTCAAGTAGAAATAATTTAACTTCATTGACAAACTTTTCTTTATTAGTATGAAGTCCTTTATCAATCTTCTTTGATCTTTCAACTGCAACTTTTTGATCATGAGAATTTGCTACATAGGCCATTTTTTCGCTAGCCTTGTTTTTTATCTTCTCTACGAGTAGGTTTGTTTATTAGAATTTTTCATTAAAACCTGTACCCACACTTGTAACTGAAAATCGATAGTAGTAACAAGTTTATCAAACATTCTTTTGGCAAGATTACCATTCTTTTTATTTTAATTTAAAAGTAATAGCAACTAACCGAAAATGTGTTGCTAAAGATAACTCTTGATATAAAATTTCTTTACTGTTTTTAGCTTCTGACAATACTTTTGAATCAGCGTGTAGGTGTGGTGATCATTTATCAACTATGAGAGTATTTCAATAAGAACTGGAAAGTATTATATTAATCTTGTCCATTGTCTACATAGATCTTTGAAACTGCTGGATGTAAATTCTCTTTTAAAATAAGAGTGAACCAATAGAATCATTTCAAAATAATATTCGAAGAGTTGGTAAGGTATAAACAATCCTTTATACCTGGCTCAGAACAGAAATCCAATATACATGAATTTAATTTATCACCAAGGTAGACTGAAGTTTATAAATACGAACGTTTCAATAAAAATACTATTATAATCACGTTTGTAGGTTAAATTTTGATAATTCTATCTATATCTTGTTCATAAGGAGGCTACTTACTGATAGTCAAGGCAACAATAAGTTTTTGATCATATTCACAAACTATTTTAAATTTGTTCCATCATTGCCAAATTCGTATTCGTTCTTGTTGTCAACACACTCGTACTACCGGTATCCGCCACCGCATAGAATAGCCGATCACAAGAAGCATTTACCTCCTTTGTTTTATCATACAAAAAATACAGGTTATATTGTTTTATTTTTTTACAAATTGCTTATATTTTTATTACGCGTGCACGTAAAAATGCGGTTAAATTTGTTTATTGATTAAAGAACGAACTCGGAAAGTAGATTACTATGACGGGATGTTGCGCGAATTAGTTTTCCCCTCTCTTTCTCGTTTCAAAATTTCGTTACCTCTGCATTTGTTGCATTTAATACATCATATCACATGAGGGAAAGAGAAAAGATACGAGTGATTTTAGATTAAATATTCCTTATATTTACGCATTTATCATTCACTCGCGCACAATGCAGAAACCACGAAACAACTAGCCGTTTTATTTGACGCACAAACAACACAAGCTCTTTTTTTTAGTGAATAGATGCTGTAAAATTTTTATTATATTTTGATATATATATTTTATGAAATTAGGTATATATTCAATATAAACTGTATATTAATAAAGTATTTAACATTACAAATAAAAGACTCAACTGAAATTAAGATCGAGTAGAAAGTTCAATTGAGAGAAGAGAGAGAGCGAGGCTGATCGTGACCTATTTATATCACGTCATCTGATATACAGTGTCTCAATAACTAAGAACTTCTTGCCATTTTCCCAATTGATAACTAGATTACGGCGCGTAATTTAAACAGATCCACGTGCTGGAGCGCGTGCTCGTTACAATTTCCCCTCTTTTCGAAAGGGTAAATGCAATTTGAACTTTCGAAAAACAATATTATACACATATGATACTTATTTCTAATGAGTTATATGATTAATCGCCACTTACTTCTATTTTACATAAAAATTGTTTTCATACTAAAATGATTGTGTTCTCATTGAGTTTATTAAAGAAAGATGGCTAAAATGCCACTGCACTTTATCATACATTTTTTTTTTCTACAAGAGATTGCGCGCACAATTACAATTTTTTTTATTCTTACCTAAAATTTATATACATATATACATAAAAGAAACAATGCCATTCATACCAAATAACCTCTCTTGCAGCATGATATCCTAATATTAACTACAATTAAATCACATGACCGCGTAAACCGAAAAATGGTCCATCGAAGAATACGCCTAAAGAACAGACCATCTTCCCATTCACGCAAATCATATTCACAATTACCACTCAACATCAGGTGTGCAAGTTAAGAAGAAATTCCATCAATAGCCTATTTCTCTCTATTCCTTATCCTACGTTATGACATATTTACATCTTACATTACTACATTCATGCACTATATACATACATACAACTAGACTATTAGTCGCATCGTCATCATATTTTATTTCTTTTTACTAATAGACATCAACTAACCACAAAGATACAAATTTTATTTTTATTTTTAGGATCAAACTTTTTCGCTTTCATAATATTTTCTAAGATTAGTGCGATTGTAAGTGCCCTTAACTTGGCTTTCATCATTACATTGACTTAATACAAACGCGTTATTCCCGAGAGCTTGAACGACTCTATACGGTCCCTGGTATAGCGGGTAAAACTTATGAGTGGCTCTATCATTAGCATTCGATGAATGACGTACTCGAAGAAGCACTAGATCACCTACCTCTATCAGTACTCTTGAAATCGTTTTTTGTTGTTTACATCTGGTCTCGTAACTTTTCTTTAAATTTTCCTGTACTCGACTAATAATATCAACATGAGGTGTTGCTTTAAACGGTGGATACTGAACCATTTTTAAAATTTCGTCGTCATCGTGTCGAGTTCCAAAATTAGCCTCTTCTGGGGTAAATCCTGTACTATGATGAACTGTTATGTTTAATATTTTCTCTATATCTGGTAGATAATTCACCCATGCAGTATGCCGTTCTGGACATGTGGTTCTAAAGAGACGACCAAGTTCACGCATTACTCTTTCTGTTGGATTAGATTGCGGGTATCTAACTGAACTAAATAAAACACGAATTCCCTGTGACTCTAGCGTTGTTTTCCAATTTGGCGAAGTAAATTGACTGCCGTGGTCTCTGAGTATTTTCTCAGGCTTGCCACACCGTGGGATATATTTATCAATAATTTTTTTTAAACTAACTGCTGTTGTAGCACGCTTTAAAGCATACAAACAGGTGTACTTAGAAAATGCATCAGTAATAACTAATATATATTGCATTCCTGCACGAGCAGGAGGAAGCAGGCCGTAAAAGTCTAAGGTTGCAAGTTCGCTAGGCTTATGCGCACTTACCCATGCAAACTCCCCCTCCATCGCAAATGTGGGATATTTCACTCGTTGACATATGTCACATTTTGCTATGAAACTTTTAACTTCTGCTCGCATTTTCTTCCAGTAATAATACTGACAAAGATATTTTAGTGTTTTGAATACACCTGGATGGCCTAGTTTCTCGTGCGTATTTTTAATGACTATTTTCGTTAAATTTTGCGGTATTACTAATCTTCAATTTTCTGACTTATTGTCTTTTTGAAACAGTGTTTTTATAAATTTGAAAATTTTGAATTTTATTGTTATTCTTTACCTCTTCGAAAATACATCTTAAGAAGGGGCCGAACCATCTGTCTTTGTCTAATAGCGTTTTTCATCATTTATGTAAACACTGTCCGGTATAACAAGAAAAAAATAGCAGCCCCCGCTAGATATTAGTATAATAAGTAAATTTTGTAATAACATCCAAATTTTTTCACTGCGTAGTTTTTGAATAATTAGAGATCTACCAAAAGAAGATAGGTTATATTCTAGATTGCTAGTAGGTCTCTAATTAGTCAAAAACTATGCGGTAAAAAATTTAGTTGTTATTACGAAATTTACAAATTATTCTAATATCTAGCGGGGGCTGCTATTTTTTTCTTGTTATACCGGATAGTGTTTACATAAATGATGAAAAATGCTATTAGACAAAGACAGTTCGGCCCCTTCTTAAACCTTTATCTTGAATCTCTTGAGTACCAATCATGCGAAATATTTCCCTGTCAAGTTTTTCGGCCTTCAAGAGTGATATTTGATGGTTCTTCCTTTCCGAATTCTGGCAAGATGCATCTCTGAATGGTTGCTATTAGATATTTATTTTCATTTTCTGTGACAAATTTCCCCTTTGAGTTCCTACTTAAAAAATCTGCGAATATATTCTCCTCCCCTTTACAGTATGCGATCTTAAAAGAATATTGCTGCAGCAGCAAACTCCAACGCATCAGTCTTGCATTTTGAAAATTCGTTGATTCTAAAAACGTTAAGGCTTTATGTTCTGTTATAAGCTCGCATTACGAACATCTTAGCTCGCATTGCCAAGCATCTCGATACTACAGAAATCAGACATTTATCGCTTTTATCGTTAATTTGATATAACACCGCGCCTACGCCATGATCGCTTGCATCAGATTGAATTTTATACTGCGCGCCCGGTATTATATGACTCAGACTTACGTGATTCAAGAAATGTTCTTTTAATGTTTGAAAAGCTTCTGCTTCTATTTGAGTCCATTTCCAGTTTGTATCTTTTTTCAATAATTCTCTTAATGGATCCCGACTATGAGTGATAATGAATTGTCGATAGTAATTACATATTCCTAAAAAGCTTTGCAGTTGCGTCTTGTTCTTTGGTTGCTCGAAATCACGAATATCTTTGAGTCTATCTGGATGAGGAGTTATACCCGCAGGTGAGAGAATGAATCCCAAGAAACTTATACTTCTCTGGAAAAAGATACACTTTTCAAAATTCAATGTAAAGTTGTTTTTTATTAATCTTTCGAAAATTGCCTTTAGTAGATTAATGTACTCTTGAAATGTTTTGTATCCTATCAACAAATCATCTATGTACATTGCCATTTCTTTGATCATTGCAATCTCCGCTAATGCATTCTTTAACACACGAATGAATCCTGCTCCCGCAGTTCTAATTCCAAAAGGTATTCTCTTATACTGGTACTGAGTGTTATTAAATAGAAATGCAGTCAATTTGCGCGATTCTTTTTGTAATTGAATCTGCTAATAGCCATGTGATAAATCTATTTTCGAAAAATATTGTGCTCTTTGATATTTTTGTAGTAATTAGCTAATTAAAGGTGGTGATTCCAAATCGTTTTCAATAACCTTATTTAATTGTCTTGCATCCAAACACGCTCTTACCCTTCCATTAGCTTTTTTTACTATGCGAATCGGATTACAAAATGGGCTAGCGGCTTTTTCTATTATATCTAAACGAAGCATCTCGTCGATAGCCTTCATGACTTCATCACGAAGAGCAAATGAGACTGGATAATTTCGCTTTACGACGGGCTTGTCAGATGTTAATTTCAAACAATGTTGATAACCTATCGCTGATCCTTGTTTTTCCATAAAAACTGTTCTATTTTTCCATAGACAATTAAAAAAAATCTCCTTCTGCGATTCATCAAGTTCTGTTAGCTTACGCGCAGTCGTTCGGAATTCCTCGCGCAAGCTTTGCTCTATTTGATTGTTCTCATTTATGTTGTTTTTACTATTTATTGCACTATTATCATCGTACATTGCATTCACTGTCACTTCATTACACACGTTTTCATTGAATATTTGTTTTTCCGTATCATAAACTATCTCGTATTCACAAACTTTTATATTATTACTTATTATTTTTTTATTATTATTTACTTCACTTTCACTCACACTATTTCTTGAATCATAATTTTTTTCATGTTAATATTGTTTTTATTTTTTACTTTATGATTATTATTTTCCTGATTAATAATTTCAACATCATTTTCATCATCCTTTTCATCATCATATGTTTCATTTTCTATTATTCTATTAGTATTTATCATATCATCATAACTTTTCACTTCACTATTACCATTATCATTATTTACTTCATTATAAACATCATTTGTGTTAATACACTCACTTTTATTATTATTATTCACCAATTCATTATTTTTTTCATTACTTATCATATTCACACTTTTTTCATTAACTATCATATTCACACTTTTTTCATTATTTATATCATCTGATTTTTTATTATTATCTATAAGATTATATTTACAATCATCTTCTTTAATCACGAAAACGTATGTGACATCGTCTTTTTTTATTTGAGCAAGCTTACCCGAAGCACCTCGCTCGAACAGAACTGAATCCCTGCTTAAAATCTTGTTATTAATGGCTATTTTACCCAATTTATAATTTAAATTTAAAGAATTCTTCCAGTGCCAATCATCACCCAAAATCATATCAGCCACCAAATGTGGTATTATTAAAAATGAATGCGCGCCACGATAACCCTTAATTTCAAATTCAATCCAGATTTGTCGTTTTATTTGCGTAGATTTTTTTCCAATGGCTACACTGAAAGAACTTTTTGTATACTGCATGCCGAAGTGTGAGTGCGCAGTATACTACAAGCGTGCGCAGTACGCTTGAAAACTTTTGGTAAATAGAAATAAAGTGTTAGCGTTTTGAAAGCCACCGACCGTGCGCGCGCAGCTCGTTGGGATTCAAAACGCCAACATTTCTCTTGCTGTTTACCGCTGAGTATGAGCGGACTGCACACCTCCCCTCTTAGCAGGCAGTCCGCTAAGACTTCTATCAGTGTACAGAGACTATAGTGTTGTTTACCGGAAGTTCTTCAAAGTAATTTTCTTTAATTATTTTCTTATAAAAATTTTCTGATATGCACGTAATATAACTACCAGAATCGACAAGAGCCCAAACTATTTCTTTTTTATTTACATTGATGATTTCAATCTTTACGTGTGGACACCGCGGTCTTTCATACCTTTTTTTTAACTCTTTTAGGTCCTTTTCTCCATTAATAATGTCATTTTGCAAATCATTAATTAAATCAAAATCATCACGGCACGGTGATGGACCCTGACTCATCGCGTCGATTATCGGTTTAAATTACTCGAATTATTATTACTATTATTAGGCATCGATATATTACTAGGCGGTGGATATCGTGTATCAGGCATATGAAACGGTTTGTGATCATTTCTATAATTCCTAAATGGTGGATATCTTTTATTTCTATTGTAATTACGTTGATTCCAACCGTTTCTATTATTATAAAAATTCCTGTTATCTCGAAAAGGTTCATTGTGCGTCTGCATTTGTCTTATTTGCATATTTTGTTGGTTATAACCTTTATTTTTAAATTGATTTTCTTTATACACACTGTCGAGCTGCGCTATCGCTTGTACAACCGCACTGGTATCCGCGCAATTAACTGTACTTAAATTTTCTTTAATTTTAAACGGAAGTTGCTGTATAATGTTATAGTTTCTTTTATATTCAGATACTTTTGGCTTGAAGAATTCCGATTCTCTCAATTGCTCATAAAAATAAGACTGGAGCGAACCGTCATTGTAATCATATCGCCGCGCATGCCATCTATTTTCTACTTTTACACGAATTGGCACTGAATAAAATTCTGCAAGAAATTCTTCTTTAAACTGTTGAAATGTACTAATATTAGTTCCTCTATATCCTATCCAAATACGAGCTTTTCCTTCTAATGCATGTTCAGCCATCATTAATTTTTTTGATTCTACGTTAATATTTTTTACCCGAAAATAACGCTCGAGCTCCTCTAATAACAATCGCGGATTTCTTTCTAATTCGTCAGAAAATTTCGGAATTTTAATTTCAATATTGTTACCACTAACTGCACTTACAATCTCACCGATCTGTTGTACGCTAAAATTTTCGTTATTTTCCCTGTTGTTTTGTCTAACTATATTTGTGCGAATACGCTCGTCATAATTTAAATTTTGATTTAATCGCTTTAAGAGACCCTGTAATTCGCGATGTTGACGCATTATCGTTTCGGTTACTTCGTCATACCTTACTTGTGTTTGTGTGTTGCGTGTCTCATTTCCTTCTCGTTCGCACCGCTGTCGTTCCCTCTCTTTTTCTTCGGCCGCGCGTCTCTGTTGTTCGGCATTATCTGCGAGCTGTCCATCTCGCTCATCTCCATTGCCTTGACTTGCGTGTATTATGGCTTGAATATCACCATCCTTCCCACTTTGTAACTGATCTCTTTCTATTTGCTGCGCCACTGCCAATCTTTGGGCCTCTGCTTGGGCCTACGTTGTTCCTCGTCACTAAGCATGATTTTATTTTGAAATTTTTTTGAATTAGTTAATGTTTTATTGAAGTTTAAATTATTATATTTTTGTTTTGACACGCGTCCCGATTTCGTTATAATTTTATGTTTATTCATTCACCAATTTATGCAACTATAATCTTATTATTGTTTTTTGATTAACACTTAATGGAAGCAAGTGTTACAAAAAAAAACTATTACAACGCATAAATATCAGTTATCTTTAGTAAAATATTTTTAATTCAATTTAGTGTTCCATTTATGATCAAATATTCTCAGTTTAATTTTCAATTCTATTTACAGTGAACTGTTTTTTTTTTTATTCAATTCAATATTTATCCTGCATGTCTTTGCTTTTATCGCCATCAACAAAAAAAAACTTGTTTCACGCCGACATTTATTACCATCTCAAAATTATTTTGCTAACGACCTTCCAATTTCGATCTTTTGTTACAATACACTTGATGGTCAATGCGTCTAAATGATTTATTCTCTTTATATTTTGTTTCTTTAATTATATCTAGTCAGACACATTCACCCCCAATGTCTATGTATACTTCACTGTTACTACTGTTCGTCTTGTCTCGCTGTTTTGTTTTTGTAGTCATAAATCAATTTAAGTATTTATTACATTATATACATTCCCAATCTATAGCTTTAAAGAATTTGTGATTTTACAGTTTTAACTTTTAGAATTTTAATCTTGAACAATTTGTGATTTTTTCTTTTTTTAATACTTATGCTACCTTTATACAAATTTTATTGAGATAAATAACTATACTATAGTATAATATATTCGTCACAACTTGTTCAACTTTTCAAAAGCCACAAAAAGAACACGGAAAAAAGTTTTCACCGGTAAAACTAATGCTAAATTCGATTAGATGTTTAAATTCCAATGCTAGTGTGTTCTAAAGTAATGAATGGCATTAATTTTTTTCGCTCTATTGACAGCACAAATAAAATTCATACCAGTGTAGTATTTTTTAGTGCTATAAATATTTATTTTCGATAACTGACGCGTGAATTTACAGTGCCACCTTTGGCACGGTTTTTTCGGGTGCCGAGCACGTTAAATAACGGCGCTGGTGTATGTTTGTGTATACGAATTTTCGATTGTAGCAGTGTGCACGATTGTGAAGTTTTACACAAAAGTTTTTCTATTTATTGCATAGGAAATAAAATTGCCAAATGGATAATTTTATACAAAAAATATTAAATGAGTGGAATCTCACTGAATTAACAAATCTTTTCAAGTGTAAATATAAATTACCTTAAATAAATGATACTTTATTTTCGTTGATATATATACATCAAAAGTTTCTAACCTAAAAATATTAGGCTACTGAAATTTATTATGATCAGATTAGATTTGATAAAAAAAAGTTATAAGTATAATAATTAAGAATTGTAATTACATAATTCATGTGTAATCATATCATTATAATTAACAAAACGTATTGCTGCATGTTTATACACTGATATATGCACTAAATATTCAATATTATAGTAAAAATAAATTTTAAAAATTACAGAGTAGTTTATTATGTTATGAAGTTTCAATTTTATATTTCTATACATTTAGAATTTATAATTTTACATGAAAGTATGTGTAATCATTAATTATAATTTATAAAAGGTGCATGTCTAAAGCGTTTACTGTTTTTCAGAGTTGCTCAGAAATATTAAATTTTATTGTTAAGTTTATCATGTAAAGCACAAATCTTCAGCTTTATTTTGAGTACTGCTTCTCTATGTTACTTTTATAAGAAGTTACATAAAAAAAATGAGAAAAAATTGCAAGTTCGTTTCGACCAGTTTTCACGTATAATTTCGTACTAAAATAACTAAATAACTTTTCTTGAAAAAGAAATCTTGTTGAACTTTGAACATAAAACTCTGTCATTATGTTTTCACAGACATGTATATATATATATATATACATACATACATACATGTATAAATAAATAAAATATAACTGACTTGAAAGATTATTTATGATAGCAATAAGTTGATTTTGTGAAAAAACTGATACCATGCATTAAGAATTTCTCTGTTAATGCGCAGAACTGAAATTTTGATGTTGGCACTGGAAAAACCCGTGCTAGTCATTGAAAATCAATGTGCTGGACCTTAGAAGGTAAAATAGTAAAACTAGCATTGATTAAAATGATACTGTCATGGTTTTTTTCATTATAAAACGCGCAATTTTAACCTTCTATTATTTAGCACTAGTTTTTAAGGTGAAAACTTTTTTCAGTGAAATTTTTCTTTAAACAGCCAGACAACACGACACGTTTTTTTTTTTTTTTTTTTTATATTACTTTATTTTTCCATGCATGAGTTCAACACTGAAAGATACATCCTATCAATGCTTTAAACCCGTTGGATGCCATTGTAAAATTTTTATTATATTTTGATATATATATTTTATGAAATTAGGTATATATTCAATATAAACTGTATATTAATAAAGTATTTAACATTACAAATAAAAGACTCAACTGAAATTGAGATCGAGTAGAAAGTTCAATTTATTATTCTAAATTACAATATAAAATACAACGCGCACATCACAAGCAGCCATTTTATGAATACAAAAATTCTATGAAAGATTAATTTCTTTGCTAAACGCGCGTTACAATTTGACTTTGGATATTAATTTTATAATACAAGTACGCTACCTGTAACATGCTACGTTGGCCCGGCGCCAGCTCATCATCTCCCGTAGCCGTCAACGCAATTCTACATCCAGGAACCGACGCACCGATTCACCAATAGGATAACTTCCTAACTTTTCTTACAATATGCTTTTCTTCCGCTGAAGAACCTGGCTTTACGCCAAGGCTGGGTGCACGTCGTTGAGCCGAGTCCAGGAGCGTCCTCATGCCGCTGAGCCACAGGAGAGAAGAGAGAGAGCGAGGCTGATCGTGACCTATTTATATCGCGTCATCTGATATACAGCGCCTCAATAACTAAGAACTTCTTGCCATTTTCCCAATTAATAACTAGATTACGGCGCGTAATTTAAACAGATTCACGCGCTGGAGCGCGTGCTCGTAACAATGCTGGCTATACATCCTAGCAACGAAGATGTTTATCCTAGGCTTGAATTTATAGTCGAGTCTCAACACTCAGATCCTAACCTTCAGATCTCAGTTTTATTGTTCCGTGTTTCCTATAAACGTAGACATGCTTTATAGAAAACACGGAACAATGAAACTTTGAGATCTGAGAGCTAAGTGTTGAGTGTCGACTATGAATTCGAGCCCTAGGTTAGGCTAGAAGTTATTGTCATTACTCAGTTCTCAGGAGCGCGCAGCCGCCCTAGTTATTTTACGAATTATCATTCATAAAGTACACAGTTTGTATTAATTTTTCATTTTTAAGAGTATACATGTAATGCAGTGGATTTATGACACTTGTACTATAAAATAATATACGATACTTGAGACTTAAGTGGCCCATTGCATGACGTGATTATCGTCCTTGCTTTGCTCGGGTGATAACTTCACGTTATACAATAATGGGCTACTTATATCACATGTATCGTAATATATTATTAAATCAAGAAGATCGTATTTGATTCACAAACGCCATACATTTATTACCAAATGATCAGGATAAAGAATGAAAATTGTCTACGCAATCTTCAACAACTAGTGTTGACCATCGATGCAATATTAGACAGTCCTGATTTACCTAAACATCATGACGAATCTTCTGGTTCATCAAAAACGCTGTATTTGGCCGTTTCATAGAAGATATTTAGTAAGATTAGCTTAAATTTAATTGGAATATTTTGAATAATTTCATAATATATTCCATCCACGCCAGGAGAACTATCTTTTTGTATGAGTTAAGTGCTATGCTAAGTTCAACGAAACTGAAATGTCTAGCGAAGAATTAATTTTGTTGACACTTAGGGATCCAATTACTATCAGTGGCAACCCAAGGTGGACTTAATTTGTCTAAGCATTCTGTTTTTAATATTGTTTGCAAGATTTTGTGTAAATTTTTTGAAACACTTAACTTTTTTGCTTTTGAAAGTGCGCTTGGCTAATGCACAATATCTATTATAATTAATTGCATCTTCTAGATTGCCTGTAAACTCCAACTTTTTAAAAGCTTCACGTTTGAGTCTCTTAATTTTATTGCACTCTTGGTCCCATCAAGGCACAGGATTTGTATTTTTATATGCTTTAGTGTTGTTTTTCCGTTGTGCAGAGCACTAACAGCTTCATTGATAACACTGACAAAGAAACGTATTTTTGGGATAGAGATAATCGTTCATATTTTATGGAAAGAAAATTCTCATATTTTTCTTCTGTATGTTTTTATTTATTCCAGTCTATCTTAACTGAAGAAATTTTAAAACTTTTCTTGCTGTAGTAATGTTTGTTTACATCGACCGTGAGTGTAATTGGGAATTAATTCTGTTCGCTATAGCCATAGTATTCTGATGCGAATATCTATATGTGTGATGGAGTCCGTATTATGTAAAAATAAATTCTTAAGATCAAGAGTATATTCGAGTCTCTTTCCATTTGTGTCTGTGTTGTTGCAATTCCATTTTTTGTTATGTGCATTAATATCTCCTAGCAATATTGAGTTTTGGTTATAATCTGTGGCCTGACCTATTTTATTCTATTCTTCTTGTATAAGAATAGCACCCGGGATTCTGAAGCATGCAATAAAATCTATTGAAGTATTAAAAATAAATTTTTGAAGCGATTCAAGTTTTATAGGGTATTTATTTTTTTCCGGATTGTCTTCAAAATTCATAAATTGTGTGGCGGTTTTACTTTTTTCCCAATTTCTTCTAATGAAGGTTTAATTTGAATTTTCTTTTTCTTTCTTGCGTTGCATACTACGACTTGATAGTTGTCTGCATCAGAGCTAATTAAGTCAGCATTATTAGAGACAGAAGAACCAGAGGTCGAAAACATACGTTTTTGTTTACTTATCGGTTGAGACAAAGCTGGGAATTCATCGTTATTAGTTTGTTTGTGTACTTTCAAATCCTATGATTTTACTTTCACAATTATCTTCGCTTTGACTTTGTGTGTTTTCTCCTATGCTTTCGATGTTCCTAGTTAAATTTAAATTTGTTTCTTGAGTAATTTTATTTACAGTCTTGCAAAATTTAGACAGGTAGCTTGCTTCCTAAAACAAGTAAGTTTTTTCGTTAAAAAATAAATCCAGTAGTTGGTGTTTTCGTACTGTATTTCTAAATTACTTGGAATTTTATCGACATCAGCAGCTTGAACGTACATTTGCCGTCTAAAGCTGAGAATGTGTGTGTACCTAGGTTCATTCATGCCGGCTCTTATTGCATTAATTTGCGAGACAAGAGTGATGTTTAACTTTTCAAGTTCTGCTTCTATGGTGAAATGCAATATCATAGGACACACATTAGATATGATAACTCTTTTAGCTTTAGTTAGGTACGGTCGTAACGTTAAAATATCTTTTCCAACTTTGACTTTGGTATTATCATCTGTAAGTTTGTCAGCTAGTTATTTGCTAGTTAAGTAGAAGCAGATTCTGACGTGCGATATTCTTAATACATAAGTAATGTTTTGGGGGCCTATTAAGCTGCCGAAAGCGATCGTATGTTCATGAACTGTTTTTCCATTTAATGAGTCTAAAATTACAGCTTGCTCTTTATTTATAAAAGTACCTTAATTTACCATTCTTGAAAAAGAAACATTTTGAGAATTATTCGGTTGAGGGTTATGATGGACGTCTCTTCTGCTAGTTTATCGCTAGTGAAAATTCACTAGTACTTTTATAAACTATTGCTTGTTCAATGCTTTGTCTGTAGCACACTGTATACTCAAAACATCCGGTATACGCGAAAGCTGTATCACACTCGCGGAGCTGTGTTTACAAACACGTCCTGCCTCTTCGGTGTCTCGAGAGAATTTTTACATATAAAAAATTACCGTAATTTTTCATATGTAAAAATTTATGTTTTATAGTGATATCTACTGTAACGTTTGTGGCACATTTACTAAATACATAAAAAATAGAGTCACAGGATTGTATAAAAGGCCTGAACCTAGTTTAAATAGTATGCATCATTTGTTACCCATGAACAGCTGTAGAATGACTTTTCAAAAACATCACGAAAAAAATAAAAAATTTCAGAGACAAACCTATAAATATATATATATATATATATATATATATATATATGGTAAGATTCTCTACGTATCCTATAAAAATTTTCAACGTAAAACAATCTTGTTTCAACTAATAAAATCCCAAATACGTTATTTCTGTTTCCAGGATTTTATAGTTCAAAGTTACGTATCAATATCTAATGATACGACATTCTACAATTACATATTTTATAGTTCAAAGTTACGTATCAATATCTAATGATACGACATTCTACAATTACATATTTTATAGTTCAAAGTTACGTATCAATATCTAATGATACGACATTCTACAATTACATATTTTATTTTGAATACTCATGAGTCTAACCTGCGTTGATCATTCCCTAACAGGCATTTAACTATTTTTAATATTCTTAGTTTTCACGCGCGAAGAAACATAAATAGGATTTTATTCCTATATTACTCATTTTTTTCGTATTAACAAGCCTAGTACGGTTGTATGACTTGTTATAGCTTAATTTTTATAGAACGAAATCAAGCATATAAATCGGCAAACTTGATGTATGATTGGGTACGTCGTTTAACTTATTACAAAGATAACGAACGCACGAATCTATACGTGTAAGTATGAAATTAATCACGGATTTATACTTTATATGCAATCAACACAAGTTAAACTATTTTAGTGCGTATTTTTGATTTATTAGAGGTACGCGGTGAAGCCGTCGTACTTAATTATTCGAATTTCTATACGAAACACGGCCACAACCTCGCGTTAGTATGGTAAATACGTTTTCTGAAATAATTTTGTGTATGTTCATAAGTGTAGGAATAGAGCCAACCCGTAAACGGTGAAGATCGCCATGCCCAACCGCTTCAGGGTCATATGCTCAAGTTTTAAGGAATAAGGAAGGAATAAAGCTAATAGATAATCTCATTGCCTCAAGTGTCTGCTCGCTTTTAATATTTAAACTGAAAGTTTTATTTCACTAATTTTAAAACACTTACAAACACGGATGAAAACTTGTGTTTGTAAGGCATGAATTTACTAGTTTAATTATTTAATTTGATAACTTTTACTTTAACAAACACGGCACTGAAATAATTGATCATAGATGTTTTCATAATCAGCGTAACCCTTGTAATCATACTCTCTAAATATAATCCAGTGAAAATTTCACTATTTGATTCAGCGGAAATTATTTCACTGAAAAATCAGTAAAAAATTAACAGAACTTTCAGTGCCCCTTTTATTGCACTGAAATATCATTGGAAATTCCACTGAAGTTACAGTGACTCATTTATTCCTCTGATAATTCAGTGAAAATTTGACTGATTAAAAAGGTGAGGGTTAAAATGGCGGGAAAAACTTGAGAGTGACGCTCTCAAGTTCAGTCCCGCCACAATCTTAATGCTAAGAGTATCTAGCTCTGATTTTGAGTAGAATCTTTTGAAGATTTTAAGTAAAAATAGTAAGTGTAATATAATAGAATTAATTCTAATTCATGAATTAATATTAAGAAAAATCATTTAATCCTTTCAAGTAAAAAGGTAAGTTCAATATAATATAATAAATTATAATATATACATAGAAGAAGAAAAAAGAAAAGGGAAAAATATTTATTTAAAGTATTAATTATTATAATAATTTGAGATCCATAAGTTTTAAAAAAAATCGTTTGAAATTTGTTTGTTAGTATTGAATGAATATTAATAATTTTTAAAACATTTGAATTTTTGCTGATATTAATTAAGCACTTAAATAATTTGTACTATGTTAATGAATCTTATATTATTGTAAAAATTAATACTTTAAATAAGTATTATTAAAATATTGTATTTTACTTAAAAAGAAGAAACTAATTTTCCTTTGTCTAAAAAGAAGAAACTTTTTTTCCTTTGTCTATCATTCATTTATCCTGTAATTACACATAGAAATTACAGCGATATTTTCACTGAAATCTAAATAGTGAATATTTCACTATTTCATTCAGCGAAATTTCACTGAACTCTGGTAAAGCGATTTTCACTCACCCATTCAGTGAAAATTTTACTGGACTTCATTGGAATTCCACTGGATTATATTTAGAGAGTAGAGAAGATAATTTTTTCTAATATTCATTTACTATTACCACCACCAGCTGCACCGTATAAATCAAATAACTATGAACTTTAATAAAAATGACATTTAAACAATTGTGGAATCGTTTACAGATTTTGTAATATGCATTAAAATAATTGTGAAAAACATTAATTTTGAGAAAAATTGAATAATACATGTGAGGATCCTAGAAAAAGAATTCACGACTACTGTTTACAAATCGTGCATAAAAATAATGAAAATTGTTGGAATCGATTGCAATTTAATTGCGCATTATATAGACATTTTATTAATTTTTCTATACATTGTGGGAATTAGTCTATATTACCCCTCACCAGAAATAATAATAATATTGAACTGATTTAATAATACTACTAAAAATAATATGGTTAAGAGCAGGTCGAGTATATCTGTCCTTTTCTAATCAAAGAATTGATTTTTTTACAAAAACTAATAATTTCAGGGAAAAATGAAGAGAAAGCCTCATCTCGTATCAGAAAAAGCAAAATTTTCTTTGATAAGAAAGAATTAATTTTATTGCTTCGTTTTCAAGAAAACCTTGAAAAACCAAATTGTTTACCCTAACCTCTATGTTTTAAGGTTTTCAAGGTTTTCTTGAAAACGAAGCAATAAAATTAATTCTTTCTTATCAAAGAAAATTTTGCTTTTTCTGATACGAGACGGGGCTTTCTCTTCATTTTTTGCTAAAATTATTAGTTTTTGTAAAAAAATCAATTTTTTTATTAGAAAAGGGCAGACATACTCGACCTGCTCTTAAAGAATGAAAAAAAAAGAATATTCGAAAAAATATTACACTCAATTGAAACAGATTATTGAATAATTAAATGAAATGTAATTAAATACTTGAGAAGGAATTATTTTACGTTAAGAAAAAGGATTGGAAAGTTTAAAAATGTGTATGTTCGTTCTACAAGTAGCCACATTGAAAATTTTCTTTTAAAATCTGTCTTTGGACTTTTTTTCCTTTCTCTTTCTGAAATTAATCCCTAGCGAAACAAGCAAACTCATATAAAAATTCAATTTGACGATAAAATTTGAATGATTCAAAAGAATTCATGTTAGAATTGTTTAAACTTTAGCTAACTATTTTTAAAAGAACATTTTTAATGTGGCTACTTATAGAACGAACATACACATTTTTAAACTTTCCAATACTTTTTCTTAAGGAGATGTAAAAGGGTATATGATTTATACATAGTTACCGACATTGCAGTTTTCTGAACTTTTAGTCTTTATTTAAAAATTTTCCAAGATATTTCTATATTAGGCTTTTTATTAATGAAAATGGAAGGATGTAATATAGAGATATATTTAAAACTTTTGTGTGAAGAATCGAAAGTTTTGAAAACTGTAATGTCGGTATTTTACATTCCCTTAACGTAAAATAATTCCTTTTCAAGTATTTAATTACATTTCATTTAATTATTCAATAATCTCTTTCCATCCCTGGTAGAAAATGAAACGCTTTTTTACCATTTCATGGCCATTGCTTTAAAATGAAGAGCTGAAAATGGGCATTTATTATGGCTATTATTTAATCAATATGAAACGTTATTTTTACCTATATACCACTAACATGTTACACGCATTTTCGAAGATTAAAATGTGAATTTTAGAAACAGAAAAAATACTCATGATCAAATCTCTATAATTATTTGTGTTCGAGGCGATTTATTTTTTTATTTTTTTGTATTCACTAAACATATTTTATAATTTAAACGCGAATAAAAAGATGTATCGGATTTATAGGTTAAAATATTTCTAGATACTTAAAATGCCTACTTTATCGACAACATATTTTTATTAGCATTTATTAGCCAATATTGATATGATAAAATATTACTATTAATAATACCCATAAATTGTGTTATTCACCATTTTTATGTTCACATTTCTACCAGGGATTGAGTGTATTATTTTTTCTAATATTCTTTTTTTTCGTTGTTTAAGCTTATTTATTTTTAGTAGTATTATTAATTATTCAATGAAATTAAATCAATTCCATATTATTATTATTATTTCTGGTGAGGGGTAATATAGACTAATTATCAAAATGTCTATATAATTTGCAATTAAATTGCAATCGATGCCAACGATTTTTATTATTTTTATGCACGATTTGTAAGCAGTAGCCGTATTTTCTTTTTTTAGGATCCTAAAATACATTATTTTATTTTTCTCGAAAACCATTTTTTCCACAATCATTTTAATGCATATGGCGAAATCTGCAAACGATTCCACAATCGTTTAAATGTGATTTTTATTAATATTCATAATTATTTGATTTATACGGTGCAGCTGATGAAGGTAATAGTAAATGAATATTAAAAAAAAATTATCTTCTCTATAATTACAAGGGTTACGTTAATTATGAAAACATCTATGGAATCCGCAATTAAATTGCAATCGATTCCAATGATTTTTATTATTTTTTATGCATGATTTGTAAGCAGTAGCCGTATTTTCTTTTTTTAGGATCCTAAAATACATTATTTTATTTTTCTCGAAAACCTTTGTTTCCACAATTATTTTAATGCATATTACGAAATCTGCAAACGATTCCACAATCGTTTAAATGTGATTTTCATATTGCAAAATTTTCAAACGATTCCGCATTTATTTTAATAAGTATTCTTTATGAAATTTGTAATTACTCGCCCAGTTCCCCAAGTTTTTTTTAGGCTTAAACTCAGGCTTGATACCTTAAATTAATATGAGCACAAGTCTGTAGAGCTTCGGTTTCTCTTCAGGAACTGAACTAAAATTGTTCATGCCTCAATATTTATACCGTCAAAAAATAGTGGCAATACATTTTTAAAGTATAAATAACGAGGCATCAAAAATTTTGGTTTGACCCTGAAGAGGAGCTTTAATCCGCAATCACAAGGGCAATTATGTGGGAATAATTTTGGATTAGGATCTACAAATTAAAAAATATAAATATTAGCTGTATATTAAAAGACTTACTAATTTATTTTTAGAAAAATGGAATGTATTGGATATTCTTTCATCAATATGTTGGTCATACAAAAAATTTTACGCGAGTATTTTTGCAAATTTTCTTGTTAATTTACAGTAATAATGTCATAATTTCCTTGACAAACTTTAAATGTAATAGATTGATATATTAAAGCATTTGCTTTACATATCTTTACAAAAGTAGTAAAATTAACAATACGATAAGTATATAATAATTTTATTTAAATGGATCAAAAAACAAAATTGTAGGGCTCGTAAGTCTGTTTGGTTGCTTTTTCTTCTTGCACGTAAAAAAGGAGTTATTTCGGTTCGAAATTTTAAACGTGTAACAATTATATTAACTGGTCTTTATTTCTCACCATTAGAGAAATGAAGATATAATGAGATCTAACAATGGTGATGCTTTCATACTTTCTCCCGTGTATGTAATAATTATATTATATTTAAGATTTAGTAAAGCTAGACAATTTTATCTTGTGGTTATTTTAGGAAAGTGAATAAATCTTATTTTTAATTGTTAATTTCTAATTAACTGATTTTAGAATAAGTTAAGGTGATGTAAAATGGACACCTCACTAGTACTCTGAAATATTTAATATCTTTTATCATATTGTAATATTTCAGAAAAAAATACTTTAATTTGTAGTAAATATCGTGATTATTACAGAATTTAATTCCGAAGTAAATTCATTCATCTGTTACTAAAAAATTTTGGGTTCCAGTAATTATGATAATTTCCATAACCTCGAATATTAAAACCCGAAATTCTCAATAACCAACCAATCTACTTACTTGAAAATTGAACTGAACAATTTCCATGATACATACTACAAGCTAGTGTATCTTGTTTTTTAAAACTTATAAATAATCAATAAAGGTTATATAAACCGCGATAAATAATGATTCTATGACTCACAATAGCTTGCTGATCTACACCATTAGGTGGTGGCGGCGGACTGAAACTAGATTGTACTTGTTGACTTGGCGTAGCAGAATGTGGAGCTCCAGACTGAGTTACTTGCTGTCCGCTTGGCGGTGGTTGTTGTGAACCCGTATTTTCCTCCTTAACACTTACGGAAGGTGGTGATTTTACTTCTCCAGAAGTACCAGTAGAGCTAACAACTCCGCCAACACCATTGATCGGAGGAGGAAAAACACCCGTACCATATGGCGCAGCCATGCCGGTTTGCACCATGTGCTAAAAATGGAAATTATAAAACACATACTTTATTTTACTATTTTTTTTATCATTACAACTGTAAACGAAAAAATGAACTATATCAAAACATAGAACAACTGATAAATATCATTTATGGAAAGGAACAAACAGGCTTTTTTATAACTTCTTATACAATAAGCAGCGCTTATCAATTTTTAACAAGGCAGATATCACGATCAAAATTTTTATTTGATTTTATTGTAGATATTTAGTTTTACTAAGAACTACTTTTCTAAAATCGAGTGATGAATATAGTATTTATTATTACACGTAACTGATTACTAATGTTAGATAATTATTAGATAACTTAATTTTTTCATTAATCCATACGACAAAATTTAATAAAGCTAAAGTTATAAATTGATTGAATGGATATAAAAAAGTATGAAAACGTAATGGATAAAGACTCCCAATCAAGCTTATAATTTGTTACGTATTTGCCGCGACAAAGATGTGATTTTAAAAAGCCAAAATATTGCAATTGAATTAATTTGTTATAAACAAATCATTTAACGTAGTCCATAACTTCGAAATATAAGATAAAAAATAGTAGAATTTCTTACAAGGAGAGCTCTCAGCTGACGCCTCGAGCGTCATAACACGAACGTGCAGATGTTTCATTTACTCTACATGTAAGAAATAGTACTTTTCTTTATCCCTAAGCAAAAGCACGCTAAATTTTGTATTAATTAATAATTATCTTCTTGTTTGTTTTATTCCTGCCACCCAGCATTTGCTGAGCGAGCGCAGCTGGCTGGGGGCGTCAGGAATGAAAAATACATGCACAAGCCTAAATCACGAGAGAAAGAAATAACTAATGCGAGAAAAAAGTGTGTAAGAGAAGAACAACATACACAAGCTTTTTTTTATTCACAAGAGAGAGAGATAATAGATAGATAATTAATTTATTAATGTACATTATGTTGTATAAATACTAAAGAATACAAAAATGTATAAACATGATAAGATAACTGAATACAACAATTTAAAAATATAACAAAATAGAAGCTAATAAGATAACAATCTAACGAGATATATGAACCAGAGTAGAACAAGAAATAAAAATTAAAATTATGCTGACAGCAGTGGCCCATTCTAAGGCTAGGTGATGAGCAAATGCAGATGATTTGAATACATGAAGTGAGGGTGAATCGCGAAGCGGCGCAGGGGAACCATTTCATAGTCTCGATGATGTGACCAGGAATGATCTCTGATAATACTCTATAGATGCAAAAAGAATGGTCAGAGGCCTCACATCACCCCTCAGCGCCCTCGCTGGCTGGTTCCATATAAATCTGGAATATAAATAAGACGGTATATGCGTTGAGAACATTTTATATAAGAAAGAGGTTGTAAAATAGTTTCTTCTACCCTCTGTAGACAACCAGTCAAGCGAGAAACGATAAGCAGAAATGTGCTCATGCCTACCAACACCATAAATTTAACGAATACCTGCATTAATGACTCTCTGAAGTCTCAGATCAAGCTCAGCAAAAAGGTTGCCATAAACAAGACAACAGTAGTCTATAAGAGGAAAGAGCAATGCTTGAATGAGATGTTTTCTGAAAGCAAAGGTGGTACTTCTCCTAAAAAAATTAAGTCTATAAAGCAGAGAAAAGGATTTATTACATAATTGAGCGACATGCTCCCTCCAATTAAGCTTACTATCCAACCAGACTCTCAGACTACGAACCTTTGTCTCAAACCCAATGATTGTACCATTCAATGGAACGCCAGCAATATTAATGGATGACAAGATATTAAAATAATAGTAAGAGCCAATAATTATGGCTTTGGTCTTATCAAAATTAAGCTTGAGGTGATTCTTGAAAGCCCAGTTCGCAATAAGTTTAGCATGCGCACTCATGATTGAGGTAAAAGTATCAAGCTCAGCAATGGAAAAGTGTACATAAATCTGTAAATCGTCAGCATATATAAGATGCTGAATAGCAGAACTAAAACCAACAGATACATCATTAATATGAATAGAGAACAGGAGCGGTCCCAGTAGAGATCCTTGCGGAACTCTAGTATTAACGGCAGGCCGGAGTAGAACCTGATACCGACCGAGTAACAATTGAGTTGTTTGTTATTTACTCAAGTATTAAACGGTGTATCTTCAAAATAAAGGTTGATCGCAATAGATATTATTATTATGAATATCTATGCACAAGAAAAAAAATCCTCCCATTTGTTTTTTGAGAAAAGTAAGGAACGCTGAAGTAAAAGATTATGTTTATAATATTTTCGCGTTCCTTACTTTTCTCAAAAACAAAGCGATAGATTTTTTTTTTCTTGTGCATAAATATTTGTAATAATAATATCTATTGCGCTTAACCTTCAATTTGCAGATACCCCGTTTAATACTTGAGTAAATAACAAAAATGCCGATTAGACAAGGACAGCGAACCCGGCCTGCTCTTAAGAGTGATATAGTCAGAGATGTTACCATTCTCATCAATGACTGCCTGCCGCCTGTCACATAGGTAAGATGCAAACCATTTGACAACTGAATTAGGAATGTCTAGTGAAGACATCTTTCTGAGGAGACATAGACATAGACAAATATTTATTTAGCCATGGGGTTAAACCCCGTATGGCTCAATGTAGCATATACATATGTATTAATAACTATGAATAAAAATAAAAATGTAATCAACTAAAGCAAAATTAACAAGTATAATTGATGTGTAGTATAAAAAAAAGAAAAAAACATAATGAAGTAAAACTATGATGGGGGTCACCGTGATACCTCTCAGTTCCCAAGATCGGCGTTTATTAGGTGGTCGAAGGTGTGCTTCTTAAATCGAGGGATTAAGCCCATATCGAAAACCAAGGGTGTTTCACTGCCTACATTAGCCCGATTAATGAAAGATTGTTGAAGGGCACTAGTGCGAGCAGTGGGACAGATCAGTACTCTGGGGGGCCTACGAGATGATGACCTAACAACCACATCATGGTTGACTCTCGAAAAGCGTCGAGCCAAGTAGGACGGACACCCTGAGGAGATTATTGAGAAAGCCAAGGATTGAAGAAAATAGCTTCTCCTTCTCTCGACCGACAGCCAACCAAGCATAAGCCTGTATGGCGACACTCTTTCCTGGGCCTTGATGTTACCGAAAACGAACCTGACACATGCATTAAGGGCCCTATGAAATTTCAGGTTCTGATACTGAAAGAGGTCATCATAGACAACACAGGCATAGTCAAAGATCGGGAAGATGAGTGATTCAACCAGCCTCTGCCTAAGGCCTCGAGAGAAAGAGCGTTTGTAGAATCTCAGCGAATGAAGTGAACCATGGACCCTACGAACAATAGACAAAACTTGTTTTTCCCAATTTAAGGTCTGGTTTATCCAGACACTAAGGCTCTTGACCTCAGTGGCAAATGGTATGCACTCGCCATTAACTATCAGAGAAGAGGAGGAATCTTGGTGAGAGAGACGAGAGACATATTGCTCACTACCAATGATAATAGCCTGAGTTTTAGCTGCATTGATGGTAAGGCCATTGGCAGTTGCCCAGAGAGTCAAAGCGGAGATGTCAGAATTGATATTTATTAACTCGTCAGAGATATCATTGGGAAAGAAGGAGCGACAAATTTGCAAATCATCAGCAAACAACATGTGTCTGCAAAAACGTAGGACACTAAAGAGGTCATCAATGAAGATAAAGAATAGCAAAGGGCCCAACACACTACCCTGTGGTACACCAGTGTTTAAGAACGCCCATTCACCTGCCATGCCATTCGCTGGATCCTCAATTGCCTGTGTACGGCCCTGAAGGTAGGAAGCAAACCAGAGTATTACCTTATCTGAGCAATTGAGACGGCGTAATTTGCGAAGAATTAGCCTATGAGATACCGTAACGAAGGCTTTTGAAAAATCAAACAAGAGAAGGGCTGTTACCATTCTCCTGTCAATGGCCGTGCGAGCGTTCTCTAAGATATTGAGGAGTGCTGTCTGTGTGTTGTTGCCCGCTCGAAAGCCCGCTTGATGCTCGTTAAGCAAGTTATTTGCATTGATGTGGTTGAGAAGCTGACGATTAACCACCCTCTCTAGGACCTTCGATGGCTCACATAACCTAGCAATCGGCCTAGCTGCAATTTGGCCCGGATTGTCCATGGACTTTAGCTTAGCCAATGGGAGTAGGTAGAACTTCTTCCAACTAGATGGAAAGGCTGAGAGTCTTAAAGAGGCATTAACTAACTGGGCCAATGGTTCAGCAAAGGATTGAGCGGCCAACTTTAACATTGGCACCGTGATACCATTCGGACCAGAAGACCTAGATTCTGCCGCAGAAATGAGACTGCTGACCGTCTCGGTGCCCATTTCTCGAAACTCAAAGACCGGTAACGAGTCAGACAAAGAATATCTTTGACATTCAATGAAGATAAAGGTGGACCACCGAGAGATGCCAGAGTAATAAGATAAAAGAGCCGATGCCGAGAAGTATTGAAGAGGGAGAGGAAAGCGCCTTGTTAGCAAGGCCCAATTTGTGAAGAGTCGACCATTTTGCTCTCGAATTATTCGCCCGTTCAATGCGATCAGATATGTACAGCAACTTAGCTGTATCGAGCTTATTTGAGATAAAGTTCCTCAAAGTTCTGTGCCTTTCAATGTCCGCCGATTTACCAGATCTGATCGCCCATCTATACGCACGATCACGTTGACGCATAAGTAGACGCAGATCGTTAGAAACCCAAGGCTTGCTACGAGGCCGTATTATAGTTAGTTTCAGAGGAGCGTGAGCATCGAAAGTGTCGACTAAGATTTTGGTACAGCTGTCTACCAACTTGTCAAGGATGACATTGTGGCAGAGAGTCTCTAAGGGCTGTATATGAGAGAGAGAGAAAGAGAGAGAGAGAGAGAGAGAGACTTAATTTATTTGGACTTGGGTTAGAACCCTGTCTAGCACTGAATAATCAATTACAATGTTGTATTACATTTAATAATAACAAGTAAGAGATCAAATTTGAAAACAAAATATACATTTTTCTAATGATAATCATATAAAAATAATAACAATGATTTAGATAAACGCATAGAAAATCAATTTGAATATCATATATAAAATAAGCAACTATGTGCAATATAACATTAATTATTGCAATAAAGTACAAAAATATGAAAAACATAATAATAAAATACACAAAGGTAAAATTTAAAAAGTAGAGCTTAACGCAGATTCAAATAAGTAACATTTCTAATATAATACATAATAGAAATAAATAATTAGCCAATAGCAATATTAACTTCATATGCAATAACAGTTAACAATTAAGTGAGTGAAGTCGCTGCTATATAAATTCATGCTCAATTTAAATAAAGAGTGAAAGAGCGGTCTGAGTACTATGACCTTTTCCAAAGCCAGAGTGGTAACAGTCAAGTAAACAGTTAGACTCAAGATGAGCCAATAACTGTGAGTGCACAACCCTTTCAAGAACCTTGGAGACTTTACATAGCTTAGCTATAGCACCAGTTTGAGACAGGTCTTCCATTTTAGTTTGTTTTGCCAGGAGAAAAAGAAATACCCTTTTCCAGGTCTCAGGAAAATGGCCAAGAGTTAAGGAGTCATTCACGATAGAAGCCAAACTTGTGGACACAGAACCACCAATCATCTTGAGCATATCAGCTAATATGTGATCAAGACCAACCGCCTTAGAGCTGGATAAACGAAGAAGATTCACAAGGTTAGAAGGGTCAACTGAAACAAAACTAAACACCGGAAGATCCATTCTAAGCGGTATGGCAAGAACCCGATCAACATCAGCATCAGTTGATGCTGGGCTCTGAGAAGAGACAGAGGTATAATGCTTTAGAAGCACTGATGAAGAGAAATACTCAAGAGGTGAAGGCAGAGCACTACTAGCAAGGCCAAATTTACGCAGTTCAGACCCTTTGCTCTTGACTGTAGAAGCTGAGGAAATTTTACTAGCAATATAGTCGTTTTTTAATTTACTAAGAGAATTAAAAACCTTATTTTAAGGATGTTCTATGATGCCAAAGGGAGGGTAGGGGGGACAGGGGAGACATGGGTTAAAAGCATTGAAAGATGTAGAGCTACCAATCTTAGAAAAAAAAATCAGTCAAAATAAATTACATAAAAAATAAATGTAAAACCATAAAATATGATTGGATATTAACTTTTTTAGTTTTTATATAAATTATTCATTTACTTTTTATATAAATTATTGACGCATCACAGTCTTCCTTCGTATTATAACCTCAAAACTTACGTTCGTAAGTCAGCTGTTATAAAGACTACCAGATAAGTATATCTATATATATTTGTACGGCGCTGCCAACTTTTTCATTTTTTTGTGATAGTGTTCCTATAATGAATAAAAATATAAACTTTAAGTACATTTATCTTTGCGAAATTTCCGATGAGGTATAAAAAACAAAATATCAAATTATTCCTTAAAACCTATTCTTTCATAATATCAGTTTTTTTTTAATTCTGTACATTGCGTATATGAAAAATTCAAGACATAAGCAAAAATTGCTTCAGTCTCCCATAAGAGCAACGTTATTTGGGACTATTTTTAAACTAGATTTTTAATAAAAAACTCGCGATAAAAAATACTGAAAAAATTCTAGCTTTTTCTATATATGTTAAATTATCATATTTTGAAGTTTCATGCATTTCTATACATTTTGATATAATCATAGAACATCCTTAAGAGGCGGTCGGGTCTATTCGCCGCTACATATAGGGTGGCGCTGCGGTCAGGTGAGAGAAATCTATTAAATATTTTTTATACAGCTATTTACAATTTTCTGAGACGACAATATACTTTTAATGTTGTCATTTCCTCCAGCCGTCTATATGTAGAATAATTATTAATACTTATCTTGTTTAAAAAGTCTAAAATATTGTTATAAAGCGAAAAATGCGATGCAACGTAGGACCGATGTAAACATGCGTGCACCTTCCCTTAGTGCGACAGAGAGAGCAATACTAAAGAATGATGTATGCTAATGTTTACGTCGGCTCTACCTCGCGCCGCATTTTTCGCTTTATAACAATATTTTAGACTTTTCAAACAAAATTAATATTAATAATTATTCTACATATATATGGCTAGAGGAAATGACAAGATTAAAAGTATATTATTGTTTCAGTAAATTTTAAATTGCTAAATAAAAAATATTTTATATTTTTCTCTCACCTGATCGCAGCGCCACCAAGCAGCAAATGGTTCCGACCGCCTCTTAAGTGACTTGAAACGAGCGTAAGTGTCATCTGACCCAGTTCTCATAGCCAGTTTGTAACACTCATCACGATTTTTCATAAGTAACCTGATATCATGATCGACCTAAGGTTTACGCTTACTGGTAATCTTTATTAACTTTTCAGGCGCAAACTTGTCAAAAGCCTTAACTATACCAGAAGAGAACATATCAACCTTTGCATCAACAGTATGAGCACTCGAAATCTGAGGTGCAAAGTTCCTTGTTACAAAAAATTTAGTAATCCTTTCAGACCTAGAAAGCTTAAATTCAAGCTTAATCAGATCATGACCTGCAATGAATATAGATCTCGTATAGACTTTTAGATCAGTAACGAAAAGCCACTCGTAGTTTAATTCTCTAGAAGTAGTCTTCGTCTTAGCCAATAGAAAATAGACCTCTTTAGGCCATAATGCTCTTACAAAAAGGATGTGGTAGCCCTTTTGAAGGGCTACCACATCCAAAAAAGAGAGAGAGAGATAGAGAGAGCGAAACACACGCACAGGCCTCTTTTATTCTTTTATACACTATTTATGAGTTAAAATGAGAAAAAAGAGTGTGTACAGTATTTACAACACTACACTATTTATAAGAAAAGATTTCAAAGTTTACTATCATATTTTATTAGAATACAATCCGTTTAAATTTATAAACGCAACGTACATACAATACTGTCCATAAATTCGCGAACAAAATTTTGAAAAACATCGCTCCTTTAAATAGCGTTATCTCTTATTTTAATGGTCGCAGAATAAAAATCGAAAAAGTAAATTAAAGTATACGAAAAATAATAACTTTTTATGGTGTACAAAAATTTTTCCAAACCATTTTTTCCATTTTTTACTCTTTTTTAAAGAAATGTCAATTTTTCACATTTTTAAACATTTTTTCAATCACTTATATCTTTTTTGAAAATGATTATTAGTGAAAAATTCCGACCGGAATCGTAAGAATTCTAAAAAATCTAAAATTTATCACTTATGGTTTTTTTTTCTACGAAGCTTATTTAGGCAGTTATAAATAATTGAGTGTTGTGATGTAGTATAATAAAAACACGAATAATAATACGCAAATAATGATTCAGACTATTTTTTTTCATATTTCTTGAAAAATTAAGTGTTATTTTATCAAAAATTAAAGTTTTTTCCTAAAAAATTATGACAATGAATAATTAAAAAAAGTTTATATACAAATATGTTGAAATAATTAAATTTACATTGATGATTCCGTTAAATTATTCGTAATTTTATTATAATACTTCTCAACATTGAATCGCTTATAACTAGCTAAATAAGCTTTGTAGAAAAAAAACCATCAATGATAAATTTTAGATTTTTTAGAATTCTCTCGATTCCCGTCGAAATTTTTCATTAATAATCATTTTCAAAAAAGATATAAGTGATTGAAAAAATGTTTAAAAATGTGAAAAATTGACATTTCTTTAAAAAAGGATAAAAAATGGAAAAAATGGTTTGGAAAATTTTAAAACACCATAAAAAGTTAGTATTTTTTGTATACTTTAATTTACTTTTTTGATATTTATTTTGCAACCATTAGAACTAGAGATAATGCTCTTAAATGGAGCGATATTTTCAAAATTTTGTTCACGAATTTATAGATGGTACTGTAGTATCATGAGAGAGACAAAGATAGAATACAGTCGTTGAGTTTATAAACACGAGCCTACGTCTTTAAGCAACAGTTTGGGATAGGTCAAGTTCATATTTCTTCTCAAGAGATATTTTCACGTGAGGCACGGAAGGCGCCGACAAGAGGCGTGTGAGTCATTTTAACTGTAGCTAAAAGTGCTACTTTTTCTAGTGTTAAATGATTAATTTAAGTTTTATTGAAAAAGCTTTTGTAGTTCAGAAGTTGTGTCTAATTAAAAATTTCTACATATTTTTCAATATTTTTAGCATGTAACATTGATAAATTTTTTACGTTTTTTTACTAGCGTATTTCAATCACCTGTAAGTTTTGAACTATTAAAGCTTTTTTATTAAAATAAAGCTGAAGTTAAAACATTTAATCTGTACTTTAATCTTTTATACATTTTTTATATTTTATCCTTTTTATATTTTCGAAAAAATGGCTGTATCCAAAAGAGCCTATTCAAAGGAAAGAAAAAAACGGTTTTATTTTTTTCATAATAAAATAATATGCAGTTTCAGCCGAATTCGTTTCCTGAAGGTGGAATGTTCTCCTTGTTAGTAATATAATTACATTTTATAAAAAAGATCACAAAAAATTCCTCAAATATGTCGATGATTCATGACGAAAATTCGATAAATTATAAGCCTGGGGCCTAATTCTGTAACTTTATCACATGCGCAGTAGTGTTAAAAGTTAGCATAACGACAGCGTTATGCTTACAAAATACGACCCCTGGGGGGTTATTCACTAACTTTTTAACGATAACGATTGACTTAACGTTTCGACGTCGAAAAGCGTTAAGGACTCTACTTTCTCAAGTAATCAATAAACACATATGAAAAAATGTTTTAGCTTATTATTAAATCTTTTACAACAGACATTTACAAAATAAATATTCAAAATTAAAAGAATTTCAAACAATTATTACATCAAAATAAACATGATTACAAAAAAAATTGTTTAAGTTTTTGACATATTTATACGCAAATAAATTATAATTTTACTAGTTTTTTTGTAGATTTATATTAGATCTTGTATTATGAAAACTTAAGTAATATTTTATAACTTATTTAATTTTATATGCTACTAATTATATATCCAAAATAATAATTAGAAAAAATATCATGATCCACTCATTTTAAATCCCAATGCAGAAAAAAAGGAATTTTAACAACATTTGCCTTAAAACACACAACACGTAACATTCATATTAGAAATATATCTGTATTCATGTTTCTATTATATATTCTTCTAACTCAACATTATCCAAGCCAACATTTTTATTTTGAAAGACGAAATTTTAAAAACTAATATTTTTAAGTTCAGCAGCAAACTTAACAATTCAATCGAGAAACTGTAGTTGATGCTATAGAATATAAAATGCAAATTTAGATTAATATATAATTTTATTGAAAAACGTTTTTTATTGGTGATAAGATAAGTTTATTTAAAACAATATTTATATTATTTTTTTCTGTTCGTTTTTATTAAAGTACATGTAAGTCACTTTAAAACCTGCAGATCCAATTGAATTTTAAATTATACACAATTTACCATTTAACCATGTATGATTACAAATAATTTTTATGATTACTAATGTAAATAATAATAAAACAATGTTCCCTTTATATATATATATATATATATATATATATATAGGTATATACATACACTGACAGAAAAGATATCTCGATTCTTTTAGATATAACTTAAAATCTGTGAAGCAAGAAATTAATTCAAACATCTAGTTACCTACATCTAAAAAATTATTATTCCATTTGAATGATCAAATCAAGTCGGAGTAATTCTTTTGTTTCTAGAAATCTTTTCTGTCAATGCATATACATATGTTATGCATAATATAACGTTTTACAATTTAACGTACAATTTACAACCGAGCTTCAAATTGGTTGTAAAATTTGTCGATAAAATCGACTTAGCGCTTCAGTTTAGAACATTTTCGTCGTTACGTCAACATGATCTCTGATAACGTTCGCGATATTCGATAGTGTTTGCTGAAAAATGATTACTGCGCATGCGCGCGTTGGCGTTAAGCTTGCCGTTAGACGTTACGATATTACTGAATAAGCCTCCTGGTAGAGTTAAATTATAATGAATTTTCGATAAAATCTAATAAGATGTTAGCAGTGAAGCCGATAAACAATACAGCTGCAATGAATAATTTTTATTTGCTGACGATGTAAGGCTTAGGGGTCATCTATAAACTACGTAACGTTTTTTTCTTACAATTTTTTACTCTCATATCCTCAATGTAACATCATGTAGATATTTTCCACAACGCTTTTCTCTTCTGTAACGTAACCTTTCTTTATAAAATGATATCAATATTTGAAAAATTTAAATTTTATTTTATTAGTATTTTTATTAAATTTTATTACAAAATTTGATTTTTATTAAATATTATTAGCATGTTTAATGAAAAAATGTATTATATCCATCAAGTAGAATACAAAAAAATAAAAGACCCGAATTTTTTTTTTCAAAATTTAATGAATTACAAAAGTTATAGTCAGTATAAGTTAATACAATTTTTATATATATGTATAATGCGATGTGATACGTATCGTCACATCCTTGTGACGTCACTCAATGTTAATTGTTTATTAATCAAATTAAATGTTTATTTATAATTTATTGTTTGAAACCATTATTTCTTAAACATTCTGAATATATTTTTTTATTGATGAAAAATTGATAAATAAAACAGATTTTTTTATTAAATTGTATATTAAACATTCAAGTAAAATATTTTAGGTCAATGATTTTAATCAAACTTTTTGAACAAATTTCTGAAAATTAAATCATGCAATCGGCAAATTTGTCAAGGCTAACGTAGCTTTCTTCTTAAAACATTAAATAGTAATTTTTAGAAAAATTGACATAGCAACAATCATGTTATAATAAAAATTATAATTGTAGATTACTCATAATATACTAATAATATATTAATGTATATTAAAACAATACATAATATTTGTTTCAAAATTAAAAAAAAATTCATTCGTTTATTATATTTTACCTGATTATGTTATATGTCAAGAAATAACTGATGATAAAATAGTATATTACGATACATGTGACTTAAGTGGCCCATTATTGCACGAGGTTAAGTTATTGCCCGAGCGTAGCGAAACTGATAATCACGTCGTGCAATGGGCTACTCAAGTCTCAAGTATCGTATACTATTTTATAGCACAAGTGTCATAAATCCGCCGCATTACATGAGTACTCCTAAAATCAATAATTAACAAAACCTATGCACTTTACGAATGATAATTCGTAAAATAAAAACGAAAGTTGTAAAAGAGCAAATACTAGAATGATGAATCGAGAAAGGAAAGAAAAAACTATAAATAAAAAAAATTTGAACATTTCATGAATGATAAATCAAAACAGAAAAATGTTAAACCTGTAATTTCAAATATTTGCTTTAATCGTTTAATAATGATGATACAATAGTATTACATCTTCGTTTCATATGTTACACTGGTATTAACTTTAGTTTTACTCGTATCTCACGTTCTTATTATTGTTATTTAATTAAAAAAATGTACCGGCACATTGGTCGGGTTACGGAACTGCACCTCAGCCGTTCGGCGAAGTTAAGCAGCATTGGGCGCGGTTATTACTTGGACGGGTGGCTGCTGCCTACGTAACTTCGTCGATCGATTAGGTGATTGTGTATAGGTAAGAGATAAATGTTTTCGGTGTTTAAACCAACTGAATGTGACATAAACACCGAAAACAGTTTTCGATTACTTGGTGTTGTTAGAGCAGATTTCGGCCTGAGGTAGAGATCTGGTTATAAAGGTCCGCTCGGAAGACTCGCAATTGTCAATAGCCACAGATTTCTCATGAAAATTAATAGTAGCTCATTATTTTATAGCATGAAGTTTGCCGAACATAGTGTGCAATAATAGGCTACTTAAGTCACAGGCAGCTGTATGTCTAAATGCAAATTTAGGACAGTATGCTATGAAAATGTTTTTAATTTGCTTCAAATTTCATCTTCTTAATTTCTTGAATGCTATTTATAGAAACGTTTACATATTCCTTAAGAAACATCTTATATTAAAAACGATTATTTAATTAATCAAAATTATTTTTCAATTAAATAGTAGTTTATGAAAATTTTCAAATATGCAAAGCAAAAATAGACTTTTAGCTGAAAAGCGCAAATTTTGTAACGTTCTAGCCCATGAATTAAATAGAATTATTAAATAATCTGTTATACGCAGAATAATATATTATTTTGCATGTAACAGATTATCTTTTTGTCATTAAATTAAAATTAAAACAAAATTTTTTTCATATAGAAAATAATTTAAAAAATTATCTTTATAAAACGATATATATTACATAAATTTTTAAAATTACTAACAAATAAATAACATGTAACAAAAACTCGCCTTTCTCTCTTTGCGTTAGCTCTTGCATGCAGGACAAAAAGTGATGCATGCTTTATAAAACGTTTAAATAAAATTTTTCGTGCGCGCATCAACATTCGACAAGCATGAGTGTCATCGTCTACTGCAAGTAAGCATCATCTTTTTTAGTGCGACTCGCATCACAACTCGCCCGTATTGTAATATACTCTTTTGAATTTTTCAATTTATATCTAAAATTTAATAATTTTTCTCTGTTGCAGAGAAAAAAATGTAAGTATATTTGACTTTTTAAATGGTTTAAAGAACACGAAAATATTATTTTTTTTTTATTTAATTTAAAATTTAAAATTTTCTCAAATAATTTGTTTACAACAAATTACCTAAATTGCAATATTTTAAATTGGGGAAATCATATTTTTGCAGCTGCAAATACGCGGCAAAATATAAGCCATATTAGAAGTATTTACGACAACGCCTTCATGCTTTTATAGAGAGTGTCCTGCTAACTTGACGTCAACTTAGTAGTATTACGAAAGCCACGGCAAATTCTTTGAAGTCGCGGATAATTAGTGCCAAATAAACGGAAAATTATAGGCTTGCACAGGGCAAAATTGTCCTACTAACTTGACAGACGTTTATAAACTAAGTATCGTAAATAATAATTCTATGAATTTTCTTTCGGATTTGTTCACGCATCATCTGTGGGCCAGTTCTGAACAAAATTCGAAGGCGCACGTCGCGCCTTGATTCAAATACACTTTAAAAATTATGAATGATAAATCTTAGAGTTCACCAAAAATACAAATGATAAATCTTAAAATAATAAAAACGATAAATCTAAATATATAATAATGATAAATCTAAAAACAAATACAAATGATAAATCTAAAAAAATATTAATGATAAATTTAAAAAAATATTAATGGTAAATCTAAAAAAAAATTTTTTTCGAAGTTTTAAATTTTTTCAAATTAATTATTTATAACAAATTACCTAAATTGCAATATTTCGAATTTGAGAAATCATATTTTTGCAGTGGTGAATACGCGACAAATTATAAGCCCAATCACAAGCATTTGAGACTTTATACTTTTATAGAGGGTGTCCTGTTAACTTGACGTCAACTTAGCAGTACTACCACACGGTTAAAAACAATTGAGTAGTCTGCTAACTTTTTTTGTCTGTTACTAAATTGTCTGTTGAGGCAACAGACCAGGATGTGTCGATTTAACAGACCAGGATGTGTCGATTTAACAGACTTTATCTCAGTTGATTCTGAAAATGTCCGTAACAAACGACTAGAACAGACATTTGTCAGTGGATTGTTATTTCACGTAACAGAGAATCGTGATTTATTGATTATATTAAAAAAGCACTAATTTTACCATTCTATATTTTTCAAAATGTAATATTGTATTGCATGTTATTTTAAATTAACGTAGATCAATGTATTACGTAAAGCAATGTGAGAGCGTGCGTTGTAGAGCTTATACCGACCAAGCAAAAGTCGCGTGCTTTGTGTGCCTGTAACGTCTACTCGCCTTTTTAACCAACGTATGTTCATAAAAATCTCCTTGCTACTTCAAAAAATTAGGAATAATATTTTTGATACGTATACATTATTATTTATTTATTTAAAAGTAAATTATTCAATATTTTTTTATTTGATAAAAAAGCATATTGTCAGTAGATCAGAGTAGCATAAATTGTAGAATTTTAGGTTTAGGTTTTATGTATTGTACCAAGTAAATTAGAAAAGCGTTGAATATAAAGGTAATATTCTATTATTACGAAAATTTGTACACTGTAAAAAATTTTGTGTAATTCGTGAAATTTTATTTTGTACAAATATTTTTGTACTAAAATTTTACAAACATGTTTGTAAAATCAACAAAAAAATTTTTGTAATCTAAAAATATATGTGTACTTTTTGTAGAATTAACACATGAAGTTTGTAAATTTTACAAACATGTGTGTACTTATTAATTTTAACATAAAAAAAATTGTATTTCATCTCTAACACTTATGTGTGTTAAAATTACAAATTTTTTTTCACTGTGTATGCATCTCAGTTGATAATAATTTCCCTTTTTTTAGTAAAATTTTATTAATTTTTAATATTAAATCTGAAATATACATGATTTGTGAACTTTTGTCAGTTACTAATATTTCTGACAAATTCATAAGCTATATAATTAAACGAGACGTTAAAAACAAAGATTATCAAAGTTAAAAATTTATATCATTGTAAATGTGACGAAAGCTATTCATTAGACAATAAATATCATATTTTAAACAAATATAATATTGTATAAGATATAATGAAAAATGTTTATTCTAATATTTCTTGAGTTCTTGTACATTTATTAATGTAAACGTGAATTACAAAAATTAAAATAAAAGAAAACTATGTATAAAACATGTATAAGCATGTAAGTAAAACAAGACCAAAAAAAGTTTTAGCACATTGACAGACAACGTCTGTAATTTATAAGTAAAAATTTAATAGATATTCATTTGTTCAATCCTTTGAAGACATTTTGTCTGTTAAAATAATAGACATTTTTGTCTGTTAACTGGTTTAACAGACATTGTCTGTTAATATTTCTAACCGTGCAGTTTAAATCCGAAGGAAAGCCGCGGCAATTTTTTTGAAGTCCCAGATAATTGGCGTGAAATTCTATGCTTGGTCTCATCTCGATAGGGCATAGTTGTTTTGCCAACAGACGTCATTTTGAATCTGAATGAACTGTTAATAAAATCAGTATTGTGTGTTTATCTAAAATTCATATAATTTTAGCTTGGAGGACCATTCAGCTCTTTATTACTTAAATATTAATTTGCATGAAAGACATCTTAAATTTTTCAAAGTTATTTTATTACAAAAAAAAGTAATTCAGAACGAGCAGTCAGATAAGATGCAAGATAGTCATTTTTCTGAAAGAATTTTCAATTTATCTTAAATAATTAATCTCTGTGTAACATCAATTTTAAAACCATTTATGTAATTATTGATAAATTGAGATTTTTCGTTTTTTATATTTTGAAAATGTTAAAATAAAATGTTATTTTTTAAAAATTAATTAAAAAGAATGTTATCATGCCCTTAGAAAATGTCACTTTCTAACGGACAAAAATAATTTAAGTAATCAAAGTTTAGTCAAAATTTTGTTTAGTAAAAATTGAAAATAATTACGTTCTTTAAAGAAAATTATCAATTTTTTTGTTTTGGAAATAAAAATTGATGATATAAAAATATTATATCCTCTTTTAAAAAAATTATGGATAAATTCTGTCATCACAATAAGAATTTTTTTATTGGTTGAAATAAAACATTATAGTGGAAGAGCGTGAAGTTTAAAATTAAAAAATTAGACTATTGACAGCTAATGTTTGAAAAATTTTAACCATAAAATTATTCATCTAACCTAATTATCCACTAACTTGGAAGCATCAAGGCCAATAGAGTTCTACAGGCCGCACGCAAAGCTGCTCCTAATCAGCCAATCAGTGCCTCTACACCATCAAGAACTGACTCGAAAGTGACATCTGTCAACACCTCACAGAAGCAGCCTGAAAGAGTGAAAACTACTTTATCATCGCTAACTTTGTCCAACAACAGCGATGCCACGGCGGATGGAGGGAGAAGTAGAATAAGTATGCCTTTATCTGATAAACTATTGAGAGGTGGCGCTGCGCTCGCTGCCCCGAGTAATAATAATAATAATAGTAATAATTTTAAGAAAAATAATTCTGATGTAGTCTGAAGTGACTTAGATTCTGCCTCATTGCAGGCAGCTGTATTTGCTCTAGAAGCGCACTATCTGACAGGCTTGACACAATACTAAATTCTTTTGATCGATTTTTGGCTTTAGAGAGCCAAGTTAAAAATTTTGACAAAGGCCTGAGGGATATTGTGTCCAAAATTGATACACAGAATGAATATATTAAAAAATTAGAAATCGAGCAGATGCAGCTGTTAGAGGAGAATCGCAAACTTAGGGAAATAATAGTCATTTCGGGAAGGAATTTCTTGTCCGCTCTAAATAATAAAATTGAAACGTATAATAAAACAATTAATTGTAAATTTGATAATATTCAAACTTTTCTTAATAACGAGTTTCACAGAGTGGACAAGGGTTTCTTTGACCTTACAACCGGGGTAGATGGCGTGGCACAGGCCGTCGCGGATCTCACTGGAATGAATGAGCATACATTACACACATCTAAATCTGTAGAAATTCCACAAACACCACATACCCAAACTGTAATTAGTGAGGAGGCACCTCGTCAAGTTGAGACGTAGTGTGGCTCTGGGAGTGGTACATTGGTGATCACTGACGAATTTGACCGTTCAGCAGTTAATGTTGGGCCGGATGAGTACGCCTGTGCTGTTCTTGGTACCTTTCTTCCGGCAATCAAGCGTACAAATGTAATTTCAGTTAAGAAAATCGCTAAATATGATGATGTAAACGGGGTGTCTACAGATCGTGGAATCAGTGGCGGCCCGAAGGGGTCCGTTCTCATTGCTGGTTAGACTTACTGAGGAGGACCTGGTGCAAAAGGTGTTTGAGGCTAAACGACAATTCACAAGTTTTTCGACAGCGGATCTTAATCCCTCCCTCCTTGGCAGTCTTCCAGCCATCAAACGCCACGGCTTGATATTTACTAATGAATTTTTGCCTAAAGAAAAATATGTTAATTTTAAAAAGTTAAAAAAGTATGCCAAAAAAAAATTTGTTTGGCACAGACATGGTAAATTTCTGGTGAGGAGGGAGAGAGGGGAGAGAGCTCACAATTTTTTTAATGAAAATGATTTAGATGATTTATTGACAAAAAGTAAGAAATTAAAAGACGGTGTACATGTTATTAATGTAAATTCTGAAACTCCATCGAATATTAAGTGCAATAATAATAATAATAATACATGTGATAATAATGAAGCCTCTGAACATCAACGAAACATGTCGACAAATCAATTATTAAGTACAAATAATGGAGTAACGTCGAGTGTGGCCTCTCCCCAATGACTGCACCGGGCCTCCTCTGAGAGTCGTACAGGGAGGAGGGGTGAACTGCGAGCGTGCTTTCTGAATGTGACTTCGTTGAGGGCTCACATTGGGCAGGTACGTGGGTTTCTAAGTTATGGTCCTTCTTGCGACATATTTGGAGTGGCTGAGACCTGGCTGGGTCCGTCTGTTTCGGATGACGTCATTCGGGTCAAAGGGTATAAAGTATTCAGACAGGGCAGAAACTTGCGTGGTGGAGGAGTTGCTTTGTATGTTAAAGACAATTTAAAGTGCACTATTTTGGCTACTTCAATTACTCAAACTAATCATAGTGAAGGTAAACCGGAGGTACCTGAGTATATTTTTTGTTCCGTGCAATTCGGCAGCTCTGAAGCCGTGTTGATTTCTGTTATTTATCGACCTCCTGCAATTTCCTTTTTTAAAACTACCGATTTTTTGGATAACTTAAGAAATTTTGCTTCTGAATACTCTCATAAAATTATAATGGGAGATCTGAATGCCGATCTCCTGCGTGAGTGCAGTGATGCCAAAATTATTAATAAATTATCGGCTGAGCTTTCGTTACAGTTGGTTCAGCACGGTGCCACGCATCACACTCCAACGCCTCACACGTGGATTGACCTGATTCTTGTTGACGATAATGACACGGTACTTGACGCACGCAACTTACCGGCGAATTTTCACAGTTGGCACAACTTAATTGATGTATGTATTTCTTGTCATCACATCAAGACAGATAATAAAATAATTAAGTATAGGAATTATAAAGATATCTGTCCAAACTTATTGGTACAGAGTTTGGCCGACTGTGATTGGACGTCATTTACAGTTGGTACAGTTGACCCAGAATCTGCACTTTGCTGCCTCTGTGACAACCTTACGGCGGCAATACAAAATCAAGTGCCACTAAAAACACTTAAAATTGGTAAAGATGAATTTCCTTGGATTGATAAAGAGTTGTCGCAGATGCGGCACAAGAGAGATACACCGTATCGTAGATTTAAACGGACGAAGGAGGAGCGACATCTCTCCGAATTTTTGCAGCTGCGAGAAACAATGGACCAACGGACGGAACAAGCTAAAACAAATTATTATCATAATAGACTGTTCGATGCTCTTGCTGGAGGTAATGTCTGGAAGGAGTTAAAAGACCTGGGACTCCTGTCCGGACCTCAAGAGGACTTGAATGGATTCACTCCAGATTAGCTTAATGCACATTTTGCGGGGGTGTCGGTCTCGCCACACGATGATACTGCGGAACGTAAAAGGATTCTTTCTGAGTGTAGTGAAAGTGGTTTTGCCTTTAAGCCAATTAATATTAATGATGTAATCCTTGCGATTTCGCATTTTCCATCACAGGCTAGTGGCGAGGATGGCATCCCGCAGAGTGTGATACTTAAAGCACTACCGGCTATTGGAGAGCATCTTGTGACTCTGTTCAATTCCTCTTTTGCACGAGGGGTCTCCCCTTGCCTTTGGAAGCGCGCACGTATCGTGCCTTCAAAGAAGTACCCTGCACCTAAAATGCCTAAAGATTTTAGGTCCATAGCAATATTATCTTTTCTTTCAAAGGTTCTCGAGAAGATTGCCCATGACCAACTGCAGGAGTATATTATGACACACAAAATACTTGACTCTTTGCAGACTGGCTTCAGAAAGCATCATTCTACGCAGACTGCCATACTTAAACTTACAGACGACATAAGGTCAGGTCTTGACAAGAAACTTGTCACGATACTACTTTAGTAAGGCATTCGACACGATCTCCCCTTCCAAATTGCTTGCGAGGCTTAGATCGATGGGGTTTTCCAGGGCTGCACTCGAGTGGATCAGCTCCTATTTATCAGGTAGGAAACAAATGGTTTCTACACATTTAAAAGAGGATTCAGATTGGCTAACAACCAGTCTAGGAGCTCCACAGGGTTCAGTGCTGGGGCCTCTGTTGTTCTGCCTTTACATTAAGAGGAGGTCACGTATCTCTGTCCTTGTCTAATCAAAGAATTGAGTTTTTTACACAAACTAACAACTTTAGCAAAAAATGAAGAGAAAGCCGCATCTTGTAATAAAAAAAGCGATATTTTCTTTGTTAAGAAAAAATTAATTTTATTGCTTCGTTTTCAAGAAAACCTTGAAAAACTTAAATCATAGAGGTTAGGGTGGACAATTTGGTTTTTCAAGGTTTTCTTGAGAACGAAGCAATAAAATCAATTTTTTCTTATTAAAGAAAATATTGCTTTTTTTGATACAAGATGCGGCTTTCTCTTCATTTTTTGATAAAGTTATTAGTTTTTGTAAAAAAATCATTTATTTGATTAGAAAAGGACAGAGATACGTGACCTCCTCTTAATAACATACCTGACACGCTCGAGCCCGGTTGTGTGTCGAGCACATATTATATGCTGATGACCTCTAAATCTATACTCAGGTCCCTTATGAACATCTGAATGAAAATATTCGTATTATGCAGAGGGCGGCCAGGGCGGTATCGGGATGGGCTGCCGATGCTTCTCTCACATTAAATGCAAGCAAAACTAAGGCGATCGTTTTTGGCAGTAGTCGTTTTATTAATGACTTGTATGCTGGTGAGCTAAGAACGATTGAGCTTGAGGGAGGTGTCGGCATATCTTTTTCTGATACCGTTACGAGCCTTGGTGTTGTGCTTGACGCTAAGTTGTCTTAGGAGCCGCACATTAATATGGTGACTAAAAAATTTAATAGGATAATGTATAGTTTACGGTTCTTTCGTCGATACACCACTGAGGCCCTGCGTAAAGAATTCGCAGCCGCCTTGCTGTTTCCGCACCTCGACTACTGCTCAGTAGTTCTGCTTGATGCTTCGCAAGGGTTGAGAAGACAATTACAAAGACTACAAAATTCATGTGTGAGATATGTGTTAGGAATGGGCGATCATATCTCTCCTCATAGAGCTGCGCTTGGTTGGCTGCGTACTGATTCAAGGAGACAGTATTTTATGGCTGTACTTATGTACAAAATCGTTCGCATGAATACTCCCGAGTATCTAGTGAGTCTCTTCACTAGATATTACCTAGGGTAGCCACTAGGGGAGAGATTAAGGACTTCGCGGTGCCCTTCATGCGTACTGAGACTGGAAGAAATTCCTTTTAAGTTCAAGCTGCGCATTTTTCGAACTCCCTGCCTGCTGATATAAATAATCTTCCATCGCTGGGCAGGTTTAAGTCGGCTTTGAGGACGTACTCAACCTCTAGTGAAATTAATTTTAAGTATTTTAATTTTTGTGTTAATTTATTTTGTTTTGTCCTATATATAGATTTAAGGTGTAAATGTATTTATTAGCGTGAATGATGGATAAATGTATGCGGAAAGAATGAGTGATTCTGTTTTTATTAGAAGTCATGACATCTTCGGTATTGTTTTTATTCTTTAAATATTATTATTTTATTTTTAATTATTTACTATTACTTTGTTTTTGTATTGTTCAATTTTATTTTTATAGTATTGTCCAATTTTATTTTTCTTGATGTCATGACAGTGATTCCTCTTTTAAATTATGTATTTTAATTCTATGACTGATAGATATCTAAGACTATTTTTTATTGTTATTTATGTTTTCTGCGTGTATTTAGAATAGTCTGTGATATCACTTTTACATGGTGACTTACTGATACAGTATTATATATTAATTTTAATAATTGACTGTGATATCTTATCTTATTATTTGCAATACTTTTTATAGAATTATTACTTACTATTTCATGTATTACACGCCTTTTTGTACTCTTTTTACAAAATAAATAAATATCTATCTAATATCTATCTAACTTGAAAATTGTTGATGAAAAAAAACAAGCGAATAAAATCCTCTTTTAAAATAAGATTTTAATTATAGTATCAAAGTATGTCAAATTTATTTTCATTCATTTTAATTTTCAAACAAAAATTTTAATATTATGAATTTCATTTTTAATATTATAAAGCGCGTTTAGAATTTGCTAGTTTAATAAAAAAAGATGAAAAAGTCCCATTTTTAAAAATATTCATTATATTCAATGTAATTTTGATTCATAATGCGCTTTAATGAACTTTAAATTCATAAAATTATTTAGTTTTTTAGTATTTCACTTTTACTAAATAACTTTATTTCTAGCATTTTCCATAGTTTTACCAAATACTGCGTTATACATGAGCTTATATAGATTTTTTTCAAATTCATGCTTAGCTTCTTTTCTCTTATCACTATTTAAATCTATGTACTTTTTTAGCCATGGTGATTGATTAAACTGTAACACTCTGTGAATTTTCTTTAACTGTAATCCATTGTCTAATTGTTCTTTTAAATTTCTATAATGTATTACATATCTTTTCTTTGGACATAGTGTTGTAATGAGTTTTTCATGCATTGAACCTTTCGATTTCTTATGTACTGGACAGAGTGGTAAATCTTTATGATGATCATGAATATGGTGAGGATAATCCAAGTCCACTTCCAAGATGTATCCGATAGGTGAGTTATCAGGCACAAAAAAGTTTATTTTATTAAAACCACCTTCAATCCACTTGAAGCCACTAGTTGGAAGGTATTGCATCATAGCTCAACCACAAATATTGTTTACATCAAAATAAATGAGGTATTTCGATTGTTCTTCTGGATTGTATGCATCACCCATGTATTTGTTATTAGCTTTTGAATAACGGTTGCAGCATTGGCTGATACCACCTCTAATATTACGTTCAATGAACATTACCATATCGATGTCGGTTAGTAATTCCAATTTAATGTTGGTATACTTGAGCATGGCATCCTAGGTGTAGCCAGGAAGTGTATAAAAATATGCTGGATCTAAGCCATAGGTAGTAATACAGCTAGAGCGGAAATTTTCAAAAACTTCTGCTAATAGTAGCACATCGGTTTTTAAGTAAAGATCTGAATAATCATCTAAATTTGAAATATTTAATTTATTCCAGACACTTTTATCATGTTCATAATCTTCATCTAATAAATCACTATTATTTAAAATGCTGTAAAATTTATCTTTGGTCGGTAATTCAGAAATTATCAACTTATCCTCGGAGCCCAGATAATCGTATGGGAAGACACCTTTCCTCTTGAGTAAATTGAATTCCTCTTCGGCCAATGGTCCATATTTCACATCACTAATAAACTCAGATAATAAAATATACTGCTCCAAATAAGATGATAATTCATCCAGAGACGATGGCATGAAACGGAAAGAGTATAAATTTGTAATTAATTTCACTGCTATCAATATGTTTTGTAAAGGATATGAACCGCTCTTTATTCAGTGGTAACAGATTTGCACGTCCTGAAAAATTTTGAGCAATATTTCTTATGAGGAAATGTGAATCATAACCAGTAAGATTGTGAAAAACTACTAGAACACAGCGTGAATTCTTGATAATTCAAGTTACACTTCTCGTGAGCTGGACCTCGATATTTACCATTTAAATGACAACGATCGTGAACTCTGTCAGCTCCCAAGGACCTTTCACATATATGACATGTAGTTGCATTTCGGAATTCAAGTTCTTGCTCGTAGGTTAATTTATCCATAGGTATAGGACACCAATAAACAGACTCAATGTTCTCTGCAAGCGTTTCTAATTATTTTGCGAACCATGCTGCAGGTTGAGAACCTTTGTAGCTACGGCAATACGAGAGTGTATCATCGTAACTACATTTAAAGTAGTATCCAATACTAAAAGCTTTGTGTTGTTGATAAATTTTTTTATATTTCATACTTTCGAGGAGTGATTCAAAATCGGCATAAATAATAAATAGTGCCCTTTATTTATAAAGAAAATTTTTAAATTGTGAAATATTTTCTTTCAGACCCGATAAATAAACTCTACACTTGTTTATCTGAGAGCAGTCTTGTTCATGAGCATCTAGTTTAGCCTTGGTATAAAAGTAATGTAGATACCTATTACATAAATACTTTTGAGTTTTATGCTTTGATACTTGCATAGATATGAGTCTTGATAAATTTTTAATCCAAACGTAGTGGGAATTGCTGTTAACATCTACATAATTATTTTCTACATCTTCATCATCGTCAATATAAAAGCTTTGCACGAGAAGTAAATTAATGTGCGTATTCATTTAGTTCTTGGTTATGCGTAATGGAGTAACATGAAATTTCCCCGAGCGTTTTTTCAAAATAAAAAAACTTATTAAAATATTATTCTTCTTTTCGAATCTTGAAATATGTTTTGGTTTAACTAGAAATAGTATACCTTCGAAATCTAATTCATTTTTGTATTTTTCATATGTGGCTACTCTGTTTGAATGTGTTTTTGCTGGCTGTAGTGCTGAGAGTACGACCCATTTGAAGCATTCATCATCAAAATTCTCAACATTAACACAAGCATGTTTGTTTTTAATAGCACGAGGTAGTTCAATGAACGAACTACCTCTCATTGAATTGTACTTGTTTATATGGACACATATTAATTATTTAACGTAATGTTCAGCCTGAATCTTTTTGTTAGAATTTTTCTATATTGACTTGTATAGGCTTAATATACTCAATATTTTTTGGAATTACTTCTTAATACGTAATTTCTAGAAAGGTTAAAGTTTTTACGAAATGTTGCACAATATTTCTTAGAATCACGTTATAAAATAAAATGTAATAATAAATAAAGAAGGCTAAAGAATAAGTATTCATGAAAATTGCACCTTTTCGGAAGCAATAGTTTTCGAGATATCGAGTTTTGAAGTTTGAAAATTTTGATTTTAAAATATCTCGAAAACTATTGGTCCTAGCGAAAAACAGACGAAATTTTGAAAGACGTGAATGAAATGAGTTTGATGGGTGATCTACCAATATACGTAATAAAAGTTTGAAATTTCCGTTATTTTGGAATTTTTTCTTCCTAATTTTACTTTATATATATATATATATATATATATATATATATATATATATATATATATATATATATATATATATATATATATACATACAGGGTGATTGGATAACATTGATACATATTTATATCATTGGATCCAGCGCAATAAGCTGACTCCGAAAAAAATGATAAGAATTTTTTTTTAATTTTACCAATGTATTGCCAATATATTGGCGATATTGGAGAAAATTTTACCAACACATTGCGAATATATTGGCGATATATTGGTAGAATTAAAAAAAAAATTTATATTATTTTTTTCGGGATCAGCTCATTGTTAATATATATATATATATATATATATATATATATATATATATATATTAGCTTAAATTATTGTACGTTGAAAATAAAACTTCTAGAAAGCTCTTTTATGATAAAGAAATTGCGCAGTTATTTTACCAAGGTCTCTCATGACTAATTTATTTATAAATTATTAATGCAACCTGATCCTTTATTTCCGATCTGGAATTCCCCGCTGCGCATAAGAAATACGCAGTTATCTTACTAAGGTCACTCATAGCTAAGTTATTTATTTATTTATTTATTTATCAATTATTAATGCGACCTGATTCTTTATTTCCGATCAGAGATTCCCCGATGTCTTCGCGGTTTGAGAAGCTTCCGTGACTCAACCTTTCTCTCTCTCTCTCTCTCTCAGCTTTAACTCTAGGATCGGAGATCGGGACGTCAGCTATTGCGCTCGCATTTGCTTTTGACACGGGTGGTGGGTGGCTGTGGGTGGTGACGTCACCGGGTGGTGGGTGATAGGGTGATGGGTGCCTGTGCGTGGGCTGTGACGTCATGAGTGCTGAGTCACGATTTGCACCTGTCCGCTAGTCGCACAGGTAAGTCGAGGGAGTGGTGGGGGGGGGGTCGAGAATCCCCATAGCCAGCCTACTAACGTAAATTTTAATAATTTTGATTCGAAATTGATTAACGATTATTATGTATCTTTATTATGTATTAAACTTTATTATATATGAAAACTTGTTTCTTGAGTTTGCTGAGCAAAATTTATTTAGGACTATAGCAGAAACTTCTGATTTTTGCTTTTTCACAGAGACAATGTAACGGCAAAAAAATTATTCTCTACTTTTTTATTAATTTGTACATATTTGGTTTCATGGAGTTTTAGAGATTTTTAGAAAATGTGTGCGTGCGCGTGTGGGTGTGTGTGTGTGTGTGTTCAGTAGGCGAACTGGATCTTGAAGACTATTCGATGGATTTGCTTCAAATTGTGCATGGAATTTATTTTTTTGTTCAACTTGAGGAAAAGTTATTGAGAATTAGTTTTCTTAGCGTAGTTCTAATTTCAGTCATTTATAAGAAAAAAAAAATTTCAATTTTTCATTTTTTCGGTATTTTTTGTACATTATCCGATGAATCTTCTTAAAAATTTGCATGGAAATAATTTTCTATTCTCAAAATGAAATAAACTTTTGAAAATTGATTTCTTTAGCGTAATTTTAATTTTAGAACATTTTGAAATTTTTGAAAAAAATTTTTGTATTGATTTAGTAAATTAGATCTCGAAAAGTAATCGATGGATTTGCTTCAAATTTTCCATACAATTTATTTTTTTTTTATTCACTTTTGCGAAAGCTATTGAAAACTGGTCTACTTTAAGAAGTTTAAATGAAATAGCCATTTAAAAATTTTTTTTTAATTTTCGATTTTTTGTTTTTTTGATATTTTATGTAAACTACTCGATGAATTTGTTTAAAAATATTCATGAAAATTATTTTCGATTGCATAAATAAAAAGAACTTTTAAAAACTGATTTTCTTAACGCAGTTTTAATTTTAGAACATTTTGAATTTGTGAAAAAAATGTTTGTATTTATTATGTTACCTAACTGTGGTATAATATCCTACGTTTGCCTGCACCGTATGCCGTAGAAGCGTTCGTCCATTAGCTCAGTGAAGGGTTCGTCATATATTAAGATATTTTTCGCTGTTCAAAACAATTTTTTTTTTAATTAATAAATATAAATTTGATTATATAAACGATAACCATTTTGACAGATAAATTTAATAATTTTAAACTTAATATATAATTATTTCAAACAACTAGGGGGATTATTTCTCGAAACATGATTGGTCTAGTGCATAACGTGCGCGCTTTTTATTTTGACTAGACGAGTTCAACTCTTGGCCAGGACACTTTTTTTTTCAACTGTTTTTAGTATTTCAATATTTTCCATGATTTTTTTTATTCGCATTTTTTATATTTTTTTAATAATATAATCACGCATAAAATTAGATTTATGTTAAATATTATATTTATATACATTATGTAAAGGAAATCAAAATATCTATTATTGAAATTAAATTTTTTGCAAAGATATTTTACTTCAAAAAATTCCCATGCTTTTGTTTGACGAATTGAACTTTTCCGCTCGATTCGATAAGAAAGGCGGCACTAAAATGCGCGTATAAATAAATTATCATGTCAATGAAGACTAAGGAATCTAACCTAACCGTCGAAAAATGCCATCCAATTAATAATATTTTACTTAAAAAAATTTCCATGTCTTTGTTTGACGGATTGAACGTTTTCTCTTGATGCGATAAGAAAGGCGGTACTAGAACGCGTGTATAAATAAATTATTATGTCAATGGAGACTAGGGAACCTAACCTAACCGTCGAAAAATGCCATCTAATTAAAGATATCTTATTTTCGAAAATTCCCATAACTTTGTTTGATTGATTGACCTTTTTTTCCGATGCGATAAAAAAGGTAGCACTGAAATGCGTGTACATAATAATTGTCATGTCAATCAAGACTAGCGAACCCAACCTGACCGGCAAAAAATGCCATCTAATTAAAAATATCTTATTTTCAAGAATTCCCATAACTTTGTTTGATTGATTGACCTTTTTTTCCGATCCGATAAAAAAGGTAGCACTGAAATGCGTGTATATAATAATTGTCATGTCCGACGAAACCAGAGAACCTAACCTAACCGGCAAAAAATGTTATCTAATTAAAGATATCTCACTTTCGAAAATTTCTATGCTTTTGTTTACCGGATTAACCTTTTTTCCTCAATGTGATAAGAAAGGTGGCACTAAAATGTGTGTATAATAAAATGGAACCTAGCCTAACCAAGGGAAAGTGCCATCTAATTAAAGATATCTTACTCTAAAAAGTTCCTAAGCCTTAGTTTGATAAATTAACCTTTTTTTCTCGATGCAATAAGAAAGGTAGCTGTAAAATGCGTATAACAGAAAATCTTTATATCAATCGACACTAGGGAACCTAACCTAACCGGCGAAAAATCACATCTAATTAATCCTTTCAAGGTCGGTGGGAAGTATACTTTCCACCTCGATTTTTTTGGTTTTTTCATTATAACTCTGGTTATCAACATGTTATAAATACAAAGTTAGTTTACTTCAACTCATAAATGATGTATTTACACATTAGAATATTGTTTTTGCAACAATTATGCATTTTCTAATTGTTATTAAATAAACAATGGCGAAAATTTCTCTTTTTTTACAATAAATTCGTTTCTGAAGTACTTTGGATGTAAATCAACTTCAAAATTATGCTATTACATTCTAGAGATAATATAAAAAGCTTCCCTTAGTAAAAATTAAAAAAAAATTATTGTCATTATTTTTTATTTAACAAAATATAGTGCAGAAAGGTCGACATCACACAAAAAACTCCTTTATTCTTTTTTAATACTGAATTATTTCAATATAATTACATTTGTAATAATAGTATTTGAATTTTTAATTATAAAAATAAAAACTTGGCATAATAGAAAATGGCGAATTTAAAATGGCGGATCTAAATATCCTATTTTTGGAGTAAATATTGATATATTCACTAATTTGACGTGTTGATTATATATAATTTTTGACATAATAATAAGTTTGAGAAACTGGTCGTAAAAAAATTGCAAAAATAAATTTTCCAAAATGGTGGAAGAAAACAGCAAATAATAACCATCACAAATTATATATATTAATTTTAAAATAGTGAATTTACTTTTGAATGTGAATTTGATCATTATATGTAATTTTATTTATGATTGAATAGATCGGTACTTTTACTTATTTATTGTTCTATAAAAAATGCTCAAAAAAACCTCAATAAAACATATGTAAATGCATGTTTACAAAAAAATTTGTTCTAATCGTACGACAGTGAGAAAATAAATTTGAATTTCATAAATTTTTTATAATACTTGTTGCTTCGCTACGTATATCGATAATCTTAATTTAAAAAAAAATAAGAGGAAATTTTAGTCGCGTTTATTGTTTGAAACAAATACCAAGTGCACCAACAACTACTTTTTAAATAGAAAAATGGAAGATTAGGAAGATGAATTTGATAATTTCGTACCGATGCCATCAGACAATGAATCGGTTGATGGGCAAGAGCCAAGTGATGATGAATATGTCACTAATAAACATGTAGAAAAACTCATATCTACTCATCATACTGTCAACTCTCGTAAAAATGAAAATCGCATGAGAACGAAAATTTAAATGCTGAACTTTGGAGCCATAAAAGTGAAGAAAGTGCTGAATTGCCATTTATTGAACATATCGGATCTAAAAATATTCCAGAAAATATCAAAACACCTGGCGATTTCTTTTTATGTTTATTTTCTGAAAATGTTGATCTTATTGTAAAACAAACAAACCTTTACATAAGTCAAACAAAAATTTCAGTTGATAAAAACGTAACGAGTCAAGAAATTAAAAATTTTATAGAAATGAACATACTTATGGGTTTGGAAAAACTTTCATCTTACCATGATTATTGATCAACAAATTCAAAAATTCATGATAATTATGTTAGTTTTATCATGGCAGTGAAAAGATTTTCGTTTTTGCTGTAACATGTTCATTTGAATAACAATTCCACTGAACCTAAAAAAGGCCAACCAAATCATGACAAACTGTACAAAATTAAACCTTATCTTGATAATCTTTTAAACTCTTACAAGTATTATTACGATCCAACTAAGCATCAAGCCATAGATAAAAGCATGATTAAGTTTTTAGGCAGTAGCAGCATGAAACAATACATGCCAATGAAACCTATAAAAAGAGGCTATAAATTCTGGGTTAGAGTTGATGAAAATGGATACGTGTGTCAATTTCAAATGTACACTGGAAATATTGGAAACAAGCCTGAAAAAAACCTTGGTGGAGGAGTCATAAAAGACCTAACAAGAGATTCGATCGGTAAAAATTACCACGTGTACTTTGATAATTATTTCTCAAGTGTAAATTTAATGGTCTCTTTATTGAATGAAAATATTTTCGCACAACCATAAGAAAAGATAGATCTGGTCTGCCAAAATTTCAGATGAATGACAAAGATATGAATGCCGGTGATAGTGAATTTCGCACATCTAATGAGGGCGTACGGCGGATAAAATGGATGGATAAAAAACCAGTCCAATTTTTATTTAATTTCTATGATTCTTCAATTTTAACGAGTGTTAATCGTCGACAATCAGATGTATCTGTTTTAGAAGTCATTTGCCCCGAAATGGTGAAAGACTACAATAAACATATGGGATACATAGATAAAGCTGATCAGTTGAAATCAACCTACGAACTTAGCAGGAAAAACACGAAATGGTGGCATCAAATTTTTTGGCACTTCATGAATGTGACTATGGTAAACTCTTTCATACTATACCGTTTACATTTTCAAAATAACAAATTATCACTCAAAGATTATCGATTGCGAATTACCGATCAGTTAGTTGAAGTGCCTGAACGTTCGAAACGTGGATGATCAAATTCTTCTCCTGCTGTCACTAAAAGGTTCCTTAAATCTGTTCAACTGTAACCTACAGAAACGCTTAGAACATCTGTATCACCTCATTTTCCTGGTTTTAATACTTCTTTCCGAAGATGTGTACATTGTTCTACAAAGAGTCATGAAAAAAGAATACGATTTTATTGCAAAACGTGTAACGTACCATTATGTATTTCCGATGACAATTGTTTTGAGAATTTTCATAAAAAATTGTAAATACAAAGATTATCCAATTTTATTTACTGAATAAAAATTGAAAACCCCCCCCCCAAAAAAAAAACAAAAAAAAAAGACAAAACAAAAATTTTTTTTTAAACAAAAAAAGAAAAAAAACACAAAAAAGAAAATAAAACAAAAAAAACGAAAAAAATAAACGGAACTAGATTCTCCCTACGTCCTCGTCGTTAGTTCTGGGTATCGCAGAGAGGGAGAATTTTTACATTTTTTATTGAATTTGTACTGAAAAGTTTTAATATTTTTTTTCTTAAAAAGTATGCGTTTTTTAAAAAAATTACAAGTTAGCTTTTTTGTTTGAAATTTAATGTAGAATATAATAAATTTTTTTTTATTTAAAAATTTTTTAATTTTTTTTCTTGAAGTTAGCCATATTGCCACCGCCATTTTGAATTTTTCAATTTTGAGTTCAGATTTGTAATCAGCGACCCCAAAAACATAAGAATATGATAAGAGCAGTTGGATAGGACTTACAGTTTGAATGTGCCCCTGAAGGTGTTAAAGATATCTTACTTTAAAAAAATTCCCATGCCTTGGTTCGATGGATTCACCTTTTTTTACATATGCCATAAAGAAAGAGGCACTAAAATGCGTGTATGCAAAAATCATTATGTTAATCAAGACTCGACAACCAAACCTAACCGGCGAAAAATCACATCTAATTAAAGATACCTTACTTTAAAAATTTCCATGACTTTGTCTGATAGATAAACCATTTTTCTCGAAGCAATAAGGGAGGCAGCACTAAAATGCGTGTATATAATAATCATCATGTCCATTAAGACTAGGAAACCTAACTTAACCGGCAAAAAATGCCACCTAATTAAAGATATCTTACTTTTAAAATTCCCCATGCCTTTGTTTGATTAATTGACCATTTTTTTTTATGCGATAGAGAAGGCAGCACTAGAGTATATTTATAAAAGAAAATCATGTCAATCTGGAGTACGGAACCAAACCTAACCAGCAAAAAATCATTTGTAATTAAAGATATTTTGATTTCAAAAATTCCCATGCCTTTGTTTGACGAATCAATCTTTTTTTTGATGCGACAAGAAAGGCAGCACTAAAATGCGTTTTTTCACTGGTTGGGTTAGGTCCCCTTGTCTCGATTGTCATGATGATTTATTTATACACGCATTTTAGTGCCGCTTTCTTTATCGCATTGGAAAAAAGAGTTGATCCACTAAACGAAGTTATAGAAGTTTTCGAAAGTAAGATATTTTGTGATATACAAAATACATCAAGTAATCAAATTTAAATACATTATTCACTAACAAGGAAAGTGCCCGACCTTCGGCAAACGGATTTGGTTGAAACTGCGGGATATGATTTTTTGATGAAAAAAAATGAACCTGTGTTTTTTCTTTTCTTTGAATAGGCCCCATAGACGGAGATATAGGCATTTTTTCGAAAATACAATAAAAAGGAGCATTTATAAGATCTTGAATAACCAAACAACTAAGACTCTTACAAAAAAATGTATGGAAAATAAAATAAAGTATAGATTAAATGCTTTAATTTAAGCTTTGTTGCATTAAAGAAACTTGTGTGGTTAAAAAGTTACAGGCGATTAAAATATGCTAATGAAATAGCGTAAAAAATTGATACACGCTAAAAATATTAATAAATATGTAGTAATTTTCAATTAGGCACAACTTTTGAACCATACAAGTTTTTTTAATGCAACAAAGCTTAAATTAAAGCATTTAATCTGTACTTTATTTTATTTTTTATACATTTTTTGTAAGAGTTTTAGTTGTTTGGTTATTCAAGATCTTATAAAAGCTCCTTTTCATTATATTTTCAAAAAAATGTCTATATCTCCGTTTATGGGGCCTATTTAAAGAAAAGAAAAAACACGGGTTCATTTTTTTTCATCAAAAAATCATATCCTGCAGTTTTAGCCAAATCCGTTTCCCGAAGGTCGGGTACTCTCCTTGTAAGTACAAATATGAATTAAAACAAGCAACCGTGCTTGTTTTTAAATTTGAAATCGTATGTTCTATTTTTAAAGTTCTTTAAAATGATTTTTCTTTAAGCGTAATAAATTAATAAATGTAAAGGAGAATTGAGAAAACTATAGGGAAAAACCAAAAATAAGAATAAAGTAATTAGTAGTTGAAAAAAAAAATAATTGATTAAAAGGAAAGCAAGAAGTACAGCAAGAAGGATCAGCTGTAGTGATGCACACAAGAGAGAAAGAGAAGGAAGATTATGATCATGTGAACAGCAAGTGAAGAAGATTTTCGGACGCGACGCATACACGCAAAGACACATACACACACCTACCAGATGCACCAGAGACTCAGGTTAACAATTAGAAGAAACATCTTCCAAGAGTACAAATTTAAATTAATAACAAGAAGAAAACGTCAACCAGGTACTAGGTTAGGGCGGTACAGTAGCTCTAGATAAATATACACTCATGGCGCACACTACACCACGACCAGCCGAAAGATGCGCACGATACTAAAGATGTTCACACACACTAATCAACACCTTCACAACTTCTATAACATAAATGAATCACGAGGAGTTACAACGAAGCGGCGACACGAAGTTGGAAACGATGCGACAAAGCAAAAGTTAATATGGAAGCGCCACGAGAGTGAGAGAGATGAAAGAAACAGATGACTTGAAGCTATACACGCAAGAAGTAAGAGCACGTATAGCATATATGCACAGTCGCGAAGAAGGGGAGCGGCATATAGTGAAATACGTATGTAAAACACATAAAGGCGTACTATAACACTTAGGCTATGAAGAAATAAGGAGAATAAAAAGAATATAGGCGCATACAATTAAAAGATTTAAGTGACGCACCATGTTCATTTGTATTTGTACACACATAGATAAGATCAACCAATGAGAAATAGCTATGAATAGAACTCTTCGATAATCAACATAGGAACTTCAAGTACAGTGTGGAAAATACTAGAGTGATAAAGATAGAAGATCCACGACCAAGAATAGAATAAGTAATCGATAGCGACCCGTAACTGAATAAATCAAAGTAAAAACTAAGACGCGATGCGAAACAAGGAAAGTAGATGAGGAGCAGCTAAGTGTAACAAGGATAAATAGCAAGAAGTAGCGAAGACGAACTTCCTTCTTCTTCAAAGAGGAGATTCTAGCATAAGCCGTCATTGAGAGCGCACGTACGAGTAATTCTTGACTGAGCCGGCATTGAAAGCACACGTGCAGAGTTACGCTAAGATTCTTTGATCAAAAGTCAAGAGCTTTATCCTTTTGGATTAACGCGGCAGAACTATTACCTTTTTCTTCCATGCATCCTTGGGCTTTCAGAAACAAATTGTAAACCGTTTGAGGGAGAGGAAATTGAGAAGACAAGGAGAGTTGTAAGCCTGTCTACGAGCGGGAAGAAAGGAGCAAGTGTCCAGCAACTGACCACGAGTTCAGCGACTATCTCACCACCTGCAGCCACAACAGCGTCCTTCTTCAGAGTCTTCCTAAGTCCTCTACTTCTTCGCCGCTTTTTTTCTTCTGGGTCTTGCTAGAGGTTAACGACGCGACAGTAAATGGAGTTTCTTCAAGCGAGTTTAGCAAGTAAGAAATAGTAAATTTTAGTTCTGTTGGTTTTTCTTATTAGCGTTCTCAATTCTTCTAATTAAATTTTCTTTCAATTGTACTGCGCACAGCATAAGTGTAGTAAATTAATTAGAGCGGCGTTTCCTTTCTTTTTTTTTATTTCGAATTGTAAGCGAAGTTTTCTTTTAAGGGAATGTAAAATACCGACATTACAGTTTTCAAAACTTTCGATTCTTTATGCAAAAGTTTTAAATATATCTCTATATTACATCCTTCCATTTTCATTAATAAAAAGCCTAATATAGAAATATCTTGGAAAATTTTTAAATAAAGATTAAAAGTTTAGAAAACTGCAATGTCGGTAACTATGTATAAATCATATACCCTTTTACATCCCCTTAAGTTGAGAATATAAAAAGTCAGATTTAAAGTTTAAATAGAGAGTCAAATAGTTATTTTTCCTTTTCCTCTTTTCAGGACAAGAATTATAGTTAAATAAAATTAATTAACTCATTAATTTTTTTAAGAGTAATTAGAGTTGTTTAATATCAATAGTGTTTCTTCATAAATTTATAATTTACTTTGCTTTTTATATATTAAAAATTGTTTTTTTTCACTTCTCATTTTATTCTTTATTAAATCATAAATTACATTGAAATTTTCTGGACCACTCTGATCGTTAGAACCAGCGTGCAACCCGAGGCAGGCCAGTAAGTATTGACCCCCTCTGTAGTTAGTCTACCCAGCTAGCTGAGCAGGGTTCACTGGCGCTCAATTAAAATTAACTATAAATTTTGTGAACCCAGGTAAGTTCGTGGCTTCGGGGGTTCACCGGAGGTCCGGGGAATTTGCCACGTAACGATTTTCAATAAGATGTGATTTTCCGCCGGTTAGGTTAGGTTCCCTAGTCTCGATCAACATGATGATTTGCTTATACACGTATTTTAGTGCCGCCTTCCTTATGAGACCAAGAAAGAAAGGTTAAAGCGTCAAACAAAGGCATGAGAACTTTTTAAGTACAATATCTTAAATAAAATGTGATTTTTTGCCAGTTAGGTTAGGTTTCGTAGTCCCGAGTAACATGATGATTTTTTTATTTACGAATTTTAATGCTGCCCCCCATATTGCATCGAGAAGAAACGGATGATAAATCAATAAAAGGCATAAGAATTTTTAAAAAGTAAGATATCTTTACTCAGATGTGATTTTTTGCATCTTTAAAACATAACGAGATTATTTTAAAAAGAATTTATGAAATAATGCATAAAAACATCGCAAAGTGATTATAAAAATATTTCCAGAAAAGGAACTCGAGTCATAGCATAAAATATTACATGAATTCTTGCTGAAAGGACTTTGATAGGACTTTTTGTAAGGAAAAAAAAATATTACAGAAATCTTCCTACGATTCCAATCATAGAATTATTTAATTAGTGTAACGTCAAATAGTAATAAGCAAGATTGGAAAATTTGTGACTAATAGACTTAATTTAATATTTAATTTTTGTTTTATTAATTAGACTTATCTTTCTATTTTCTTATCAATATATATATATATATATGTGTGTGTGTCTGTGTTTATATATATATTATTCTTTAACTAATTATTTACGGATAAGCGGCAAAAAAGGATTGAATCTCAATAATCGTTACCAAACTTGCCTTCTTCTTTGTAAAGTTATTATACACGCCGACTTTACGACTCAGCGATGTCGATGGGGTTCGTTGATTTGATGTTACATAGAAATTCTTTTAATTATTTTATATATTGTACATAACAGATAAGCATGCAAATTTACACTTAATATACGACCCACATAAAATTGACATAAGTTGGTTTGTGAAATAAAGAGCACTATTTTTTTTTGTTTGAGTTGGTCACATATCTGACATCTTTTGAAAAATTATTCTCATTTATTTTATACCAGATACAAAGTTTCGTTGTTTAATAAAAAGAAAGAATTTTTAGTTAATCCTATGTTGAATATTTAAATAATTTAAATTAACTTTAACGATATTAATTAAAAACTCTGATGAGAAAAATATTATGTTTGAAAATCTAAATTTAACTTTAAAAAATAATGAAACATAAAACTGATTAAATTGAATTTTATAAAAAGAAAAATCTTTCAATTGTAAAAAAAAGGAACCAATCTCGATTTTCTTTGGCTTTTCTTTCAGTGGTTATATATCTTCTTGTTAGAGTTGGTCGAGTGCAATTTTTTTATCGGACATAACCTAAAACAGACAAAATAGCCTTAATCCCTGGCATACGATAACCTGTGCTTCACCACCTATGCCTGGTGAAGCACAGGTCCACAAGATAAGGGCAGCTGTTCAGCACCCTTTTATATCCATCATTATCAGGCTTTTCTACAATGCGCAGCAACTTTATCAAACAATTAAGTCACCACTCGGGGCTTTTCGGCCGAAGGCCTAGTCTTTCCCCTTTTTAGTACAAAGAAACTATTTTTATTTGTTATATTGGTTAGTACACTACTGCTGTTATTACACTGTTTATTTTAAATCAATAATTATTGCAAGTAATCCTGCAAAGATCTAACTTATACGCAGGATTACTAATACACTGAAAGACTATCGGCGCAGCCCGTAACCTTCAAGGTTATGTGCTACTCTGATTTGTTGCGTTTCAAGGTGTACGCGCAATCGGAGTAGCAGTTACTCAGATTTGAGTTTCCCTTACGCTGATCGAGCATATGTAAAGCGCCGATTATTCAAAACAACGTTTACACACAAATGATCGGAGCAGGCACAGTTCATTTTCAATACTTTCTTTGTCGTTTTCGGCACACCGTTTGCGCCGAACGCGTGGCACTAGCGTAGTCAGGGAGAAGGGTAACTATCAAGCAAAAAGTTTTTTAGCGTAAGAACAAAAAAAAAACAATAAGTTCGAGTTCACTCGCGAAATGATTTTTAAAGTATTTTTTTTCTCCTTGACTTAACTATTACTTTATTTATTCCAAATAAATAATAAATATAAAAAGAGTAAGGAAACATATAAAAAAAGACTCAAAAAAAAAATCACGTTTCCTTCTTACTTTTAACTGAGAAAAAGCAAATCAAAAATTAATTGAAGTGTAATATGTATATAATATAAAGCGGTGAAAGAGAGAATGATGATTAGCTCCTCTCGCTGCCTGAGCTGGAGCTCACTGATCCCCACTTACTTTAATGGTTATCTAGATAATCTACTTCGTCTAGGCTGTCAAGTAGATATGCGCGGAGAACTATTTGTATTTATTTCCAGCGTACATGGATATCCCGATCTACATACTGCATTAGACAATAGATATATTACTTAAATAAGAAATTTCCCTTAAAATGCAAACTTATTTATGGAAAGTACCTCATCTTATAAAAAAAAATATTAAATCATAGAATTACTATGTTTTCCATAAAAATAATCATTTAATTCAATTAATTCCGTTCTAAAGTCTTTGCTAGTAATTAGATGCTTTGAAAGCCATGTTCACGCTAAGGATTAAAACTTAGTTTGACTTATATATTTTTAATAACGATTGCTTCATCTATTAATCGATTTAAAATTTTAAAATTATCTAATAATGAAAAAAAAATGCTTAGATTGAATTATTTCTTTAATAACTCTTATTCATTAAGTTAAACGATCAAGAAATTCATTGAAATAATGTTATGATTAAGTATTATATTATACCGATGTGCTAACATCGCGTCTCTTTGCCTCTCTCTCTTACCAATAGTGAGAGATCCAGAGCGCTGCGCTTTTTCTTTGGTCCCTCAAATTGGAATTAGTATTTAATTTCCAAAAAATAAATAATTTATTGAAAATTTTTTCATGAAAAATTCTGTCATATATTTCTCTATATTCTTTGATAAAAAATAAATTTTTCTAATTATTATTTTTTGTTTATCTTAAAAATAAATTGAAACCGATCTACCTTACCGATCGAACCTCCATATTTACTTAATTATTTGAAGAAAATTTTTAATTCATTTTAATCATAAATATGCAATTTGGGACTCGTTGCATTAGATTCTGAGGATAAATTGAATATATTATTTTAAAAAAATCATTTCAAGGTTCTTTCGGAATGCTTTCATGTAATATTTCATAAAATCTTTTGGTAAACTTTCACGAAATATTGCATGAAATAATTTTAAAATCTTTTGGAAATCATTCATGTTATAACTTATAATACTAAAAAAAGTTATTACATGAATTCTAGCTGAAAGGACTTTGAAAGGACTTTTTGTAAGGAAACAAGAAATATTACAGAAATCATGTTACGATTACACTCATACAATTATTTAGAAAGATTAAGAGGATTATATGAAGTATTCTTTTACAAAATCATTTCCAGGTTCTTAGAGAATACTTTTTTGCAATATTTCATAAAATCTTTCGATAAACTCTCACGAAATATTGCATGAAATAATTTTAAAATCTTTTGAAAATTATTCATGTAATAACTTATAATGCGAAGAAAAGTTATTACATGAATACTTGGTGAAAAGACTTTGAAAAGTGTTACGTTCAGCATATAAGTTAAATTATTAATACATTTTTTTTTAATGAATGACTGAATTTCAGCCATCTATCGACTTCCTTTTGACTAACGCGAGCGCTACGTCTCCGAGATTGGAAGTCTGAAAAAGAGACAGCAAGGATACGTTAAATAAATTAGTAGACACACATGCAATTTCTAGGGTTATATAAATCTTTTTCTTTTTTTTTTTTTCTATAATCCAAACAAGAAGCTTGCTTCGTACATTTATTGTTCCCTTCTTTTCCTTTATTACTATTTGGCTTCAGGGCGAACTACGCTATCATATGCCAAATTATTTATTATTTCTTGCATTTCGTTATTTTTTTCTAGCTTTAATTTTAATTACAACAATCGACAAACGCTCTACCTTTAATTCGCGTATGAACAATAAGAGCAACGCGTTTCTGCGCCATTCTTCCCTCCTTAAAATTTACAATAAAGAAATTTGAAAAACTCTCTACCTTTATTTTTTCTGTCTTGATCGCTGCTTCCCCACAACGTTAGCCTTTTTCTCTGGTTGGTACAGTTGTCTCTGGAACTCGTGCGTTAAAATAAAACTTCTTTCTTTTAATTAGCGTCTCCTAGGTTGATGACTTGCAGAGGGGCAGTGGCTAGCTGCTGCTGGATCTGGTGACGTTTAGGCTACTTGGCGAAATAGACGTGGCTAGCAAGAGTTTGGTGGGGAAAAGTGGTTAGCTCCATTTCCCTCCGATCTGGAAGAGAGCTGTTGCTCCGCCCGCCGTCCGATCTAAGGAGAGTTGTTGCTTCGCTGGCTTTTCGATCTGAAGAGAGGGCTTCGCCTACAAGCTCCAAGCTTTTTATACTCCAATCTTCCTATGGGTTTCTCGTACCAACTTCGAAAACCTTCGCTTGCTGCTAACGGCAGTATCTTTTTTTTGCATATTCGTATGAGATTTTTAGTCATGCGATTGGTTGCCAGTCGGCCCTCCCTGGACGATTTTTTTTTGGAAACCATAATTTCGGTTGAATAGAAAGAGGTCAGCTTGAAGTTTATTGGTAATTAATTTCTGCTGTTAACATTTCGACTTCCTGTTTTTAGGACTCCGTCACAGCTTTTATTTCCAATTTTGCACTAACTTTGGATAATTGATCCACATAAATTGGATTTAATGTCCCTTCACTGTGTATTTTTTTTCGGAGACGGCCTTATCTATTTTTATTCTTCACTTTATTCCCCTAACGATTCGCTGAAATTCTTTCATACTCCCCTATGTTAACTTCACGATTTTCTGTGAAGCCATTCATCGTTGTCAGGCTTATCGCTTTTTCTAAGCTTGCCACCTGCCCGCATATTTTTTTAGCATCACATTAGCTTATACTTCTCCTTCCTTTGCCGATTCATTCGGCCGCCGAGTCTTGATCTTTATTGAGATCAACTGAATTTGTTTGCTATTTGTCTTTCGCATTTGTTTATTTATTATTTTATTACTATTATTTTTACTTTTTTAATTTTTAATATTATTATTTTTATTTATTTTTCGCTTGAAAAATTTATTGGTATTGAATTCGGTTACTGTAGCATATTTTTCTTTCTTGCACTGTTTTACTCAGCCGCCGCTTTGACCTGAATTGTTTTTTTCGTGTTATTTGTCTTCTGCATTCTTTTATTTATTAATTCAGCAATATTATTTTTACTTTTTCATTATTATTATTATTCTAGCTTTTATATTTTTATTTTGAAAAATTCATTAGTAATGAACTCTGGTTCTTCAGCTTATACTTCTTTCTTTCACTGTTTTATTCAGCCACTGCTTGACGTCAATTTGCTTGCGGCGTGCTATTTGTTTCTCGCATTCGTTCATTTATTAATTGCTCAATATTATTTTTACTCTGTTATGATTATTATTAATTTTATAGAAATCTTCTTGCGATTCCAATCATAGAATTATTTAAATATATTTTCAGGATCATTAACATTATTTAACAAAATCGTTTCAAGGTTATTTCGGGAAGCTTTTATGCACTATTTCATAAAAAATTTTGGTAATAAGAATAAAATTATTTATTTAGAATTAAAATTATAATATGAAAAGTAAAAATTAAAACCTTTAACTCAGAAACGGAATGATTTACTAATCTTATCCCACAGCATGATCGAATCTTATAAAAAATTTCAAGAAATACTTTATAAATTAATTCATTAAAATAATTAAAATAATTGAAACTTTAAAATAAACCAGACTTCTTTTCAAAACAATTTATAAATTATAAAATAATACATAAAAAAATTTCAAATGATTTCACAATGAAGATTATTAAAAAAAACAAAGTTAAAACATGTAATATTACATGAATCCATGCTAAAAGGACTTTGAAAGGACTTTTTGAAAGAAAACGTGAAACATAAGAGAATTATTCAGGAATATTTTCAGGATTAGTTTATAATTTATGGCGGTTATTGATTTTTACATTCTTTAGTTTTCTCTTAGCGCTTACTCTCTTACTTTCGCAAGCGGTAAGAATACTTCCCCCTTCATATATAAGGAACGAATCTAAAATGGCAACTCAATTGTTATACGTGCAATGTCTCTGTAATAGTGTTAAAATGTTATTGTAACCATTATTTGTAATCTTATAAATAATTATATCCCTATATTCATTATTATTATTATTATTATTATTATTATTATTATTATTATTGTGTGTGTGTGTGTGTGTGTGTGTGTGTGTGTGTGTGTGTGTGTGTGTGTGTGTGTGTGTGTGTGTGTGTGTGTGTGCGTGCGTGCGTGTGTGCGTGTGTGCGTGCGTGCGTGCGTGCGCGTGTGCGTGTGTGTGTGTATTTATTATTCATATTTAGACGTGAATTCCATTTATAAATTTTAATATTAATTGAAAAATAAATTTTGAATTAAAATTTTATTTCTTAGTTTTGAATTTGAATTAAATTAAATGTAATTCATATATGATTTAAGTAAGAATCAATTTAGAATTAATACGTTTACACACACACACACACACGCGCGCGCGCACGCACGCACGCACACACTTAAAAAGGGATTCAATAAATTTGATACTGAACTTTTCTAACACAGGAGATAGAATTTTGATATCAACAATTCTATTTTTTGTCCTAGGACTTGAAAATTCTTTTCTTTTCAGTTTATAAAAAAAGTAGAGGGTCTATTAAGCTTCAAAAAAAAAAGTTTAGAAAAAGAAGTAGAGGGTCTATTAAGTTTCGAAAAAGAAAAGTTTAGAAAAAGAAGTAGATGGTCTATTTTACTTTTCTTAGCTTCGGGAGAATTTTTTTCACTCCCACCAAGAAATTCCCTTGGCCTCTTTTTAGATCTTGCTGTAGTTTTTAACTGAATGACACTGGTTTCCTTACAAAATCAAAACTAAATAGAATATCTATAAACTTTTTAGAGCTTAAATCAAGATAAATATTTTGTTAAAATTAAAAGAACTAACTATTTTTTTAATTGAAATAAAATAATCAATAGAAATTTTAAAAATTAAATTTAAAATAATTCTTAAAATTTTTAAAATTTGTGAAAATTATATTATTATAGACTTGATGAATAAAAACAAAATTATATCTCTAAAAAAAACATTTTGGGGATTGATTAACTAATTGACTAAGATTTATTAATTATTGAATCAAGCAATAAAAAAAAAATTTTCATAGTGTTTTAATTAGATTAGCTAAAGATTTGAGAAAAATCTTAAAATAGCAAAATTAACAAAAAAATCAATTAAAAGTTTATCCTACTATTTTCTTCATAAAAACTCTGGATTTTTTCACTAACAGTCTGAGTTTAAACTTTTTTACAAGGTTCAATTTGAACAATGAGTTTTTGAAACATGATTGTAATTTTTGGGAAATTACCTTCGTTCATAGAGTGCTGTAAAAAATTAAAAAATTATTGTGGTGAATGATTGTGCAGAAAGGGCAGTTTATTTGGCTGAAGAGTATGTGAATACCCAATCTCAAGATGAAGATCAGAAACAATACTTACTCTAATTTATTGATGGAAGCAGAAAAAACTTGCTAGCTAGTTCTGATGAAAAACAATTGATTAAGAAATTGAGAACTAAATAATGAAATAACGAAAATAGATATATTTTTGTAAATATATTGATTTTTTTATCTGAAAATAGCTTAACTAAAAACTTAAAACTTGTTCACCTCTATTTATAAGCAATTAATCTAAAAACTTGTTCATCTCTATTTGTAAGCAATTAATTTAAAAGAATTGAACAATATTTTATATTACAGGGAACAAAACTTAGTTGTCTAATTTTAATAAAAGATCGATTAGAAAAGTGCATACTTGGACCAAACAGTGAAGTATTGAACTTACAAATCAGAGATTCGATGTTCGCGTACGAATTCCGTCACTTTTTTCAAAATAAAAACCATAACATATTTTTTTAAAGAAAGAGTTTGCAACAATCAGAAAAAAAAATTAAAATGGAGTATAAAATATTACTTTTATCGATTTTAAGACAATCAATACATTGATTTCAAAGAAGCTTTAGAGGGTCAAGAATCTAAAGTGTAGTTGAAAGTAAAAAAAGCCTAAAAATCTGGGTACCCTGTTCACAGATTTTATCTTCCAATTTTCTTAGCAACTTCAAATCGCCATATCTTAGTAGTAAAAGCACCTGAAAACTTTTTAAAAATATGAAATTAAACCTTTTAAACTCTTCTTTTTGATTGTGAAAATTATTTTAACCTCCAACGTTGCTTATCTGTTAAGAGTCAGCTGTATACCGACACAGTTACCTGTTTTACCGAATCTATTTAAAATTTATTTTTTATAAAAACTAATAGCTTCAGGCAGAAATAAAGAGATGGTTTCGATTCGTGTAATAGAAAGCAATATTTTCTCTGATAAGAATAATTTAATTCCACCGCTTTATTTTCAAGAAAAGTTGGAATAACTTGAAAATCCCATTATTTGACACTAATTTCTAATTTTTTAAGTTATTCCAACTTTTCTTAAAAACGAAGCAATAAAATTAATTTATACTAATCAAAGAAAATATTACATTTTATTAAAAACATCGAAACCATCTCTTTATTTTTGCCTCTTGTTGCTAATTTTGGGAAAAAAGTCAATTTTTTAATTAGAAAAGGACAGAGATACAGCGGACTCTTAATAAATCCAAAAAACCGTAAAAATCAATACATTTTTGTGAATTTTTAGAAAATTTAAGAGCTAAATAGTTGACAAAAAAATGTTTTTCATTCCGGAATAACCATAGGGGACACTGTTCTTACCCATAAAGATAATGCAAGTATATTTTAGCTTTCCGAAATTTTTTTTTTTAGAAAAAGCAATACATAAAAAAAATGTAATAAAAAAAATACGAAAAAAGCGTTTTTTACAATTAAATCGGGTTTTTCTTCTATGCCCTACAAAAAATCTCAGGTGAGAAATCAGGTGATTTCTCATGCCAAAATCTCATGTGACAATTTTATTCGTTTTTTAGGTATTGCAAATAATTTTTAATCAATTGAGGACTATTTTTCAAAATTTTGGACTTAGAAAATTTTTAAAAATAGTCCTCAATCGATGAAAAATGATTTGCAATACCTAAAAAACGAATAAAATTGTCACATGAGATTTTGGCATGAGAAATCACCTGATTTCTCACCTGAGATTTTAAAGTAGGGCGGAACCAAGTTTTTTGGTGCGTTTGTAGTTTTTGGGTATAACAAACAGATATCAGGGACGGGAGGCGGTATTTAAGAAGTTTGGGAAATAAGCGCCACCCTAATATATTAGTTATATATGCCCTTTGACCGTATTCAGGTAGAATATGAATCGAGAACAATGTTTGTCGCTTGAGTTAAAATTGCCGAGGGTGCGCGAAATGCACCCGAGATAGATTTCTGCTTAAGCAGCAAACTTTGTTCGAGATTCAGATTCCACCTGAATAAACGGCCAAAGGACATAGATGATCCCTATAAAAAAAATCACGTGAGTACTCACGTGAAAATCACATGGTTTCTCACATGAAAATCACATAGTTTCTCACGTGAGGTTTTTAACCATTTTCTCACGTGATTTTTATGCGAAATCTGGGAAAATCGTTATATTAAAATCACTTATTCAATTATTATATAAATAATTGTTTTATTACAAAAATACGATAATTCATAATATTATTATTAAATATTATAATTTACTCTGATCCACGCACATGACTGTACATACACAATCACACGTACATGCGCTCATACCAGCATATACAAATACACATGATCTTGCACGCTTACATGTATAGAAATGTTTATTCAATGAAATAAAACAATTTATTAAAAATTATAACCATTTTTAATGTGGAAAAAAGGCAATGTGTTTACAAAAATGATAAAAAGTATAAAATGTTTGACATTTTCTATATCATTTGTATGTATACAAGTTTTCTCGGAAATTCTAATCACTTCATTAACAAAACTTACATAATTATTACATTTTGTTTGAATAACTTTACATATGGTGAATTCTTTCTTTTTCTTTAACATTTACTAAGAAATCAATTATTTTAATAAACTTTCGATTACATAGCTGGGCAAAATAATTGCAAAAATGTTTGTTGATTTTTTTCTGATAAAGCAAATAAACATCCATTCACAACAATTTTTGAAAATATTAAGGTTGTTCTTGTTAGATAAAAATCTTCAATTAAGTCTTGACTTGCACTTCGCTTTCTTCCAAAATAAATAATAGAAGAAATTTGTAGCGTTTTCCGAGCATTTTTGGATGACATTTTTTGACAAAAATATGATACAATTCTAGAACCATTTAGATATGTTTTCAGCTCTAATAATTTAACAAAATTTTGAATATTTGAATATTTAACAATCTGTAGAATAACGCTATTTGCAGCATCGATTGCAGTTAATAATTTATGATTACCAGCTTCAAAAGGCTGAATGAGCCTACAAAGATCCCCAATTACAAGCACTTTTAACTATATGAAGCAATTGATGAACATTATAAGTCATTGCATTTAACCTATAATATTATTGCGTTTGTGAAACGAACCTATAAGGCATTTTGTTTGCCCGATTCAATTCAGAAAATGTTATATCAGTAGTTAATAGAATGAATAAACTTTCCACTAATAAAGCCCAATTTTGTAATATGACATGATTTTTCACAACAACACAAAACGGGTATACTATAAAAGAGAGGCTAATTCTCCCATTCAAGCGTTTTCCACTTTCCGCGGTCGATTGAGATAATCGTTGTACCTGCACTGAGAAAAAAAATTAGTTGGATTAAGTAAGGCTTAATTAAACCAATAAAATCCCTTAGGTGCGGGCGGCACATAAAATATTTTGTTACATTAATACAAATATTTTAATTGAGTCAAATAAATATTTGATTCTACTAAACATCACAAATATTGGTTGAATAAAAATAATTTGTTTTAAACAAATTTTTTATTAATTCAAATGCATATTTGTTTTTTTAATTGCTTATTTCATTACATCAATATGCATATAGTAACTGAATCAAATAATATTTTGTATTTTCAAATAAATATTTGACTTATTAAATGTCGCAAAGATTGATTTAATAAAATAAATTCATTGTTTTAACAAAAAAAATTATCAATTGAAATGTCTATTTGTTTTTCTAATTAATTATTTCATCATACTAATGCTATATTGAAATTAAATTAGTTCAATATTGTATATTTTCAAATAAAAGTTTAATTTATTGAATATTGCAAAAATTGATTTAATAAAATTAATTCATTGTCTTAACAAAAAATTTTATTAATATAAAAACACATTTATTTTTCTAATCAATTATTTTATTGCGATAATAATATATTTTATTGAATTAATTAAATCTTTTATAATCGTAAATAAAAATGTAACTCATCAAACAACGCAAAAATTAATTTAATAAAATTAATTGATTGTTTAAAAAAAAATTCATCGCATCAAAAGCATATTTAATTAAATTAATCATGTATTTTCTTTTCCGCACTTAAAATTAAATCCATTTAATATCGTAAATATTGATTTAATAAAATTAATTCATTGTTTTTATACAATATTTAAGTAATTCAAACAAAATTTTGTCTTCTAATTAATAATTTCATCACATTAATTCTAATTTGAATATTAAGTTTTGTTAATCAAAACAAATATTACTCGCCAATGATAAATTATTCGGTTTCACAAATAAAATATTTCTTCAAAGTAAAGAAATATTTAATTAATTCAATTTATAGATATTTTAATCGAACAAATACTGTCTTTAATCAACAGTATTTGCTTTCAGTGATTTATATTTATTTATTAACATCAATGAATTGATGACTCTCATTAAAGGACAGGTGAATATGATTACATTTATTTATATGGTAAAGAATAACAATTATTAACATAATAACATTAGTATGCTTTATACAGTGATCGCACACGTAGTAAATCTAACATAAATTTCGCTCGCATTACAATTTACGTATTATCTTGGATTTTTAACTTCCTTATATATCAACTTAGAAGCCCTCTTACCGCTTGCGAGATCGAAAATTAACGACGCCACCAAGTGGTAGTATCATCAAACCATCAAACTAAATGATTTTGTTAAAACAATAAATGTTTCTTTTAGATCAAATATGTGTTATTTGAATGAAATAAATTATGTAATTGAATCAAATAGTGAATTTACTTGATTTTAACAAGTATTTAATCAGATTTCTCTGTAATTTTTATTAACTTTAGTACATATTTTGCTAAGTTATTCACTTAGCAAGACACGTACTTAAAACATGAGTTTGTTTGAGTATAAAGGATGATAACTTATACAAAAAAATATTTTTCAATAATATTAAATATTAATTTTGACATTATATTTCATTCGATTTAGTAAATATGTTATTAAATAATAATTGATTGTTTCGACATTTTCATTTTTCAATTCAATTAAATAAAAGATTAAGTTAAACACATCTTCCTTGATTCAGAACAAGTTTTGTCTAACTTTTTTATGAATTTATTGAAATCGATTTTTTTGTTTGAATATCGTGTTTTGTTAAAAAAATAATGACATGCATTGAAATTATAAAGGGTCGATATTTATTTTAGATAATAAACAAGTATTTTCAATACAAACACATGTATTATTAATCGAATAACAATGTCATTTATTCAAGAAATATTTATTTATAACAAAATTTCTTTCATTCAAAATGATGATCACTAATAAAACTAAAAATTTTTAAATAATATTGACTATTTAATTTAATATAATATTTAATTCGATTTAGAAATCAAGCTATTAAATAAAAATATATTATTACTACATTTTGTTTTTTTAATGTAATGAATTAAATTAATTATTTCTTTACTGCATCAAAATATATAGAGGTTTTAGAAATATACGGTATTGTTACAGCTAAATATTTTATAAAATTTTAGCCGCTGATTTAATCACATTGATTTAATTAAAGGAATTAACTAATTTTATTGAAACAATAATGTTTTTCTTATTTTAAATAAATATTGATTTTTCCTTTACTTACGTACCAATATTTTTCATCCAAAATATTTCTGTAATTTAATAATCTTATGCATTACTTCAAACAGAATCAAATTCTATCAATAAAATATTCAATAATTAAATTTAATTGACTCCACAAAATTTTTTTACAGTGTATTGTTAATGGAACGGTTGTATTTGAAACTTTAAAAAATTGTTCATTTATAACAAAAGTTTCTTTGTTAAAACGATAGTGATTGATTCAATTAAATATTTTTTTGAATTATGAAATTTTTACTTACACTAAGAAAAAAAAATCATTGAATCAATGAAATGATATAATCAAAAAAAATTTAATTGATTCAAGGAATTATTTAATCGATCTGATGTATTCACAATAGACTGTTTGATGTTCTTGCGGGTGGTAATGTCTGGAAGGAGTTGAGAGACCTGGGACTGCTATCCGGACCTCAAGGGGATTTGAATGGATTCACTCCGGATGAGCTTAATGCGCACTTTGCTGGGGTGTCAGTCTCGCCGCAGGAGGATAGTAAAGAGCGATTGAGAATTCTTTCTCAATGCAATGAAAGTGGGTTTACCTTTAAACCAATTAGTTTTAATGATGTTGTTCTTGCAATTTTACATTTTTCCTCACTAGCTTGTGGTGAGGATGGCATTCCGCAAAGCGTGATAGTTAAAGCTTTACCATTTATTGGTGAACATCTTGTGACTCTGTTCAACTCCTCTTTTGCACGGGGGGTCTTCCCTTGCCTTTGGAAGCAAGCACGTATTATACCATTGAAAAAGTGCGCTGCACCTAAGCAGCCAAAAGATTTTAGGCCTATAGCCATCTTATGTTTTCTTTCAAAGGTTCTTGAGAAGATCGCCCATGACCAACTGCAGGAGTACATTACATCCAAAAAATTGCTCGATCCTATGCAGACGGGCTTCAGGAAAAACCATTCTACGCAGACTGCTGTACTTAAGCTTACAGATGATATAAGGTCAGGTCTAGACAGGAAACTTGTCACGTTACTGCTACTTTTTGACTTTAGTAAGGCATTCGACACGATCTCTCCCTCCAAACTTCTTGCGAGGCTTAGATCGATGGGGTTCTCCAGGGCCGCACTCGGATGGATTAACTCCTATTTATCAGGTAGGAAACAAATGGTTTCCACACATTTAAAGGAGGAATCGAATTGGCTAACAACCAATCTAGGAGTACCTCAGGGTTCGGTGCTGGGGTCTCTGTTGTTTTGCCTTTACATAAATGACGTACGTGACGCACTGGACTCTGGTTGCGTCGGGCATCTGCTGTTTGCGGATGATCTTCAAATTTATACACAGGTCCCTTATGATGATGTGGACGAGGGGATTCGTATTTTACAGAGGGCGGCCAGGGCGGTGTCGGGGTGGGCTGCTGGTGTTTCTCTCACTTTGAATGCTAATAAAACAAGAGCGATCGTCTTTGGAAGTAATCGTTTTATTAAAAATTTTTATTTTTTAATCAAGATATGGCAACCGCCCTGCTGTTCCCATATCTTGATTACTGCTCAGTGGTTTTGCTCGATGCTTCGCAGGAGTTACGAAGACGGCTACAGACAATGCAAAATTCATATGTGAGATATGTATTAGGCGTGAGGATGGGTGATCACATCTCTCCCCATAGACATGCTTTGGGTTGGCTACGTACTGATTCGAGGAGACAGTATTTTATGGCTGTACTTATGTACAAAATCGTACGTATGAATACTCCCGAATATCTAGTGGGTCTCTTCACTAGATATATACCCAGAGCGACCACTAGGGGTGAGATTAAAGATCTTGCGGTGCCCTTCATGCGCACTGAGACTGGAAGAAATTCCTTTCAAGTTCAAGGTGTGCATTTTTGGAACTCCCTACCTGCTGATATTAAAAATCTTCCATCAATCAGCAGGTTTAAAGCCGCTCTGAGGAGGTTTTTACTCGACCCGAATTAAACAGTATTATTTTCGGACTATATCATATGTGTTAATTTATTATGTGATGTACCCTTTATAGATTTAAGGCATGATTGTATTTATTGGCGTGAATGTAGGATGTGTGTGCATAGAGTGAATGATTATATTTTTATCAGATTGACTTGTATATTATTGTACATTCAACTTTGCTGTGATTTTAACTTACTGTATACTGCTGATATTTCGACTGCACTCTTTACACGCTTGATTTCATGTATTTCTTTTGACTGATAGATATTGAGACTGATTTTTAACTATATTATTTATACTTTTTGCGTGTATTTATTCGTGTTATCTGTGATATCATTTTCATTTAATTTATTGACTTACTATTAAAGTATTATTATCTCTATTATGTTTTATGACTGTGATATCATACTGTACTATTATATTTTGATTTTATATATGCAAGGCTATTTAAAGTATTTTATATATTTTTTAACCTTATTTGTAATTTTACACGCTTTTTTGTAATTATAATACAAAATAAATAATATCTAATCTAATCTAATCTGATAAAGCAATTAATTACTACAACAAAATATTTAATTGGAACATAAATAATAAAATATTTAATTGTTAAAAATAATAATTAATTCAATTAATCACTGATTTCATAGACGCAATATAATTGAATAATAAAAGTAATGAAATAATTTTATAGAACAAAATAAATCAAATATTTGAATCAATTAAAAATTTAATTAATTTAATGCATCCAATTAATTATAATATATCAATAGAATTATTTGATCAAAAGACAATGATATATTTCATAGAATCAATCATATATTTCATAAAAAGAAAAAACGCATTCATTAAAGCAACTAAATACTGAATTAAAATTATTAGGTATTTCATTGACCAGTGGAATAATTTAATATAAGTCATACAATATTTAATTGAAACAATGAAATATCTTTTTGTTACTATTCAAAATTTATTGAAAGAATAAAACAATAATCTTGACATTATTAAATATTTTATTAATATAATTAAATATATTATTGAACAGTAAAGTAATTTAATGGAAGTGTTAATATAATATTTAATTAAATCTGTGAAATATATTCTTGATTCGATAACAATTTAATAGAAATAATAAAATAAATATATTTGGTTTAATAAACATTTCATCAAAGATAATCAAATATATTATTGAACATTAAAGTAATTTAAGGAGATGTGAAACGGACACTACACCTGTACATATAGATATTAGCTTCCTTTCCATTTTATTGCTAAATTACCAGAAAAGAAATGCATTAGCTTGTAGTATGTACCATGATGATTATTTAGATAAATTTTTAAATAAATTCATTCATTAGCTTTTAAGATATTTGGATTCCTGTACAAAATTAAAATATTTTAATACATAATTTTGGAACCCAAAATTTTCAATAACTAATGAATGAATTTATTTAAAAATTTAACCGAATGATCTTCATGGTACATACTACAAGCTAATGCATTTTTTTATTGAAAATTTTGCAATAAAATGTAAAGATAGTCAATATTTATGAGTACAGGTGTAGTGTCCATTTTACATCCCCTTAATGGAAGTGTTGATATAATATTTAATTAAATCAGTGAAATATATTCTTCAATAACAACTTGATAGAAATAATAGAATAAATATATTTGGTTTAATAAATATTTCATTAAGATAATCAAATATATTATTAAACATTAAAGTAATAGAAGTGTTGATACAATATTAAATTAAGGAGATGTAAAACGGACACTACACCTGTACATATAGATATTAGCTTCCTTTCCATTTTATTGCTGAATTTCCAGAAAAGAAATGCATTAGCTTGTAGTATGTACCGTGATGATTATTTAGATAAATTTTCAAATAAATTCATTAATTAGATTTTAAGACATTTGGATTCCTGTACAAAATTGAAAAATTTTAATAAATAAGTTTGGAACCCGAAATTCTCAATAACTAATGAATGAATTTATTTAAAAATTTAACCGAATAATCTTTATGGTACATACTACAAGCTAATGCATATTTTTATTGAAAATTTTGCAATAAAATGTAAAGATAGTGAATATTTTTGAGTACAGGTGTAGTGTCCATTTTACATCCCCTTAAATCAGTGAAATATATTCTTGATTCAATAACTACTTGATAGAAATAATAGAATAAATATATTCGGTTTAATAAATATTTCATTAAGATAATTAAATATATTATTAAACATTAAAGTAATTTAATGGAAGTGTTAATACAATATTTAATTAAATCAGTGAAATTTATTCTTGTTTCAATAACTACTTGATAGAAATAATAAAATAAATATATTTGGTTTAATAAATATTTCACTAAGATAATCAAATATATTATTAAACATTAAAGTAATTTAATGGAAGTGTTAATATAATATATAATTAAATCAGTGAAATATATTCTTGTTTCAATAACAACTTGATAGAAGTAATAGAATAAATATATTCAGTTTAATAAATATTTCTTTAAAAAAAAATTTAACATCTGGTTTTACGTTGCACCTTTCTTGACTTTAAAAAAATAATTTATTGGTTTTCTTTTAGTAAATTCATTGAAATCGGATTTGTTGATTTCAAGGAACCTATTTCTTTAAATTAATTTTAATTTTTATTGAAATTCTGATCAAATTTTATGTGTTATATACAACAAACTATTTTTTTTATACAATCACATATATTATTAATTAAATGACAATGTTATTAACTTAGTGAAGCATTTATTTACAATATATGCTTCTTTAACTTAATCGGATGACCGTTAGTTCAAGCAAATATTATATTGATGATTGATCAATATTTTTATATTGTTATTAAAGATTTTGTAAATTTAACAAACGATTTACTAAAATAAATATTTAATTACTGTAACAAAATATATAGATAATTTACAAACATATTCTATTGTCACAAATAAATATTTTATAAAATTTTATCAGCTGCCTTAATGAAATTGATTTGGTTAAATCAATTAAATAATTTAACCAAAACAATAAATTTTTCTTTATTTTAAAAATATATTTATTTTTTTTAACTTAGGTATCAATTTTTTTATCCCAACTAAATATTTCAGTGATTTAATAACCTTGTATATTACTTGAATCAAAATTAATTTTTATCAACAAAATATTTAATAACTAAATTTATTTCATTGACTCAACTAAATTTTTTTCTAAGTGTGGTGTGGTGCTTTGATAGAAAGTAACAACTTATCCATACGTGCTACATCACCTTCTTTTAAATCTCTCAGTATATACTCTGTAAACTGTTGGGCTACCCCACTTAAGTAGCAATCCATGTAATCCGGATAAAAGCCTTCAATGAAATCAAAATATCTGAGATTTAAGGGTGGTGATGCATTTTCAACACCGAACACCGGTTTATTCTTTTTTGCTGTTTTTTTAACATGTTTAATCGTGCCAACTCTACTTCTTTCTTGTAGAGGCGGATTGACTAATGGATACCTCATTGAGCCTCCGTGATACTGCCCAGAATGTAGACACCAATCGCAACTATATCGTGCAATAAATTGACATGTTCTATTCATTGGCGCTCGAGCTACTGTGTCAACACACGCAAGAATAGAAAACAATTTTATTTGGCGAATTTCATTTTTTATTGTCACTGAAATTCCTACTGTTGAAAGATAATTCATAGTTCCCACAAAAGCATCTAAGAAGACTAACATGTCAGGCTTATTTTTGCCAAACCATAGACCACAAACCACTATGCTATTAAATCTTTCTGCAATAAGAATTTCATTAGGTATAACATAAATAGGCCAAATAGAATTGACTGATTATTTGAAAACTGGAGCACCATCTGTGTTAAATACCAGAGACACACATACATGTTTATCGCTTTCATTAAGACTACGTACAAAATTTTCTATACAGTTTTCCATTGTAAATGTCTTTAATATGATTTTTTTATGAACTCTTTCCGACACAACGTAGTCATAATAATGATCATGCAGCTGGAAATGGTTACGTATTCCTTTAGATGGATCTATAATTGCAACATAACAAGTTTTTGATGGATTGGAAACGTCAACTTCGGTATTACAAATGTCACAAATCATAAGTCCATTAAATTCTTCAAATACACCTGAATACTTTGAACATAAAGGGCAAGTAGCATGTAATGTAACAATATTATTTGTTAAATTGAATAAATTATCTAATTGATAATTGGAATCTGGTAAAACTTTTTGCCCGCATACGATTTAATAAATTTCAAATGGCTTAATGTAGCTGACATCGGTAATTGATATGTCAATGCATATTTTAAAGACATCAATAATAATTCTGCAGGACTTTTATCAATGTTTAATGACAGTACTTCAAAAAATTGAGACTCATTTATTAATTTAACAGAAATAACGTTATCTTCATTTTTTTTCTCTAAAATCTCAATGAATTCTTCATCCAAGGAATATTCATCATTAATTTGAAAACTGCTGCTATCAGTATTCTGTAAAATAAGACCGTACAAATTATTATTGAAAATGTATTAAGCAATTCCACGTCAAATTAATCACTGAAAAATTTAATATTGCAATTTTCTTTTAACTGTAGAAATTTATTGTTTATAAAATAAATAATTTTAAGAAGTATTACACACATTTGTGCTTGTCAATATCGCACATAGCATAAATTATTTTTAAAAAATATTTCCAAAATATTTCATAAATATTTCATGAATCTTTCCGAAAGATTACTTTGAAATGTTTCATGAAAGATAAATGGAAGATTATACGTGGATTATTTTTGAAACATTTATAAAATATTCCACAAAATATTTTATAAAATATTTCAAAAATATATCAAGTATTATTTCACGAAATATTTTCTAAATGTTTTTAAAATATTTCTTGAAAGATTATTGAAAATAAAAAAATCTTGAAAGATTTCTGAAATATTTTAGTAATATTTCATGAAATATTTTCTAAATATTTCCAAAATATTTTAGAAATATTTCACAAATAAATTCATGAAAAATTTAAAAAATATATAAAGTATTATATTCACGAAATATTTTCTGAATATTTCTATAATATTTCTCGAAAGATCATTAAAGATCCAAAAATCATTCATGAAAGATTTTAAAAATATATCAAGGATTATTTCACGAAATGTTTAAGGAATATGTCACTGCAAGATTCTTTATTCTTAGTTAAGCCAATAGGAGGACACGCGTAAAATGCGCATTTAGTCCGCAAGCCATTCGAGGACCACTTACTTATTATATAAGACAAAAGCCAGCAGCTTCGCGCATACACGCGCAGGCGCGTATATTATTACAATGTTAATGCGGAAATCATGAAAATAAATAAAAAGATATTTCTAAAACGTTTCCTGAAATATTCCATGAATCATCTATAAAATATTTCATGAAAGATTTATAAAAATCTTCCTAAAATATTTCTTGTAATATTTCAAAAAGATTTTTTGTCTTGGACATATGAATATTTCATAAATATTTAAGAAATATTTCATGCTTTGTGGGATATTGCCGTACTATCAAAAGAAACTTTTATTTACATTTTCTAGAACAAAAAATTTTAAATCACAGTTCAAAATTATGGAAATAAGTTTACAGTTAAGACGACTTCAGAGGTTGGGCTAAATTTTAGATACAATCCAAGCAACTCAAGTACAACGAGAATAAAAGCTTAAATATAAATTAAAATGTGAAAAAAATAAATAATATTAATTATTCGTAAAAATTAATGTTTAATGTTTGTATGCAATCATTAAATAAGTTGAAAATCTCACTTTCTGTAAATTTGTAAATATTTTTATCCGTTACAGAGTCTAATAAATATTTATATGTTCAAATAAATAGTTCAATTTTTAGATCGTTAGTGTTGTTGGAACTTGAGTTAGTAGGATACAAATTATTATTATATTTATATATTATTTCAAAATTTCAGGATTCGTTTCAATTTTTTTCATGAAAAAACATTTTATTATTTGAATTTACCATAATTTTTTTAATTTAAGTAACGCAAGCTTGCACAACTTTATAAAACTCTAAAATTTATCATAAATTCATTTTAAATCTTTATTTTTCATTAGACTATATGACAGATAGTTCCATAAGTGCAACCTCTTAAAAGAAATGTTTGCGATTATATTTAGAGGTTGTGTTTTTAGATAAACCTTCAGACTAAAAACACTCATCAAACTAAGGCAAAAGAGTTAACCTCTAAATGTGAGATACACTTACCGTTAAGTATATTTTTCCGAACGTGTACGTCGAATGACAACGTCGCTTTGTACTCTATTACCAGTAACGTTATTATCAAATTATTGTAATGAATTTGAAAAAGCATATTCCAAAAAAGATTTGAAACCAAATAATTCTAATGAAGTCATTTAGTCATTAAAAGATAATTTTGATCAAGTAATTCCACATAAAAAAAATTAAACTTAAAAATTAACAATTATATTCTTTATTATTTTAAATAATAAAAACAATAATTTATTTTAAATAATAATTAAAGTTTATGATATTTTCAGGGTGTGCGTGAGTGTGGCAAGTATAAATATTGTTATATATGTAGTAGCCCTATTGAAAATAATGACGTCTTTGGACGTGTCTGGATTTGGAACAAAAAAAGACGTCTTTAAAGGACGTCTTTTGAAGACGTCTTTTAAATCAAAACGTCTTTTTTATCAAAATTTTTAAAAAAGTACTTACTAAAATGTCTCAAAAAAGTATTATTTTATTACGTTATTATTTTTAATAGGGTATCTTTCTTTAGGAATATAGAAACAAAATAAGCATCAGCTCTCTGCAGACCGAAAAGCTTGAGTGAACAAACTGGAAATGTTATAACCTTATATACCCGTGTCACTAAAATTTTCGTAGGAGTTCGCGTATTAAGAAAAACGCCACGTAACAGTCAAAGACAGAATTAATAGTCGATTCGAATAATTTTTTCAGTAGTTACATTTTTAACTGTGAGGTGCCGTTTTTCTTAACTTTGCAATCCCTTATCCAAATTTCAGATGAGGTTATAATTTTGCGTGTTTATTCACAGTTGAAAATCAGTATACATACTTCAATTACGTACTTCAAGTATATACACTTTAGCTTAAGTACGTTCTTTTTTGAAACATTTTAGTAGGTATTATTTTTAAAATATTGATAAAAAAGACGTCTTTTTTTGTTCCAAATCCAGACACGTCCAAAAACGTCTTTTAAAGACGTCATTATTTTCAATAGGGAGTTGTCCAAGTCGCTGTGATATAGTGCAAAATATTCTTTCCTCAACTTTTTCACAAAGTTGTATAATTTGTGAACTTAAGAATAATGAAGCTTGCAAATTCGAGGGTTGGTTATTTTTTTTTTTTGTTTACTAATGTTAATAAATATTGACTATCAAACAATTGTTTAGAGTACTATTATTGTATTAGGTAAGATGTAAAACAGTGCAATGGCATCTAGATGTAGCAGCACAAGCTTCATGAAGAAGATCAAACTCCAAATATTGAATTATAGGAATTGAGATTTGCATCATCTACATAGAGAATCTGAAAGAATCATGGAAGTATAGTACTTTCAATTGCTTGGAATCTACATGTCTCAGATCTTCTCTCAAGTTATGTCAAAGTTAACAATATACTTTGTCGAAATCCTAATTCAGTATGTATCCTCTTAACTAGTATTTTGTTATTCAAATTATATAATATGAATAATGCAAATATTTCTAAATTACAGAATCGAAAAATTGTTAATCAGAACAAACAAATCAATGAAATTAAAATTTTTTATGTTATCCTCGCCATCCTTGTTCAGTTGTTGTTAATAGTTTTGATGACTTAGCATCTCTTTATTCACCGTTGCAGAAACATAATAAAGAATCAGGAGAAAAGTCAAAGAAAATCATTGAGTCTTTCCCTGGTTTACATTTTACAGGCTACATACATTATATCGGTGCAGAGCTATGAGAAATATAGCTCACCGGGAGTTTTCTCAATACATTTAAGGATTACATAATAGGCAAAGGACAGGTAAAAATCAACTTTTAGTTTTTCAAAAATATTAAAATGCATTTATTATTTGTTGTTTATAATTTTATTTTTATCATTTAGTATTGTATCTGAGATTAATATGGATTCGTTTACGGGGCCAGATACGTAACCATAACCAGAAACCTTATGAGAGGAGCTGATCGTCTACAATATTTGACTTTTTCCTAAGGCTGCTCTTCAAGATGGACAGTTTTAGTGATTTTTGTTAACGGAGGATATTAATAATTCTTAATTTGCAAAAGAAGGAAGCTCGTGTGAACATTTATACATCTACTTCTTTATTAGTATGAGTTTTGACTTGCACTCGTATTCAGAAAAATAAAATGGATTTATTTGCAAAGATTATATTTTTGAAATGTTCTCCATTTGGTAATATACACGTTTAAAAACGTTGGATTGACAATAAAAATAAAAACAATAAAATTGCTGGTAAACAAATTCTTATTAAATGAAATTCAACTGGATCATGAAGAAAATATAGTTTATGAAAAACTTTTACTGTTTTCAAAAAATCTTATAATTTTTGTGCTTTTCCTAAGTTATTGGTGGCACCAAGACATGATGGCTTATCAAATCTATTTCCATATTCCTTGTTTTTTTTCAGCACGTTGTGCTATAGTTTTAGTAAAAAGATTTCAAAATTTTTATCCAGTAAAGCTTACAAGGATGCTTTTCTTTGTAATTCGTGTTTTGTTCGTCGAAGCATTATTAATTTTATAATCATAATAAGTCTTCGTTTACCAGTATCATTGTAATTGTAAAAGAACTTTGGAAGATTTATCAGATAAAAATTTAGAAATCAAATGAAATTAAACTGGATCATGGAGAAAAAATAATTCATCAAAAATTTTTATTGTTTTCAAAAAATATTTTTGCTACATTTTGAGTATAACGTGCTTATTAAAAAATAAAAAAGTAAGAATTATATGAAAATCAATTTCATGGGCCATCATAAGTCTTCATCTTTATCATTTAAATATGCAAGCAGTATAGCTGCACTATTAATTTTCAATGATGATTTTAACATTTTGTAAATATCTCAATCAGATGTTGAAATGATTTTAGCGTTGGCTTTGATATCTTTTAATGAAAATTTATAAATAAAATAACATTTAAATTTTTTAAATCAGCCAACAAGTTGAATATTGACAAAACGTTTAATCAACATTGAGAATTCATGTTTCGACACAATCAGGCTTATGGGATTGCATTAGAATGTTATATTACAATCATGAATAAAATTCATTACTATAATATATCATATTAAAAACCTTGCGGCTGCTGTAATTAAGGAAAATTTATTTCAACCCATAAGCTCCCAATCTTCATATCTGAACAAACATTATGAATCTCTATTAAAAAACGTTCCGGAATTATAAATCGTAAAATTTTACATAGCAATGAGATAACTGGTTCACCAGCTTCAAAATAAGTATTTAAATTATTGTAATAATATTGTATTATTTTAATAAATAAATATATTGTAACACAGAAAATTTTGTAAATTTTTTAAATTTTTATATTTATTTATAAGTATTTACAGTTTTTCAATTTATACTCATATTTTTAATATAAATATTAATGTCAAATTTGAAAACATTTTATTCTATTCAATATATTTTTTAAAGCTGATGAGTAAATGAATAAAATTTTATTTTTAAAACATATAGGGACATTTGATTTGCAATTTATGCTGTTTTATCGATAGGGTACAAATTACTAGTCGCACGAAACTACTAAATATCAAGATGCGAAACTCAATGTATAATTCCATGTTGTTTTAAGCCATAGAAAAAATTTGCGACGTTGCCATTCGACGTACACATTTGGAAAAATATACTTAACGGTAAGTGTACAACGACAGTGGAGAATAAATTGAAATATACAGCTTTATTTTTAACATTATTTCAATTTCATTAATTAATTATAAATTTGATGCAAATTAATTAAGAGGTCATTACATCAACTAAAAAAAAATACGAATTCGATAGAAAATCTCAATTTTTAATTTTTAAGCATTTAATTTGTTGAGAAATTAATCTTATATTTATTAATAATATTAAATGTATAAAATCTGAGCTTTATCAAATAAATTATAATACAGATAATATACTTTCCATGATAAATATGTAAGTTATATGAAAATTAAATTGTTTATCATGTCACTTGATACAATTAAAATATTTATGAAAAGTTACACATGAATGCACACAAGACCTTTAATTTACTTTTTTTTAAATATTTTTAGCTACACTAGAACCAGAGATATCGTCGTTTAAATTTGATAAAAAATTTGAACCATCAAATTAGTGAATATGTTGATTTCAATCTATAAATTTTTTCTGCTTTTTTTGTATAAACATGGATTCTAAGTATCATCAAAAGAAAACTCTTTAGATTTCTATATTGTATGTAAAAAAAGTACATACAAGATAAATACTTATAAAGAATTTTCTGTGTTAACGGCATGTCGTAGTTTCCCCTCTCCTGAAAATATTTTCATTCAAAGTTTGTGAATACACGATGCGTCAAATCAAAATCTTCCACTATAATAAGAAAATTTGTAAGATTAATCCTGAGCGTAGACAACTCAAAGGATTCACTAAAACACTATGCATAAAATGTTATTAACAAACATTCGATGTATAGTATTTTGAGGTTAGGTTTACCGATCGTGATATCTGATTTTTATTTATACACTCCGCAACAAAATTATCGCAACAAAATTTTTCATCGAAAAATTGATATTTTCCAAATGCTTGTAACTCGATCAATTTTCATCGTTTTGGGATGATTTTTTTTAGTTTTGTAGGGAATTATGTGTACTTTTAGGAAAAAATGATGTCCAATAGCTGCGAGATAATGCCACATTGCTACGTCTTAATAAGGCCTACCAACTTTTTTTTCTTAAAAAACGCAATAGTTTGCACGTTTGCCTGGATTACCAAAAATTTTTTTTTATAAAATCACAAATACCATCTTAAAGTACATTTTCCTACAAGTATTTAAAAAAAATCGACCCTCTACGATTTTTTTTGACCGAGTTATGCCATTTTGAAGATATCCCTATGTTTTAGCTAAATACCGCCAACATCAGCATCACCCGATGCGTACCGCGAGGAGGTTGTTGGATGGACTTACGCATCATTGTGGCCTTGAAAAGGGCCGATTATGTGAACCGTTTCTTACATTAGGGACCCCGTAGCTCGTCACTTCCGCAGTATTTTTTGACTTCAAACCCTATGCGCCCGAGACCTTTAATACCGTGTATTGCCACCTCGCTGACGAATTACCTCTCCTAAATGTTCTTGCGAAAATATCAGGTTACATTTCAAAAAATTTGTGCCCCGGGAACTATCCTGAACCCCCATAAACAAAGAAACCACATTGATATTGGTTATTTTTTTTTTTAAATTAATCCATAAAAAGTGTAACTTTATTTAAAATTACACCACTACGTTTTCGGTGCATTTAACATTGCATCTTCACACTTACTGTAAAATTATCAACTCTACCAACAAATCAATTAAAAAAAAATAAAGTGGAAGTTTAAGGCGGCATACTGGCCAAGAGTGAAAGCGAAAGATCATTCAACATTAATTTTATTATACACAAAGTACATAGGAACTAAAAATTATAATAACATATTCTTAATTAAAATGCCTCGGCTTACTGAAATCCAATCTGCTCAAATTGTTTCCCTGCTAGAAGCGGAACTGAGTCAAAGCAATATATTCAGAAGAATGGGGATTCATGGCTCAACGGTGTCACGTGTTTTTAGTCGGTATGAAGGAACAGGTTCTTATGTCCGGAGGCCTGGTCAAGGTCGACATAGGACTACTACAAATCGAGAGGATCGCCACATTGTTAATGAAACCCTGCGCAATCCAAGGCAGGTTGCGCGACGAATTGGGAATAATGCTTTACCAGGCAGACGAATTAGCGCTCAGACGATAAGGAGACGCCTTCACAAAAGGGGTTTGAGATCACGAATTCGTGCTAGAGTGCCTAATTTATCAGCAGTTCACCGACGATCTCGTCTAAATTACGCCCGTAATTATCGACACTGGACACCTAGAGAGTGGAGACATGTTTTCTACAGATAAATCTCGATTTTGTCTTTACGGGAACGATGCTAGGATTCGAATTTGGCGCCGTAGACGAGAACGTTTCGCACCAAATCACGTTGATCCAACTCGAGCATTTGGTAGAGGATCCGTTACGGTATAGGGTGGAATATCAATGAACCATCGATCAGACTTGGTGATTATACCACCCCCAGGATTAACAGCGGGACGTTACATGAATTAAGTTTTACGCCCTCACATAATTCGCATGCGTCGCGGTACGCATCGGGTAATGCTGATCTTGGCGGTACTTAGCTTAAAACATAGGGATATCTTCAAAATGGCATAACTCGGTCAAAAAAAATCTTAGAAGGTCGATTTTTTTTAAAATACTCGTAGGGAAATGTACTTTAGGATGGTATTTGTGATTTTTTTAAAAAAAATTTTTTGTAATCCAGGCAAACGTGCAAACTATTGCGTTTTTTAAGAAAAAAAAGTTGGTAGGCCTTATCAAGACGTACCAATGTGGCATTATCTCGCAGCTATTGGACATCATTTTTTCCTAAAAGTACACATAATTCCCTACAAAACTAAAAAAAATCATCTCAAAACGATGAAAATTGATCGAGTTACAAGCATTTGGAAAATATCAATTTTTCGATGAAAAATTTTGTTGCGATAATTTTGTTGCAGAGTGTATAAATGAAAATCAGATATCACGATCGGTAAACCTAACCTCAAAATACTATACATCGAATGTTTGTTAATAACATTTTATGCATAGTGTTTTAGTGAATCCTTTGAGTTGTCTACGCTCAGGATTAATCTTACAAATTTTCTTATTATAGTGGAAGATTTTGATTTGACGCATCGTGTATTCACAAACTTTGAATGAAAATATTTTCAGGAGAGGGGAAACTACGACATGCTCTTAATACAGAAAATTCTTTATGAGTATTTATATTGTATGTACTTTTTTTACATATAATATAAAAATCCAAAGAGTTTTCTTTTGATGATACTTTATAATCCATGTTTATACAGAAAAAGCAGAAAAAATTTATAGATTAAAATCAACATATTCACAAATTTGATAGTTCAAATTTTTTATCAAATTTAAACGATGATATCTCTGGTTCTAGTGTCGCTAAAAATATTTTAAAAAAAGTAAATTAAAGGTCTTCATCTTTACTTTAATATCATATAAGTGCGAGATTAGATTAGACAAGGACAGAGCGATACGACCGGCTTTTAATCATCGAACTGTCTTTAGCACCCCTTAGTGATTCAACCTAAAAAATATCCACGAAAATTAAAATAATAGGTGGTCGAGGTGTCCCGTAAAAAGGTTGTAAAACCTGTACGGGTATAGTACTTGAAAGATTATCTGAGATATATTACGATATGTGCGACTTAAATCATTTATTGTTACACGGCGGAGTTGGCACTCTCGCTTTGCTTGAGTGCTAACTTCGCCGTGTAATAACGGGTCCTCTTCAATATAATTTAACTCTTAACTATTTTAAAATAAGTCGCGAGTATTGCGCATACGATTTTATAGCTCGTGTGACATTAATCCGCCGTGCTACATCTACAGTCTTTAATTCAATAACAAAGACTATGCACTTTACGAATGATAATTCATAAAAAAAACATATGCCATATAGCAGCAAAACTATAGACATCCCACGAATGATAAATCGAAAAAGAAAATTGAAATCTAAGCACTCCGCAAATAATAATTAGAGTAAAAGCTAAAATTATAATTAAAAAAATATAATTAATATTATAGTATATTACGACACATGTGATTTAAGTGACCCATTATTGCACGACGTGAATAATCACGTCATGTGATGGGTCACTCAAGTTCCATACATAGTATATTATTTCATAGCACAAGTATTCACTCTACGAATGACTATTCATAAAAAAATTATAAAAGAGCAAATACTAGGCATTCCGTAAGTTATGAATCAAGAAAGGAAAGCAAAAACAGTGTTATATAAAAATGGTATATTACGATACACGTAACTTAAGTGGCCCACTATTGCACGGCGATAATCGCATCGTGCATCGGACCATTAAGAGTCGGCCGTATACCTTTGTCCTTGTCTAATCTAAATTTTCGTTATAATTAATAAATTAAATATGTATATACAAATGTAGGGGCTGAGCGCTGTAGAGCAAAAAACGAGCAAAGAATTCTATTCTATGAAAAAATATAAAATTTTTATTATTTTCCGAGTATAGTCCGAAACGGAAAAAACAGTTGAACTTGATTTCATTTTTTCCGTTTCGGACTATACTCGGAAAATAATAAAAATTTTATATTTTTTCATAGAATAGAATTCTTTGCTCGTTTTTTGCTCTACAGCGCTCAGCCCCTACATTTGTATATACATATTTAATTCATTAATTATAACGAAAATTTAGATTAGACAAAAACCGCTATACGGCCGACTTTTAAGTCTCAAGTATCGTATATTATTTTATAGCACAAGTGTAATAAACCCGCCACATTACACGTGTACTCTTAAAAATCAATAATTAACAAAAACTATGCACTCTACGAATGATAATTCGTAAAATAGAAACGAAAACTGTAAAAGAGCAAACACTAGGCATTCCGTGAATAATGAAAGCAAAGCAAAAACTATAAACGAAAAAAAATTGAACATTTTATAAATGATAAATCGAAACAGAAAAAAATAAAACTATACTTTCCAAAATTTACTTAAATCGTATAATAATGATAAATTTTTATCAATATCATCAATATTACTTAAATTTCACGTGCTTATTATCGTTATTTAATTTAAAAAATGTACCGGCACATTGGTGCACTGAAAAAAGTTGGGGATAACAGTTGTACTAAATGCCGACGCGTAGCCGTCTTACGCATAACAGAGATCCTTGCTACGTTTTTGGGAAGTCTGCTATCTCAAAAATTAAAGCTAGAGCGCGTACGCTTAAGAGGGAAATCTAATATACACTGTTAAGATGACAACTATACGCCGTAGGTCGTCTGCTTTCCTAAATTCTAACAGCAGACTTCTCAAAGGTCGGTACGTCGTCGCGTTTCAGTTGTTTATACATATGCTCGCTTAAAAAGGTATATCAACGGTCCTAAATTTTAAAACATACAGACGAATGTGCGTTTCGTACAGCCACACTACGCTGCGGTAACGGAGAGTTCCCGTACTTTTTCAGTGTGGGGTTACGGAAAGTAGCGTTTGAATCCGAACTGTTAAACTGTTAAGATCGACGCGTAGGCCGGTTTCTGCTGATGATTAAACTTAAATAAAGATTTAATCTTTTTTATTTATTTCTGTTGCAGAACATTCCTTAACCTTCCCGAACACGCATTTTATCCAGGTTTATAGGTCCTGGATATGTCACTACCGAAGTTATTAATTAACCCTTTTAGTCACAGGAGCCACTATAGTGGCACCCTTTCTCATTTTCTTTTTTTTTATTGTTTAATTAGCACTTTAAGTTTAATCTTTATTCTTTTTGCATTTTCATATAAATAAGTGTTCATTTTATAAGTATCATATGATATATTTTGAATATATGATTGTAAATAAATCTAAAAAATTAATGTATGATAGAAAATACGTGTTTTTGCGGAAATAATTCGTGACTGAAAGGGTTAACACACCTATCTAACCTATAACTATACCTCTTATGCCCATATTGTATCTGCTATAGAACATGCATAACCTATGGACATAACAGGCATAAGAGGAATTAGCGGTGCATAAGGACCCTTATGTTCACCTTCATGTGAGAAAAAGTCAGAAGCAGATCTAATGCATGCTTTCTCTCTCTCTCTCTCTCTCTCTCTCTCTCAATCTAAACTAGAAAAATTACACAGGCTGGAAGTTAAAGTCATTACTCATTCCTCAGTTATCCTATTCTTGTCCTTCATATGAAAATAGAGTAAGAATAACAATGATAGAATACTTGAGGATTGAGAAATGAGTAACAAGTATAGGTTCGAATTTGTAGTCGACACTCAACACTCAGCACTCACCCTGTTGAAAATGTATATGTATTTAAGTTACGTATCTCAGATACGTAACAAAATTACGTAATCCATACGTAACAAAGCGTTCGAATTTGTTACGTATTATGAGATACGTATTTTATATTGATGATACGTAGTTTCAATACGTATTCCAAGGGAGCATACGTAATTAAGCAAGATTCAATGATCAATCAATTAAACTTTGATACATATTCCATACAAGAGATATGTAATTTCTCACACAATATATGTATCTACAAAACAGGTTTTGTAGTAAAGGTACGTAATTTTTTCCACATAATACGTATTCTGAACACATCTTCCAATTGAAATACGTACACAGTGGAAAAAAATTTGTAATTTTAACACACATAAGTGTTAGAGATGAAATACAATTTTTTTTGTGTTAAAATTAATAAGTACACACATGTTTGTAAAATTTACAAACTCCGTGTGTTAATTTTACAAAAAGTACGCATATATTTTTAAATTACAAAATTTTTTGTGTTGATTTTACAAACATGTTTGTATAATTTTAATACAAATATATTTGTACAAAATAAAATTTCACGAATTACACAAAATTTTTTACAGTGTAATTTTTATAAATACTTCTGCTAGATATATGTATTTTTGATACGTATTCCATGCGCGTAATACGTAATTTTCGATTCGAAATTCTGGCTTGAATGCACATTGATTCTAGGAATACGTAATTTCGAGAACTAGATACGTATTTACGAGTCAGGGTTCATATTTAGAATACGTAATTGTAGGCTGCACACATGTAAAAATGGAATATTTAATGAGAAAAATACGTAATTTACAATCGCAGTTTCACGCTCGAATATGTATCGCCAGAACAAATACGTAATTCCAAGCATAAGATACATATCTACAAGGCAGGTAGTGAAGATACGCAATATTTGCCACATACGTATCCCGAACACATGCCGTAATTAAATTACGTAATTTTAAATCGCAGTTCTGGGCGTGACTATATCGTTTGCTTGGAGGAAAAAAAGGACACGTCAAATTATAGTTGAAAAACCGGACACGTCAAATTATTCTTGAAGAACCGGACACGTCAAATTATTGTAGAAAAACCGGACAAGTCAAAAAGCATTTTTTTTTTTAAATTTTGAGTTGGTACTACTGATTTCAAATGAAAAATTTTTAAATATGATAAGTAAGAATTCTTTTGATGTTTTTTTGATCGCTGATTGGAAATTTGAGGCCAAATAAAGATTATGTCATTTGTCAAAGAATGCATATAGCTTACTAAAAGCATTATTTAAATGAATTCAAATAATAAATTCATTCAAAAAAATAACTCACCATTGACAATCAGGAATAAACAATTTGAAATTATTAAAAATGATTGCCAGAGTTTATAATTTCTATGGTAAGTCAATTCTCCATTAAAATTATAATTAAAGAATAAACTTTGCTCGATTATTGTCTTTGTCTTTAGATTTTTCTCAATGAATGTACAAACATAAAATAATTTATTTTCTTACTGAAATAAAATTTATTTTTATTTTATTAATCAGTCAATGAATAATTAAACATTTAAATAAAATATTAATTAATAATAATTTTTAAATACACAATTATTATCTTACATATAAAAGAAATTTTTTCTTAAAATAAAATTTTTATTAATAAGTAATAAGAAAAAATTTTCATTGATTATTTTTTTTGTGCAATCATGTTGAGTTATTTTATTTTTACGAAAAAGAATTTATAATTGTATGAAGTAGAACTTTTTTTTTAAATCAGTAGTACCAACTCAAAATTAAAAAAAAAAAAATGCTTTTTGACGTGTCCGGTTTTTCTACAATAATTTGACGTGTCCTTTTTTTCCTCTAAGCAAATGATATATGGTCAGTACAATCACGTAATTTCGAGCACAAAATACGTATTTATAAGGCGGGATTCGTATTCAGAATACGTAATTGTAGGCCACTCACATGTCAAAAGTACGTATTTAATGCAAAAAATACGTAATGTTCGATCGCAGTTTTAGGCTCGAATACGTATCTTGTGCTCGAAATTATCTATTTATTCAGGCGATACGTATTTGAGCCTGCTATTAAAATTAAAAATTACGTATTATTCGCATTAAATACATATTATGAATCCATATCTCATGCATAAATATCGATGAAAAATACTTATTCCAATAACAAAAATATACATATTGGGCATATATATAAATGAAAATTACGTATTTTAATCACAAGATCTTTGCAAGATGAGTATTTTGTGGTAGGATTACGTGTTCTGACTGCGAAACCTGCTTCATAGATACGTATCTTTTGCTTTAAATCACGTATTTGTACTGGTAATACATATTAAAGTCTGAACCAGCGATCGTAAATCACGTATTTTTTGCATTAAATACATAGTTTTGACACGTGTGTGGCCTACAATTACGTATTCTGAATACGAACCCTGACTCGTAGATACGTATTTTGTGTTTAAAATTACGTATTTCTAGAATCAATACGTATTCAAGCCTGAAATTCGAATGAAAAATTAGGTATTATGCACTTTAAATACATATGTCTGGCACATGTATTTATAAAAATTACGTATTCCAATTGGAAAATGTGTTCAAGATGTGTATTATGAGGAAAAAATTAGGTACCTTAACTACGAAACCTGTCTTGTAGATACGTATATTGTGCGAGAAAATACTTATTTTTTGTATGGAATATGTATCAACATTTGATTGATTGATCGTTGAACCGAACTTAATTACGTATGCTCCCTTGGGATACGTATTGAAACTACGTATCATCAATTTCAAATACGTATCTCATTATGCGTAACAAATTCGAACGCTTTGTTACGTATGGATTACGTAATTTTATTACGTATCTGAGATACGTAACTAAAATACGTATATATTTTTAACAGGGCAGTTTACAACCCTTAGATCTTAAAGTTTAATTGTTCCGTGTTCCCTATCAACAAAACTTTGAGATCTGAGGGTTGGGATCTGAGTGCTAAGTGTTGAGTATCGACAATAAATTCGAGCCATAACTCCCAACCACACAGAAAAAAAGCCGTTGCGTTTACTCAAGTCAGTTCAGTAACTTCCAGAGGGTACTTCCTCAGTTACAGCCACTGAAAACTTCAGTTAATTTGATTTAAGTTTAAAAACGTTAAAATAACATAAAAGAGACAGTAAAATTATCAACTTGTAAAAGACGTGGATTATGTGCGAGTATTGTTTCACTTGAGATTTAATGCACCATGAAATGTTTAATGTAAATATTATAATAATTCTAAATTATTTTTTTTCAATTATTGTATTTATATTTATAAAACTTTGTAAGTAAGGTTAGAATATTCTGTCGACCATAATATCAATACAAATCCATGTAATGTGGGTTGTATTGTGATTTCATTTTTTAAAAGTTGGTGGAAAGTTTAATTTTTGGTCTAGCGATAAATAAAATATATAATAGTACATATGTTAGACTATTTGTTTTAAAATTCTGGCACTTAAAGTTCCAAAATTTTGCAAATAATTTTAAAATGTCCTGCTGTAACATAATGACTATCCAAATCAATGTAATCGAGATTGTATTATATAAGTTAATATTGAGTTCTATAATTTTAAAAGAAGTAGTCTGGTACGTATCATATAAGAGGACTTATCACAGACTGAATCAAATATGAAACCGGTTACCAACTTTTTTAAACAAAATAACAGTACAATCTAAATTACATTTATATGCATTGATACCATATTAGAGAAAGATATTTTAAAGCAATATACAGAGTATTAAGAGAATTATGCTAATTTTCGAAATTGAGAGTAATTATTTCACTACACCGAAGAAAATATTGTTAGTATGTTCTGTTAAATGAAAAAGTGCAAAAATGTATGGACATTTTACGTCAACTCGAACGGTCAAAAAGTAAAAAATGCTAATAGTCTCAAAATATGTTTTTTTTTAGTACCAAAAATATATAAAAAAAAATTTTAAAGGTTCAAGAATAAAAAGTGAGATGTAATAGAATGTTTCAAATTTTTCAAATTTTTTGTTAAAATAATTGTCTAAATTTTTTATTCGAAAACTATTAACTTTTGGTAAAAACTTGATAGTTTTCTTTTTTGGAAATAATACATAGAATATACACAAATTCTTGTAAATTACAATATGCCGATTTTTCAGCTTATTCGATTGATGGCAGGATACTATTTAAAACATCCAAAATATGATCAGGTTATTTTGCTTTTTAAGAGTCGGCCGTATTGCTTTTTTCTTGTCTAATCTAAAATTTCGTTATAATTAATAAATTAAATATTTATATACAAGTGTAAGGGCTGAGGCGCTATAGAGCAAAAAACGAGCAAAGGATTCTATTCTATGAAAAATATAAAATTTTTATTATTTTCCGAGTATAGTCCGAAACCGAAAAAATGAAGTCAAGTTCAACTGTTTTCTCCGTTTCGGACTATACTCGGAAAATAATAAAAATTTTATAGTTTTTCATAGAATAGAATTCTTTGCTCGTTTTTTGCTCTAAAGCGCTCAGCCCCTACATTTGTATAAAAATATTTAATTTATTAATTATAACGAAAATTTAGATTAGATAATGACAAAGGTATACGGCCGACTCTTAAAAGAGGAGATAATTAACAACCGTTACATTTCAATTTAAAAAGTAGATGAAAGTGCGTGCTCTTTGTGCGCCACGTTATTGTTTCCCCACTCTTTAGCTTGATAAGTGATGCTTTACGTAGAAATAGGAATAATTAACAACCGTTTAACTTCACTTCGATTAATAGATAACATTCAGTTCGGTCAATTGTTTTATCAAATCATAGTTAAAATGTACGAAAAAATAAAAAGTATTTAATTTTTTTAATACTACTATTTCCTCCATTTTCATTGGTCGAACTTTGCGAAACTTGTTAGGAAAAATAATGTACGCTACACGTGCAAAAAGCAAACGATAGCTGCACGCGCGTTGCCGCTCTTGCTTCGCTCGAGCGGCTATCGCCTACTTTCTGCACTAGTAACGTAAACTACTATTCGTAGAATAGAATCCTTTGTTCGTTTTTTGCTCTACAGTGCTCAACCCCTACATTTGTAAATACATATTTAATTTATTAATTATAACGAAAATTTAGGAAAATATAAGAAAACTTTTTTAATTGCAAAATAGTCTAAAAAATAGTCTTTTTTTATCTATTCATGAGGTTTATAATTTTTTTAGCATATTATAACATTGTCAATTTAAAATAATATTGAACGATCAAACGATCTTACCTGTACGTTAAGTTTGATCGCAATTATATGAAGAAGCCTCGTTCGAAGAAATTATGGTGTAGTTCCCCTTTCGCCTGCTCGAATCCACAGCGCTCTTAGAATAAGTAGAAGTTTTCTCCCCACCGCTCGTTTGTCGTTGTCGTTTGCGGCCGGGGAGCTCTCATTTTTTAGAGTAAAAAATTGCTGTACTTTGGGATAATACATCGGGAATAATTTTATATTATTGGGTGGGTGATAATCTCTTTGAACGAGGCTTCTTCATATAATAGCGATCGAACTTCACGTACAGGTTAATTCGTTTAATCGTACAATTATATTTCATCAGCCTCGTTCTTGAGATTATGGTGTAGTTATTCAGAGTTAGCGATTTTTCTTTCAGTTAAGTGTTTTTAATAAATTTTTACATTAACTTTGTGAACAATTAAGGATGTCTAAACTAATGATACATGAAAATAAACGAGTTATTACTTTACTATTGCTTTATCAAATTCTTGTCTATCTTGCATTATAGGCTTATTATAAAATTTTGCAAATACATGCGATTTCTCTGACCAGTTTGCTGTACGAAATATTGTACTGAGCTCAACACCTTTGGCTAACGCCGCAGATGTAGATGCATGTCTAATGGAATGCGCAGAGTAAATCGATACATCTATACCGCTTTTAAGAAGACTATCTTAATCCATTTGCTCAAAGTTTGTGAGCCAACTGCTTTAAATGGTTTCCTAAATGATATAAACAGTTTTTCCTTCTGATTTCTAATATTTTTCGTTTTTTTGATGCATTCCAAAATACAAGATTTTACACATAGCCTGGGCTTTTGGCTGTTTTCTGGTATAATTAAGAGAGGTTGATAACGCCCTGGTCTAGATGTTTTTAATACATCTGGAATTTTAATCTCCAAACTGTTATTTTTAAATATAATATTTTTTATTTTTATACTACTTAAGATTTGTATTATGTGTGCTGTAATTAAAGCTAATAAAGTTACAGTTTTCTTTGACACTAATTCTAATCTATCAGTCTCGCAATATTTTAAATAATCTAACACTACAGCTACATTCCAAGTGTAGTCGTACTTTGGTTTTGTTGGTTTTAATTATGATACGCCTTTAAAAAATCGGCTTATTAATAAATCTTCACCTATCTTGTCCTAGCTTAGCGAAGAGATTGCTGATCTATAAGTATTTAGTGTTGAGTATGACGCCCCTTTATTATAATTTCCTGTTAAGAAGGCTAATAAACTTTCTCGCATAAGAATATAAATTTCTTTCTTAGATTAACAACAGAAAATTTGCCACTTTTTCAGTCCTGTTTCGTATTGTTTATTGGTTGAATCTGTTATTGACGAGAGCAGGATTTCTGCAGTATCTGTAAGCACGTTTATTCTTCTAAAGTCTTCCCTGATACTTTGCCGACCAGTAATGATAGCGATTCTGCTTTCGGATGATGTTTCAGTCTGTAGGAAGAAAGCAGTAAATTAATATTTGGCTCAAATTTCAGTGGTTTTACTATTAACATTGATATAAATAGCGGGTACCATGGTTGGTTTGCCCAATCTGGTACTACAATTAAGCCTGTTACTTGTTCATGTTTAATTTTTACAAGTGTTTTTAAAATTAAATTAAACGGTGGGAATGCATAGACCAAAAAATTTTGCTAACTTGTCGTAAACACATCTGCTTTAATTGATTTTTATCTGGCATCCACGAAAAAAACTGTTCGTATTTTACATTATGTTTATTAGCAAATAAATCTACGTCTGGTTGTCCGAATGTTTCGACTATTTCTTTGAAGAAATTATCCGCTAGTTCCCATTCCGTATCTTCGTTGTTAAGTTGAGATAACCAGTCTGCCTTTTTATTTTCTGCTGATGTTATGTATGAAGCGCAAAGAAAAATGTGACGCACTTCTGCCCATAGCCATATTTTTGTTGCTAATTTTAAATATTCTACGTATTTTATGCTACATATTTTATTAATATACGATATGGCAGAAGTGTTATCAACTTTAAGTAGAATCTGGCAATCTTTTTCTTTTTCGGCTGATTTCTCTAACCCTTACTTAACGGCTAGTAATTCTAATAAATATGTTTTTATTGGGTTTACGGTTGATTCTATAGAGTTTCTCCACCATATCAAATCTAATTGTATACTATTTGGTATTTGTATTTTTTTCTTATAATCAAAATCGTTGCCTATTAGTGCTAGTAGCTTTTCCCTTTCCATATTTTTAGTGTATAATATTCCGTTGTGAGGCATCGCTTTAATCGGTTCTCGAACGAGAACCGAACGCGCTTTCACGTGCGTGCAGATACCCCTATACGTCCTACTATTACCAACGCGCTGTACATTTAAGATATATGATGTACACGTTATATCCCTTCTCTAAAGCGTTAGAGAAGGAGAATAACATCGTCGACGGCTAAAATGCGAGGTGTCCTGAAGCGAAAAGTAATGTTGAGAGCTCACTCTCATCCTTGGTCTAGTTAAATAAACATTTAAAATAAAAATAATTGTTCTGTTTGAGTTTCTTTCGTTCAAGTAGACGTGTGACGGCGAAGCAGTCGAATTAATCTTCAATTACAAACCCGTTGTCTACTTGAATGGTGTTAATTAAATTCAGTGCTAGTGCATTTATAAAATCTTGAATTTATTGGTTATTCTTGCAGGGGTAATAGTGGTTTCTTTACTTATTGCCTTTGCAAGTTCAAATTAACGTAGTTTATAGTATTAAGTGGTGAGAGGCATTTAAGCAGGACCTTTTTCTGTTTTCCTATCCTTTTACTTTGATCCTTCCTTGAGCATACGATCTCGAAGCAGTCAGGCATGGCGTCCTGGCTGCAAACGGATTAGCTCTCGCCCTACACTTATGAACATTACAATTTACACATAATATGACACATTAAATTTATTGATAATACGTGTAGTTGTAACCGCGTATATAAAAATAAATCGATCATTTTCTCGTGACGGCTTCACCGCACGGTTCGATATATTTAGGAATTTTGATAAATTTACATTTGAATCATACTAGTAAATTTAATTATATCTTATTTTTCAAATTAATTTTAGTTATCAAATTAATAGAGATACAACGTATCGTTCTCTTGATCATTAGAGAAACGGCGTTTCTACAAAACGAGAAGTTTAAATTTCTTGAAAAAAAGGCGAGGGTCGTAACGAGTTTCGTAAAAAAGTCTTTTGTTTTGTAATTCTATACCGATCACGAAATTTTATTAGGAAATTCCCTACATATTCTATCATTTTATGACGTAATTACATATGAGCTACGTAATTTCGTATGAATTTCGTAGCTTTGTTACGTAATTTCAAAACAATAACTTTATTTTACGACATAACGAAATTACGTAATTTTCTAGAAATTGGGTAATTTTCTTACGTAATTTATGATAAAAATGACGTATTTAAATATACGTAATTTTCTAATTTTGTGAAATAATTTAAAAATATTAAATTAATGTGGTAATTGTTAGTTCTTTTAAATTGGTAATTATTATCATAAATAACGTAACAAAATGACCTCATTCATGGGAAATAACATAATTTTCTTACGTAATAAAATTACGTAATCATTTCTAAATTATATAATAGAATTACGAAACCTATACGAAATCACGTAACTCATATCGAACTATATCACAGAATTACGAAATCCGAACGAAATTTCTCAACAAAGTTTCATAAAAAGTAGGAAATTACAAAAAAAAATTACATAATTTATACAAATAGGCGTTCGAATTTGTTACGTAACACAATATATACAAAATATATCATCATTTTTATTATTCACACGGAAAGATTACATAACGGAACAAAGTTATGTAATTTATGCGAAATTACATAATAAAATTATGTAATAGAATTAGAATTGTTACGTAACTGAACATTTAAATTTTCTTCATAACGAGTACGTAAATTTGGTGTATAACAAAATCACATAACATACACTACCCTCCAGTCACATTTGCCCACCCTACATGAAAATCGATAAAACTTTAAAGTTTTGTGGCTCAGTGAAAAATAGTCGTAATTAAAAAATTCCGACGGAGTTTTAAAAAGGGTTTAAAAACCTTTAGTTTAAGCCGAGTTGAGCAAGGAAAAATTAAAAAATGCATGCCTTATGCGTAAAAAACTAACTAAAAAATATTCAATTTTTTTTGTCCCTATTCAAATGCCTGCCATTTTTGCGGAAATTATTGAATCATAGAAAAACAAAATGGAGGTAAAAGCTAAAGGAGTCACCTTTAAAATGAGCTATAGAAAGCACATTTATGATCGATTTTAAGGTAGTTATGGTCATTTTTTATGAAAAAAAACGATTTTTTAAATAGCTATTATCTCAAAAAATACGCACGATGTAAAAAAATTTTTAATAAAAAAGTTGTTTATTTTTGAGTCAAAAAAATAAATATTCAGGTTGAACTGAGAATCAGTAAAAAAAGATTTTATTCATTTTTGATCCTATTGAAAAAAAATCCATTTATTCAATATTTATATTTTGATGAATTTAAAAAAAAATTTTTTCTCCCGGATTTCAGTTAAATCTAAATATTTATATTTTTGACTCAAAAATAAACAGTTTTTTCATTAAAAATTTTTTTATATCATGCGTATTTATGAGATGATAGCTATTAAAAAAAATCGTTTTTTTCATAAAAAATGACCATAACTACCGTAAAATCGATCACAAATGAGCTTTCTATAGCTCATTTTAAGGGTGACTCCTTTGGCTTTTACTTCCATTTTGTTTTTCTATGATTCGATAATTTCCGCAAAAATGGCAGGCATTTGAATAGGGGCAAAAAAAATTGAATATTTTTTAGTTAGTTTATTTTTTTTACGCATAAGCCATGCATTTTTTAATTTTTTTTTGCTCAACTCGGCTTAAACTAAAGGTTTTTAAACCCTTTTTAAAACCCCGTCGGAATTTTTTAATTTCGACTATTTTTTACTGAGCCACAAAACTTTAAAGTTTTATCGATTTTCATGTAGGGTGGGCAAATGTGGTAGGAGGGTAGTGTAATTACGTCATCATTTTCAATAGGGAGAAGAATATTAAATACTTGATTGACAATTTATTTTTTTGTTTTGACATTTTTTAAATTGGTTTTTGGTTTCATGAATTTTTTTATTGTTTTTTTCAACATGTTTGTGAAACTTATAAAATAATATATTTTATTCATTTAAAATGTACTAAAAGCTAGTGTTAGAGAGTCGGCCGTATAGCTTTATCCTTGTCTTATCAAATTTTCGTTATAATAAATAAATTAAATGTTTTTATAAAAATGTAGGGGCTGAGCGCTGTAGAGCAAGAAACGAGCAAAGGATTCTATTTTATGAAAATTTTATATTTTTTCATAGAATAGAATCCTTTGCTCGTTTTTTGCTCTACAGCGCTCAGCCCCTACATTTTTATTAAAACATTTAATTTATCAATTATAACGAAAATTTGATTAGACAAAAACAAAGATATACGGCCGACTCTTAATAGATCAAATACAATCAAGTTTTCCATGAATATGCAATATATTATATGTTTATCTATTATTTATTTCTTTCTAATTATCTCATAAAAATCATTGAAATTTTCAAATTTCATGTGGTTTTTCTTCTGAAACCAACCTCACATATAAGTACAAACTAATATAATGATAATGTATTTTTAGGATCCTAGAAATCGAAATTGATTTATTTCTCCCTTCATCCCAGAAAAAGTTCAACTGTTTTCTAGGATACCAGAAAAAAGGTACTAGATATTTTCTGGGATCCTAGAAACAAACGTTATATACTCCTTCCGATCCAAAAAATATATGTCCTAGAAAAGTACAAAGCACAAATATATATATATATATATATATATATATATATATATATATATATATATACGCAGTGCGGTTGTTTCTGGGATCCCATAAAGTTTTTCACACAACAGAAAGTGTATATAAAAATAAAACGTGTGCAGACCTTTACAATCAGGGTGGGGGGTGGTGTGTGATTGGCCAATTGATGATATTTTAGTGATTTTTAATAAAAAAAGTAATAAATTCTTACTAAAGAAATAATTTCTCTTAATGGAAACAATTGTGAACACCGCTTGATCCCTAATCTACACAATGTTACAGTTTCTGGGACGTCCCAGAAAAACGAAAAAATCCCAGAAATAGCCGATGTATACTACTTTTCGTCCCAGAAACATTTCTTATATAAATTTATATGTATATATGTATATACAAATTTCCTTATTATTTAATTAAATTAATTTGCTATTGTTGCTCCTGTAAACATGCAAAATAATACAATAACAATCAATATTGAATATGGATATTCAATTTGCCGAAGTTGTATTCCTCATAGATAAGAAAAGGAAAATTATTCCAATGAAACGCATGAAACGATTCGTCCTTTGATTTGGTGCGGCTGCCGTCCCAAAACAGTGCAGCATTCGTCTTAGTCTTGCGCCTATGATATACTAAAAGTGCCTGTGATATCTGAAAAGCGCCTCTGGTGGACGAAAAGAGAAACTGAGCTGATCTATATTAGTCGTTTTGGGACGGCTGGGCCCCCGAATTTTGTAGCGCTTCTGCACGTATCAACGATGCAACGACTGTATCTAGAGTTTACAGCAGACGTGCCAATATTCTCTCAGTGCATAGTGAACCTTTAGTATGTTTTATACAAAAAAATGTATTTTACCATTGTCAAATCTTTTTTCTGCTAGATCATCTGGGGAATCTGTTCAGGGCCTACCTAGTCCTTTTCTACGTAATTCACCAATGCTACAAGATAATGCTGAAACTACTTTTTTTCAGAAGACTAAACAAACTGCTCGAAAAAGTCTTTTTTTTGCCACAAAATTGTGTATCAGGAACAAATTAAAAATAGACATGATAATTAAGAGAACAGTAATATGGACCAAAATAGAATAAAAGATAACTGAAATGCCTAAAAGTATTCCACCATTGTCAAATGTTTCTTCTGCTAGATCATCTCTTTGGAGCCTAGCTAGTCCTCTACGTGATTCACCGATGCTACAAGATAATACTGGAACTACTCTTTTTCAAAAGACCAAACAAACTGCTCGAAAAAGTCTTTTTTCTTGCAATTGAACTGTGGATCAGGAACAAATTGAAAGCAGACATAATAATCAAGATAATAGTAATATGGAGCAAAATAGAACAAATACACCTCAAAATGATGAACCTGGGATTGACAGAATTATTCAGAAGGCAAGGAACGTGCTACGAAATAGAACAACATAGAATACATTACAAAATTTTAACAACTTGCATTACACTGATGATCCGATTGAGAAAAATGCAGGGGTTCATGAAACTGGAAGAAGTCAGTATAAAATAAATTCTCTTTTTTTTTAGAAAACTTGTTTTTATATAATTGATTATAAAGTAGTTGCTACTTATTAAAAAAAGTTTCAACTTTTGTTATCCAATTTATATATTTGAGAATGTTTGATTTATAATAATTTTCATACAAGATTGCGACTGCTGATTCACCTATAATTAGAACATAATGCATGATTATTAAGAAGGGGCCGAACTATCTGTCTTTGTCTAATAGCGTTTTTTATCATTTATGTAAACACTATCCGGTATAGCAAGAAAAAAATAGCAGCCCCCGCTAGATATTAGTATAATAAGTAAATTTTGTAATAACAACCAAATTTTTTCACTGCGTAGTTTTTGAATAATTAGAGACCTACCAAAAAAAAGATAGGTTATATTCTAGATTGCTAGTAGGTCTCTAATTAGTCAAAAACTATGCGGTAAAAAATTTTATTGTTATTACAAAATTTACTAATTATACTAATATCTAGCGGGGGCTGCTATTTTTTTCTTGTTATAAAGGATAGTGTTTATATAAATAATGAAAAACGCTATTAGACAAAGACAGATAGTTCGGCCCCTTCTTAATATATATAATTTAAATTATTTAATTAAAAGTAACTAACAACAATTATTAGAAATATTTATAAAATAGAAAAGAAAATAAAGAAATAGACTTTATACAGAGTAGCTACTGTATAGTTAAAAAGAGTAAAGTTTATAGTCAATCTCATATATATACAAAGCATCAATCTCATATATATACAAAAGAAAGTAGCTACTGTAGCCTAAGTAAAGCGATCGTTGTGCGAATCATGACATTAGCAAGCACACATGCTAATACGAACATAGGTGTGTAAGCGAGAAAGAGTATAAATAGACCGAAAGGAAGAGAAAAGAATAGATTCGGTTTTGTTCTCGATCGCGAGCAAGACTTGGGTGCTTCTCCGTTCCCAAGCTCGAACCTTGTTTGATCTAGCCTTCTAGGCAGGGAACAGCACGTCGCCCTAAGGGTAATCCAGAAGGCGACGCAATCGATGAGCTGACCTCTCTCCTTCCCATTATTGGAGTCTTATCGTTTCTGTACAATGATCTTCATCTTAAATAAATATTCAATTTAATTGTATTTTTTATATTTTCATTTAACAGAAAACTAACATTCCAATCTTACTAACATTAGATCATTATATTAGAGTGAGAGCGTTCTGCAATGAACCTTTCGGCATTGCATTCGACTGGACATTGTAGACTTCTTACTCTAATTAGGCTGCTCTCGTGTTACTAGACGGCAAGCTTTTCACGCATGGCGTCGTGAGAGTGAACCCGTGGTACAAGAGAAGTGAACAAACAAACTTGAATGTCACCATAAGGAGAGAACGTCACAAGATTTTATACTGTTTTTGTAAATTTTATTTGCAAACAAAAAATGTAAATATCAAAAACTTTCTGATTGTGTAATGGAATGTATTAATTATTATAAAAAAGCCGATGCTGGCCATAGTCTAGACGAACGCCAAAAACGTTATAGTATTGAAAACAATGAGGTTTGTTAAATTTACAATTTATTTTACATCATACTTTCATACAATATATTAACTGATTATTTCATCAAAAGGTTTACCTTGGAAAAAACATTAGTATCGAGCAATTAAAATGGCATATCATAAAATTACAAAAGTACGGAAGCGCCTATCTACCATCTCCCAACACACGGTGGCGCGTGCCAAATTTTCTCTGTCGGAACTGAACCCCGAGTACCGTGCTTTGTGATTAATATTTTTTTTTATTAGTTGCGTTAATAAATGAAATCATTATAATAAATAATTTTATAAATTTTATTTGAAATAACAATAAAAGGACTAAAAAAACACATTGAAGGTTAAACTATGTTTAAATTATAATATATTTACATAGAATTATAGGTTATGTTATTTAAATTTTGTAAACGAATGTTTTTTAAATTTAGATGGAGAATAAAACTGTAATTGATGCTATCAAAAGGAAAAAATAGTAATAAAATTAATTATTTTAATTTTATTACTATATTTTCCATTGCGTTATTTTTGATGTCCATCTAAAATTATCAAAATGTTTTTTGATACAACTGGAAAAAGATAACCTAAAATTCTACAATATGAATATATTATGATTCAAACATACCTTAATTTTACCTAGAATGTACCTTTTATGTAATTTTTAAAATAATTTTAATCACTATAAAGCAGCGTATTGTTACATGGTAATATTTCACTGCATGTAATTGATAAAAAATTAATTGAGATAGCGGATAGGCACTTTCATACAAAAGCCTACAATCTTTTTAGCGGAGCTTGCTGAATATCTATGAGGCTCTAAACAATTAGCAAACAGTGTCTTGGATATGACTGAAAATATAAATAATATTCCTGGAAGGTCTCCTGTTCAACTAATTGAGCCGAACTTGCTACAATTACTAATAAGCCGAATTTTTTTTCAAAGAAAGTAAAATTCTCTCTCTTCTAATAATATTTCCAATCCAAGATTATGAGTGAACGGTACGTTAAATCGATTTTTTTTGCTAAAATCAAAAAATTTATAAGATTAAACTTGAGCGCGGACAACTCATGAAATCTACAATAATACTATACATAAAAATGTATTTACAAACTTTTAATGTATAGTATTTTGAGGTTAGGTTGATCGACCTTGATATCTAATTTCTAATCCAAGTTTATACAAAAATAAAAAGTCCAAGTGATTTTTTATTTTAGCAAAAATTTTTGTATTAACATAGCTTTTGTGTGGACAAGTCACTTTATTTGTTTAAATAATAAATTTAAAAAGGTATCAATAAAATAATAAATTTAAAAAGGTATCAATAAAATAAAAGAAGCAAAAATCAATTTCAGCTCTGACATCCTGTTAGTACCTTTGAAGAACAGCAATCATAGAAATGCTTTTTTATATGTATAAAGACTTCATAAACTTTCTTTGCTGTTTATATTTTGTATTATCATGTTTTTTATTTTAAGAGCAGGCCGGATTCGCTGTCCTTGTCTAATTGGCATTTTTGTTATTTACTCAAGTTTTAATCGGTGTATCTTCAAATTAAAGGTCGAGCGCAATAGATATTATTATTATGAACATCTATGCACAAGAAAAAAAATATCTACCGGTTTGTTTTTGAGAAAAAAAGTAACGCCAAAGTAAAAGTTTATTTTTATAATATTTTCGCGTTACTTACTTTTCTCAAAAACAACCCGGTAGATATTTTTTTTCTTGTGCACAGATGTTCATAATAATAATATTTATTGCGCTCGACCTTTAATTTGAAGATACACCGATTAAAACTTGAGTAAATAACAAACAACTCAATTGTTACTCGGTCGGTATCAGGTTCTACTCCGGCCTACCGTTAACAAAAGCGTGCAATAAAATTGAAAAATATTGAAAATGATAAGGCAAACGTGGAAAAGCAATTCTGTCATAATATATTAACTTAGATATACGACACTTCAAATTTTTTCTTTTTATTCAAAAAAATTAATTATAAACCATTATAAATTTCAGGTCTTTATGATGATTTCTTGAAATCCAATAAATCTTTTATATACCAATTTTCCCAGATTTCATGTGAAAATCACATGATTTCTCACGTGAGAATCACGTGAGAAAATGGTCGATAACCTCACGTCAGAAACTATGTGATTTTCACGTGAGAAACCATGTGATTTTCACGTGAGCACTCACGTGATTTTTTTTATAGCGACTTCATGTCCGAAGTAGGCCGTATGAGGAACTATAACTTATTAGTTGAAAATATTAATCTTTTTTCAATATTTTTAAAATAAAATTTTAGTTCTATTGATTTTTTCTTTTGTTTCTTAGATTGACATTTTGTAATGAGTAGAGCTGCTGTCGAAGCGCGAGTCATTTTTTTCACTAACCTACGTTCAATATGATTGCTCTTTGACATATTAAACAAAACATAGTAGGATCGGTGATGCCATATTGATTTCTCCTGAGACATATTGAGTCTCAATATGTCTCAGGAGGATATATAAATCTTGTAAAGAATCGAGGAGCACGTCTGAGACATATGCGATGCCAATACAAATTTAGCATGCTCTTTACATACTGACACGAATACGGCCTACGAGGACATAAATATATATATGGGACATTTCACACCAACTGAAAGAGCAAAAAAATAAAAATCTCTGAAATTCTGAGAATATATTCTTATTGTTACCCAGAATATGTAAAAAAATTTTCAATGATTTAGATTGGAAGAATCAAGAGCTATAGATCCTTGAAATTTGGAAATTTTTGGAAAAGTCCCGACTTTATCATTTTTTTTCTGAAAATCCTAATGTTTTAGAGAGAAATTCATAAGAATACTTCTTGTTGTAAATGAAAAGGAGAGTTAGCATGATTTCTTACAAATCTGAATTTTGAAGTTTTCTATCGGTTCTTATATGTATTACATAGTGATTGGAATTACTCATTGTTTGTCACTTCAGGAATTGCTTTTCGAAGGCTTGTTTTCTTCCATTTTACATGAACTTTGAAATAAATTTTTGATCATGTAAGACAGAGCCATCCCTACTGAAAAAAATCACCTAATTTATCACCTGATTTATCACCTGATTAATCACCTGATTTATCATGCCAAAACATCAGGTGGATATTATACATATATTAAACCAATATTTAAAAATAATTTTTTATTATTTCTTAAATAAAAAATATTTTCTTTTCTCCCCCAGTTAGTTTTTATACCCATAAAATTTCATTGCTAAAATTTTATAGGTATAAAAACTAACCGAGGAAGGAAAGAAAATATTTTTTATTTAATAAATAATTAAAAAATAATTAAAAATTATTGATTTAATATATGTATAATATCCCTAGTGAAAATCGGTTTTGCTAATAACTGTTAACAATTAAAAATAATTACTAATAACTGCAAATAAATGCTGAAAGCTGCTAACAACTGTTATAAATAGTTTAGTTTGATACAGAAATAGCGGTTATTTGCAGTTAATAGCAGTTATCATCAGTTATTAGCAGTTATTAGCAATTATTAGCATTCCTTAGCAGTTATTTGCTATTTCATTAACAGTTATTAGCAGTTATTTGCGTTTATTTACAGTTATTTGCAATTTCTTGCAATTATTCACAGTTATTAACAATTATATTACATTATACGCTTTTTAAAAAATTTTTTAATTTTTTATATATACCCATATGGAAAAAATTTTTGGATATAATTGTAAATAACTGTTAATAACTGTAAATAAATGTAAATAAATGTAAATAACTGTAAATAACTGAAAAAAAGTATTAAAAAATGTGGGAATTGAGACATAAATAACAGTTATTTACAATTATTTACAATTATTTGCTGTTATTTACACTTATTTATAGTTATTAACTGTTATTTACACTTATTAACTGTTATTTACACTTATTTACAGTTATTTATATTTATTTACAGTTATTTACATTTATTCACTTTTTTCACAATTATTTACAGTTATTTACGATTATTTATAGTTTTTTACAATTATTTGCAGTTATTTACATTTTCGAAAATGTTCACGAATTCATTCAATAATTTAATATACAAGCGAAAATTTTTAAAAATGTGAATAACTGTAAATAATTGTAAAAAACTATGGAAAATTGTAAATAATTGCAAATAATTATAAATAACTGTAAATAACTGTAAAAAACTGTAAAAAAACTGTAAATAACTATAAATAATTGTAAATAATTATTAATAACATTAAATTATTCACTAATTCAAAAATTTTTGAAAATGTAAATAACTGTAAATAATTATGAATAATTGTAAATAATTATAAAAAACTGTAAATAATTGTAAATAATTGTAAATAATTGTAAATAATTGTAAATAACTGTAAATAACAGTTAATAACTGTAAATAACTGTAAATAATAGTAATTAATAGTAAATAACTGTAAATAACTACTATTTGTGTCTCAATTCTGACATTTTTTAACAGTTATTTACAATCATTTACTATTATTTACAGTTTTTCACATAAATTATTTCCATATGGGTAGAAAAAAATTTCCAAGACAAAAAATTTTTATGAATAACTATTATTAACTATAAGTAACTGCAAGTTTCTGCAAATAACTACGAAAATCAAAAAATAATTGCAAATACCACGGTAAATAACTGCAAAAATAAAAAAATAATTGCAAATAACTGTTACTATTATCTTAATTTTTAAAAATTGTATTGTACAAAATTGTTCTGCTTATAAATGTTAATAACTGGTAATAACTGCAAATAACTACTATTAACTGCAAATAACCGCTACTTCTGTCTCGAACCAAACTATTTATAACAGTTATTAGCAGTTGTTTGCTGTTATTAGTGAAACTGATTTCCTCTAGCGATCCACCTGATGTTTTGGCATGATAAATCAGGTGATAAATCAGGTGATTTTTTTTCAGTAGGGATCAATAAGGAGTTATGACAGTTTCAAATATATACTTTCATGTATAATTTATTCTCAATATGAAAAATAAATCATACATGAAAATATATATTTATAATCAATATGAAAAATAGATCATACATGAAAATATATATTTTAAACTGTCATAACTCCTTATTGTTGGCTCTGACTTACATAATAAAAAATTTATTTCAAAGTTCATGTAAAATGGAAGAAAACAAGCCCTCGAAAAGCAATTTCTGAAGTGGCAAACAATGAGTAATTTTAATCACTATGTAATACATATAAGAACCAATAATTGGAAATTTTTTTTACATATTTTGGGTAACAAACAGAATATATTCTCAGAGTTTCAGCGATTTTTATTTTTTGCTCTTCCAGTTGGTGTGAAATGTCCCATATATACATATATATGATTGTATATAGTATTATATATATATATATATATATATATATATATATATATATATATATATATAAATATATAAAATACTATATGTATATATACAATACTATCCCTAGTTAAAATGTCCGTTAAGGTTCGGAAAGATCCAGATGTAAATAAACCTTTCTGATTCTTTCCGGTTTTTGGTACCGGTCCATAATGAACCTTTTTAAACCCTCATGAAGAAAATTGTTATGATTTTTGTTGGTACCTTCAAAACTTTTTCGATCCATCAAGTTTCATTGAGGATTAGAATCCAGAATTTCATTGTATTGATTATTAATGAACAATTAAAATCGCTTCATATTTCAACTGAACTGTCAAGTTTTCAAGAGCAACCTTCCGAATTGTATTCCAAAAAACTTTTTAAAAATATGGTAAATCTTTTATCAGTTTACAAATATTAAATGAATTAGAGATAAATAAATGCTTATGAATCTATGAAATTTTTTATGTTTCCTGGGTGAAACCAATTGGTACATTGATTAAAAGATTTATGAAACTTTACGAACTAAAGTAAATCGAGATGAATTATTACGATCTTGTAAGGAGTTTGATGACTTATGAAGATCCTTGATGAAATATTGGGTAAATTATTTAAGATTTTCAGTAACGATTTTTAACTTATAAAAAATATACGTATTATTAAATTTTTTAAACTCTTTAAATATTTTAGCATACCTTTGGATTGTTTGATAGTGAAAATAGCACCGACAATTAATATGAAGAAGCTATAAATTAATTTGGAATTAAATATAATAAATTATAGAGATTTTATAAAATTAGAAAATTTTTTAATTCATCTCAATTAATTTAAATTATACTTTGATATAACCTACTTTATTTAATCATTTTTAAATTTAAAAATTTCCTAATGTCATAAAATATCTTAGACATTAGGAAATTTTTGAGCTTGAAATACCAGCAAAATACTTGCAATATAGCAATAATTCATCATTGATTTCAATGTAATTTTTTTACGGGGTAGATTAATTTTTAAGTTCTCCGAATATTTATAAAGAACTTGACACTAGATCGTATTTACTATTTACAGTTCATAACAGAATAACCCCGCCCTGGTGAAAAAGATTTTAAATAATAATTAAGAGTCAGCTGTATACCGACACAGTTACCTGTTTTACCGAATCTATTTAAAATTTATTTTTTATAAAAACTAATAGCTTCAGACAGAAATAAAGAGATGGTTTCGATTCGTGTAATAGAAAGCAATATTTTCTCTGATAAGAATAATTTAATTCCACCGCTTTATTTTCAAGAAAAGTTGGAATAACTTGAAAATCCCATTATTTGACACTAATTTCTAATTGTTGGAATTTAAAGTAAGGAGGTGTAGTCAGAAAGCACAAACAAGTAATTTTTATAAGTCTTTATTTTGTGCTCTCTCTTATGCTGTTAGACTTGAACTAACTAGATGGCCATGCACTTTGTGCTCTATGGACCTTATCCTAAATTATTATTTTGTTTATAGTATATGAGTGTGTGAGTATATATGAATGTTAGAATCAGTTTCGTATATACAGTTCTTAGAGATTATAACTTAATATGTTTGTATTTTCTATGTAACTTTAGGAGTCTTTATACGTTACTTTTTCTAGTTAAAATAATATAAAGAATATTTATTAAAAGATTATATTAATTTTTGTACATATATCAATACTAATTTTTTAAGTTATTCCAACTTTTCTTAAAAACGAAGCAATAAAATTAATTCATACTAATCAAAGAAAATATTACATTTTATTAAACACATCGAAACCATCTCTTTGTTTTTGCCTCTTGTTGCTAATTTTGGGAAAAAAGTCAATGTTTTAATTAGAAAAGGACAGAGATACAGCGGACTCTTAATAAAAAATGAAAAAAAATGATAAAAATGAATAAAAATTATTTTTAAGTAATAAAAAATGAAAAAAGGTAATAAAAATAGATAAAAATGGATAAAAGTGGATAAAAATGGATGAAATAAAATAATAAGTAATAAAATTGAATAAAAGGGAATAAAATTGGTATGAATTCGGACATTTTATTAGATTTTATCCATTTTTATCCGATTTTATCTATTATTATTACAAAATAATATTTTTTATCCATTTATATTAGTTTTTAATTTTTTTTAACAATTGTTATTATTTTTTATTAGTTTTTATTTAGATATATAAAATATATTATAAACAAAATTTTTAAAATAACATACAAGTAAGAATAAGAAAATATATAAATATACTGTATTATGTTTTTGAAAATTTCTGTTTTTGTTCGGTCGCTGTGAATTAATCTAACCTATATCATATCTAACCTAAAATAAACCTAACACCGCAGAGGTCGCTAGTAAACACGCGCGCATTTTAGTAATGGTCAGATGGATCGGTCTTATATACGAAGTGTACTGAACTCTCACCACTTGCGGGAGTTAGACACAAATTTTAACGTCAAGTGACAGGATTTTTGTGTTTACAATATGCTGGTATCGTTAATTGTCGGGATCACATACGCAAGGGGTATTTTGACAAGAAGTTATAGGATTTCTCGAATATATGACAAAAATTACTATGTGAACTAATAAAAATTTATAGGTGCTCTGATAAAAATTAAAACGTTTTTTTTTAATCATTTTATGACCAGTAGAAATAGAAAGGCTTTTTTAACATTTTATGGCCATTTCTTTAGCATTATTATTACTGATAACCTTAAATTATATATACACCATTTTTTATGTTCACATTTCAAAATTTTACTATGGTAACATAGTAATTATTTTAAGATTGTTTTGTAATAGTTCAAAAATATCCTAGCATTTTTTGCTGCTTATCTTGTAAATAATTATAGAAACCTAATAAAATTTACTACAACGCTAGAAGAAAAAGCACGTTTTCATGTGAGTGCGTTATAATACTAACAGTAATTTTTAGAATTTTCTCTCAATATACTTATGTGTTTTACCTGCAGGATATAGAGATTGATATATTGAAATAAAATTTTTATTTTATATTAATAAACACACGAATATGTATTAACCTATAATTGTTTTAAAAAATTTGCAAATGAATTAGAACAATAAAATTTTTAAAAACCTTCATTACCTACTTTACATGCTATTCATAAGACTTAAAATATTTTTAAATTTATTATATAAATTGATAAAAACTGACGAAAAATAATAAAAATTAATTTAATGTGATAAATAATAATCGATAAAAATGGATAAAAACGGATAAAATGTCCGAATCCCTACACTTTTTATCCATTTTTATCCATTTTTATCCATTTTTATCCATTTTTATCCATTTTTATCTATTTTTAATTATTTTTATCACTTATTATCAAGATTTATCCATTTTTATCAGTTTTTATTCATGGTTATCGTGTTTTATCATTTTTTATTACAAATCTCTTTCGCCAGGGCGTTAGTAATGGTTCATAAAAATAAAAAAAAATTACAACAAATAGAATTTCATAATACATTCATTTTTTCATCGAATTCTTAATAAAAACTAACATTTTGAGTTAGTAGAAATAATAATTTTTGCACTCTTGAAAAATACTAATGTATATTATTAAAATTATCATTATTCCGAGTTTCAACTGGACATTTCCAAATATTGAAACTAGAGATAGCGTATGCATTTCCCAACTATTTCAGAATATTAATGATGGTTCATAAAAGTTCAAAAGAAAGCTCAACAATTTACATAGTATGAAATATTAATTATTTAATTACATTCTCAATTATGTTCCACATTTTATAAATCCTACTTATTAGACTATTAAAAAAATAACTCTTCAAAAAATTAGAAATTCATAAAGAATTTGAAGGAGTCGTGTTCATATTTATTGATATGATCCTACACTGGTACACATAAAATCGGAACGGTCTGAAAAAAATATAAATTATAATTACTTTTCTAATAAAGGTATATTATTTAGATAATGTTTTTTTCAAATCAGATTACATTACTTTTATTTTTAATATTACGGAAAGAAACGAAATGGATCACCCAAATTCACAATTTTATAAATTAAAATTGAATCGCTCTGAATAATAGTTGTATATAATAGATTTTTCTCAATTTTATGAAGGCTCATAATTGAAATTCTAATGTCGGAACGATTCGGAAAGCTTCAAACTTTTCTCAATTTTTATTCCAAAACAGTTCACAAGTATCCTTTATCGATCGGAAAGAATCGGAAGAAAATCAGTTCTGATTCTTTCAGAACTTTTCCGGGCATTTTAACTACACAGAGAAAAAAAAACCGTTGCGTTTACTGTGCTCAGTTTAGTAACCTTCAGAGAGCGCTTCCCCAGTTACAGCTACTCAAGATTTCAGTTAATTTAACTTAAATAGGTTCTACTGAACTGTTACTTCAGTTGGGACAACGTAATTACTTCGGTTAGATTTACTGAACTCCTTCTTACTGATGTACTTAGGTTAAATTTACTGAAGTCTTCAGTAAGCGCAACTGTTTTTTTTTCTCCGTGTCGGGATGTACACTTGGCGGAAAGGATATTTTTCCGAATGTGTACCTCAAATGGCAGCGCCGCATATTATACCACAGACATAAGAAAACTTCGAATTATGCATTGAGTTTCGCATCATGATTATTTTGTTTTTTCTAATAGGTTATTCATGCAAAATTCAAATGATAACAATTTAAATTTTATTGTTCATATAATTTAAATTCACAATATTAAATTCTATATGATTATTGAACTAAGAAATGAAAATTTTATTTAATAAAATAATAATTCGAATCATGAAAAAAGAAAGTAATATTGTTTGTTTACTAAAATTATGTCATTAAGTAATGAGTAACGATGATGCGAAATTTGCTCTATAATTTGGAATTTTCTTATGCCTGTGGTAAAATATGCGATGTTGCCATTTGAGGTTAACATTCGGAAAAATATCCTTTCCGCCAAGTGTACAATCATATATAATTAGATATTATATATAATTTTCAATATACATAATTATATATGATTACATGGAAATCATTTTTTTTATAGATTACTACAACTTTTTTAAGTATCAATTAGAACTTGTCAGAAATTTTTTCAATTTTTGGTAATTTACCAAATTTAACAAAAAAAAAGTTTATTTTTTCGTATTATTATAATTGGCAAGTATAATAATTACTATGAGATTATAATCGATCACCACACTAACAATAAGAATGTTTTGTCTTTGCCTTACAGATTTGAACCAAACTTCATAACTGCAATCTGGACAACTAAAATAGATGTACTACATAGTTGAAGAGTCCAGTACTATCTTATTTTTGAGATATTTAATTTCATATTCGCCAAAATCGACTTGTTGATAACATCTAAATTTTTTGCTACAGTAAAGAATTTAACACACACAAAATTAAGAAAAAATTATTGATTTATAATATATACAGAAAGAAATTTGGCAATGGATGATTACCATTTTCTCATTGTATACAATTTAAAAATTAATCGAAATAATATATTATAAATTTGGTAAAACATTTTTTTCAAAATTATTATAAAACATTTCAAGAAACTTTCAAATACGTATATATACTTGAAATCCCACACGTCAAGAAAGAGAAAAAGAATCACAAAACTTGATATCCCAGATGTCAAGCGCATTGAATCCTGTACTTCAAGGATCGTTGTAATGATATATTACGAACTATTTCATTAACACAGTTGAAAATAGTAATGTATTATTCAATGAATGTTTATTCAGTACTTCAATGAACATTGAAATCTTCTATTACCAAATTTCTTCCTGTAATTTTGACAAAATAATATATGTGCAAACTTGAAATCTATATGTGTTCAACAACAAATATTCAATCAAAAACAGCTTATTAAATTAATAACCATCACCGAATTGTTTTAAATTTTATGATTAATTCTGCATATTATATCAAATAGCTATTTCATTTTTTTTCATATTACATAATGCTCCATCTTATTTACTCAAGGAATATTCAAATATTACATCTTTTTATAATTTTAACCTGGAAATTATAAAAAAAATTGCAAAGTATTCAGTTTCATTTTAAATAATAAAATGCTAACCTACAAAGAAACACACTTATCTGATGGTTAATAAGTGCAGGCATCCTTTTTCTCTTCCACTATTGGATAAGTATATGCTTTTTTAATTCTTTCTATATAATTTTCTGATTATAGGATCATGAAAAGATTCAAAGTAATAAGATAGAATACAATACAGATTGAAAAAAATAAAATAGCTATTTGGTACATAACGTAGAATTTGTTAACAATTAGGTGATGACTTAAATCGTTCTTTTTGATAAAATATAACACTTTAAATATATATATATATATATATTTAAAGCGTAAATATCTATAATTTTATCAAAATTATATTTGAAACTGATCATTTTTTGTTATAGTAAGAAAGATAGATGTTATCGACTAATTGATTTTGAGAAAAATGAAAATTGAATATCTTAAAAATGAGGCAGCATTAGGCTACATAACTCTATAGATCATCTACTTTAGTTGTCTAGAATTTATGTATGATGTTTGGTTCAAATCTGTGACCCAAAGGTAAAACACTCTTAGTAAGTTAATATTTACAACAATACAACTACATTGTAGTTAATAATTATACTCTTATATTAATGATTGTGGATTTTGATTATAGAATAAAGAAATAATCAAAGTATACTGTAATTTTATTATAATATTTTTAAAATACAATAGTTATATCACATAATATAACTATTATAATTTTGATTACAGTTTCTTCTATGAGATATTGGCATTTTTTATAAGTAGCATAATTTACTTTAAGTGTAAAAACAGAATAAACAGAAAACGATTTTCATATTTCAATTTAAAAAAAAACTTTCATTCTTGTATGAAAACTAGTTGTAGCTTTCAAGTTGTAGAGCCACCTTTAGTTACAAAATTTTATTTTAAATCTAATCATTTGTAAGATTTTTTATGTAAGCCATTTTTTCATTAAACTATTTCTAAAAAAACGTAAGTTTTTAAAATTTTTTATTTAAACTCTTAATATAATGAAAAAGTATAAATGTAAAACAATAGTAATGAAAAGAAATTCTTATTCATGTAAAAATGAAATTAAATCATTTCGCACATAAACTTTTCATGTTGAGTACTTATTACAGACATTCAACTTTTTTTTAATACTAATAAACCTTTGAATTTCTATACATTCTGTGTAAAACTTGAAGGTGTCTTTCATATATGCACCTAACCTAAAATATTAAAATTTGTGATCTTACATTTAAGTATGTGACACATAATTTAAGGTCCGAATTTATAATCGTTACTTCAATATCAGCTGTTAATATCTGCTAGTTTATAATTTCGGATATAAAAGAATTACAGCCTTGCGTTTTCGAATAGATGCTGCTAATCTTGTCTATTTAAAATGGAAAAGACTCTCTTGTTATTCATTTATATTGAAGGCTATTTGCAAATTTTATCTTTTCCTTTATATATCGCTTTTCTTTCTTTTATCTGTCTTAATATATGTATATAAAATCACGTGAAAAGGACTGATGAATGATGTTAGTATTCAATTATAAAAAAACGAAAGTATCTTGTATACATCTGGGCGATTGATTTTTCTCTCGCTTTTCATATAGCTAATGCTACTGCTACTACTACCATTTTAACTACTACAACAGTTTCTTCTATTGAGTTTTAGGTATATTGCAGTGAAAAAAGGGGGAGCAGAACCAAAATGCAATACGGAGAAGAATCAATGAGTTGGTTACATGCTTGATATTAGATCTTTCTTTCTCTGTCATCCTTTTTCGTTTGTTCTTTCCCTTCTATATTATTTTTAGTTTCGCGCCGCATGTGAGCATGCGAATCTTAAATTCATACTAAAACGAATGGCGACAACAAAAAACTATTTTCCTCGTGAAACCGGTATGCTGACGTTTCGTCATTAATACTTATATATTTTTTAAAATACGTAGTGTTAACTTGTTTAAAAAAGCTTTACATGCTAAAGTATAAGAAGTAAATCTAATAAAAATTCATTAAATAACAAACTTAATGTAGTCATCTTTGACTTACAGGGTAGTACATTCCTTGTGAAGGAATGAAGAACGCTCCAGAACCCCACAGTTTGAAGCCGCTCTGCTCCACTGTTGAGAAGAAGAATCCCGGCGAACTCCTAAATAACAATCTTGTTTGTATTGGTCGCTGCTTAGATGCGTATTTTTCCTCTTATCTACCTTTTATTTATATTTAGAATTATATTTCTTGAATTTGCAAAAACACGTTTCAAATTGTAAAAAAACAACACTCACTGTTATAAATAATACAAAAATCCAAGTAATAGAAAAATAAAAGATTGATGCTGTTCTGATTGTAAAATTGAACGATGCACTAGATATGCAACACTATTTATATACAAGTAATACTTTTGTATATCACACTAAAAAACTACTAACACACAATACAAGAATAAATACAGATGTTTGTTAAATAAGTAAAACATAAAACTTTAAAAATTTTTGTTAGTTCAAGACACTGCCTATTAATTGGGATGATTACTTGATTGGCTAAAATGTGTGCGTGCATTACACGCGGCAAAAATGAATAGCGACCAACACTGTGCGTGATCCTCTTGCGACTGAAGGGTCAGTACTTGCAGACAATGCTCTTCAGCGCCATCGTTCATAACTGCAGCGCCATCGTGTAGATACAATACACAGCATTTGCACCACTGGCGTGCGCACGAATGTTTTGATTATTCGGTAGAGTATAGCTTATACGGTTTTTTCATTTAGAAAAAAAATGTATGATGAAGCTACAGAAGAGTATCCAATGATTAATTAGTTATATTTTATATTGTCAAATTTGTAAATATATAATATGAAGCTATTAAAAACAGTTGTTAAAGTTATATTTATCGTCAAAGTGAAAGATGTGCTTAAATTTTCTTACTTTTTAAAACTTCAAAATTATTAACTTCAAAATTTCTTCTCATTAATAATTTATTAAAACATTTTCTCTAAATTTAATGTAAATTTAAAAATGTATATATAAATGCTTAAAAACTTCTTTTGCTCAATACAATATTTTGTAAATAACTGGAATATACATTTTAAATATAAAATAGCTTAAAAAAGTATTTTATAGAGCATTCATTTTTTGAAACTATCATTATAACCAAAAAGTACACTTAAAATGATAATATATACTGCCTTTATTATTTTCAAAAAGTGGGGAAAATCATTAATATTTAATTGCTTTTAAGATTATCAAAATTTTGCTAAGTTACATCCGTTTTACATTTTAAAAAAATACAAATGAAAAATTTATGATAATTTTATAAATTTTGAATAAACATTTTTACTTATTTGAGTTGAAATACTTCAAAAACAACTTAAATCAGATGTTTCAATAAAACAAAATATTTTAATGCTTAAAATAAATTGAAATTTTTACACTCAAATAATAATTTAAACATTATTTGGAATTTAATCCGTTACCTACATATGTAACGTGTACATCACATAGCAATTTTTGTTTTTTTTTCGATTTTTTATATGATACAAACAAAATATAACAAATAAAATGCATTAATTTAATCCAAGTCGACTATTTTCGATCTCATTCTATAGGCCTAAAATAATTTTGATGCATTAAGAGCATGACGAAGCTGCCCGCCTTCTAATAATATTTCCAATCCTAACTTATGAATAAACGATGCGTTTAATCGAGATTTTTGCTACTAAGAAAAAGTTTATAAGATTAAACTCTAGTGCGGACAACTCAAGAAATCCACCAAAATATTATACATACAAAGTTATAATAAAAACTTTCAATGTATCGTATTTTAAGGTTAGGTTTGTCGAGTTTTATATCTAATTTCCAATCCAAGCTCATAAAAAAATAACAAGTCAAAATGATTTTTTATTTTAACAAAAATTATTGTATTAATATAGCTTTAGTGCGGACAAGTCATTATATTTGTTTAATTTATGAATTTAAAAAGATATTGATAAAATAAAAAAAGCAAAACTCGATTGCTGCAGCTCCGACATCCCGTTAAATATTTAATACGTTTCCTATAATTTATTGAAATATTAAGCAAATAATGTTATTACAAATAATATTTAAATTCGCCATTGAAAAAATCCAATTGGAAATGGAATTATTATTTGAATGTAAAAATTTCAATTTATTTTAAACATTAAAATATTTTGTTTTATTGAAACATGTGATTTAGTTTTTTTTTTTTAAGTATTTTAACTCAAATAAGTAAAAATGTTTATTCAAAATTTATAAAATCCTCTTTTAAAAAAATGATGGCCGGATGTTATGAAGCATTTTATACTAAGAAAACATGATTGGTGCATTGAATAGAATCATATATCATTGGCGAAAAAGAAATTTGATTTACTATAATTTTTTTATATAAAATCGTTGATTTAGAATTTGATAATGAAAATTATTGATGAATAATTAAATTATAATTATAGAATCATAGTTTTATTTTTTAAATAAAATTATTAATATAAACATTACCAACTTCCGCTCACGAAAATTTGCATTCCTATCGTGTGAAGATGTCGAGAGTGCGAAGTATCGCTCTATATTCATTTGTTATTGTACTTAAAATTAAAACATGATAACAATTCTATGATATTTACTTCTGAATTATCTTTTTAAAAATTGTACTATAAAATAGTACAATAAATTTAGAAAATACACTGAAATACACTAATATTATAAACTTTTTAGCTTCATAACAGTACCATAAAATATTCATCCATGAGCCTGGCAAGTAGTTTTGTAAATTTGAAATAAGATTTAAAATATTTCGGAATATTTAAAAAAAATATTAAAAAATCGATAAGTGATACAATTTTTATAGTTTAATTTAATATCTAAAATATTTCTAGATTGACAGCTTGAAAGTTTTTTTGTAAAAATATAGTATAATGCCATAGTTAAAATACAAAAACTAAGAATTTTGATTCATATAATAATAACGAGGATCATATATATCATTAAAAACTAATAATTTAAAATAATAAACCATTTTATTTATATAGATTTTATGATTTTTAATTTATTTAAAAAAATCAATGAAATACAAAATTACTTGACAATTTCTTGATTGATTTCAAAACTTTCGTTATTCAAAATTGTATATGGAGTACTGTTGAGTTGAAATTGAAATAAACATATATATATATATATATATATATATATATATATATTTCAAATATAAAGAAAACAATACTATTTAATAATAAACTTGCTTAAAATGTATTTTTTTAAATGTTTTTTTATTTAATTTTAAAATTTAAATTGAATCATTCCTAGAATAAATAACTTTTCTGCACTGTTAAAAATATATTATTAAAATTAAGATAAAAGTTACGGAAGCTCATTTCATAAACTTTTATTGAATGACATTTAATAATAATTTTTAAAAATCCAATATTATTTTAAGTTTTTATACATTTGTGTTTGGAAATTAATACAAACATTGTCAGCACAATAATTAAAAATTTCAATATACAGTACCACTCAAAAGTTCGTAAAATATTTTTTTTTTAACTCAACTTCAAACTGCGATATTTCGGAAACGGCTCGAAAAATTTAAAAAATCTGGACGGCGTTTGAAAGATCAGACAAAATACTATTTTTTTGTGCCATGCCGAATATTTTTATCATTTTTTTTAACTCTATATATAATGATAGAAAAAATTTTTATTTTTACGAATTTTTAAATTTCAGTTAATCAAATGTAACTTTTTAAGAAATTGATAAAATTAAAAAATTCGAACGCGATTGAAAAGTAGAGTGAATTTCCTAAATCTTTATGTTCAATGATTTTTTTGCATCTATTTCCTGCGTGTAACTAAAAATGCGCAAAAATGGAAAGTACAAGAAAATCAGTTTTAAATATAATAATATTTTCCAATGTCGCAAATCAATTTTTGTTTACATTAGCAGGATACAAAAAGATAGTATTTCGTCTAATCTTTTAAACGCCGTCCGGATTTTTGAAATTTATCGAACCATTTCCAAAATATCGCAGTTTGAAGTTGAGTTTCTAAAAAAAAATTTTTTTTACGAACTTTTGAACGTTACTGTCAGTGTCGGGGTATCGACTAGGCAGACTAGGCATTGCCTATGGGCCCCACCAAAAATTGTAAAACATAGGTCTTCACCAAACATAAAAATTTCTATACAAGAAAAATGATTTTTTATCAATAATAAATTAGAAAATAAAAATATTTATTATAATTTATTTAAAAATGCATGCATACATACATGGTTGACATTATAATAAAAATAAACCAACAATCATAATCACTACTAAATAAGTAAAGAAAAGTCATAATTTTTTTTAATGCTAAGGGTGAAATCAGATGGAGCGGAAAATAGGCGACGGAACGTCACAGAACCTCAATTCCGCATCTTTGTATTCCGCCAACGGAGTAAAGACGACGTAATCGACGACATCAATATTTATTTTGTTTAAAAAAATTATTAGTGCTTCAATAACCTCACGTAATATTTTTAATTTGCTTTCCATAGCTGTACTTTTAATTTCAATCAAACTTTTAAATTCTATTTTGGTTAACTATTTGTTTAAACAATTTTCAAAAAGTCTGTGACGCTTCTATTATTCCGTCAAATTTGTTTCCCTATATTCACATGGAGCGGAATAGAAGTTCTGTGACGTTGATTAGCAATTTTATAATTAAAAAATAATGATGTTAATTGAAATATTTGGTTATAATAACAAACTATATTTTATTTTTATAAAAAAAGAATCTCATTACAATAACAATAAGTGATTATTTCCAACTTTTTTAACATTTTTGTTGTTAATTTAAAATTCGCGGATACATTTGTATGCTATTTTTAACAATTTTTCAGCTACATTCCGCGCCATGTGAATATAGGGAAAAAATTTGACGGAAAACAAGGCGACGGAATGAATGTTTTGTGACGTTCCGTCGTCTATTTTCCGCTCCATCTGATTTCACCCTAAGTAAACTTGCGTACAATTTGCGTTTGTAGTTGTACTGTTCGAAATTCAAATTAAATTGAAATATTATCTAAACTACAAATACAACCTGCGAAAGATCCTTTAATAAGCTGAAGATAATAAAAAGTCGACTTAGAGCAGCAATGAATCAAGATCGATTAAATGATCTTTCGCTAATGAGTATTGAGTTGGATTTATTAAGAGCATGACGAAGCTGTCCGCCTTCTAATAATATTTCCAATCTTAACTTATGAATAAACGATGCGTCTAATCGAGTTTCTTTGCTATAAAGAAAAAATTTGTAAGATTAAACTCTAGTGCGGACAACTCAAGAAATCCACCAAAATATTATACATACAAAGTTATAATAAAAACTTTCAATATGTCGTATTTTAAGGTTAGGTTTGTCGAGTTTGATATCTAATTTCCAATCCAAGCTCATAAAAAAATAACAAGTCAAAATGATTTTTTATTTTAACAAAAATTATTGTATAAATATAGCTTTAGTGCGGACAAGTCATTATATTTGTTTAATTTAAGAATTTAAAAAGATACTGATAAAATAAAAAAAGCAAAACTCGATTGCTGCAGCTCCGACATGCCGTTAAGAGAAATATCATATGATGATGTAATAGAAGATTTTGCTGAAGAAAAAGCACGACGAGTATTAATATAATTTGTTATTAAATAAAAATTCAATAAAAGCCAAATAAATTTAACCAAAACAAACATTTACAATAATTGTTATATTTGTATAATTAATTATTTTTTAATGAAAGTTAAGTAAATTCAACAAAAATTTTATTATTTTGAAATATTTATTTTCCCAAAAATCACTTTCCTTACATAGGCCCCCACCAGAATTTGCCTAAAGCCTCTACTCTTGTTAACCCGGCGCTGGTTACTGTACACTTTTAACAAAATTATCACAAATTTTATCACAATTATTATAAATGGATAGTGTCCTTTTTTTGAATAAATTAACGTTACAAATTTGATTCTTCGTATGTATATACGAACTACAGATTTGAACACATGCTGAAATGTAAACAAAAATAGACTCGCGACATTGGAAAATATTATCATATCTAAAACTGATTTTATTGTGAATTCCATTTTTGCGCATTTTTAGCTACACGTAGGAAATAGATACAAAAAAAATCATTCAATATAAAGATTTAGGAAATTCACTCTACTTTTAAGTCGCGTTCGAATTTTTTAATTTTATTAATTCCTTAAAAAGTTACATTTGATTGATTAAAATTTAAAAATTCGTAAAAATAAAAAATTTTTCAATCATTAAAATCAAAGTTAAAAAAAAAAAGAAAAAATACTAGGCAAGACATAGAAAAATAGTATTTTGTCTGATCTTTGAAACGCCGTCCAGATTTTTTAAATTCATTGAGCCGTTTCCGAAATATAGCAGTTTGAAATTGAGTTAAAAAAAAATTTTTTTACGAACTTTTGAGCGGTACTGTAATTTTTTTAAATTCAATTAACGGTATATTAAGTTTGAAAAATTCTATTGAATATAATTTATAAATATTTTTTTTTTACTTAATATTTTTTTGAATTTTAATGCATTCTTTTATTAATATTAATAAAAAAATTTAAGCATCTAATTATAAATTTCACCATAAGTTTACTGAATTTAATATAATATAATTAAGATTAAGAAATTCTACTAAACATAATATTATAAAAAAATATTATTTTATGTAGTTTGATTTAATATATTTTTAAAAAATACAACTATTGTTGAGCACTCCGAAAATTAAAATATTTCCGAAGAAATATAAATGAGAATTTTGTCGCCGATAGGAGGCTAGACCTTCTCTTTTATACTTTGAACCTTGTATTTAGATAGATAGATAGATATTGATTTCTTTGGAAAAAGAGTACAAGAAGGCGTGTAATACATGAAATAATAAGTAATAATTCTATATAAAGTATTGCAGATAATAAGATAAGATATCACAGTCAATTATTAAAATTAATATATAATACTGTATCAGTAAGTCACCATGTAAAAGTGATATCAGACTATTCTAAATACACGCACAAAACATAAATTACAATAAAAAACAGTCTTAAATATCTATCAGTCATAGAATTAAAATACATAATTTAAAAGAGGAATCACTGTCATGACATCAATAAAAATAAAATTGGACAATACTATGAAAATAAAATATTAGTTAAATAAGTATTTATGTTTGTAGACTGAAAAAACAAGTAGCCATCTAGTGCATGATTTGTGTACTACAAATTTTTAATACATCAAACATTTTTAAAATTCCATATTAAATTTTATAATAATTTATTAAAGTCTTGATAAATTTCAGTTCCATATATCTTAATCAATATATTAGATTTAATACTAGTAACTTAAGTATTTATTAAGTTTAATAAAATTTTCATTAACACGGAATATTAATACATTTTCAATTATAATATTGAATTTTAATAATCATCAGCATGTAAGCTTCCAAAGAAAGATTCATAATCTTTTATGAATCCTATAATAAACTATTTCTTGAAAGATTCATAATTCCATAAATCTTTCGATTAAATGTTGCTGCAATCTTTCAACAATATTACAAATTAATATTTCACAAAATCATGAAAGAATGTTACAGAAACATTAAATGAAATATTTCAAATTAATCTTCTAGGCGGACATATCAATATTTCAGAAACATTTCATATCAATATTTCTGTTTTATTCAGAATCTTTCAATGAAATATTTTAGAAATATTCCAGAAATATTTCATGCTATGTGGGAAGTTATATAAAAAAGGACGTCAATGTTATTAAAAAATGACGTCATTTTTCGTTAACATTTAACATACTAAACGACGTCATTTTTTGTCCTAATCCCTAACATACTAAATGACGTTATTTAAAACGCCTTTTGGTGTGTCAAGTAATGTATTGGGAAAATATCGTCATAAGATATAATAACAAATTTAAATAGAAAAGGACTTGTTTTCTGCTATTGCAATACCCCAGTGAAAATGGTAAATGTATCCAAATCATACGAAAGTGTATCAAAGTGTATCAAAGTGTATCTAAGAGCGATATTTCGGACTAAATGTTAATACACTTTGGTACACTTTGATACACTTTCATACATTTTTATACACTTCCAAAAAAAAGTTTCTTGGTATCAATTTTTTATATTCGTTAATGATATACACTTTGATACACTTTAATACACTTTTTGTTAAATAATTAATAAATGCAGAGCACAATTTATATTAAATAAAAAGTCTTTATTTGATCTATACAAAATGAATTAATTTAAATGATCTCTCTATAATAATGAAATACAAGTTCTGGCTTTAACAGACGGACTTGAACTGAACTGAACGACGACGAGACGCAACTTGATTCTCTTCAACTGTCTATTAAAATATTCTCAATAGGTGGCGACACCTAGTATGAGTGTGTATATTTTCAACACTCCCTCCCACACTCATACATATTTTAATTAAAGGAGTTGTAGCATATTTCTCGTTCCTATTGTTTCTGTTCTGATCGTTCATTTAGTTCCTGTAATATAGAGAAAAAGTTTGTTAATAAGTTAACTAAAATACATATCAGAAATATAATCAGTTAATGTTATCAGTCGTTAAATATTTGTTTGGTCAGCCGTTCATGTAATTCAAATGACAAAGGTTTTGTGAATACATCAGTTATCTGACTTTTAGAGGAAATTCAATTGACATTAATTAAACCTCTAGTTACACATTCCTTTACATAATGTTCTTTTATTTCGGTCATATGTCTTAATTTGTTTTCACCTCCAGTCTTAACGCTTGCTTCTGCTGCCTTGTTATCACACCATAATAGAATTGGTGCTAATTCTTGTTTTAACAATCTTTTAAAATTTGATATAAGGATATCAATTCTTGAGCGCATTCGTTTATAGAAACATATTTCTGTCTGTGAGTTCTTCAGGATATTGTGTCTTCGAAAAACTTGATCACATAGCTACTGGTCGTAAGAGAATTTTCGCAGTCGTCAAAACTTGCATCTGAAAATCCTTGTAAACAGTTGTTCTGTCCTTTATATCTAAGTTCAAAGTCTTTTGTTCTTCTTAATTATTCAAATACTCTTTCAATCTTCTACCAGTCATTTTTCAGTAAAGTTGATTTGGTGTCTGCATAGAGTATTTACCTCATATGCAATTTCTGGCCTGCTTGCATTGGTTTCTTCTTTTCTTCACGCTGTCTTCTCTTCCTATTGGCTACCTGATTGATTACCATAGGTGTTCGTTGGGTGGGTGATTGATCCAAAATAAACTTCTTTAGCATTTTGTTTATTTATTGTTCTTGCTTAATGCTCAGTATCCTTTTTTTTCTGTCTTATTTTATTTCTGAGCCTAAAGAACTTTTAGTCTCACCAGTTTCTGTCATTTTAAATTCTTTCTTTACATTTGTCTTCATTCTTTCAAGCATCTTTACATTGTTGCAAACTAGCATGTCATCTGCATACTAAATCAAGATAAGAAATCCGTCTTTTTCTTGCTGAGTAAATAGACAAGGCTCATTGTTGAATGATCTAAGTCCACATTTCTTTACTGTCCTTTTAAATCTTTCATTCCAACATTTTAGACTGACTTTCAAATCGCATAAAGCATTTTCCAATATACACATCTTGTTTTGTTTGATCCTTTCATAAGCAGTCATCCCTTCAGGTATTTCCATATATATCTCACTGTTTCAATATCCATTTAGAAAAGCTGTCTTCACGTCCATCTGACATATTTCTGAATCCAGTTTGTTTGCCATTGCCAGTATAGATCTGATCAAATGTAATCGTGAAACCGGTGCATATGTTTCTTGCATATCATACTCATTTCTGTCTTTAAAACTACAAATTACTAGTCTGGCTTTATATCTTATTTTACTGTCTTCTTTCTTTTAAATACCCATCTTGAATGTATAATGTTTGATCTTTTTCTGTCATTCATTACAATTGATCTGTCAACTTATTTTCATACATTATTCTTATACATACATTTTAATTCTTCAATAATAGTTTTGGTCCATTTTTTTTTTATTTTCATATCTTTTGACTTCATGGCTTTCAAGTGTGTACTCAGGTCATTATTTATGTCTGCTAATAAAACATAAGTTTCTTCATTTATCTTATTTTCTGTACTTGTTTGTGTTTCCATTTATAATTCAATCTGTCGTTTTGTTTTCTCTCCCTCCGATTCTTGCACTTCATATTCACTATTTTTCTTAACTTTTGTCGATTGTCCTACTAATTTTTTTTTATTTTCTCTCCCTCCAATCCTTGTTACTTTTTATCAGTCTTATTATTTTCGTTTCTTGGTCGTCAAACTGGTCTTTTGACTTTCTCTCCCTCCGGTTTTTGTATTCGTGTTTCATTTTCTCTGTCTTCTAATACAAAATTCACAAACCATGAATCTTTTCATCAATTTGTTTCCAGTCTTGTATATCAGTTGTTGCATATCTGTCCTTGTAGACGAATTTTTCGTTGAATCGTACATCTCTGCTTTCTTATAGTTTACATAAAACCCATTGTGTCTGAATTCATTATTTGCAAAGGTTCAATTGTTCTATACTTGACTGTCTTAAATGGCAGTTTGTTAAACTTTGCAATCATACACACTTCACAGTCTTTCAACGTATCATCAAATACATCCTGTTTTAAAGTTTTGATATTAGGAAATTTTAATTGTAATTTTCTTAAATCATCAACTGATGCATGACCCATTCGAAAATGCCACAACATAGCGTAGTTGTTTGTATTTATTTTCTCCGTCGCTTTTGTATTTTCAATCTCACGTTGAGATTCTTCACTGACTTTAATCTGATGTGATTTATAAATATTTCTGTCTGCAATCTAAATATTTTTCTTCTTTGACTGTCTGAGTTCTTTTTTTCTTTTTATTAAATTGATTATTTTCTTCAATATTCTGTTCTTCGTTCATTCTACTTGTCGTTACATATACTAGAACCTGTCTTTGTTTTAAATTATTTTCTGTCGCATCTCATTCAAATTCAATCAACCAATATTGCTGATTATATATTGGTAAGGATGAAAAATCTTCATTTAAGTCTTCCATGCAGATTACTCTGTCTAAAATAATAAATTTTCCATCAGTCGTATTTGTTTGCACGCTTCCTTCTTCCTTAGATTTAAGATTTACGCTGCAGTCTTTATTTGCGCATTGGATTCCGTCTGGTTGTTCAATAAATGTCCTGAAAATCAATTTTGAATTTGTCAAACGTTCTGTCGCACCACTGTCAGCACTCGGTTCATTAGTCTTCTTGTTTCTAGATTCTAATTGGTTAAAACTGCCTCATTTTTTTTTTTTATATTTTCCTCTGTTATATTTTACATAATTTTCTTGTCTCCTTTTATTGACAGATTTTGCTCGTTTTCGATTGACATTATTAATTAGATTAGCTATCTTACTTGTGAATGTTGTCCGACCTGTACTTTCTTTACTTTTATTATTATAATATTTTGATTCATACCTTTTTCTGTCTTTCTGTCTCGAATGTCCCTGACACTTTGGACTTGTTGAGATCACATGATCACGGGTAAATATCTAACAAAAGTAACACTTCTTTATGCTATTTCCCTGTCGTGGGCAGTCGCTGGCACAGTACCCATAACTGTCGCATTCAAAACATTTCACTTTCTGTATCGCCCTTGATTTGACCGTCATAGCTGTCGTTTGATGGCTTTCAACCTGTATAATAAGTAACTTTAGTTTAACATAAGATAACCCTTTCACTGTAACACTTTCTGTCATAAAACTTATTCCTTCTACTTGATGTACTTTGCTTATGATAGTATTATAAAAGAAATCTCTTTCGTCTTCTTCAGGCAACGATTTAACTTTTGGCATGTTATTATAACTTCTTACTATTTCTTCAAATCTGTCTATAAAATTAACTGCCTTTTCTTTCGCTGGATTATACTGTATGTTGTATATTTTTTTTTTTTTTTTTTTTTTTTTTTTTTTTTTTTTTTTTTTTTAAATACTAAATGAAGTTACATTTACCTCGCTTCAATTTAATTATTTCGCTTTAATTTCTTTAATTCTGTTCAACAATTCAACTAAATCTTTAATTTTCATAATTCTAGCATGAGTCTTTATCTATTCTATTTATTAAAATGTCACGAACTTTCATTTGCTATAATAGTACTATCTACAACATACAATAAGTCCAGCGAACTTAATTCAGACATAAAATAATCCAAAGTTTTCAAATGTGATTTGAGTCGTTAATTTATAATAGCGTTTTACTGGTCCGTCTTTTCTAGTTAGTCCGGTTTTAATAATTTCTGTCAATTGTTTAAAAACGTCTAAAATACTGTCATTTTCTTTATTAAGTCTTTTATCAACCTTTATTTGTATTAAACGCGATATTTTCAATTTATTCACCAGTCCTAAGTATTCGTCCAAGACTGTCGAGTTCCCGGAACCTTCTGCGTTAAGTGTATAATTTTCAAAATCATTGTTTACCTTATATGTCGTTTTGCTGTCTTTAGATTTATCTGTTCTTTCTGACTCGTTACCTGTAGTAATCCTCCTTTCCCTGTTCAAATTTCTCCCTCATTGCGTTCAGAGCCTGGCCGTCAAAGACCTACACGGCGCTTCTCTTCTTCACCATCAAAGCCATCAAATCATCATCTCCTTTCCGCTCTATTCTTCTTTTCTTCGCCTCTCTTGCTCTTTGCCATTTTTGCCTTAACTGTATTGAGTTTATCCATTACCTTGTCCAGTTTATCAGATAGGTCAGCCAATTTTGCTTCAGTCATTTCATTCATTCTGTTTTCTGTCTCCGTCTTTATTTCTGCCGTTTCAGTCGTATTGTAATGCTTATCTGTCTCTTCTCTGTCTTTAGCTCCGTCTTCGTTCTTATTTTCATCTGTTTTTCTGTCGTATACATATTTTCCCAATACATCATTCAATTTTGCTGTCAAACCTTTGATTTGTTTTTGTCTTTCCTTAACTGTCGCTATTTGACCTCCTGCAGTTACTTTAACTACAGTTTTTTTTTCACAGAACCGTCTTCAAAACCGTCACTTTATTCTACTTTCTGTCCTGTCTCGTTATATAGCCCCTCCGTCTTCTCAGTCTCATTGCTGTCGTTAATTCTGTCTTTTCTCTCTTTCTTATCAGTCATAGTGTGGCCACCTGTCGTACAATTGGGCATATATAATCTGTCTTCACTCTGTCTTCATCTCTGTGACTGTCCTTATCACCAGGTCAAATTCTTTACTCATAACGTACTTGTCAACTATAAAGGAATAGTAAACCAATATAAATAAAATTCATATAATTTTGCCGAACACAAGCAAAACTAGAAAATTTACGTTAGAGTTAATTATATATATATATTATGAGCTTAGTAGACCGAACACAAGCCCTTCAAGCTCAATATATCTATCAAAATAAAGTGAATCAACCTAGTATGCCGAACACAAGCAATATTAGGTCATTCATATTTATGACAATTTAAGAGAATCAATCTAACATGCCGAACACAAGCAATGTTAAATCAATCAAATTTGCCAGTTATTTATGTATATTTTTATATTTATAATTATACATATGTGCTATTATTTCCATACACAATATACTGAACACAAGTATTATTATGTATGTGAAAGCAGCAACTATGATCGATCAATATTATTTTTAAAACCATGGATATATTTATTAAAAAATATTTTTATATACGTACGTTCAAGCTTGATAAAATAAAATTTTTAATTTGAAATAGTCATTATTCATTATCTAATTTGTATTCAATCTGTCATAATTTTGAATACAATGCTGCCTTCAACAACTGTCATATACATATTCTCATGAGGATGTTTTGTGAAGTTGCAATAAACTTCTTTCCTCTGTATAATGATAATTTCAATTAATTAAACATTCTTAAATATATTTTTCTTAAAGTCGTTCTTTTCTGTCTTTTTTTTAATCGGTCTTTTGTATACATTTACGTAAACTTTATTTTTGTCCGCTTTGATTTAGTTCGTTTCGCTTCACTAATTCTGTCTCTTTCTTAATCTGTCATTTTTATCGCGACGACGCGCACATTCCTATACATACACGATCACACTTATATGCTGTCTCTTTTCTTTATGCTATAACCATGTTATACGTACATATGTATATGTATATACCTGCGAGTTTATTCTCGCCTTTTAGCAGTCACCGTCTTTCTGTCTTTTTCTAATTGCGCGCGCACGTCTTCACGGTCTTTTTATTGTACACGGCGTCGATGTCTTTTCATCAACTCGACTTGGGCCTATGGCCGCCATGTTTGTGTGCATTATTCTCTTTCAGTTTGCAGAAGTCAGGCCAATGCCTTTCTTCCTTCAAGCAATCATACTTAGTATTTCAACATAAAAACGCGTCCATTTTTACATTTATTTTTAATTATAGCGAAATCTAACCAAATCTAAGCGGCACTTTTTGCAAATATTAGTTTTTAACCGGTTCTCATTTATTTCCGTCTATACCGTCATAAATATGTTCAGACCTTTCGCGTGCATCCACTATACATACATATATATACACACACATATATATATATATACACACACATAATACGTTCATACGTAAAAAACCTTCTTCACTTCGTGTTGTCGTTTATTTAGTCTATCAATTTTATTTTGTGCGTGCATGGTCTCTTCTCTCATTCTATATACATACACACACACACACACACAAAGCATACAAAATTTTCTCATGCACGCATAAATCTGTCATACTGACACACATTGTGTCATTTCACCCAACATGGCGACTTATTTTATTTCTCTTTCACTCTCTCTCTATAGACTAGCGCACGACGCTATCTATTCTCTGTCCTTTTCTTTCTTTCTATAAGCGTGCATGCGACGCCATTACTGCCGTATAGCATTGAGAGAGAACCAAAAAACAAAACTCTTACCCGGAGTCAACTCCTTTTTCTCCCCCTGCTGTCCTTCGTTCTGTCTTTTCGTTCCTTGACTCGCCATCTCTGACGCTTCCACCAGGAGATAAAGAACAATAAAACAATTCACCAACCAGACTGACGCACGCTCTAAACCACACAAACCCCTTTCTTAATTTAATTAAATAAAACACGCAGTTAAAAGCACTCTGGGCCCATAACCTGTTAAATAATTAATAAATGCAGAGCACAATTTATATTAAATAAAAAGTCTTTATTTGATCTATACAAAATGAATTAATTTAAATGATCTCTCTATAATAATGAAATACAAGTTCTGGCTTTAACAGACGGACTTGAACTGAACTGAACGACGACGAGACGCAACTTGATTCTCTTCAACTGTCTATTAAAATATTCTCAATAGGTGGCGACACCTAGTATGAGTGTGTATATTTTCAACACTTTTGCACATTTTCATATATTTTTTGGACACTTTCATACACTTTGATACACTTTCATACATTTTTCTAATAAAGGAAAAATGTTGATTTTCTTGGATACACTTTTGCATACATTGATACACTTTTGCACACTTTGATACACTTTGATACACTTTTCGAAAATGTTGACTAAAATTAATTTCTACATTTGCTATGTGTTACACACTTTGATACACTTTTGCACACTTTGATACACTTTGATATACTTTTGCACACTTTAATACACTTTCATACATTTTTCCAATAAAGGAAAAATGTCGTTTTTATTGGATACACTTTTGCATACTTTGATACACTTTTGCACACTTTGATACATTTTAAAAATTTTAACTAAAATAAATTTCCATTAAATGAAGCCTCTTCCTTAAATAATCAACAAGATCCCTGTAACATATTGACTGTGCAAAATGGAAACAGCAATAATACTAATAATAATGAAGATGCGACTGCAAAGACTACAAAAAATAACTTAGTCTCAATAGACAATACAAATGAAAATTTATAAAAAAAAAACTATCTTAGAAACAACAATGTTTAAATATTTATATTTAATAATGTTATTAAATTAAAAATGTGTTTATTAGTATAAATTATTTATCTTATCTCATTACTTAATATGTATTACAAAAGAATAATTATTTTTTTGAAGTTGTCTCTATTAAACTTTTATTATTTATAAATTTCTAATAATATTAATGTTTAAATATTTAATGCTAATATAGAATGTAAGTTTTTCATTACAAATTATATTTCAAATATACCCTGGTAGAAAATAAACCATTTTTTGGCCATTTTTGTTGGCCAACGCATGTTAAAATGGCACTTATCTAGAAATTTTGGAAACTCTTTGTACAGAATTTCTAGATAAGTGTCATTTTAACATGTGTTAACCAGCAAAAATGGCCAAAAAATGGTTTATTTTCTACCAGGGTATATTGCTAATTCTTATGTTTTAAATTACTTTTTATATTTTACTTTTATAATTTATAAAAATATTTTTCAATTTTTTCAATATTGTCGTTTTATTAACCTTACATTTATCCCAAGGGGCATTAATACATTAAAATTTATGAAAATATCTAAAATGAAAACGGCTTATTTTAATACACCGTTTCATGCCTAAAAAGTGTATTAAACACTATTAAAATGTATAAAAATTGTACGCATGTGTATCAAAGTGTGCATGGTAAAACCATTTTTTAATTTCTTACTTAGAAATGTATCGAAGTGTATCGTGTTTTATTAAAATGTATTATATTACATAAAGAGAGCGCGGTGGCGTAACGGATAGAGCTCTTGCCTTCAACGCGGAGGGCATGGGTTCGAATCCTGGCCAGGTACCTCTAAACTTTTTTTTCGAAAGAAAATTAGTGTAAGTGCCATTTTATATCGCGACTCTCAAAAATCCGATCTCATTGGGTATCGGTTGATTGTTGGTCACCAAAAGTGGCTGACCATCCATCGGTAGTCAAAGTTTTCGGTATGGTGGGTCTGACAGTCTAGCCTGATGTAATGTGATAAACAGATACCGGGCGGGACTCCCTCGACCTCACCATAGAAAAAAGATTAATCATATAGAGGACAATATCCTTTATATATTAATCTTTAAAAAAAAAAAAAAAAAAGAAAAAAAATGTATCAAAGTGTACAAACGTGTGCAAAATAAAACAGGAAAAGGATAATACTCAGAAGTGTATCAAGATGTACCATAGTATATTAAAGTGTGTCAAAGTGTGTAAAAGTGTATCAACGTGTACAAACGTGTGCAAAATAAAACAGGAAAAGGTTAATACTCAGAAGTGTATCAAGATGTACCATAGTATATTAAAGTGTATCAAAGTGTGTAAAAGTGTATCAAAGTGTACAAACGTGTGCAAAATAAAACAGGAAAAACAATTTAGGCTAATACTCAGAAGTGTATCAACATGTACCATAGTATATTAAAGTGTGTAAAAGTGTATCAAAGTGTGTAAAAGTGTATCAAAATGTGTCAAAGTGTATCAAAATGTGTCAAAGTGTATAACATCAAAAAAATTGAGGAAATTTAATTTCAGCTCACTTTTTAAGAAATGTACCAAAGTCTACCAAAGTGTATCTAAGTGTATCAGAGTGTATCAAAATGGATCGAGAATAAGGTCTGAAAAATCGCTCTTAGATACATTTTCATACACTTTGATACATTTTTGTATGCTTCAATACACTTTCATACTCTTTTATACATTTTGATACACCGAAAAATTTCCATTCGGGTAGAGTCATTTTCGTTAAAAAAATTACCTAATTTTTATAACGATTATCTCATTTTTATAACAATTATCTCATTTTTATAACAGTTATCTCATTTTTATAAAAATATCTTTTTGGTGTAGCTATAGCGTCATTACATTGTTTTTTATTAACTTAGAAACAAGGGTAAGCCATATTTATGAGTACTAGTGTAGAGTCTGTTTTACATCCATTCGAAATAATAATTCCTGGTTCATTAGTCTACTGATGGAATCTTCGATGAAATGTTTACGAAAGCTTCCTGAAGCCTTCAGCCCGAATGTTTTAGTCAAAAATTTCCAAAATTTAGCTGCAAGGTAAATGCAGTCTTCCTTAGAGCTTCCTTGGGTCTTTCCCTGCAATAATTCATCAATCTTCCAACAGAATCTTCCTTCCAAGGTTTACGTATGCTTCCAGGATACTCGAACTGGAATATTTCAGTGAAAATCTTCAATATTACGCTGAAAGGTAAACGAAGTCTTCCATTCGAGCTTCCATGAAATCTTTCGGTGCAATGATTAAACAATCTTCCAACAGAATCTTCTTTGGAAGGTTTACGGAATCTTCCAGGAAACTTAAGACAGAATATTCGAGTGAAAATTCCCAACGTTTCCCCAAAAGAAAAACAAAGTCTTCTATAAATCTTCCATGAAATCTTTCGGTGCAATGAATCATCAATCATCCAACGGAATCATCCTTGGAAGGTTTACGGAAGCTTTCAGGAGCCTTCCACTGAAATGTTTGAATGACAATTATTAATATTTCGCTGAAAGGTAAATAGAATCTTCTATGAAGCTTGCACAAAATCCTTCGGTGCAATGATTCATCAATCTTCCAACGGATTCTTTCTTGGAAGGTTTACCAAAGCTTCCAGGATACTCGATCCGGAATATTTCAGTGAAAATCTTCAATATTTCGCTGAAAGGTAAAAGAAGTCTTCCATTCAAGCTTCCATGAAATCTTACGGTGCAATGATAAAACAAAAAAAAATTAATTATTTTAATAATTTTCTCTAATTTTCTAATTTTCTCAACGCAGTTTTAATTTAAGAGCATTTTGAAAATTTTCATAAAATTTTTTTTTTCTTGTATTTTACATAAACTACTCGAAGAATTTGCTTAAAAATTTGTTTGTAATTTATTTTTGACTGCCAAAAGAGGAAAAACTTTTGAAAACTACAAAATATTTATTACATAGAAATATAAAAATGCCTGACTTTAATTGCCTTATACATTTATATACATAAATCATATTTAGCGATGATAAATTGTAAAATTCATTTTGATTTTTCTTTACAAATTTGAATTTTTATAACACTTTTTGAGAAATTAGCATGGATGCCTATATTATTTTGTTCTATTGATACGAACTAAATAAATTTTTGATGAAAGGACACTTATCATGAATTTGGTAGTGTGTCACCCAACTTAACTCAGCATCATTACCAAAAAATTCCACAGGTTCATTTGTGAAAATTGCTGAAAAAATATTAAAACATAAATTATCTATTTTATTGAATGTTTATAATATATAATATTTGGAATATTGACTTTGGTTTACATTTGCTCAGTTGAAAATTTGAATGAATTTTGCATATCCATATCACTGATTCCAATACTAGATAATTTTCCATGTTTGTGGAATTCTTTATGTACAGTTCATACACGTTGTAAAGATGGCAGTGCATCATCAGTACTTTCTTGTTTATTAAAAACGATTATAGTTGTGTATTCACATAAAAAATATTTTAAATCATAACTATTGTTACTATGAAAAAATATAATTTAAAATAGTCCAATATACTTTTAGCATCATTACCGAAAAATTCCTTAACAGGTTCATTTGTTAAAATTACTGAAAAAATATTAAAACATAAATTATCTATTTTAAGAGGAGGTCACGTAACTCTGTCCTTTTCTAATCAAAGAAATTATTTTTTTACAAAAACTAATAACTTTAGCGAAAAATGAAGAGAAAGCCGCATCTTGTATCAAAAAAAGCAATATTTTCTTTAATGAGATAAAATTAATTTTATTGCTTCGTTCTCAAGAAAACCTTGAAAAACCAAATTGTCCACCCTAACCTCTATGATTTAAGTTTTTCAAGGTTTTCTTGAAAACGAAGCAATAAAATTAATTCTTTTTTATCAAAGAAAATATTGCTTTTTTTATACGAGATGCGGCTTTCTCTTTATTTTTTGCTAACGTTATTAGTTTCTGTAAAAAACTCAATTCTTTGATTAGAAAAGTACAGAGATATGTGACCTCCTTTTAAGTAAAGTTTATACACATTGTAAAGATGGCAGTGCATCATCAGTACTTTCTTGTTTATTAAGAACGATTACCGTTGTGTATTCACATAAATAGTATATTACGGTACAAAAGACGAAACTTTAAGTTCCGCCACTGCGTGATATGGCACCCTCGGCTTTGGTAGTGTGTCACCCAATCGAGGGGCTATTCACTATAAGAAATCATTGACCACCTTCAGATGAAATCATTTGAAATCATTATTGAAATCATTTGAAATCATTGAAATCATTTGAAATCATTGAAATATTTTATTAAATTTTATGTGCACAATATGATTACCGAAATCAAAACTATTCAAATTGAAATCATTGAAATCATTTAAAATCATTGAAATCAATGAATATTTTTGTATTTAGTTTACAATTTAAAATATTACCAGAAATATAATACTAAATATTATTTAAATACCAGATTAATATGAGCTGCTCTGATAAATAAAATAATTTTTGATTTTTGGGGAATAGTATCGATATACACTGTTAAAAATAATATTAAATTTAATGTAAAATATGAAACTAGCTTCCAAACATTTCATTAAAATTAATAATTTTATTATAATTTTAATATAAAATTAATAATTTTATTGTAATTTTAATATAAAATTAATAATTTTATTCTAATTTTAATATAAAATTGTATATAATTTAAAGTAGAAATTGAAATTTCAATAATAGTATCGGAAGCAAACTTCATAATTTTTAACAGTGTATAATATATAAATATTTATTAGAATTTTTTTCTGGAATTGAAAAAAAATAAATGATTTTAATCATAAGCAAAACGCATCGCACAAAAAATTTTTATGTAAAAAATAATTTATATCAAAACAAATAAAAAAGAATATATGTGAAAAATGAAAAAAGAAATACTAACAAAAAATTTAAATAAGATCTATAAATAAGTAAATAAGCATTATTTACTTATGTTTGAATTTCTCTCTTTGTATCTGTCACACACGGCTGATAAGTTTTTCGATATTAGCTCTTATGTTGGTCAATTTTTTAAACTAACTTTGTGTTTAAAAATTTAATTTTATGTTATACAAACATTATAACTAAAACTAGAATTCATAGGCGACACTCAGTTTTCAAATATTATTTCATCTTACTTCCTCATCATAAAAAAAATAAGAATAAAATGTCCTATTTAAGGATTGAGTGTCGATTATAAGTTCGAGCCTGAAATTCAAGCAAGGTATACAACATTCAGTTAAAAACAAAAGTTATGCTATAGTCGGTCGTCGAAAATAGATTTATATAGTGTGCATGTTGATGCGTGTTTATAATTTGTCCATACTCATTTGTTTTACAACTGTCAGTTCAGTTTAACTTTGTGTTTTCTGCTATGCATATAGCCAATATAAGTACAAATCTAGAATAATTTTATTATTATTGAACACATTGTTGGTCTTTTTTATTTACTAAAGTGATAAAAAGTTTTTGTTTTAATTATGCAATTTCTTTGTTTTTTTATTTTATTTTTGTGGTGTTAAAATATAGGTATTATTTTAATTTTGATATGATTCAATAATGACGATTTAGGGATTGTAATTTAAAGTAAGCTTGATATTCATAAATATTAATTTTAATTATCTTGGAATGATTTCGGAATTATTTGAAATCATAAAAAATTTGCTTGAAATCATTTGAAATCATAGAAAATTTGCTTGAAATCATTTGAAATCATAGAATTTTTGCTTGAAATCATTTGAAATCACTGCCTACCATAGGCTGTTTTAAAAATGTTTGAAATTACAAGTATAAAAATATATTTCTGAAATCATTTGAAATCATTTTGAAATCATTTGAAATCATATGAAATCTGTAATCATTTTAACACTTTTTTTAAGTGAATAGCCCCTCGCACCCAATTTAACTCAGCATCATTACCAAAAAATTCCTTGACAGGTTCATTTGTTAAAATTGCTGAAAAAACATTAAAACATGAATTATCTATTTTATTGAATGTTTATAATATATAAGTAGTTATTGGGGCACCATGGACCGTCAAAACAAACCCCCACTCCACCACCCCAAAGGTTATTGACCACTAGGTCAATGACCTCTGAGAAGGCGAAGTGGGAGTTTGTTAGGCATGGTACTCAAACAACTGAAGGGTCACTCACCCCTCCTAGAAATTTAGAGTGGGGATGAACTGGAGGGTCACTTACCCCCCTCCCACAAAATTTAGAGTGGGGATAAAAAATATTTTAATCGATATTTCAAAATTATTAATTTGTAATTTTGTAAAATAATCCTTTTTAATTATCGAAATAATAGAAACTTGAATTATAAAATATGAATTCAAAAGATTTTTAATTTTCAATTATTATAAATTTTCATATTGAATCAGAAAATATAAAATTTACATATAAATTATTGTGTGTATGAAGAATGAGGGGTTGGTAACAGACAAGGTGATTGAAATACTCATGTTTTAAAGTTTAACAACATTTATTATTAATAATAAAACATTACAACGTAGCATTCATACAATTAACTAGTGTGTACATATGATAAATAATAAATTCGTGTATGATTATAAACAAATCTTCTTTTCCTAAAACTAGATTATTCTTTTTTAATAATTCGATGAGATCATTTACAAAATTATCATTAAAACTAGACATTGTACTTTTTATATCGCTAGAAGTATAGTATACATATTGAGATTCTTGACTATTTTCTAATACATTTTTCATATTTATAACCATTTCTCGTAATATGTAATCTACAGATTTTATAACAGTATTTAAATATCTAATTTTATAATCTATACATTTTGATAAATCTTTTGAACGTTCAAACGTGACACGTTTAAATACTAGTGACCGACTAAATCGACCATAGTTTTTCGGCGGTCCACCACACTCCTCTCCTTCTGGTTGTGCGTCATTGGGTACCAATTCAAAAGCTCTCTCGTGAAAACTAACCATAAAACGGATAGTATATCCAGGAATAGATAGCCGGTGATCCAGCATAGATTCCTCATTATAGCAAGTGAAAAAATCTTCAATTTTATCAAATTCCTGCTTCAACGCCTCCCAACAGTCTAGTGACAGAGGTAGACCTTGAAAATGGGCTCCACAGAAGCGTACTACGGGTGCAAACTCCTTTTTGCTTTCGCCACCTATATTCTCCAGGCCTACCTGGATAATTTTTCCAAAAGAGCTGTTTAGCCCGTAGACCATTGGCAGAACCTGCTGCCAATAATTTTTCTTGCTGTTTTGTTTTATTAAATATGTAAAGCCATTACCAAATGTCTGCTCCAGGTTTCTTTTTTGACCAACCATCTTGCTTGAGCTTCGTTGCTACTGCTGCTGTCACCGTCGTCAAACTGTGGCTAGACCAAGCAAATGCCGCTCCTTTTATACTGTAAAAAATTGGTGGGAGGCGCCGCAAAAAGCTGGTGTGCGACCAATCAGAGACAACCAAATATCATATTACTCGTACGCGATTTTTCCCACAAAATTCTAGACTATAATATCATTTTTTTTGCAAATACTGTGAGAAATTTTCCAAGAATTTCTTGAAACCCAATCCGCTAGACATATAATACAGAAACATGATACAATAATGACCACAAACGTTGGAATATTCGCTTTGTGAGCGTTTATTATTCCATCTAAATTTTTTACCATTTTGCTGAATACGTCGTAAATGTTGTTGAATTTGTGGAGGCTTACCAAGACTATCAAAGTACACGTCTGTGCCCTACTTATCAACGTATATGGCAACCCAGTGTGCACAACGCTGGTTATAATTTTGCGTATTAAGCACAAACGCACAAGGTTTCACCCACATCAGAGGAATCCGATCCGCTGGATAAACGCCTACTGCGTGAAACTTGATCCTGATCAGATATCGAACAATCTCTTTTGAATTCATTGCGGAGAATTTTTAAAAATTCTTCCGAAATCAGCAATTTTACGCTGGGGTTAAGTTTCAGTAGCCAATGTTTCAGATAAGCAACGTTATTTAGTGCACACATGTAATTTAAATAAGGTGATTTTAAGTAATGATGCATGCACTGTACACTGCTGAAATTTAAATTTCTAAAAGCTAGACAATCTTGTTCTTTTTCTAAATTTTCAATCTTACAGGTGATGAGCTTGGAAAGTAGTTCAACCTTTTCTTGACCTCGCACGAAAATTGTACGACAATTCATGCAAATATCTTCCAAATTTTTTTATAATCTTTTTATCGATGTATCACCTTCGTACCACTCCAGACCATGATGATTCAGTGTCATCCAATTGTTCTGTCTCAAAGCATTTTTAGGTAAGCGTCTTAAATTACAAGGAGGCGCCACAATCCAATGGGCCATAAATTTTTTATGAATAGCAAGTACAGCCACCTCCTTTGGAATCAAACGATTTTTGTTGTCCTTTGAAAACTGCACGTCAATTACCACGTCCACACTGTTTGCAATGAAAGTTGCTCGCCAACTAAGATAATAAAGCTGGCTTTGCTTTACTTAAATAGTGAGAAATATACCCCCCACCACCACTACTTAACCGCTATAATCTACGACAACCTGTCTCGGCGAGTCAATTTCGAGCAAATTGTCATATTCAGCATAAATTATACAATTTACAGCGCCCTCTAGCGGGTCGTCGAATCTAACATCAATTCGTAAATTACCATTTTTTATCAAATTCCAATGACTACCATCACTCGCCGATAAATCAGGTGTTAAATCAAAAGCGAATAGGCAGTAACCGTTTGGATAGTCTTCACGGGTAATCGAGTTGCCTGAATTCATAAAGTGAATACCAGTGCCGGAAAAAAGTGTATGATAAGCATCCACGTATTTGCTTTTTTGAAATCTGGCTGTAAGGGTTTTGAAGGCATCTGTATTCCATCAACGTATAGACACAAAAAATTTATATTAAAATTCTTGAAATTGAACAAGTTAAGAGGAGGTCACGTATCTCTGTCCTTTTCTAATCAAAGAATTGAGTTTTTTACAGAAACTAATAACTTTAGCAAAAAATGAAGAGAAAGCCGCATTTCGTATCAAAAAAAGCAATATTTTCGTTGATAAGAAAGAATTAATTTTATTGCTTCGTTTTCAAGAAAACCTTGAAAAACTTAAATCATAGAGGTTAGTGTGGACAATTTGGTTTTTCAAGGTTTTCTTGAGAAGGAAGCAATAAAATTAATTTTTTCTTATCAAAGAAAATATTGATTTTTTTAATACAAGATGCGGCTTTCTCTTCATTATTTGCTAAAGTTATTAGTTTTTGTAAAAAAATAATTTCTTTGATTAGAAAAGGACAGAGATACGTGACCTCCTCTTAAGACTTTTATCTCCGTTATAAGCTTTATTTTCAACAAAACCGAGTATGATTCTTTTCGGCAGTTGACCTAATATGACATTGTCGATTGTTTCCCCATGCATACCATTATGTAACGTAACAGCCTCAACTTCTACACGTGTCAGTGGGTATTTTGCAGTAGTCTGTGACAATAGTTTTTCGTGTGCTAGCACAAGTGAAGGATTTAATCTTACCCGACGCACAAAAAGCCTCGGTAATATTTACCGTGAAAGCACCAGCGGGATCCATGAGACAGAATTCATCACGAGAACGCACAAGCCTTACTCTAACTTCAACACCACCCAGTAATAATTTTTCTTGATTAAAAACATCACAATGTAAATGGCCGAGTAAATAAATCTTCCTGCCAATCATGATTGCCTTACGTTTATTGAGACCTACATTACCACCTGTGGTATCGTCTATTTTCCCTGCTGTATCATCGTACCACAAGCCACTCGTTAAATGAGACTCTTTAGCTGTTGGACCATAATTTAGTAATGTTTCAATGTAAGCTCTGTATGCATAAGCATTGTTTGGCGGTGAAACAGGTTTCTGATTGAATAGCACGTCAACTTGATTAAAAAGCGAATGCAAAAGATTATTTATTGGTCCAACGTTTGGATCTTTAGGTGGTTCAGCACTACTGCATGTTACACTTACACTCACACTTAAAATTGTGTGAGCCAAGTCTAGATATTCAGTGTTGCCAGGGATTGTAAATTCAATTGGTGATTGGTCGTTGAGTGAAGATATCGGTTTGTACTGTACTCAGTAAGAGCCTTCAATTGCAGTCTGTGTCGAGGGTAATTCAAAGAGTGATAAATCCGACTTGATCGACTAACAAGATTCTGTATGCAACAACGCCATCTTGAAATTTTAATTTTGAAAAATATCTCTAGCTACACGTACTTTCTTATTCTGCTTCTTCTTCTTCTTTTTCGCAACTTTATCACTTTTCAAGCGTTTAGCCGCTGAGGTGTTTGTAGTGCCAGGTGCACTCGACGACTGAATTGATGACTGGCCGCTTCTTTGATAGGTCTGCCACCTAGAGTGACATCATCTAGGATATTTTTACCCGCTCGGAGAGCCTCTTTACCGACCACTTTTACACCTTGCTTGATCATCGGTATAGCTGCTCGGAAGAGATCTTTCAAAAAACTACCTTCTCCTGCACCCGACTGGTAATAACCAAAACAAGGTTTACCGACTCTAACGCACTTACCCCTGCCACCAACCATTTGGTTATTGAAGAAATCTTCAAACTCAGACATTTTATTGGATGCGCTTAAAGTGAAGCGTTACAGTCAACGTACCGTAGTCGAATGTAATGGGAAATCCGTGTTCGTCTCTTATATCTATTTCGATCGACTGAAACGCTGAAGACAGCAGTGGTAGGTACATGGTTGGTGAAAAGTTTTTAATTTCAACGCCTCCGTAAACGTAATCGCGCAAATGAATCGAGACTATACGTAGTAAGCTCGTGCGCATGTCACCTATTACGTAAGGCTGGCGGGTAAACCATGAGCACAGTTGGCAACTCGTTTACAAGATTAGCTGGACGATTACCGGTAATGTAGTGTTCTTTATTACCTTTGCAAGAGAAAATTGGTACATTTTCTAGATCTAAAATTCTAAGTAATTTTTCCGATAATGTAAACGTGTGCTTATGAGTTGTACAATCTTCTCCACATCGACATCTAACCTGTACATAGCCACCAGCTTGGATTTCAAAATATAAATGATTTTTTACATTCTCGAAATTATTTATTTCTTCTAAGAGACTTTCAATATCACGATAAACACCAGGTTTGACTCTGGCAAACACCTCGGCCCCCTGTTGAGTCTCCTCTGTTTCTCGCAAAACATTCACCATTTCACGTTTGGCTGTTTTAACAGGAATGACTCCCTCCCGCTCAACTATTGATATATGCTGAAATGTGAGAGGTATTTGAATTTCCGTGAGTCCTATACACCAGTCGCCATGAAGATAAAAATTTTATGATAATTGTGTTGTATAAAATGTATCAACACACTGTGTGGAAAGACAAACTTGCTGCTGTTGCTCGGTAAAACCATGTAAAATTCATTGTTCATTGTAAATTTTTCAAATCTTTAGCCGCTATCCAAGAATTAAATTTTTTTGGATACTTCCTCCAACTGACCAAATATTGTTTTTTCGACCCCCTACCTTTACACTTCAAAACCTTGTCAAACTCACACGCTTCGCTATCTAAATCCTTGCGCACTCTGATCAACTGTTCTTTGTAAAAATATCCGTCAATTTTTTCTCCACCAAGATCTGCCAAAGTATAAACGGGTGGTTGTTGTCTTGTGTCGATTCTTATAATTTTAAACAGCTCCAGAGTCCAGCCACCCTCGTATGTTTTCTTGAAAGCTGTCATGACACGACTGACACGAACCAGATCACCAACACTGTATTTAGCTACTCTAAACGGCTTTTTTTCGCTGTAAGGCAACGTCAAATTTCGACGTACCACGTGAGCATTATATAAGTTAACCTTGGAAGGGGGCATTTTTATGGCACTGTGCCACGACTCGTTGTAACACGTCACAATTTTTTGCAAAACATCTATATAACGTCTTGTGCGCGAGTGATTAAAGTATCGCCAGATTCGACCTTTGAGAGTTTAAATAAAGCGTTCGGTAGTGGCTGCCTTTATATCAGGGTCTCTGACGACTCGGTAGGTAATATGTTTCTTTTTTAGCACCTCTTGCACCTCTCGACCGATAAATTCCTTACCTTTATTAGTCTGTAGGTAAATAGGATGTCTATCATTACATCGTGATAAAATTTTGTCCAATGCTACAGCAACGCTTCGGCTCGTTTTGTCGAGAAGAGGCTTAGCCCAGGCAAACTTTGAAAGTGCATCAATGACAATGAGAATATAGCTGTACCCATCATTGTAGGTTTTAAGTGATCTAAAATCTGCCAAGTCAGCTTCCCACTTCTCAAAGGGGCTGAAAACGTTGTAATGTCGACGAGGAAAACGATGTCTCACGATTTTATGTAAGGTATGTGCATCCTAACTCTCCAGCCATTTGGCGATTGTATTGTTATTTAATTTTTTGGGTTTCGCGTGTTTCAGTAGATGAGCACCAGCGTACGCTGATGATGCAGAAAGATTATAGTAATAATGCTCAAGATCGTCAGGCTTTGTCGCCTCCTTCTTCCTTTTCTCCTTCTTCCTCATTGCTCCTCCTCCTCTTATAAACTAGCTTTCTCTCTCTCTTTTGCTGTCTGTTAAATGTATTTTTAATGCGTTTCAAAAATTTATTAAACGCAATTTTGCTGATCATGCACAAAACAGTAATACCAGCTGCAGTCTTTTTATTACCATCCGCAGTCTCCGAGAGCATGCGTGAAAATTCTCGTTCAGCCAGCAGTTTGTCGGCTTTTACATGATTTGTTATATTTTTAATTGAGTATGAAATATCGTGCTCTAGACAGGCATTGTCAAGAGGATTTTTTCCTCTCTGACCACGTCTGAGACGCTCTTTGAGACGCGTGCTAGGGCCGAGAAACTGGTAGCCTGGCAGATAAATTTCAAAGGGTACAACTGTAATCGATTGGTCCATAAAAGTACCAGTATTCTCCTCCTCCTCCCTCTCCATCACTTCCTTCCATGCTTTCACATATGGTTCCATTTTAGCTGTTCGAGACGACTCTTTTTTGCAGGGGTTGATGGCGTAGCTGCCGACTCGTTACCAACTTTTTTACGCTTTTTCGCACTCTCAACTTCTTTCTCCTTTACGTTCGTCTGACTAGTAGCTGTGGAAGTATAATAAACTTCGTTTTCTGTTGAGGATGACGGCGATGAGTCAGCGATATGAGATGCAATCTTACGCCACAGTTGATCGTTACCAATGAATTCTCGAGGTATACTAACTTGTCGCAAGACGCGTGCAAACTGTTTGTATCCGTGCAGTGGTGGTCTTTTTCTACTTTTCATAGCCTCGTTCATTAAATCGACAATATTAGTAGCCTCGACAACAGCGCCATCTAGCTTGATTATACCACGACTATCCCATTCAATATTACTAGCTTGCCACAAGTATCTAATGAGATGTCTAGCATTGCTTCGAAATTTCTGCGGTACCGACTCGATAATTTGTTTGTCGTCGATTTCGTCATTATTGCCTTTATCCATTGTCGTTTCCGTCTCTAATAATTTTGTCTCGTGTAGACATATTATACCCCCACTTTCATCCTTTTCCTCCTCTTTTAAATGCAAGTAACGCTGCAAGATTTGCTGATATTGCAAAGATTTTTGGCGCTCATCACCCGCAGAATGTAAAATGTTACTTATTTCCTCGTCGAGGCGTGTCGTGGCTGTACCAGGTGTCTGTACACTGGATGCTGGTGTTGTATGATTGGTAGTTGCTACGTCATACTGATGCTACTGATGCTGTTGCTCCAAGCACTCTTGCGGTACTAAAATCATTTTTCTTGCGTACTCTATGCCGATAAAACAGGTTTCACAACTAGTCGCACTAGATATGCTGATTTTAAAACCAATTTCCTTTTCACCTCCAAACTTCCCGGTTCAGCAAGTTTTCGCAACAAAGGTGCGAATTTTCGCAATTGTCTCTTATAATACTTGCTGAGTGGAATATTTTCACGTAAAATGTTCAAAGCACACTCGCAAATGTACGTTATAAGTTTAGAATTTGCTTCGCGTTATAGCCTTAACTTTATAAAGTTCGATTTTACACAAGAAATGTAGCAGAGTTCAGTACTTTGCTGGAATAGGTCTGCTACGACTGCGTCTTACCGGCTCTATTACAATCGCACAACTGGAACATTATTCGAGCGAGCACCAGCTTTTATTAGTGTGCAACGAGGCACATAAACGTACTAATGTTTGTCAAACGGTAATATACAATTACGAAATCTCACATTTTCAGGCGTACCCTGCTTCGGATCTATGAATAAATAGCCGTGTGATTGTGCTGTGGCGTCGGGATTTTTAAATGTATTAGATTAATGTAATTAGAGTTTAGAGAGATTTCTCGCTGACCTTGATGAAAGAGATTTTGCGAGATAAAGATGACGCTCAAGTTATTGTGATGACTGCCTTTGATAAAGAGATTGACTACATCTCTGCTGGACGATTCTCTCATCAGATCATCGAGAATCAAGAGTTTTGCTCGTGGATCATTGCCATAATCTTTGCTCTTTGGTAAACCCTCGTGAAATTCGATTCCCTCAGCCAACTCCTTGTAAATTGTCTGCCACTCGGTATAGTACAAGAGTATACACTCGAATTTTGTATCACTCATGCGATCAATGTAATGTAAAAAAATTCTTCACAAATACTGTTTACCACACGAGCTGGGTCCACAAATCATCAAAGTCCACGGATGCACCCACCTGCAAACGTCCATTTTACCACCGCTGCTAAACTTCTACTACTAACCTTATCACATCCTCGAACCACTCTACATATACGATCATTAGTAGTGATGAGCGAGAGTGGGGGGCGGCGGCGGCGGCGCACGCGTGTGCGAGCAGTATCGTGCTGGCGCTAGCCAATCGTTTAGCTGATTAGCCATATAGCTGGCTGACGCCAGCATTATTCCGCTCTTTAGCTATATGGCTGTAAGAGCCAAATAAGTATTAATCACCTACTTATAATTAATACCCCCCACCCATACCACTACCACCACTATCATTTATAGTATAAATTAAAAGTGTTGGTAATCGGTCAGTGCTGGTTAGTTTTGAAAAAGTGCTGCTATTGTGAGCAATAGCTAAGAAATTGAAAAATGTAATAAATTTTTATCAAAGAATTAATCAGAATTAAATTTTTGACCCTAAACAATTTTATAGAAAAGAGAGTCTACAAAAAGTACAGTGAACGATGAATCAAACAAAACAAGTGCATTTCAAAGACGGTGAGCCTGAAATTCATGTGATACGCGTGTGGAACTATGCAAGTCGTACAGCGCGATGTTGAGCGTGGGAGCAAGCGGCTCGTGATAGAGAAAGATTCAGAATGAGGGTGGAAAGAATGCGGATTATTCTGGAACCTGTGCTTTTGAAAAAAATTGATGACTATTTAATTAATAGAAAATAAATTTATTTTTTCGTTTTACATTTTTATAAAATATAAAAATTTATTTCAAAATAGTTTGTGTTTTAATTCTCTTTATCCTATATCATATTTTGGCTTTAGTGATAATATATTTACAATAATTTATTTTTAATTAGATTTATAACTGTATGGATAGCTAATCTCGTTATTTACGAATCGTCTCTTTGAGTACACGAGCTCACATATTTTACATTCAGGTTGTGTTACAACATCGTGAAACCGTGTGCGTCTAATAGCATCATAGTTTGCAAAAAGTGGCGGTATTTTACCAGTAATAAGATTTCGTATGGAATCAAAGTACATCTTCTGACTCACCGACGAATTAAGTCTTATACCCTTGATTTTGCAAACACATCCTTTAACACCATCTGGTGTCAAATATTTTTTAAAGTACTATGATCATAAGTCACGTGATCATCTAAAGAACTTATAACTTCTCGTACTTCTTCGGTGGGTGGTAGTGACGCAGGATCTCTCGAACTAGGCAGTTGTTCTTCTGCTGACAGAAGATTCATCAGCAATTCATACCTACCACTGTCCTCCATTATGTTTTAAAAGTATGAAAATTTTTCAATATCATATCTGTTAAAGTTGCACTATTTTAAACAAAAAAGTCTTATCCCGCAAAATTCTCCGACCATAAATAAAAAATCTATAGATTATTGACCCGATATTCAAAATCGATATTTTTTGTGAAACATACTTTTGGATTTATCATTATATTTACAACATAAAAATATTATCTTACAAAATTTTTGACCGTAAATAAGTAAGTTATCGAGTATTGGTTCGATATTGGAAATCAATATTTTTTCGTAAAACAAATATTTGGATTTTTTATTTTATTTACAACAAAAAAGTCTTATCCCGCGAAATTCTCTGACCATAAATAAAAAATCTATAGATTATTGACCCGATATTGAAAATCGATATTTTTTGTGAAACATATTTTTGGATTTATCATTGTATATACAATATAAAAGTATTATCTTGCAAAATTTTTGACCGTTAATAAGTAAGTTATCGAGTATTGGTCCGATATTGGAAATCAATATTTTTTCGTAAAACAAATATTTGGATTTTTTATTTTATTTACAACAAAAAGGTCTTATCCCGCGACGCCCTTGAAGCTTAAACTGTTTGTAATATCGTGAAGTTTCTTCATGAATGGTAATGTGTTCCTGAGCAGAAATACCATCTCCATATTGAAGACATTCGTCTACAATACCGTGCAGTAATATATAAGAATCAATACAACTATAAAATTACATACATCTCAATAGTCGAGATCTTCTGTACCCGGTGTCGATATTGCAGATAATGTAGTTTCAGGTGAAACTATTTTATTCGACGTTTGTAGATCCTGGTCATTCCAGTAAGAGCAACCAGGCAACGGTTCATTAGGTCGTGGTGGCGCTGCAGTATCAGCAATTACCCCCTCCAACATCGTGTTTGGAGTACTATGATCATAAATCACGTGATCATCTAACGAATTTATAACTTCTCGTACTTCATCGGTGGGCGGCAATACTGCAGAATCTCTCGAACTAAGCAGCTGTTCTTCTGCTGGCCGAAGATTCATCAGTAATTCATCCCCACCACTGTCCTTCATCATGTTTTGCAGGTCTGAAAATTTTTAATATCATATCCATCAAAGTTACACTATTTTAAACAAAAAAGTTTTATCCCGCGAAATTCTTCGTTTTTGTGAAACATATTTTTGGATTTATCATTGTATTTACAACATAAAAATATTATCTTACAAAATTTTTGACCGTAAATAAGTAAGTTATCGAGTATCGGTCCGATATTGGAAATCAATATTTTTTATAAAATATATTTTTGGATTTATTATTTTATTTACAACAAAAAAGTCTTATCTCGCGAAAATCTCCGACCATAAATAAAAAATTTATATATTATTGATCCGATATTGGAAATCGATATTTTTTTGTAAAACATATTTTGAATTTATCGTTGTATTTACAACATAAAAGTATTAGCTTGCAAAATTTATATATATATATATATATATATATATATATATATATATATATATATATATATATATATATATATATATATATATATATATATATATTTTATACAGATTTTTGCGTACACGAGTGTGTCTTATATATGTATGTATGTATGTATGTATGTACAGACATACGTATTAGAGAGAGAGGGAGAGAGAGAGAGAGATAGAGAGAGGGATATTGATTGATTGATTCATAATTTATTATAGATCGTGTTCGACCCCGTATGACCCAAAAGTAATACATAATGTTATTAACAAAATAAAATATAATGCAAATATAATAAGTAAGAACTAATGTAAAAATTTGTATATATTCATATGAGATTTCTCTCTGTGATAAAAGCAAAAAATTAAGATTATAAAAGTAAAAGTTTGTTACACTTTATTTTAAAGCTGCACTCATCTGATCCACATATTACACAATGAGTAAACAGATGGAGGTCTACAGAACTAAATGTGTAGTAGAGTGCACTATAATATAGAAATACACTCGACGACTCTCAGTTTCGCCCATCCACCCCGTGCGTTTATCTAGCAAGAATTCGTTATATAGCTTAGACTTCATAAGCTGCGTTTGGCCTAATTCAAAACTAGTGAATATGGAGGTATTTCCATTGATAAAGCTAGATGCCGTGTAAACAAAAGAATTTAGCATAGCTGCAGTACGAAAAACAGGACAGATGAGAAGTTTAGCTGGCAATCTAGTCGAAGTTCTGACAACTGTATTAATATTTACACGAACGAATTTAGTGGATGGATAGCTTAGCTTTTGATAAGAAACTATAGAGTGTGCCAGAGCTGATATGTAGTATAAACGCCTGTTGCTCACCGACAACCAGCCCAACTGCAGGCGAAACAGCGTAACTCTTTCTTGTCTGCCTATATTTCCACAGACAAATCTAACGCAGGCATTCAGTGCACGATGGAGTTTGATGTTTAATGTCTGTGGTAAGTCGTCATAGACTACACAACAGTAATCTATTATAGGAAGGATAAGAGCTTCGACAAGGTTTTTCCTGACCTGCCAAGATAGAGCATGTTTATGAAACTTTAATGATTGAAGAGTACCAAAAATACGTCCAACCACCGAACCCACCTGCTTATTCCAATTTGGTGCTAGTTATCCAGATACCCAGGTTTTTGACTAAACTAGCATATGGCACCACCATATCATTTACGAAAATTTTAGGGCAAGAAAAGAGATTGATTCTTGAGATGAATTGCTCGCTACCAATGAACATCGCTTGCATTATAGATGGGTTTAAGGCAAGACCGTTATTAAGAGCCCACTTTACAACAGCAGCAACCTCATGGTTCAAAAAGTCAATCTCATCATTCAGATTTGTGGGTAAAAATGAGTGATATACCTGCAAGTCATCAGCAAACAGGATATGAGACGATCTAGTTAAGAAGATGATAAATCATTGATAAAAACAGAAAAAAGCAGCGGACCCAAAACGCTATCCTGAGGCTGCGCAGGTGACCAAGTCACCGACATGACCCTCCAAATCTGTAATAGTATAAGTTCTCTTGCTGAGATACGACGCAAACCATCGTATAACAGTATCTGAGCAATTGAAACGACGAAGTTTGAACAGCAGGCAAATATGTGACACAGTGTCAAAAGCCTTGGAAAAATCGAAGAGCAATACAGTAGTAATCATTCTTTTATCAATAGCCAAGCGTTCATCTTCAAGAGCGCAGTCTGGGTACCATTAGATTTACGAAAACCAGTCTGTAAACTGTCGAACAAAGAGTTTGATTCAATAAAGGAGCTAAACTGGGAATGTACTACTCTTTCTAGAATTTTGGAAACTTCAGAAAGTTTGGCAATGGGCCGAGTTTGTGAAGGTGAATCCATCTTATTCGTCTTTGCCAATGGTAATAAAAAAGCCCTCTTCCAGTCAGTCGGGAATACTGCAGATGCCAGCGAGCAATTTATGATGGAAGTGATGAGATCAACAGTGGATTGACTCGTCAATTTAAGCATCTGGGCCATAATACCATCAAGACCAAAAGTCTTAGAAGTACCAAGGCGTACAAAAGACTCGACAAGAGGACATTCAACTAGAGTAAAATTAAAGATAGGCAAGTCACTACGTAGTGGTACAGCAAGCACTTCTTTCAACTCACCCTCAGACAGAGCAGGAATGCCAGAAGAAATTGATGTGTAATGAGAGAGAAGAACACCCGAGGAGAAATACTGAAGCGGTGAAGGCAGTATCCTTGTAGCCAGATCAATCTTATGTAGAATGTTCCAACGGTTTGAAGAGTTACCCACATTATTTAGACGATCAGCTATATAATTGTTCTTTGCAGAATCAAGCGCATTTGAGATTTCCCCTCTGAGCTTCCTATATCTTAAAACTGCCTGAGCAGAACCGGATCGAACAGCATAACGATATGCTCTATCACGCTCCCTCATCCTAAATCTGATGTCAGAAGTGACCCATGGTTTTTTCTTAATGTCTAATTTATGCGCTTTAATTGGTGCACAATGATCGAAGGACGAAACAAGAACAGAAGACAACTTATGAACTAACGTATCAACAGAAGAAATGGCAGAGCCTAATGATTCCACACAGCTCTCATGTGAATAATTTGAAAGAGAAGATGAAATCGTACTGTTTAAAATTTGTTGGAGTATGCTAGCAAAATTACGAGAATTGATTATTTTAGTTGCAGCTTGAGGCTTGAAAGCCTTGAAAGTGATGGTAATCAAATCATGACCTGCTATAAAAGGAGTTGATGTTTTAGTGTAAGAAGCCAGAGAATTTTCATCATTTAAAATGAAGAGATCAATCCAAGTATGAGAAATATATTCAGTTGTAAGAGTATGGTGTGTAGGTTCAGAAGGTACTATGTAAAGGGCAAGCGAGTCAATCGTTGAGCGAAAAGAGTCTGCACTAAAATTTTTAGCCAACAGATTAATATTGAAATCTCCAGTAATGACAATGTTTTTATACGTTGGTGATAACTCAGATATTGAGTTGAAGAAATCATCAGGAAATAGACCCTTTAGCCTTAAATACACAACCGCAAAAATGAGTTTTTCAGCACCCAGAGAAATTTCTGCTATGATATACTCAGCTGTGTTGTCAAAGACGGCGTTTGATTGAAAAAGTATGCTGACTTTGAGAAAATCACGTACATAGAAACCAACTCCACCGCCAACTTTACCAACTCTATCTAACCTAAAGAAATTGTAATGATCAATAGAGATAATAGAAGAATCATCATACTCAGTTAAGAAAGTCTCTGTAACAGCAAAAATATCCGGTTGATTTGAAGTAATTTGATGCTCTATGAGGGAAAAATGAGTTCTGAGCTAATTAACGTTACCATGAGAAATTTGAATATTTTGAAAAAAGTCTGCACCATTTTTTGGCCCAGAGATAGCAGAAGAGTTTAAAATTGTTGCGTTACAAAGTGAATTTTGAGAAATAACGTTATTAAGATATTTGATGAGTTTGAAATAAAAGAAGGATTTTTAATCACATAAGAGCCTAGCAATCCCTATTTTTTGTTTTTATTCGGTATAAGTTTCGACAGTTGAGCCTCGTCCAAAATTGGAATCAACTCAGCCTCCTTATGGGGACGCATACAAACTCTTAAATTACGAACCATAGGACGCATATAATTTAACTCCTTATAGACTGCGTTCGCCTTGACTAATAACTCAAAGACCGCTTTAGGCCAAATAGGACGAGCAAAGATCTTAGAAGAACCTTTTATACCAAAAAGTTTAGAAACTGTGAAATCTCTCAGCTTAACAGAGTTTGATGCTATAGTATCTCTAATCGCATCGGATGTGAAGCGCCCAACGATTGCTCGAAAATTAGCCTTTTGAGAAGATTCAGGCTCTTCCGTTTCCATGGGAACAGCAGGGAGCCATTCCCGAGAATCTATGAGCATCAAGCAAGCATGCTCTAACCCAATGGCTCTCAAAATAATTTTGATAATATCGTTATCACTTTGTGATAGAACTGATGATATACCCGAGAACAAAATTTCATACGTGTCAGACAATAACGGGTCTGCAGGTGAAGAATTTGATGCAGAACAGGAAGCAATGTGCTCATCAAGACGATCAGAAAGCAAGTCTTGACGCTTTTCAACATCCGATAAAGATTGCTTAATATCACGTAAATCATTTCGTAACGAACCCACTTCACCAACAAGTTGAGAAGTCAAAAGTAACAGCTTGTCCGTTTTCTCCATCTGAGCAGCAAATTTTAAGTCGTTGTCCGACTTAAAATTAGCAAGCCACTCGCTGTCCGACATGTTAACGGTCCTTGGTTGAGAAAACGTAGAAGAAGACTTGATGAAGTAGCACTAGGGTCAGCAGCCAATAAGTGAGGGCTAGAGAAAGCAACAAGTTTAGGCGTAACGCCCACCAGTGTACTACTGTCAATAGAAGATTGGGAAGAGTTTGACTCCGAACGACAGCGTCGCTTTAGTAACGGTTTAAGTGGGTGGAGCGGGGAGACCGCACCTCTTTTTTGAGAGCCCTGATTGGGCAAGAAATCTTTTAATGGCCCTGGCGAGGTGGAAAGTAAACTATTAGGGGAAACCACACCCGAAGCACCACTCGTAGAGATATTTCTTGAGGCTTTGCGTTTTTCACAACAAGCGAGAGTATTATTGGGTCTAAACCATGAATTATCACAGCAATGCAAGTGATATATTGCTGAACAATTAATACAAAGACGCGAAGAGTCAGTGCGTAGGATAGCTGCTTCACAGAAAGAACAAATTACCATACTCGATAAACGCAGCAGAGAGACAGGTCGCGCACAGAGAGTCACCTCCCAGTTAAAACCCAAAGTATAAATGCTAAACAGACAGTACTCACAATCGGTAGAGTTAAAGTACAGCAACAGTCGATGTAGTAGAGAACAGCACTCCTTTGGTAATGGTTTACAGCGCACCTGGTTTCAAAGACAGTTACTAGCTGAAGACTTTTTGAAACTAACCTCAAAAAATTGATAATGATCCTAACCTCAAAATGTCAGCACCACCAGATAATTTTAGATGTTTTATAGTTGCAGAGCTCACCAAAAATGCAGTTTAATAGATCAATCGGTGCTCTGCAAAGCGCGCTTGCAGTTTCCTGAAACAAAACGCCCGAAGGCAGCAGAAGCAGAGTACAAAGCCACAAAACAATAAGAGCTATATAGAAACCACGTTGATATACTCACAGATAGAGAGAGAGAAGAGAGAGAGAGAGAGAGAGAGAGAGAGAGAGAGAGAGAGAGAGAAAGAGAGGGTTATATATACACATATATTTTTAATTAAAAATCATAATAATAAAATAGGGAAAACAGAGAAAGAAAAAAGAGAGAAAGACAGTGAGAGACGTTTCTCGCGCTGAAATTCTTCACGCTAAAATAGAAAAGAGAAATAGAGAGAGAGAGAGAGAGAGAGAGAGAGATTTCTCACGTTAAAATTAAAGAATTTATAACATCAGCACCCGAACATGCGTCTTTTCGTTAAAATTTCTTGCAAAAAGAATCAGATTGACACTCGTAGCGTGAGAGCGGTATGTGACTTTTTATTAATACGAAAATTATTTATGCTAAATCACCACTATGGTTAAAAATTTGGCGTAAAATAAAATTTTTCTCACAGACACTTGATCATTTTTTCACATTTCTCGCTATTTAAACTTAAAATGTAAGCTTAATTTTTGCCAGCCCGTGTATTGGTTTTCTGGAAAACCAAGCTTTTATTAAAAAAATTCATATTTAATATAGAATTTTGATATTTTTCTGGTAAAAAAAGAATCATATTATAGTTTTAGCGTGTGAATTAAAAATTTTATAATTTTCAAGAGTTGAGGGAGGAGGGATGCATACTTTTTATAGTTATTGTGAACTTGTAAAGACCATCAGTTCTCATCACCACAGCAAGCAGTAAAATTCGTAAAATCAATTAGCTCGTAGAGAAGTTCAACCTCCACCACCGATCATCATCAGCGACGACAATGATGTACAGATGGAGGTACCCGTTGTTATTAATATCGCGCCGTTTGTGAATTACAGTGATTAAGGGATATGCAATATCTTCATTCCTGAAGATTATTGGGTATTAATAAATAATAACGAACCGATTGAAGTGGTAAATTTTTTAAACGAGCAAAATATGAACAACGATGAAATTGCTGCAGTCTTTGTAGAAAATATCGGGCAGCACCAAGAAATCCTGGTTATGGATAATAATCAAGTTCAGCAGCAACAAGACCAAATACGAGAAGAAAATGTACAAATGGGTGCCAAAGAAAACGTACAAATGGAGGAAGATGCTGAATCTATAGATTCAGCATTCTGGTCAGAGGCTGAGACCATTGATGACGTGCAAAACGATCCTGACAACATTCCGATAGAAGAAGAAGAGGATGTTGAAGAGGAAGATATTCTTCAAAATTATTACTAGTGCAGAGCAGATGAAGCTCGGCAGCATCGCATAATTGCAACGATGAAGGGGTTTTGGCGCATTTAGATGCGAAAACTGCGCCTGGAGCGAGACAACAACATGAGACGTGCTGAGCGGCATTTACGCCGATTACTAGAAAAAAGAAGAGTAGTTGAAAGAATCATCCCCGTGCCATAACGTAAACCAGATCCGTCAGTGGAATGACCCTGCTGAAACTAGGATGTTTGTTGGGGTTGTACCAAGAGATTTCATCGACAAGGAATCCGGTTGTGGTCAAGATGTGATGACTGCGGGCTCTGGCTCTGCCCGGACTGTGCAGCAGAGGCAGTGAATTTTCAAAATGACAGTATAATATAAGTGCACGTGTATGTATTTTTGTGTGTTTAAAATTTATTTTTTAAAAACTTATGTATTTTTGTATGTGTTTTAAATTTATTTTTTCAAAACTTTTTAAATTATGTGTTTGTGTGACAAATTTTATTTTAAATATTTTTAAAAATATATTTTCGTGTATGTGTGTGTACGTGTATGTATTTTTGTGTGTTTAAAATTTATTTTTTAAAAACTTTTTAAATTATGTGTTTGTGTGACAAATTTTATTTTAAATATTTTAAAAATATATTTTCGTGTATGTGTGTGTACGTGTATGTATTTTTGTGTTAAAAATTTATTTTGTAAAAACTTATGTATTTTTGTGTGTGTTTTAAATTTATTTTTTCAAAACTTTTTAAATTGTGTTTGTGTGACAAATTTTATTTTAAATATTTTTAAAAATATATTTTCGTGTATGTGTGTGTATGTATTTTTGTGTGTTTAAAATTTATTTTTTCAAAACTTTTTAAATTATGTGTTTGTGTGACAAATTTTATTTCAAATATTTTAAAAATATATTTTCGTGTATGTGTGTGTACATGTATGTATTTTTGTGTGTTTAAAATTTATTTTTTAAAAACTTATGTATTTTTGTGTGTATTTTAAATTTATTTTTTAAAACTCTTTAAATTATGTGTTTGTGTAACAAATTTTTGATTTTAAATATTTTTAAAAACATATTTTTCGTGTATGCGGCGTGCGTATGCGAGTGTGTGTGCATGTGTGTGCGTGCGTTAGTACGCGTAATATATAAATAATAAATTTTAAATTTTAAATTTGTGTGCGTGTGTATTTTATATTTAATTTTATATGTAGAAATAAATTTTTTAACTAAAATATTTTTTCTAATTATTTATTTGATTTATTTAAAAATAAATTTATTTATTTATTTTTTGTGGGGTATTATGTACCGTCACAACAATACCCTCACACTATCTTCTCAGAGGTCATTGACTGTATGGTCAGTAACCTTTGGGGTGGTAGAGTGAGGGTTTGTTATGACGATCCATGGTGCCTTAATAACTACTTATATAATATTTGGAATATTGATTTCGATTTACATTTGCCCAGTTAAAAAGTTGAATGAATTTTACATTTTACCACTGAGAATGATAAAGCTGTAGTGTCGTGAAATTCGTGATGTTTTCGATGCCCGTCCCGACAATATTACATATTTTTTTCATCAAAAATAAAAATTTTTAAATAATTTAAAAGTATATGTTGAAAATTCATAAAATGCATTCATTTAATGATTATTTCAAATATTTTAAGGAATTTTAATCCATTGACTATCATGGCATTTATTTTAATAAAGTTACCATATGAAAATTTTTGCCATGGCAATTAAAAGGTTATTAATTGAATACTTTTTGTAACTGTTCATAAAAAAATATTCTAAAAGTATTTTTTTAATATTAAAAAATAGTTCTGAAATGTAGAAAATAACAAAATTAATAGCTTCTATAATGTAAAATTTTTTTTTATAAACAGTAAGTATAGCCAAACACAATATGTTGTTGAGGTATACTTCATTATATCATATATTTACCTTCTTGAGATCAGATAAACTCATTTTTTTATAAATGTAGGTTATATTTGTAACATTTAAAGTTTTAATAAATTGGTAGCAGAATATTCCTTAGTTTTTGATTAATGCGATTAGGTTGCATTTAGTTTTTAGTGTACAACATAATATTAGCAGCAATTTGCACACACGAAGAATTTATTTTATCTGAATCTCCTTTAGGTGTTGTTTGAAATTTTTACCATTCGATAGATTTGCTCCAAAATTTGTATGCAAGTTATTTGCTACTGTCTTAAGAAAACAAGCTTTGGAAAACTAATTTTCTCAGCGCAGTTTTAATTAAAGAGCATTTTGAAAATTTTCATAAAAATTTTTATTTTTCATTTATCTTTTTTGATAAATGAAAAATAGAATTTATATATATATATATATAGAATAGAATCTAGAAATTTTGTTTTAATCATTCTTTTTATTACTACATTATATCATTTTTTCAATAGAACAAATTTTTTTGTATTATTAGATGCTTTAAAATACATTATAAATGTTGAAAAGGCAATTAACTAGCATATATGTTCGAAATTTATAAAGTACAATATGAGTAAATATTAATGTTAGACAATTTTCTTATATTAAAATCACATTTAAATAAATATAAAAAAATTAATTAAACTGAAGGAGCTCTATGAGAAAGCATTCCGCCAAAGCACTTGGCAGCGTTTTTTTTTATAAAAAATGACGTCTTTTTCTACGAATTTTTATTAAAAAAATACGTCTTTGAAATTATAAAAAGATGACATTTGTTAAATAGCTTTTCTAAACATTGTAAAAATGTCGTCTTTTTTTGTTCCAATCTAAGACACGACCAAATACGTCATTTTCTCCAAATTCAGGGAAAAAACGTCATTTTTCATGAATTGTGTCATTGAAAAATGACTTTACACGATAATCATTTTCCATTTAAAGGAAAAAACAAAAACGAGGAAACCTCGTCGTTTCAACTCTTCGAAAAACGAAGAACATTTGCGATTAAGCTGAGATTATTCTGGCCTTTTTTTCTGCATCTTCGAAATTTGCATCAAAGATGAGAAAACTTTAAAAAAACGCCACTTAGTGACTTACAGTCGAATTGATAGTCGATTGCGTCCATTTAATATTAACTCACCAGGTGGCGGTTTTCGTGTTTTGCTATCCCTTATGCAAATTTCAAAGACGCAGATATACAAGTCCAGAACGCTCTCAGTTCAATCGCAAATGCTCTTCGTTTTTCGAAGAGTTAAAACTACGAGGTTTCCTCGTTTTTGTTTTTTCCTTTAAATGGAAAATGATTATCATGTATAGTCATTTTTCAATGACATAATTCATGAAAAATGATGTTATTTTCTCCTGAATTTGGAGAAAATGACGTCTTTGAAGACGTCTTTCAAAGACATCTTAGAAAGACGTCATTGTTTTCAACAGGGGAAATAACGTAATGAAATGACGTTATTAGTATTATAAAAATGACGTAATTTTCCGCCCCAATTCCTGATACAACAAATGGCGTAATTATTTTCAATAAGGACTGAACTAAAACAACTGACGTCATTTTCAATACATAAATGACGTTATTCCGTATGGCAAGAATATGGGCAAAAAAAAAACGTTTTGAAATGACGTCATTTTCCGTCCCGATTCCTGACACGCCAAATGACGTAATTTTTTTTTCCAAAAGGCTTTATTGAAACCAAAAATAGTTTGGCTTATTTAGCCTACAAGAGTTTTGATACATTAACAAAAACATTAGTTAGTTTACATATTATACATTAAGGTTACATTTGTCGAAGAATTCTACCATGATTTTACAAGCATATACGTTCGGATGAGCTAACAACATTTCACATAAAAAGGGGGGATGCAATCCCTTACGCACTAATTTATTATACATCTCTTTACGTTGATTATCAAAAAGACTACAGGACCATAGCATATGATTTAGGTCTTGGGTGTGATGTCCGCATTGACAACTACTACTATTTACGATGTTGACCCTGGCTAACGATGCAGCCAAGCTGTAATGGTTTGCTCTACAACGGTTGACTGTTACGATAACTTTTCTGGAAAGCTTTGTTTTAGCATACCAAGGAGCAGCACTGTCTTTGTAATATAGTTCAAAGTATTCCCTACCCTTCTCAGTACCAATCCTTAGAGCATTTTCAAATGTCTCGTCTTCAGTTGTTTTTCTAAAGGTTTGAAACAAGTCTGTATACGGAACGCACTCGATGTCACAAACCGTACGCAAGGTGTCTTTTTTGGCTAGTTCGTCAACTTTCTCGTTCTCTGGGATACCAACATGCGCAGGCACCCACATGAATCTAAGAGCATTTACGTTTTTATTTAGTTTACAAAATTTAATAAATTTCTTTTTTTATGTCATAAATGATTGGGTTATTCTTAATACTAAGACTTACTCTATTTAAACATTGCAATGCGCTTCTAGAGTCCGAGAGAACAAGAAAGTTGTTATTAGAATGTTCGAGAGCGATGTTTAAAGCTTCACTGAGCGCAACACATTCCGCGGTAAACACTGAGACATTATTGTCAATGCTTTTCATAATTTCAATATTGAACTGGGGACAGTAACATGCTGCTCCAGTAAACCCTGCGCGATCGATTTTGCTTCCATCCGTTAATATTTGGACTGAATCGGTGCCACCTGTGATTTGCACAAAGGCATCCTTTGTGCATGACGCGTCTTGCAGTTTCCTGCCGGAGTTGAGATCAACGGGTATTTGGAAGTAAATATCTCTGTACTCATCATCAAATAAATTGTTTTTAAGAATATTTGGCTCAAGATTTAGAATGAGGATGACACATTTGTCCAGCAATTTACGGTGTTCAGCATTACAATTAATAGTTCCATATTATTCTTTGATTTTTTTAGTCAATAGATGGTTTTTGGTAGCTATAACTTTACTTAAATATGAGCAAGATAGATATTTTACGCGGCTGTAAACTGACGGAATTTTAGATTCCGCTAGCAGAACATTGTTAGGTGTGGATTTTCGATATCCAAGCGCAACTCTGATGGCTGCATTTTGTATTTTTTCTAGTTTTAATATTAAACTTTCGGTTTTAGGAAAATACGCTACAGAACCATATTCTAGAATAGATCTAACAAAGCTTTTAAGAGGAGGCTGTATAGTTCTGTCCTTGTCTAATCTAAATTTTCGTTATTATGACTAAATTAAATATTTTTATACAAAAGTAAGGGCAGAGCCCAATAGATTTAAGGATGAGCAAATGATTCTATTCTATGAAAAAATATAAAATTTTCATTAGTTTTCGAGTGAAGTCTGAAACGGAAAAAGAGTTAAATTTGATTGAAGTGTTCAACTCTTTTTCCGTTTCAGACTTCACTCGAAAACTAATGAAAATTTTATATTTTTTCATAGAATAGAATCGTTTGTTTATCCTTGAATCTATTGGGCTCTGCCCTTACCTTTGTATAAAAATATTTAGTTTACTAATTATAACGAAAATTTAGATTAGACAAGGACAGAACTATACGGCCGCCTCTTAAACATGATGATGAGAGACGCTGCGGCGCAGCCCCACCAAGTATGAGATAGAAATTTCATTATACTCATGGCTTTAAAACATCTGGCTCTAACCGAATTTATTTGCTCCTTAAATGTTAATCTATAGTCATATAGTACACCAACGAATCTAACACTTTCTGTAGATTTAATATCTACACCATCAACATTGATAGATGTGGAGCCAGGCTTAATATTTTAACGATTAAAGTGTACTATTACGCTTTTATTGGGAGATAGATCCAGGCCTAAATCTCTCAGATTACTACCAATAGTTCCAATCGCATTTTCAAGAATCTTTTTGTTTCTTTCTAACTTTTTAAATTTAATAAAAACCGCGATGTCGTCAGCGAATTGTAGGTTGGTAACCCTACTACTTACGCCCTGAAAAATTTTAGCTACATAGATAATGTACAACAGAGGGCTTAAGACTCCACCCTGAGGAACACCTTTGTGAACCCAGAGTGGCTCATCAGAATTAAAGATCGAGAAAATGCGCCTGGAATGCATAAATGCTTAATAAAATTAATTACACTAATCGAACAGCCAATTTCTCTCAATTTGCTCAGTAATATATCTACATTTACATTGTTAGAAGCGGAGCTGACATCCAGGAAAGCAGCCAGGGTCTAACTGCCCCCAAAAATGCTTTCTCTAAACTCATGCTTAAATAAACTAGGCTATCTGTGCAAGACTTTCCTCTTCTGAACCCGAATTGGCTTGTCGGCAAGAGGTTGTTGTGCTCAATCCACCACTGTAATCTATTTTTAGTTAGCGTTTCATATAATTTACATATACAAGAAGTTAAAGAGATTGGTCTTACCCCAGAAGAGCCGGCCTTGGATATAAAATGGATAAAAGAATCCTTCCAATCATCCGAAAATTCAGACTTACAGTGCATTTCATTAAATATATCAAGCAGTAATAATTTGTATTTAATAGGAAGTCCTTTTAGAATGTCAAAGTCAATGCCATCCATACCCGGGGCCGACTTTTCGTTCTTACTCTCCAAGGCTACGTTAAATTCTAGAAAGTTAAATTGGTCATAAAAAAATTCATTGTTTCCGGTATAACAAGCATTTGTATCAGTACGTACCCATGGAGGTGAGAGTTTATTTATAACCTTTTCAGCTTCGGCCTTAAATTTTTTACTATCAATAGTGGATGGAGCAACATTGACCCATTTATTTCTGAGAATCTTACATTTGTTCCATACATAGCTAGGACTGGATTGGTAATTTAAACTTTCAGCAAAACTTCTGAAATTAGATCTTTTTTTTTGTAAAAATGTTTTTCTGGCAATCGCACAACTTTTTTTATATACAATTCAGTTCTTGCTATCACGCATGAATTGCCATCTTTTAAAGGCTGCTCTCCGTAAACGTTTTACCCTGTAGCATTCACTATCCCACCAGGGATTAGGATTGTGTTTTACATTTTTGTTAGCCTTATAGTTATTATTAGGTTTAGGAGTGCATTCACTGAGAGCAAATTAAATCTTACTGAAAAATGTATTATACTTCTCACAAGCAGAAAGCTGATCATATCCCTCATTTAAAAATTCTAAGTAGTTATCATTTAGCACATCAGTAAATGCATTCCAGTCAGTGCGCTTAGTTTTTATTTTGAAGCTTTTTTTATCATAAATATTTTTTTGAGTGTTGTATTCTATTAATAAAGGGAAATGGTTCGAACCCCATGTCTCCTCTAACACATCAATTTTTAGTTTATCAGCGATAGAACATGATGACAAAATCAGGTCAAGATTGGACATAGTATTTCTATGAGCGTCAATATGAGTGAAAGTTTCACAGTTATGCAAAATTAAATTTTGATCGCTAAGTGCAAATTCCAATCTTTCTTCGTTAATGTCAGTGTCGTTGCAATTCCACGTGATACTGTGAGCATTGAAGTTCCCGACAATCAAACAATTTTTTTTGTTAGTTGCATTAAAAAAAATTTTATCCCATTGATCTTGTGAGAGGTTATGACCTGGGGTTCGGTAAACGGCCAATAGATGGAGGGGATGGAGATATTATTAATAAAAATTCCACACATTTCTACAGTTGTACATAGGCTTAATATATTGTCTAGAATAGAAAAAGATAGATTTTTTTAACTAGAATAATGATACCTCCACCCCTAGAGTGAGTACGGTCCTGTCTGTAAGTGTTAAACCCAGAGAAGCCTGTAATGTCTTTATCGGAGAGCTAAGTCTCAACGCATACTAAGACGTCTACTTGCCCAAGAACAGTTTTGATATCATCCAAACGTAGCTTAAGACTCCGTGTGTTCCAATAAAAAATCTTGAGATTGTTGTTATCATTTACGTAATTGTCCATAGCCATAATTATTTGGAATTATTAAGGTCGTCAGACTCGTGCCTGATTCATTAATGTCTATGTCATCTTTACTTATTTTATCTATTTTCTTTTTAAGTCGAGAAATTCTTGCCTTTATTGTTTTATTGACCATCGGGTAGGCATCGTCAAGCATATTTTTCAAACCTTCAAAATCCTTGGTGAATTCCGCGAGCAATGCACCTATGTTAGTATGCCCTCTTGACTTGTTAAGTAAATCTTGGCACTGATCGAAGCTTAGAGGATATGTCTTGTTATCAGAGCACAAAACTTACTTGGCATTAATGAGAGGTTCTTCTAGTAACTTGCTTTCTTCTAATGTTCTCTCTCCGTCCCTCGTATTATCCTGCATTGATTTATCTTCGTTGTTACCTTTTCTTTTCTTGTTTTCATGCTTGACTTTATTATTCGCGTCTTTGTTTTGGCTTGCAGGTAGCGGGGGGCGCATTAGTTGGTTAGTACTAAAGCTGCTTGTAGTGGAACCTTGAGTTGATGAGAGCTCATCGGCTGTCCTTTTCTGCGGTCGATCATTGCTTTCGGATATAATATTTACATTATTTTCTTCTTATACTTCCATTTCATTTTGTGTTAATATATTGGTATTGTTGCCGAGCGATGGAAACTTACTGCTATTCAGTTCTGTATTCTTTGGACACATTTTGGCTATGTGCCCGCTTTGTTTACTCACGAAACAATCCGTGGAATCCGTACTTATGAAAATCCAGTAATTCATGTTGTCGTAATTTATTTGAACAACTTCTTTTAATTTTTTTTCGTCTTCTTCTTTAATATATATTTGCCGTCGGAAAGAGAGAATATGCACCCTTCCCGGTTTTGACAGGCTAGCACGCAATCGCATCAGACCTGAGACAGGAACAATACCTAAGTCACTAAAGATTTTTAGGATAACTTCGTCTGGAATGTCTGCTTGGACGTTTGAAAGAACAACTCTTTTATTTTTATCGATGTATGGTCTTATGCTAAGCACATTTCCTTTAACATTTACACTTTGCTTGATTAAACTGTCCGCACTTTTATTGTCACTGAGATATATAGACACACGATTTGCAGAAATTTTAGAAATATACCTGATTGCTTGTACGTCAATTATACTTTCAAAGCCATCGATATAATCATCGTTGGTGCAACCATCAATAGCATCAATGACTACTGCTTGACTTTTTTGAGGTTCTGTTGTAACACTAGCCTAGGTTGGTACTTGAGTTTTTTGCGTTGTGGGAACTGTGTTAAGAACGACGCCTTTATTTTGAGAGGTCATTGTTAGATTCTTTACGACGGCTTACCAGCTGCAATCGCAGCCTGCAAGCCGAAGATTTCCCACTAGCTATCGCCGGAAAAAAAAGAAAAAGAAACTATCATTGTTAAGCTTGAACGCTGTAATCAACTATTATTGTATAAACACGCACGCCGTCGATGTTTACACAATCGCGAGGAGCCCGTCGCAAACACGTCCGTTCGTTTCAAGCGCCAAAGCCCGAGTCCCAAAATGACGTAATTATTATTGAATTAAAACAAAAAATGACGTTATTTTTAATACATAATTGACGTTATGAAATAATGTCATTCTGTATGGTGAGAATGAGGCAGAAAATAGTAATGAAAGGATGTTATTAGTGTTGCAAAAATGACGTCATTTTCCGCCCCGTTTCCTGACACGCCAAAAGACGTCATACAATGACGTTATTTAATGACATCATAAAAATACGTCATTATTTTCAATAGGGTGTCCTTTTTACATCTACTTAAAATCTGAAATTTCAAGTGATTATAAAACTGGAAAAGTTTTTATAAACAGTATTACATCGTATTAAAAACAGATATTTTTAATCGTGGACAATTTTACATGACTATATCCTGAGATCGATTTTGGAACTCTCTTATGATATATCTTGGGAACCAAAGACAATATTTAAGGTTGTTCTAGCTATGCAGTCTGTGTCAAAAGTTAGTATTTTCGATAATGGTTTATATTTTTGGGAGAATTTATTCTCATTCATTTTTTCACATGGTAATTTATTATATAATATTAAAACAGTCATTTAAAATTTTGTTTTATTTAAATATAACAATTTATTAAAGAGTTATAGCATTTTAAAGTTTATAACTTTTACCGAAATCTGATGTAATCACAAACAAAGGTGCCAAAGTTTCAAAAATGATTTCACTCGACAGCAACAAAGTTTATTTTGTTCAGTTTAAAATTTATAATCTATTGACAAGGATGGAATTTTGATTTTTATTATTTACTTAAATTCATTGCCCATTTTCTACCCTCTTTAAAATGATCCCGGAACTTATGATGCAATATTTTGCGTCACTTTTTATGTCACTTTTTAAGTCACTTTTTATATCACTTTTCGTGTCGCTTTATCGAGCCAAAAGTGACGCAACTTTTTGCTCAACTAATTGCGCAACTTTTCCAAAAATATAATATAAAATAAATTATAAATATTTTTTTTTTATTTTATTTTACATAATTTAAAAGCTGTTAAAATACAGAATCAAAAATATTTAGAGCATGATTTAATTGTCTACGTTTAAAGAATTAATTTGAATAAATCTTTGAAATAAATTGAAATTTCTTCATCTAAATTATTAAAGGAGTGTTAATAAAATGAAAACATTATTAAAAATTAAGAAGTTCAATTTTTTATGATAGAATGTGTATGTGTGTAAGCGTGTATGTGTGTGTATTTGTATACATGCACATTTGCACATATTATACATGTACATGTATACAAATACACACAAATAGACATTCTATCATTAAAAATTGAACTTCTTAATTTTTAATAATGTTTTCATTTTATTAACACTCCTTTAATAATTTAGATGAAGAAATTTCAATTTATTTCAAAGATTTATTCAAATTAATTCTTTAAACGTAGACAATTAAATCATGCTCTAAATATTTTTGATTCTGTATTTTAACAGCTTTTAAATTATGTAAAATAAAATAAAAAAAAATATTTATAATTTATTTTATATTATATTTTTGGAAAAGTTGCACAAAAAGTTGCGTCATTTTTGGCTCGATAAAGCGACACGAAAAGTGATATAAAAAGTGACGCAAAAAGTGACACAAAAAGTGACGCAAAATATTGCATCATAAGTTCCGTGATCATTTTTAGGAGGGTACGATAAAACAGTGAGTACCATCTGGAACATATGCATTTTTTCGTAAATAATTAGCAATAAATTTGAATGAAAAATCAAAATCAAAATTCCATGCTTGTCAATAGATCCTAAATTTTAAAATGAACAAAATAAACTTTGTTGCTGTGGAATAAAATTATTTTTGAAACTTTGGCACCTTTGTTTATGATTACATTAGATTTCGGTAAAAGTTATAAACTTTAAAATGCTATAACTTTTTAATAAATTATTATATTTAAATCAAACAAGGTTTAAAATGATTACTTTAATATCATCTAATAAAATTACTTCGTGAAAAATTGAATAAACCCTCCCCACCCAAAAATATAAACCGTTATCGAAAATTTTTTTTATACTAACTTTTGACACAGACTGTATAGCCAGAACATCCTCAAAGTTTAATATTAAAAATGATGTATATAAAAAGCTTTGTATAAAGCGTAGGAACCAAGCGTTAAAAAAAATAATGAAAAAAAATACGTGAGGGAAAAAAATTAAGACTTTAGAAAAAATAAAAAAAATAAATATTTTGGGAAATAAAGAAAAATACATTTAAAATAAAATACATGCACAAAAACTCAAGGCTACAGCAGAGCTCTCTTTACGATTAGAAGAGGAAAAAAAGAGAGCGTGCGAAACGTGTACGCCATGCTGATTTCCTTTAGACAACAAGATTCACAATTGTTTCACGGACTCAGACTCGATATTTATGTCATATAAGGTTATTTTGACAGGAAATTCGAAACAAAATTATTTATTAGGGAAAATAAAAAAGGGGAATGGTTTTATATGTAAAAGAGTAGGGTAGATGGGGGTATTGCTATGGAGGTGCCAGTTACTGTTTTTTCATATAAAATTTGTAAAAATTATTTTTTCCGAGTCCATAAATAATATTTGAATGCCATAATCAAATATTATATTATTTAATATTTAAAAAAATATATCTCACAAAAAAAGTCTAAAAATATTTAATATTTGTTATTGGAAATTGAACTGTTCTAAAATCTTGATGAATTTCGTAAAATCGCGATCAAGTATGCATTCTAAATTTGACAATATTTTCTGTTTTTATTCTTTTTATGCAAAATAAGATCATTATTAAATAAAATATATCTTGGCTTATTATATATTTTTTGGAAATTTCACCTAGCACATATTTAATATTTCAATTTTGTACCTTAGCATTATGCGTCATTAAAATCACCAAATATGAATTACGATGGCATCCTTTTATTATTATAATACATGGTTAACCTAATCTCAACTTTTCGAACGGAATATGTAAAAGTGTCACAACGAGCTTAGAGATCCTAAAATATTTCAAATAATTTTAAGTCTAAGTTAAAAAATGATGAAAAAGAGTGCAGTGAAGAAAAAGAAAGTGAAAAAAATAAGTTAAGCTTCAGCAGTAACTGGCACGCAGCATTAGAAACAAGGTCGCAGCAATAGCCACAAATACATTTTATTTTTAATTCGTTTTTTCTTATTTTTAATTCTATAATTAATGTTAAATTAATTTTTTTCTAGTACATCAATGTTTCAATATTTTATTTAAAAAAATATGATAAGTTTTCTTCATCTATAAGCTTTAATTTATAAGTTTAAAGTTCATCATACGTCGCTTCCACTGTGATACCCATATCTACCATAGTTAAATGAAAATTTTCAAAAAAATTTTAATTTTATTAATTATGAAGTTGATTTAGATAATGAATATTTACTTGTAATGTTTTTTACAGGTAATATTGTTGCAAATCTTTTAGTCACTTCTAAAATATAACATATATCAGATATAAAAGTAACAAATATCCATATAACATGTATGTCACTTTTAATATATAACATACACCCGACAGACATTAATTCGTGTAGAACGTTTTTGAATTTTCCGTACGTTAAGTTGGGTACTTTAAATCGATTTTTATAATACAGTTTCTGTCTTCATAATTTTATAATTTATGATTGAAGCTGAACGTAGGAACGAGACTAAACTAACCTAAAATTGGAAAAATTCAAAATTGAATTTATCCAATATTAAATATTATTATTGTATTTAATATATTTTTTTTAAAATATAAATTTATTCACGCAAAATTTTATAGAATACTTTTTTTGGTTATAATAAATTAATAAATAAACAAATAAATATTATAGACAATGATATGACATAACGATACCTAAGACAAAGTTATTTTAATAATTAAATATTTAAAAAATTTTAATATAAAAAAAAATAAGTTAAATAACAAAGATTGTTGTATAATAAAATTACATTTAATTCTTGATTGAATTTTAAAAAAAGAATAAGTTAATGAATAAATTCATAAAGATAATAATAGTCAAAAAATAATATAATATTTTGATAAATAAGTTCTGTTTTATTTAATTTGTTCTTTCGTTAAAGAATCTTAGGAGAAAAAATTAAATTAAATGTTTCATAAATTTTCTTTTGTATTGAAAGCATAAAAAAAATTGTATTGTTGAATTATCTAAATTTTTTTAATTTATTAAAAAACTAAGTGAAAGAATATTAAAGAAAAAAATATTTTTTCTTCTACCAATAATTTTTAATGTTTGATATAATAAAAAAGCTTCTGGGCAAATTTCTATATTTTTTAAATTATTTACATTTATTCATATTAATATTAATCTACATTAGAACGATGAGTGTACAAAACAAGTAAAGCTTAGAACAAATGGTATGGAAATTTTATAAATTATGTTAATTTAAATTTCGCTTCTTATCTTGAACTTTGGAACGGATAATCTGAAACAAAAAAATATTTAATTGATTATTTTTATAATATTAGTTAAACATAAATATTTTTGAATGAAGAATTTCTTAAAGAAAGCAGAAATCAATCAATATCTTGTAACAGTTTATTTTAAAACCTGTCTTGATATCAGCAAAAAAATAATTAACAATTTTATTACAAAAATTATTAATCATTCTTTTAATATTCCATTATATTGTTCGCAAAAAGACAAGTTTTAAAATAAATTATTAAAAAATATTTTTTTTTTTTAATTTTTAAGTTTTTTGATGATTTTTGTTTGTGTTTTTATACAAAACCTTTTTGAGAGTTGTTGGTCTTCTCTGGTGGTAAAAAGTTTACGTTCCAGTTTGTATTCATGAAATTATTACTTGTAAATAATAATTTTTAAGTTAAGTAACTGATTTGGTCTCTGGACAAACTGAAGTTGGGTATTGTTATGAATTTTACAAGTTTCATTTAACTTCATATCAATCCTGCACACAAAATCATTCATAATAATTTAAAATGATGAATATTTAGTAAAATCTTGTAATAAATGATTTTGAATCTGTCTTTGTATTAGCATCCCTGGTGGAAATTGAAACGTTTTCTTTAACATTTTTTGGCCAGTAGAAATGGAAACGCTTTTTTTAACATTTATTGGCCATTTCTTTGGCATTATTATTACTAATAACCTCAAATTTTTATACACACCATTTTTAATGCTCACATTTCTACCAGGGATATAACATAATCAAATTTATAAAGAATGATTTTATGAAGTTTCGAGTGCACGATTGATACAAAGTTAAATAAAACTTGTAAAATTCATAACAATACTTATCTTCAGCTTGTCCGAGGGCCTGATCAGTTATTTAACTTGTAAATTATTATTAACAAGTGATAATATTAAGCATACAAACTTCAGCCTAATCCTTTTTAAGAGGATATCGTAGTTATCCCCACCTAATAATAGTTTTATTCAAAGTTCATGAGTAAACGGTGCGTCAAATCATATTCTTTTACTACAGAAAGAAAATTTATAAGATTAATCCTGAGTGCGGAAAACTCAAGAAATTTATTAAAATACTACACATAAAAAGTTATGAACAAACTTTGAATGTATAGTCTTTCGAGGTTAGGTTTATCGAGCTTGATATCTAATTTTCAAAGTTCATGAAAAAATAACAAGTTTAAGTGATTTTTTTTGTTAACAAAAATGATTGAATGAATGTAAAGCAGTTCAATCAGACTTCAAGTAATTTCCTCAGAGTATCGATAGAAAAATGCGAAAATTCTGTGCTCTTCAAAAAAGAAAACAAATAAACGATGCATTTGACTCACAAATAGCAAGTAAAATTATGAGTTTAAATAGCAGTTCAATCAGACTCCAAGTAATTGCCTCAGAGTATCGTTAGAAAAATGCGAAAATTCTGTGCTCTTCAAAAAAGAAAACAAATAAACGATGCATTTGACTCACAAATAGCAAGTAAAATTATGAAAGTCTATGATGTAACGGATTTGCCCCCATTAAATGAAAATAGCGAATTATAAATATGTGATAAATGGCTCGAAAATATTAAAATGGCTTTAGATACTTGTTCAAATTTTCTTGAGAAAGTGCGGTTATCAAATCTTATACCAAGCAACATTTCCAAAAATTATTTATAATCAGTTTTATCGAATGTAACTGTTTATATGATTGATCAAGATCATTGATAAATAATAAAGATATTTACAAAAAGCCTGAGAACTATTGTGGCCATTCTTTGGATAGTGAAATTATAACGAGAATGGAAAATTATTATTTAAACGATGATTTCAATTGTTCACGTCAAAGTGCAAATAAAAGTGACACAATGTCTGTTAAAGAAAATGGTATAAAAACTAAAAAAGTTAAACGCTTTTTTACGCGAAGCATAAAAGAAATATATAAATTATTTATAGAAGAAAATCCTGAAATTAAAACAAAAATCGGCAAATCAATATTCTATGCCTTAAGACCAAAGTGGGTTATACCCCTTCCACGAAACGATTCGTGTCTTTGCGTTTATTGCGAGAACCAGAAACTTAGTAAATTTAAATCGTGGGCGCAAAATTCAAACTGAATAAAAACTTTTAATTATTAACAAAAAAAATTTCTATTTTTATAAACTTAAAATCATCATAACTTCGGTTCTAATTGATAAAAAATTCAATCGAGGGTTTATTTTAAAGATTTTTGTTAATATTTTTGATAAATTAATAAATAAAAACATAAACAAATTGTAAAAAGACGTAATAATTGGAAAAATGGCATGATGCGCCATGGTATCAATGCTTTAAAATGGAAAATATAAAAAAAACGTTTAAAAATCTGTTTAAAAAAAATAAGGCAAAATGGCATATTCTCACCTATCCTAAAAGTTAGTATTTTTTATGCATGAAAACATATAAAAATTTCAACAAAAAAAATATAGTTTTTAAGAACATTGCGTTTGAAAAAAATCGCTATTTTCGGTTTTTCATGAATAACTCAGAGAAATCAATTTGAATCGCAAAAATCAAAACATCATTTAAAAATAGACTGAATTTTGCACATTTTCATTAAAAGAACGTCCAAAAAGGTAAAAAATTTATGGAGCTACGGCAATTTGTAAATAAAGGTTCATTTTCAATTTTTGAATTTTTATTCTTACACCCACCACCAAATACGCTGTAGCGAGGAAAAAACATATTTTCGAGCGTTCTATGAGTTAAATTTTATCTTTATATACGTATTGGAAGGTATTTTTATCACTTAGAAGAGAAGAAAAATTTGATCAGTGACGGCCTGCATGAATCTGAATGGAATCAGTCATAGAAGAAATTGCGTTTTATTTTTTTTATTGAAAGCATTAAATTAATTATGATTTATTCGCCAAACAGTGGTTTATATAGTGTTACATTGTAAGAAAGTACAGAGCTCATATTTTTAATTTTTTGAAAAACGCTTGTACAAATGATAAGGCAGTTACATTTGGTGCGTGTAGTAATACATTCATGCGAAGAGGTAATTTTAAGTTTTGTTTAGTGAGATCTTGCAATAATTCTTTGTGATGAGTGTCATAAAGACTGCACTGCCAAATGACGTGATCAAGTCTTGGTCATATTTGAGGCAAGGACATTTAGGGTCATTGATTATGGATACTCGAGCTACAGATGCAGCTAGGTTGTAGTGATCAGCAAGACAACGGTTGATTTTGGCTATAAGTTTACGGGGAAGATTTTTATTATAGAACCATGGTCTCGACTGGATGATGTAGAAGTATTCAAAGAACCCTTTGCCTTTTATTTGTGCCAAATCAATAGTGTTTAGTTTTGTGTCTGTTAATATTTTTTCTTTGTAGAGTGCGTGCAGGTCTTTGCAAATGATAGGAGTAGTTGGGCCTTCAGAGATGAGGCAAGCTTCTTTGGCTGTTTGATCTGCAATTTCATTCTCTGTGATTCCCCTGTGCTAATAGAAGTTAATGGAACCAGTTTCTTTTTTTTTCCACGAATTCAATGTATTTCTTTTTTATTTCATATATGAGAGGATTGCGTCAGCTATGGCTGTACATTCAGCGGTAAATACGGAGTGTGCTTATTTAAGCTTTGGGTTTTTATTATATTTAGGTTCAAACATATGCAAGAAAAACCTACAGAGAGAGAGTTAGGTCTTTTGCTTCCGTCCGTGAATATTAAGTTGGAGCCTTCTGCGTTGTATTGCTGCTTGAATTCCGAATTTGAAATTGTGTGATTTTTAATTTGTGTGCCTAAATCAGAATTCACCAGTATAGAAATTGTGACTGTTTTGTAGGTGTATTGGAATAGACTGTATTTTTTTTTGTTTTGAAGAGGAGAGGCCAGTGTTGAAATACATTGTTGATGCAGATTTCAAATAGTCTTTTTCGCTTTCTCTTTTTTTTCTTTTCATTTTTATGATATATGTTTATAAGTTTGTTGACTGGAAGAGATTCGTTGGAAAGGACTTTTGTTAAGTAAGTTTGGCATAGGAATTTGCTTCTGTCGTATATGCGAGGGAGCTTGGATCCCCCTAACAGTATGTTTGTAGGTGTAGTTTTGCGATAGCCAAGGGCTGATCGAATAGCGGAATATTGGATTCGCTCGAGTTTATTGATGAATTGATGATATTTAAGAATATTCAAAGATCTTTGGCATATTTTGTATAACTCGTTGATTTGAGGGAGAAACGAAAGCTTGTGGTCGAATATTATGCCTAGAAAGCGAGTGGTTTCTGATGAGTAAATGGTGCAGTTATTGACTTTGATCGAAGTGTCTCCAGGTGCGCTGTTTTGGTTGTTGAAGTTGATAAACACTGTCTTGTGAACTGCCAGAGTTAATCCGAGGTGTGATAAATTTTTTTCAATGGTGGCGATAGCTTTCTGAAGAGAATTTTTGTTTATTGAATAAAGTGCAATGTCGTCAGCAAACTGTGATATAGTGACTGTTTTTGGTAAGTTTTTAATGATTTCAGCGACGTATATGATTAAGAGTAGTGGGCTTAGTACGTCTCCTTGGGGAACCCCTTAATGTAATAATCTGTAATGGTTGAATTCGTTTGTATGAATAATTCTTTCATATGTAATAAATTTAATGAATTGCAGTAGCTTGTAAGGGCATCCTATTCCGGCTAGTTTTTTTAGTACGATGTTGTTGTCTACATTATGAAAAGCACCACATACATCGAAAAAAGCAGCGAACAAAGGTTTTTGTTTTCAAAAAGCCTGCTGCGCTTTCATAGTAAGATGGAGTAAATTGTCAGAGCAAGATTGGCCGGAGCAAAATCCGCTCTATCTGGTAAAATGGAGTTTTGCTCTATCCAGAACTGAAATTTATTTTTGACGATGGTTTCAAAAAGCTTTCAGAGTGAGGAGGTTAAGGCTACTGGACGGAAACTTCTGCCGTCTGGCTTGCTAATTAGATGTAAAAATGAGTGCTTCCAGCTGTTTGGAAAGTCTCCTGCTTGGTACATATCATTAAATATGTTGACGAGAATGAGTTTGTATTTGAGTGGAAGGTTCTTTATTATCATATAATCTATGCCATCGAGCCCTGGTGAGGAGTTGCGTTTGCGGCTATCGAGGGACATGTTGAATTCAGCAAAACTAAAGTGGGCTTCAAGAAATTCGTTGTCTTGACTTTCAGGCATGAAGTTAGGATCATTGGGAGCCCACGGAGAATAGTTTTTGTTAATCGCTTCTTATTTACTTGTTGTTTGTAGATTTTCTGTATTGTGCTGGGGTTGAATCTTTATCCATTTATTTTTAAAGATTTTGCAGATGTTCCATATGTGTTGATTAGTTTGTAAGTTGATTGATTTGGCAAAGGTTTTGAAGCTGAGTCGTTTTTTTGTTTGGAAGGTTTTCCGGGCCTGGGCTACCAATTTTTTATATTCTGTATAGTCTTGATCAATATTAGATTTGCGCCAATTTTTTAAGGCGGTGTTTCTTACATTTCTTATTCCTTGGCATTCGTTGTCCCACCAGGCAACGGGGTTCCTATGTATTTTAGGATCAACAACTTTTTTTTGAGGCGTGCTGCTTTTAATTGCATCAGTTATAATATTTACAAAAAAAACATTTTTTGAGGGGGAAAACAGTTTATATTCGTTTGAGAATAATTGGAAATATGTCGAATCTAATTGTACGGAGACATTGTTACAGTCAGTTCTTTTGGATCTGAGCTTATACGATTTTTGCACATAAATAGATTTTTCAGTGTTTAATGTTACATATATTGCGCAGTGATCCGATCCCTAGGTCTCGTTTACTACGCGAGTTTTAATTTTATCGGCAATATTGTTTGTAGAAAGAATAAGGTCAATGTTAGATTCGGAATTTTTATGTAAATGAGTATGTATCGTAGTTGTTAATGAAAAGATCGTATTTTTCAATGTTTTCAAGTAGGTTTCCGCCGTTTTTATCAGTTTTTTTGCAATTCCATGCCACATGGTGTGCATTAGAATCTCCGACAAGGATGTGTTATTATCTTTAGACCGAATGTTCGATAGGATTATATCCCATTGGCTTAGTAAAAGCGTGTGACCTGGAGAACAGACTTAGAGGTTGAAGGTGGGATTTGCATTAGTCATTCTTATGCCATATAATTCAACAGTTTGATCGGCAGATTTTATGTCTAAAATTTCTTTAAACACGATATTTTTCCGAATCAATAATAAAATTCCGCTTCCAACTGAGGATCTATCGATTCTATAATTAACAAAGCCAGGAAAACTGATATTGTCAATATTTGAATTTAACCAAGTTTCGACACAAACAAAAATATCAACACTGTATAAGACACTTTGAATTTCTTCTTTGCACTTCATAAAACTTCTGACGTTCCAATATAAGATTTTCAATTGTGTTTTGATTGTATTGTTCATTATGTTAGTGTATGTTTTAATTTGAAGAGATAGAGAAACTGTCTGACTCTCGATCTGTACATTCATAATTTAATAGCTTTTTTTAATCTAGTAAATGTGGCTTTTAGCGATTTTTTGTTGAGTTTGTCGTACAATTCGTCCATTATGTTTATTAGTTTGTTGATGTCAGATGTGCTTGACATCACTATTTTTATAACATCGTTTTGACACTATGATCCTTTTAGAAATTCTTTAAAGTTTTCATATGTTAGGTCATTTTTTTCGGTTGCAGTGTCTATTGCATCTTTTATCATGAGTAAGCTGCTTTGTAGTTCGTTTTTTTTCAATGGTTATATTTTCGTTTTGTATGGTTTGGTTTAGTTTTCTTCTTTTGCTTTTAAGTTTCTTGAAGTTATCGTTAGTCTTAGAAGGATCAGCTGTAGCGTTATTAGTCATTTCTGCTGGGTTGATGTCTATGTGAGAGGATGCTTCATGCTACGAGGTTTCTTGAGATTCGCCTGATGTGGTAGAGAAAGGAGGGGGGCTTTTACCGCTGCTGTGAGTATTTTTTTGGCTGGCGTCTTGCGTATTGGAAGGCTGAGAAAGCGGTATATTTTCTTTAGAATGCGGGCAGAGCTTAGCTATATGCCCATTTTGTTTACAAATAAAGCAACTCATGGAATCTGCGATCATATATACCCGATAATTTACGCCGTCGTAGTTTATTTGTAAGGACTCTGGAATGTTTTTCTCCTCTTCTTGCTTTATGTACATTTGACGCCTATATGAAATAATATGAGCTTGACCGGGTTTAAGAAGGCCTGATGTAACTAATTTGCGAGACTGGAGTGATGCCTATTTTTTTAAGTACTTCTAAGATAACATCATTCGGAACAATACAGGACTGATATTAGAGATTACAGCTCTTTTATTGCTTTCAATATATGGTCTTATAAGAAGTAAAGTACCATTCGCACACACTTTTTTATTTACTGGTCCTTCAGCAAGTGATTTTTGTGTTAGAAAAACTATTATTCTAGAGCCAGAAATTTTAGATATGCACACAATATCACTGATATTAACTGACTGTTCTAAGCCATCGAGGTAATCGTCGTTTGTACAGTCTGCAATTGATTCGATGATAACAGCTTAATCATTCTGTAAATGAGCCACGCATGCATAAGATTTGGGTGCAGTTCACTGAGAAGAACTTTGGTTTACTTGATCATGACCCCTGATATCAGAAGCCATTTTTTTAAACAATATTATAGAGAGAAAAAGCAGCTAAAAGCTGCAAATGCCTCTAACTTTTCTTTATGAATCTTTGAGGCACACTGAATTCTTGGAAAAACACGTATTTGAACTCTGTAAACACGCGCTTATATCAATACTAGGCACTGCTCACGAGAACACGTCTGCTCGTCTTTACGGTTTAAACCGAACTCACGTTATATTTTAATTACTCTATAAGTTGCGTGCGTAAATGGTGTAATCGATTCCGAGTTGAAGCTGAAGGACATGAACCATATGATCTTCGTCGTCACAATCGTAAACCATTAAAACTAAGCGAAAACGATATTCAAAATGTCGTTAATATTATGCAACAAGATCCATTTCAAGCTGTTAATAGACTTACCATAAACTTAAATTTAGATGTGGATGAAAAAACATTGAGAAGAAATTTAAAAAGATGAGCCAATATTCACTATCATAAAGCTACCATAAGAATTGAACTCTATGATAGAGATTTTGAAGCAAGATTAGCTTATGCCAATAAACATTCAAATAGAAATCAGGGACGTCTTTGTATAGAGGCCCAGGAAACCCGTGCTTGGGGCCCCAAGCTTTTGAGAGGTCCACTATTTTTGGTAAAAATTTTAATCAATTAATTATTTATAAATATTTATATAAAATCACATATAATAATTGTAAATACTAGAACAATGAATAATTTATTTATTAAGTAATAAAAATATAAAAACAAATTTACAATATAACAAAACCACATTTTTTTTGTTGATTTTTTCATAGCAAAATGAAAAATGAAATCATCAAATGAAATCATATTTAGTACATTAGATTCCATGTACACTTGGCGGAAAGGATATTTTTTCGAATGTGTACCTCAAATGGCAGCGCTGCATATTTTACCACAGACATAAGAAAACTTCGAATTATGCATTGAGTTTCGCATCATGATTATTTTGTTTTTTCTTATAGGTTATTCATGCGAAATTGAAATGATAACTTAAATTTTATTGCTTATATAATTTGAATTCACCATATTAGATTCTATATGATTATTAAATTGAGAAATAAAAATTTTATTTAATAAAATAATAATTCGGATCATGAAAAAAGAAAGTAATATTGTTTGTTTACTAAAATTATGTCTTTAAGTAATAAATAACAATGATGCGAAATTTGCTCTATGATTTGGAATTGTCTCAAGCCTGTAGTAAAATATGCGATGTTGACATTTGAGGTTAGCATTTGGAGAAATATCCTTTTCGCCAAGTGTACATAATCGATAGATAATTAAGTCTATCTTGTAACATCATGTTTCATAAATCATTCTTTATATATTTTAAACTCGAAAATGATCTTTCTAGTACTACGTGCGCTAAATCCGCTTGGAGCGCTCCCTGTTCCGTGTCCTATGTTGAGAAATCATGGAATGAGAAATACTACGAACAATGAATCAGTTGCTTTACATTCGGCTTATTCTTGTATATTTATGCATATATATGTGTGTCTGTGTTTCTAAATAACTAGCAAGTTTTTCAGTTTGTGTATATCATATTAATAATTATTTAATACAGTTTCACGTTCTAAGTATATTTTTGAAATTGTTTTGGTTTCTTTTTTTTTGATTTATCATTTGGGGAATGCCTAGTTTTACGGATACATAGATTTTGTTTTTTTTATTTGAATTATCATTCGTGGAGTGCGTAGCTTTTGTTTAGTATTGCTTTTTAAGAGTATAGATTTTGTATGGCGGATTTACCACACACGTACTAGAAAATAGTGTTCGATACGCGTGTCCTATGTGTCATTTCCCGGCACGGCGTAAACGCTCTCGCTACGCTAGAGCGCTTAACCTCGCCGTGCCAGAAAATGACTCATAGAACCCTTGTATCGAAAAATACTAGTTGCCACTGCAATTTGTTTACTGTCTTGCACAAAAATATACGCAAACATTTTTCAATATTTGGAAATGTATATGCTAAACAGTTTGTTTTTATTAATTTGCATAAATCAGAAATTGTAAAAATTTGTTCCTCTTTTATTTGACTTAAGAAGGGGCCGAACTATCTGTCTTTGTCTAATAGCGTTTTTCATCATTTATGTAAACACTATCCGGTATAACAAGAAAAAAATAGCAGCCCCCGCTAGATATTAGTATAATAAGTAAATTTTGTAATTACAACCAAATTTTTTCACTGCGTAGTTTTTGAATAATTAGAGACCTACCAAAAAAAGATAGGTTATATTCTAGATTGCTAGTAGGTCTCTAATTAGTCAAAAACTATGCGGTAAAAAATTTGGTTGTTATTACAAAATTTACTAAGTATACTAATATCTAGCGGGGGCTGCTACTTTTTTCTTGTTATACCGGATAGTGTTTACATAAATGATGAAAAACGCTATTAGACATAGACAGATAGTTCGGCCCCTTCTTAAATAATGTTTAAATAGTATACATTCTGTCGCTAAGCTTTCTGCTGATATCTTACAATCATAATTTTTGGCAAGTTTTTCACAATTTTCTTGAATCATTTCATTTTCCATTTTTCGTAAACTGGTAAAAAAAACTGAAATTAGAATTTATTCTATCATAAGCTATTTTTCGTTGCTTTATGTTCGAGCTAAGGGAATCAATTATTGGATAAAAAATATTAATTTTTAATTTATCTTCTTCGCTAAAAGTAGTGTTTGCAGCGGTTCCTTCGAATCTTGTTATTTTAATACTCCTCATTCGTGATCTTTGGTTGTTTTCAGGAATATCTTTAACACTGACAAATTTTTTTGCTCTATCTAAAAATCCATCGAATTTTTCTCTTGTATCCATTAAATATTTTTCTAGAGAATTTAGTAAATTTATGACTACAAATGAATCAATCTTTTCTTTTTGCAATGATAAATTTGTCAGATTAACATTAAATAAAATATTTTTTCAAGTAATTAATAAAAAGACATTTTCAAATTTCTTTAAATTTCCTCTTAAAATGCATCAAGTCGCGTGTCACTCGACTGTGATTCCATGTTTGAAAGGTCATCGAGCACTTTGAGAATATCATTAAATCCATCGTATAAGGCACTGGTAGCATCACTTCGAGCTGACCATCTGGTTTCTGATAATGATTTAATAACTTTTTTATGAGATCCTAAAGCTGCTAATAATTTTTGCCATCTAAAAGTTGATGTCGAAAAAAACATATAAAGTCTTTGCACTAAACTAAATGAATAATTTGCAAATTACATTCAGCACCTTTAACACCTACTAAGTTTAAGGAATGACCTGCACATGGTACGTATTCAGCATACTTGTTTTCTTCTTTAAGTCTAGCTTGTAAACCAAAATAAGCGCCCGACATATTTGCCGCGTTGTCGTAAGATTGCCCTCTACAATCATTTAAATTTATTTCATTATTTTTTAGAAAATTGATTACAACATTTGATAAATATTCGGCTCCGTGTGCTTCGATTGAAATAAATTTTCAAAATCTTTAAATAGGACCATCGTTAGTTACGTAACGCACTCTAAATGTAAGTTGATCTACATGTGAAACATCTGGAGTCGAATCCACGGAAATTGAATAATATTTTACTGCTTTCAATTCATTGATTATAAAATTAAATACTCTTTTACCCATTAATTCTATTATTTCTTCACAAATGTTTGCTGATAAATATGAAGTTATGCCACTACCTTTATTACCATAAATTTTAAAATGAGTTTTTAGAAAAGGATCATATTCACTAATTAATTCGATAAGACCTAAATAATTGCCGTTTTTGGCGATCCTAGTTTTTGATTTGCATCTCGAAAAGGCAGGCCTCTACTTGCAAGAAATTTTACTACTATAATTAAATGCTAAACTAGATCCTTCCAATAATTACATTTTTTATCAAGTTCCTGAATCAATCCACCATCAATGCGGCCCTTCGTACTTTTACATTTGCTGTAAATGATTAAAGATTCTTTGTACTCATAACCTGCAGCATGTTCTGCAATTCGTCTGTTATTTCTCTAATAATCGAAACCATAAAAACTAATTTTACTAAGTTGAGACGAAAATAATCTGCAAACGAAACAGTGCACTTTACCTGTGGAAGGTGAATACAGTGACCACTCACGATCTATTATCTCGCCATTATTTAATTTACAATTGAATAAAGATTTGTGAAACAATCTTGTTTTCTTTTTATCTCCATCTTCTTCGTAAAATCGTTTCGATTGTTCAAAATCGCTATCTTTATTTCTACAAAAAGTAGGTCCTTTTTGAACACAATAAGATATTAAATTTTGGTCAATATGCCAAAGAGCTGGATCTGCAGGATATGTAATTTCTATCAAATAAAAAAAATCTTTGTTATAGTTTTAAACTAAATATGCATATCTCAAATAATAAATGTCATAAATTATATACCTGTGGATAATTGTTCATCAAAACTATTTTCTCGTGCGATGTCGATGTATTCTTGATTTCCTGAATTAAGAAAAAACAAATAATTTGTTTTTAAATGCTTTAGTTGTAGATCACAATAGTTTTCTCCATTCATTGACCTTCTATCAGCACCGTCTTTATGTGGGACAGGGCCCCAAGCACAAACTCGTTAAGGGCCCATCTAAGGAAATTAAAATCCTAATAAATTACTTTACCTTTACTTTAAATTATTTTATTGAATGGAATTAAAAATAATAAAAATTGTAAGTCTTAAATATTGTTACTACTGATAGAATTATATTAAAATCATTTAAATATAAATTTTCAATTTAAAAAATCCAATATAAAACAGCGATATGCAAAGAATGACAATAATAATAATGATGTTGATGATAATTGAATTTTTTATTAAACGTACATTAATTAATCTGATATTTAAACGTTGTTTCTGGATATTATCAGCTTTATTCTTCAAGACTACAATCAGAAATTTTTGAAAAAATCGATATTAATATATGAGTTTTTTTAATAGATATCATTCTTTGCATACAAGAATGGAGAAAACTATTGTGATCTACAACTAAAGCATTTAAAAACAAATTATTTGTTTTTTCTTAATTCTTTGCAAAGCTAATAGACTTCTTTATCTAAATCTCAGTGAATTTGCTTACAAAAACGGAATTAAGTCGCTTTTTTTCTTAGTTTTTATTTTATGTATTTTGTTTAAATAATTTATGGAATATACATTCTATTATTAAGTATTTTCTTTGTTGAAAATAAAGAGATACTTAAATGGTGCACAAAAAAGACGCAAAGCAGAAGAACAAAAAGTCGCAATATCAAAATTACCAAAAATATCTTCTTTCTTAAAAAATAAAAATGAGGATAATACGTCTGATTCACCTACGATCAATGAAACTGAGAATAATAAACCAATTATTCGCGATGATTGTAATGAATGTGTTACGGAATCTAATTCTGAAATAGTCATGATGAATGTACAAGATGCAGGTAAGATGAATTGCTTATTGGACAGTTCTTATGATCTTGTTTATTGATTTACAATTTAATAAAAACAGAAATTTATACATGATTAAATTGAGTTAACATAGAAATGAATATTCGAAATAATTGTGTACATTCTTGAAAATTAAATTTATCTGAATATTTCGTTCATGTATATACACTCGGGTACAGTCACGTCATGTATTAATAGAGTCAATAAAGATTGAAATAAAAATTAATTGCCATATTTTAAAATCTGTGTGATAATATTAAAGATTTTAATTAATTGAAATTTGTAAATAATAGAATTGTAGTCATTTTCAAACAGTCAGGAAATCAAGAATACATCGACATCGCACGAGAAAATAGTTTTGATGAACAATTATCCACAGGTATATAATTTATGACATTTATTATTTGAGATATGCATATTTAGTTTAAAACTATAACAAAGATTTTTTTTATTTGATAGAAATTACATATCCTGCAGATCCAGCTCTTTGGCATATTGACCAAAATTTAATATCTTATTGTGTTCAAAAAGGACCTACTTTTTGTAGAAATAAAGATAGCGATTTTGAACAATCGAAACGATTTTACGAAGAAGATGGAGATAAAAAGAAAACAAGATTGTTTCACAAATCTTTATTCAATTGTAAATTAAATAATGGCGAGATAATAGATCGTGAGTGGTCACTGTATTCACCTTCCACAGGTAAAGTGCACTGTTTCGTTTGCAGATTATTTTCGTCTCAACTTAGTAAAATTAGTTTTTATGGTTTCGATTATTAGAGAAATAACAGACGAATTGCAGAACATGCTGCAGGTTATGAGTACAAAGAATCTTTAATCATTTACAGCAAATGTAAAAGTATTTCAGTTTTTTTTACCAGTTTACGAAAAATGGAAAATGAAATGATTCAAGAAAATTGTGAAAAACTTGCCAAAAATTATGATTGTAAGATATCAGCAGAAAGCTTAGCGTCAGAATGTATACTATTTAAACATTATTTAAGTCAAATAAAAGAGGAACAAATTTTTACAATTTCTGATTTATACAAATTAATAAAAACAAACTGTTTAGCATATACATTTCCAAATATTGAAAAATGTTTGCGTATATTTTTGTGCAAGACAGTAAACAAATTGCAGTGGCAACTAGTATTTTTCGATACAAGGGTTCTATGAGTGATTTTCTGGCACGGCGAGGTTAAGCGCTCTAGCGTAGCGAGAGCGCTTACGCCGTGCCGGGAAATGGCACATAGGACACGCGTATCGAACACTATTTTCTAGTACGTGTGTGGTAAATCCGCCATACAAAATCTATACTCTTAAAAAGCAATACTAAACAAAAGCTACGCACTCCACGAATGATAATTCAAATAAAAAAAACAAAATCTATGTATCCGTAAAACTAGGCATTCCCCAAATGATAAATCAAAAAAAAAGAAACCAAAACAATTTCAAAAATATACTTAGAACGTGAAACTGTATTAAATAATTATTAATATGATATACACAAACTGAAAAACTTGCTAGTTATTTAGAAACACAGACACACATATATATGCATAAATATACAAGAATAAGCCGAATGTAAAGCAACTGATTCATTGTTCGTAGTATCTCTCATTCCATTAATGTATATACGCGCATGCGCGCCACACTTATATGCTATACCAACGTGAAATACGTGTACGGAATTCGCAAAAATCGTCAACTATACCCTGCCAGAAAATGCAACATAGGACACGGAACAGGGAGAGCGCTTCAAGCGGATTTAGCGCACGTAGTACTAGAAAGATCATTTTCGAGTTTGGAATATATAAAGAATGATTTATGAAACATGATTTTACAAGATAGACTTAATTATCTATCGATTATGTACACTTGGCGAAAAGGATATTTCTCCAAATGCTAACCTCAAATGTCAACATCGCATATTTTACTACAGGCTTGAGACAATTTCAAATCATAGAGCAAATTTCGCATCATCGTTACTTATTACTTAAAGACATAATTTTAGTAAACAAACAATATTACTTTCTTTTTTCATGATCCGAATTATTATTTTATTAAATAAAATTTTCATTTCTTAGCTCAATAATTATATAGAATCTAATATTGTGAATTTAAATTATATAAGCAATAAAATTTAAGTTGTTATCATTTGAATTTCGCATGAATAACCTATAGGAAAAAACAAAATAATTATGATGCGAAACTCAATGCATAATTCGAAGTTTTCTTATGTCTGTGGTAAAATATGCAGCGCTGCCATTTGAGGTACACATTCGGAAAAATATCCTTTCCGCCAAGTGTACATGGAATCTAATGTACTAAATATGATTTCATTTCTCATTTTGCTATAAAAAAATCAACAAAAAAAATGTGGGTTTGTAATATTGTAAATTTGTTTTTATATTTTTATTACTAAATAAATTATTTATTGTTCAAGTATTTACAATTATTATATGTGATTTTATATAAATATTTATAGATAATTAATTGGTTAAAATTTTTACCAAAATTAGTGGACCTCTCAAAAGCTTAAGGCCCCAAGCACGGGATTTCTGAGACTCTATACAAAGATGTCCCTGCGTAGACCATAATCAAGTTGATGAAGAATGATTTTGTGTGCAGGATTGATACGAAGTTAAATAAAACTTGTAAAATTCATAATGTTAAGTCCTGGCTTGCACCAGGACTAAATAAAAATAAATAATTTATTTATTTAAGTGTATTTATGAATTGCGTTCTCTTGAAATATTTGAATTATTTATTAAAATTTAGTAATAAAGATAAAGATGTATGGATTCTAGTGACGGATGAGCTTCACCAATATTTAATTGAGTGAAATCGCTCTCACTATTAAATGTATTGAAAAATAATTAGTTCAAAATACTTATAAATTGAATATTCTTACTCTTTGTTAAATTGAGTAGTTAAAGGCTGGATATGTGCAGACAAGGAATAGATAGGCACGATTTGAATAAGACTCGAGTTATTTAGACTTGAAACTTTATAATGATTTATTTGACACGTGTATAAAGTATAAATATTGAATTGATTATAACTTTGATTTGAAGTGCAATTTTTACAGGACGTGTAACTTAGTACCAAAAAGAATCCTGGGGTAGTGTCTGAATGTCATTTGTTTCATTCGGCTTTTGTACTCATATTTGTTATCTTTTACATCAATTTTTATTTATAAATTTTTCTTAAATTTTAATAATATGTTTCATAATGATTTTAGGATTCGTTTGGTAATTTCGAAATACTCGTTGCCGATTTGAACTACTTAATTTTATAATTCTACCCTATTGAAAAAATCCAGATTGATATTGACATGGATGATCCTTGTAGATATCCATGTGGATGAATATGGATTCCACGTGGATTTAAATGGAAATCTGCGTAGATAATCCGGGCGGGTATCCATGGGAATCATACTTATAAAAAAATATCTCTGTTTATTGAATGAAACAGAATGTAAGAAAGCAGGCCGAATGATCGTCGTTTTAGACCAAATGAAACTGCCAGTTTATAAGCTTCAAACTTTTTTATTCTTTTCGTGCGCATTCGCTTGCCATAAGAAAGTCAATAGATAGAAAGCTTGGTAGCCTTCTGGCGGTTAATTATCAGTACTATTATATAAATGTGTATATTCATATTCGATAATTAGCCGCCAGGGGGCTTCCACGCTTTCTATCTATGGACTTTCTTATGGCAAGCGAATGCGCACGAAAAGAATAAAAGAGTTTAGAGCTTATAAACTGGCAGTTTCATTTGGTCTTAAACGACGATCATTCGGTCTGTTTTCTAACGTTCTATTTTATTCAATGAACATAATAGATATTTTTATAAGTTGTAATGAAAAACATGAAAAAATTTTATTGCAAAAAAATATTTAGTCACTTAAAAATATCCATCAATTTACGTTGGATTTCTAAAATTCTAATTGGAAATAAAATTGGATTTTTTTAACGCGGTATCTTTCATTATTAACAACAAATTTAGATGAAATAACGTAGATTTTGAAGTAGGTGAATTTGTTGTTCACAATGAAAGATATTTTTAATTAAAAAATTTCTTTCATTATTAATAACAAATTTACCTACTTTAAAATTTATGTTATTTTATCTGGAAAATCCACGTGGACGATTCCCATGGATATCCGCGTAAATCATCCACGCAGATTTCCATTTGAATCCACGTGGAATCCATGTATGTCTACATGGATATCCACAAGGATCATCCACGTGAATATCCATCTGGATCTTATTGACCAATATTAAACTTCGAGTTTCTTTACTGTTTCGCTTTTTCTCTTTAGCTTGACGAATTCCTTTATTGTTCAATAACTGTTTTAATTAGTTCACGACGTGAAAAGATACTTTAAAATTATAAATGAATGAAATAAAAGATACGTCGTGACATAACAATAACAATACCCATCTTCAGCTTGTCCAAAGGCCAAATCAGTTACTTAACTTGAAAATTATACTCAAGTATTAATCGGTGTATCTGCAAATTGAAGGTTGAGCGCAATAGATATTATTATTACAAATATGTATGCACAAGAAAAAAAAAATCTATCGCTTTGTTTTTGAGAAAAGTAAGGAACGCGAAAATATTATGAACATAAACTTTTACTTCGGCGTTCTTTACTATTCCAAAAAACAAAGCGGTAGAATTTTTTTTTCTTGTGCATAGATGTTCATAATAATAATATCTATTGCGCTCAACCTTTAATTTAAAGATAGACCGTTTAATACTTGAGTAAATAACAAAAAACTCAATTGTTACGCGGTCGGTATCAGATTCTACTCCGGCCTGGTCTTAAAAATAAAAAAAAAATACTGCATTATCATTTTACAATTTTAAAATCTTATTAAATTTTTTGATAATTTATTTTAAAACTTGTCTTTTTGCGAACAACATAATGGAATATTAAAAGAATAATTAATAATTTTTGTAATAAAATTGTTAATTATTTTTTTGCTGATATCAAGACAGTTTTTAAAATAAACTGTTACAAGATATTGATTGAATTCTGTTCTTACTGTTGTTAAAAATCATCTTAAGCCTTATTACTCTTCCTTTAGGAAATTCTTCATTCAAAAATATTTATGTTTAACTAATATTGTAAAAATAATCAATTCAATATTTTTTTGGTTCAGATTATCCCTTTTAAAGTTCAAGATAAGAAGCGAAATTTAAATTAACATAATTTATAAAGTTTCCATATTATTTGTTCTTAGTTTTACTTGTTTTTTATACTCATCGTTCTAATGTAGATTAATATTAATATGAATAAGTATTATATGGCTAGGTATAGCGAGACATATTGATTTTTTCCCCTCCCCCTGTCTTGCTCCCCTAGGTGTCTGAGGGGTGTTATAGCGTACATGGGGTGGTATAGCGTACTCTATATCGAATTTTTCCTCTCCCCCGTCTCACTCCCTGCGGTGTCTGAGGGGTGCTATAGCGTTCATGGGCTCCTCCCCTCCCTGAGGGGTGTTATAGCGTACTTAGGATGGTAAAGCGCGAGATAAAAAAAAATTATATACTCTTATGAGTTGTATAAAATTTTAATGAAAAGTATTAATATGAAAAAAAAATTAAATTATAATAAAAAAAATATTGGTGTCAGAGATTCATTTATCAATTGTTATTTGCTACGTGTGAGACTTTGGTTGGTCCTGAAAAGGGCCGTATGTAAATATAAATAAATTTTAAATTAAAATTTTTTGGATCCATTTCTTTCGGGGATAGAGTAGGTACTGATTGAGACTTTTTCAGAATATTGTTTCCAGGTATATGATGGTTGATTTTCCTTTTTTTTCTTTTGATCACCTTGTCGTAAAGGTGTTTTGTCGGTGCTGGAGCTGTTTTGACCCATGGTGTCGAGTGTGTGTTATACAAATATGATAAGAGACTATACGTGAAAAGTATTTATTGTAGAAAGTTATTATTTAAATTGATGTTTTCATCAGAGTTATCTTTTTTATTATTCCTTTGAAAATGTCCTAATTTTTCTGTTTCTTTTTTATAATACTCTTTGTATCGTTGTTTCTTTATTCCGCTGTCTGTAGAACGTAATGAAGCAATCTTACCTGCGCATTGTCCCATGTCTGTTTCGAGCAATGTTTATAAAATAAATGAAGGATGATTGGGAAGGGTGGTTGTATTTATAATAAGAAATAAAGTTATTCATAGCATTAAAGTAATTTATTTATTTTTTAACATACCTTTTTTTACATGTAAATATAAAAAATATCAAATATTTATTGGATATTATTGTATACATGAGTTGTTGTTGGTGGATACGGCATTTTCCTATCCAGCAGCTCATGCTTCACTCCCTTTTTGGTAATTATACTTGTATAATCTACTTTTGGTATTATATTGAGGAAAGCTTCTCCACCGTATGGATAAGCGAAGAGGTCTCCATCCGATTGTGAAGTGCATGATTCTCTCTTGGCTATTTACACGGATTTCACGCGCCAAGCATGATTGATTACATTTTGCTGCAGCGCCTTGCTCATCATTGGTGAACAGCGTATTTGGCCACTGAAAAGTAAAAAAGAAATAATACATTAAAATTAAAATTTTCAAATTTTATTATTTAAAAATGGAATAATTTAAATGAATTTAAAATAGATTTTTACATCATGAAAAATTATATTTCAAGAAAAAACTTCATTTAAAATTTGACTTTTAAAAAAAAAAAAATGTTAACTCACATTATGATTTAATCCTTATTCAACACACTTTCCAGGTAAGACATATTTAACACACTGTGATTGTTTGTACCCCAAAGATAATAATTATTATGAAACTATTAATATTTTAACATCAAAATTATTTTGCAAGTTCTTAAAAGCTTTTGAATACTGTATAGCTTCTATAACAGAATATGAAATGTAAATATGTTGTAAAAATTCTAAAAAATAGAGAAACGACCTTTTAATTAACGAGAAAAAAAGGTGTGGGCTTGTTTGTACCCCAAGCAAGATAGGGTCAAACAAGAATTAAAAAAAAATTATTAAAAATTTTTTGTTTAAAACAAAAAATATTTAAAGGTTTGTTTTATGAAAAAGAAATATTTTATCATTAAAAAATTTTTTTAAATGTAAAAATTTATATTAAAAATTTTTACTTACTATCCTCATATCCTCGATTGCAGCTTTGATAGTTGCAATATTTTTAAATATATATCCCCCTGGCCGATGTTATCATTGTAATCATCGCAATTTGTTGGTCTTGGCACAGGCGTCAAACTGTTGAAAAATTGTTCACACTTCAAAGTGAACAGCGGTGCATGATAGTAGTATTTATGCTTAATAATAAGCGCGCCCAGTAAAAAACCAGCACTTTATCCTGATACGACTGTTGAAGATATGTTTTATATGCAATCAGCTCCAATTCTTTTTTGCACTGTGATATATGAACTCCTATCGAGCCTAATTTCTGCATATGATACATCGGTCTCGATAGCAGCATTTTCCGTTCGTTCGTAAACTTACTGAATACACTGCAAATTTAAGTGTGTTAAAATAACACACTTACGTGTGTAATTCGGCTGTCGCCAATTTTACACACTTTTTTGTGTGTTAAATCCTCAACACATTTTAGATGTTTGATTTAACACACGTAAACGTGTAAATTTAAACGTATAATGTGTGTAAATGATTGAAATACATTAAAAATTAAAAATTAATTTATGGGGTTTTCATTTTTTTGTGTCGGAATTTATCTACTTTAATAAGCAATTATTTTGAGAATTAGACTATTAAAACTATATCACGTAAAAAAACGCTTAAAAAATTTTTGACCTAACTGGGACGCGAACCCACGACCTACGGGTTACGAGGCATTGACGCTACCTATTACGCTACGGAACGCATCTGATGGGTCGAGATAATTTTATATATTTATAGTTTATTACTATAAACATTTTATTATTTTTGAACGCTTATAAATTTAATTAAACAAATAATTAAATAATGATGAGTAATTAATATTAATTAAGAAAAAATAAAGATCGGTAAAATAATTTTCCTTGTACAAAAAAAAATAATTTTTTCATATACGTGTAAATAATTTTTTATCAAAACATCTAATTCCTTATTTTATTAAAAATTTAATTTTTTATCAATTAAAAAATTATTAAAAAAAAAATTGTACATGGATAATTTATTGTTAAATAATTTATTTGGTGAGGTTAAGAATATCCAACTCACTGATATATATATTTATTAATTGATTAATGAATCTAATAACCAATTTAATAGATGCATTCGATTCAATAAAATTATTTTTTTCATATGAAGCATTTTAATTAAGCTTCTTATTAAATAATAAATAATTATAATTAATTACTTAAGGTAATTAAAATAAAAGACTACATAAAATTTGTAATAATAAATATTGTAGTTCTTAATACAATTTAATATTAAAATATATACTTTTAGAAAAACTTTAATTAAAAATAAAAATAAAGCACAATATATATGTTAATGTACAAATATAAATTGTAAACACATAGATGTGTAGATTTATGCATTTATGTGTGTAAACTTTCACATTAACTAGATCATGCGTGTAAAAATACACATAAAATGTGTGTGCTGATATTTTTACGCATTTAAGTGCGTTATTTTACACACATAATAGAATTTACACACTAAAACGTGTAAAACTACACACTATCAGTGTGTGAATTAACACACATAAATTTGCAGTGTACCTCATCGTTGAGAGCTATTTTCCGTTTTTTATAACCTGTTAAAAAAACGTTTACCTCCTCTGGCTTTCGTTTCTTTAAAACGGATCTTCGTTGAGCTGTTGATTGAGGTATTTCATCAACAATCTGTATATCCTCACTCGTATTATTTTCTGTAGGTTTATTTTTTTCGTCACTAATACTTTCATTCTCATTATTTAACCCCCTCGTATTTTTTTATTTGTTTTTAGGAATTTTTTCGCACTTTTTTTTGAGTCGTTTTTTATTTTCTCCACTTCCACATCTGCACTCACATTATTATTTTCTGTAGCTTTATTTTCTATAATTTTATTTTTTTCATCACTGGCACTTTCACTCTCATTATTTATCACAGTCGTATTTATATTTTTCTTTAGGAATTCTGCCACGCTTATTTTTAAGTCGTTTTCTATTTTTTTCAGATTCAGTTGTTGCACTTCATCTTGAACCATCTCTTCCAACCACGCCAAATCGAGAGATTGTTCTTCAAAATTCATTTTAAATAATAATTGTTTTTAACTTGGAATTTTTTTTAACTTATTAGGATATAATAATAATATTAATGAAAAGTCAGGGATGCGTATAACTTGGTTCTCGAAAAGAAAATGAAGAAAACATTGCGAAGAAAAGTGGCAGTTGTAGAGATATTTTTTTTGTTAAGTTATTTAAAAATACGAGGGTTGTCTATTTAAAGTCTTGTAAGATGGTCATAAAAATGAAAAACTAAGTGGACATTAAAGATGTTATAGAAAATTTTAAAACAAAAAACATGTGGCTCAAGTAAGTTTTAAGTGAAAGTCGGGAAAAAAATTTAAAAAAAAAAATCAATTTCCCAATAGGTTTTAATGGCACAAAAAAAAGATAAAGAAAGTTATCGACATGTATATACTATGTATTTAGAAAAAGTATAGAGCCAAAAAAAGGATTTCCGGTAGTTGCCTGATCAGGAGGTGAGTAGCCATCGTGTATTATGAGTTGTTTTGATCTTACCCTTCTTACCAGATCTGTTTTCGTAATAGTACTGGTCATTTCAAAAACTGAAAAAAAAGACACTTAAGATTGGAAAGATATCTTTGGGAGCGCAAGACAACAGGTATATGGGTGATTCTATTCGAACGGGTCAAATTCAGATTTTGAAATAATAGAAAATAAAGGTGTTCATTTTAAAAATTTTACTCAGGTTTTTTTATGGTTATATCTAATAGAACAATATCCCAAAGTAGCCAAGCTGTCCATAGGTTATTCCCAGAAAAACTGATAGATAAAAAATATACTGATACAGAGAAATTACTTTTATTCCAGGGGAATTACTTTTTTTATTACCATCACTTGATATACTATTTTCTAATAATATTTATGTCGAACAAAGATTCTAAACTATCTGAAATACTTAAGAATTGGCTATTACCATATATGGATGAATTTTTAAAAATAAAAAACGACGCACGGAGAAAAATATATTGCATTAGTCAACAAAAAGATAGTTCCATTAGCGAAAATTTTTGCTAGTTTGAGACAGCGAAAATTTGAATTCGAAAATAGACTATCATTATTTGCTGCCATCGATGTGAATATTAGCTATTGTTTTGCGCTGACATCTTCAATGACATTTTTTATGGTTATTAAATAAATGCATATTTGAAAGTGAATGAAATTTTTTTGTATGGTTTGAATTCTCAAAAGTTTTAATATCATCTTTAAAAAAAATAAAGGTTATGACTGATCGTTTAGCTGTCAAATGGTTTACAAAGTTTTATGCTAATGTAGCGCTTACGTATAGTTGAAATGACGACAAACCATGCTGTTTCATTCAAGATTATGACAATAGTTGTAATATTAATCGCTGCAGAACACAAAATTATAGAAGAAAAAAGAATGCCTTTTTTAGCTAATGATTGTTGCTATGATTACAATTTTTTTGGCTACGGAAATCATTATCTCGCGCTAAAATGTTAGCTTTTTCTTTTGTCTTTTTTAGCAAATGGCATTTAGTTGCATTAACTATGAAAATAACTAAAAAGTTAATGTTTGAAGTTCACAATATTTAGTTTGTTTTAGCCCAAACTATCGCTGCATGTGTTTAGCGATATCCTTATTGCTGTCGTTACCATACAATTTTTCTCCGTGCGAGTTAGAGCAGAAATATGTATTTTTAAACATTATTAGAAGAAAGTTAAAGAACAAATATATCCATACTTGAGAAAGTTTGCTTTTTCAAAATATATAATAACATTATTTTTGTGTTTGGGAGTGGAGTTAAGTGTACTTGATGATAAAGGATTAGTAGGAAGTTCGCCACGTCCGCGAGTAGAAACCATTTTATTACCAATACAATCTGAAATAATATATTATCAATTTATAGATTTTTCAATTCAGATTTTTCAAAAACTTTCATTTAAATTGAAATAATTATATACTTACTTTGATATCAACGACAAACTCTTCATCAAGGCTAATGACAAACTGATATTTTTATTTTCTGAATACTACGATGTAACCTTTGATTTCGCTTTATTTATCTGTAGTATATACGTAGTATATAGTGCAGTATGTAAATATGACTACAGTGATTGTTTACAAAAAGATTTGAGAATGTGCTTACTCGGAGATTCTCCACAAATATATATATATATATTCAATTTTGAATATCTAAAAATTATAAGCAGTATAATATGTATTAAATTTCAAGTGTACAAATAATTTAACACTCCATGGTATGAAATTCATGAATAAAATTGTTGACTTTATTATTTAATTAGAATTTTGTGAGTGCATCTCAAAAAAGGCAGGGGAATTATATGCCAGGGGAGATTACCTGATAATTTGAATGAAATTTTTAACGAGTAAACAGTCTTCAACATTCACTGCTATACAAAGTTTTTTAGTTGTACATTACTACTTTCTTAAACGTCTATTACGTATTTGAATATGCGCTTATATCATCTGTGACAGTTAAATGTTTAGAGCCAGGGGAATTATCGTAGAAAAGGTAACTTAGCTTTCATAAGTGAAATGATGTTTACACGTAAACAAAAATGTATTTTATGATCAACAAAGCAATTTTTTAGCGAAATAAACATATAATAACAATATTTCCATGTGATAGGAATAGCTTATATTTTCATAAGATTCAAATATAACATTTTTTATTATTATTGCTTTTTATCTATGAAAAAAAAATACATTTTTTTTATAATAAAAAAGGGTCAAAGAAAATATTTTTTTTTCAACCATTCTGCTAAAATGTATGTACGGATGGAAAAAAATATTTTTTGATCTTTCCGAAGTATTAATTCATCTATCCTGTATCTCTACAACTTTTAAAAAAAATTTTATATATGATTACAGACAGATACATTGAAATTAGCGATTAAAAAGTCAACGGATCATAAAGTTACAAGCTGAAAGTATATGAAAAATTTGTGGTTAATAATATTTGAACCTTGTATTGATAGTTTATTAAACGATTACATGTGATTACCCGTTAGAATAGAATCACCCATATAAGTATTTTCGTTAAATCGATTTTCATTAAAACTTTTCTTGCAGCTTGTACGTGGAGCATCTTTACACATATATTATTGTTTTCCTCCATTAGTTCATGATTCATTTTCATTAAAATTTTTCTTGCAGCTTGCACGTAGTCTGACTTTATAGATATAATAGTATTGTTTCTCTCTTTTTCCGTCAATCGATTTTCACTGAAATTTTTTTTTCTCTGTGATGAAAAAAGGATATATGAAGAAATGGGTAAAATTATTTTTTCTTATATAGTTCTTTGCAACAATAGCAAATAGAAGCTGAAATTTTGAGTGCTGAAGTGTCTTTTATTGAGAGAGAGAAACCATGAGAAATATTGTGGAAGAAAATTTCCATGTGATTATTTTGTGAATTGGTAAATATTTAAGTTATGTGGAATCGTGTTACGCTGTACGACAAGCGTGTAATTTAACATGGCGTAGAAAAGTTCGTCGTATGTCATATTTCCATCTAAAACAGTAATTAAATTTTTTTTATTATGCGTGACGTTACGTTTGATTGCGCGATTGTACAATAGATTTTTAAAAGAAAACGAGCTTGCTGTATTAACAGCAGCCGAATTTGTGAAATCAAGATATCTAAAAGATGCCTATGTACTGCAGGACCTAATGAATGAATACAACGAGTATCGTTGTAAGTATAAATGAGTTTTCATAATAGTATATTACGATACGGGCGACTTAAATCACCTATTATTACACGGCGAAGTTAGGGCCCGAGCGTCAGCGAGGGTCCTAACGCCGTGTAATAATAGGTGAATTTAAGTCGCGAGTATCGTATACTATTTTATAGCTCGAGTGATTTAAATCCGCCGCACTGCATCTATACTCTCAAAATTCAATAATAAACAAAGGCTATGCACTCCACGAATGATAATTCATTAAAAAAACAAATTCCATATACCAGCAAAATTAGGCATTCAACGAATGATAAATCGTAAAAGAAAAGCAAAAACTGCAAAAAAGCAAAATTTAAGCACTTCGCGAATAATAAATAATTTCATGTTTTATATATAAAAAAATATATAAAACATGAAATAACATTATGTCAAACTGTTGAAATTAATTCTGTAATAATAAAAATCTAAATTTCCTTTCATATATGTATTAGGGCCGTAGGAGCGACTATTGGTAACTTATGTATTGTATTAGCAGTTGCATTTAGGGGAATCACAGACGCGACGGAGTCTTAGAGCATCGAAATGACTACCTCTTCGTTTCACATGTTACACTGATATTAACTTTCGTTTTACACGTATTTTACACACTTATAATTGTTATTTATTTGGAAAAATATTTGCAATAATCTACACCTTATTATTATCGATGAATAAACTCTTAAAAATAATCCAGATATCAAAATATCGCTTATTATGAGTGCGTGATTTAAGTAAATTCAGCATCATATTCATTATTGAACAGCGTAAAAATTTATCGTTTAACTCTTGGCTCGGCGGGATTTAAGCGCGGATTTAAATCACGCAGTGCTATAAAATACTTTTCAAATTGATTTTTATAGTAAATATTATTTTTCAAGTAGAAATTTTTAAAAATAAAACCCGTTTTTTAAAAATAAGTTTGAATGTTATTTAATACAAAAAAATAAAGATATAAATATGAAAATTATTATTATTTTTATTGTATATAATAATTATAATAATAACAATAATAATAAAACAATAATGCTTATAAATTAGAATTAAAATTTATTTGATATACATAATAAATATGAGGATTATTTTTACAGTTCGCGAAATATTACTAAGAAGTTGGGAGACGGACAGCAATGACAGCGATGAGATAACTTTTTTCGAACAATCGATTAACAATAGTGATTCGCCAAGTACATCAACAAATATTGCTCGGTGTCGTTTATTTGATGATGATGAAGTTGCCCGTAACGAGGAAGAAGAAGAAGAAGAAGAAGAAGAAAGTGTTCAAATAGTACAAGAACATCAACACGATGAAGTAATTGTAGACAGTGATGCTGATACAGTCATTAATGACTCTGTTCAAATTGAGCAGCAGCAGCAGATGCAACAAGACTTCAGAGCAAATTTTGAATCAGAGTTCGAAGAGTACGAGTTTGAAGATGAGGAGCCAAACGAGGAAATAATACGACCAACAGGTCGATTGGCACGTACGATGATTGTAGATTATCCGGAACCATTCAATGCTGTCTTAAGAGGATGAAACCATAAAAGCCCTGAAAATGCATTACCTAATGACATTGAAACTGAGTCAGCAAACACAACAGACCCTTCACAAAACACGCAAGAACGGGCTGTTCTTTTACATAGTTTTTATACTCAAAGAGCATTGCAAAGGGAGAGGGAATTTCACATAGTAAATCGCACGCGCATGACCTATCACTCTTTTGACGGAAGCATACTAGATCGTCGTATTAATGAATGTTAGTTTTCTTTATTATTATTATTATTATTATTATTATTATTATTATTATTATTATCGTAATCATTATTGCTATTATTCTATTGTTATCATATTCATTATTGCTATTATTCTATTGTTATCATACTCATTGTATTATTATTTTATTAATTTTTATTAACATTATAATGATCATCATTTAAAAAAAATAGTTTCATCTAAAGTGATCCGAAGGGAACAAAACGGATACGATAGCGCCTCAGATTTGAATTCAACATCTCTGGAAATATATGCCTAGAGAATTAGGCCCGTTCGACGGGCCCAAGAATTAAGATGGTTTCATACAATGGCTGAGGATACTGAATCATCCTTGTATACAGATTCTACCACTAATTTGGCCGATCTACTAGACCGCGTATATGATAGCTTTAATGGACCTTCAGAGGATTTAATTTTTAGAAAATTATATTATGGAATGTCACTTAGACCAATTGTTAATTTTAATTACGATTTTTTATGGGAGCTTATAAGCAATTTAACTCAAAGCAATGAAAATTTTGAAATTGACGATAGTTTCATTGTAGAGGCAACTTACGTTAATTTACCATGTGGTACCGGTCGTAAAAATAAATTGGATATAAACGTATTATATAAAAAATCAATAGTTTGCATACAAAATATAGATAATTTATGCTTGCCAGGGGCTTTAGTTGTTGGAAAGATGTACATAAACTATAAAAACATGATTCTATCGATGTAAAAGTGGGTGGTCATTAGAGATGGACGTAGATCTTTGCAAAAAGAGTACGCTCTGCAGTTAATAAAAAATGCCCGATTAAATGTTCTGATAAATGGGTGGGCATTCCGAGAAATAGATAAATTTCAACAGTACTATACTAGACTCGGTATTACAATTCAAGTGTATGATAAAAGGAATTTTGGAAGCAGGGAACCACCATTTTTTAATGGCCATGTGTCAATCGAACAATCGCAAAACAATGTGGATTTTCAAGGTGTTATTGATTTATATTATGATTCCGATGAGCACCGCTATCACACTATTTAAAATATAACCGGAGCAGCGAGTAATAAATTTTTTCTGTGAATACTGCAATAAATGTTACAGACATGCCGACCAACACCATTGTTCCAACATATGTCCAAATTAGTTTGTATCACCATCATGTGGAAAAGAGGACGGTATAATCTTGAAATGTAATAAATGCGGTAGAACTTTTTTCAATAATGCTTGCTACAAAAATCACCAAACGAACGGAACGTATAAGGTAAATAATAAAAAAATTTGCGAACTTTTAAAAATTTCTCAAATTTGTAATAAAGTTATTCATGCATATAGAAGCAGGCATGAATGCGGAGTTAATTAGTGTAAGCTTTGTCGAGAAAAATATTCTATTAACGAGTTATGTTACATGCGCCCACTACCGAACAATGACGAAAACAATGAAAACAAAGTTGAAAAAAAAAGAGAGAAAACTCTGTTTATGTTTTATGATTTTGAAACACAAAAAGATACAGCGTATAAAAACCACGCCACCACACGATTACACGTTCCTAATCTCTGTGTGGTACAAGCGTGTGAAGATTGTTTAGAGAATGATGATTTATCTCAGAGATGCGATACTTGTGGTATTCGAGAGTATATTTTTAAAGAAAAACCAATTAACAAGTTCTTAGATTTGTATATTCGTGAGAAATCAGTTTTCAAGCAGATTATATGTATTGCGCACAATGCTGGTGGTTTTGACGGACAGTTTATACTAAAAGAATTAGTGGAAAAATATAATCAAACATCGCCCCAGGTGATTCTTAACGGGAAAAATATCATTTTGTTACAATGCGGTCGAACAAAATTCATCGACAGTTTAAATTATTTCCACATGAAACTAAGCGCATTAACAGAAACATTTGGCTTTCCACCCATCGTGAAAAAGGGTCACTTTCCTCACCTGTTTAATACGGTTGGGAATGAATATTACGTAGGTCCGATGCCGATGCACATTTTTATGCGCCTGATTCCATGTTATATGAGGAGAGAGAGAGAAAACTTTTTTAAATGGTATAATTTTGAAATTTTGCGCGGGCATATATTTAATTTTAAAAACGAAATCGTAGAATATTGTCATATGGACGTTGGAATTTTAAGACGAGCGGGTTTGGCCTTTAGAAAAATTTTCTTAGACGTAGGATGGATCTGTCCATTTACACGTGCAACTACGATCGCAAGCGCATATTCTCTCGTTTATAGAAAGAATTTCTTATTACCTAAAACTATTGGGATTATACCTCCTGCAGGTTATCGTCGTGCTGATAAACATTCTCAGAAATCAATAGAATGGTTATTAGCCTGCGAACGAGAAATTGGCTGTGAAATTATTCATGCTGGTAGGGCAAGAGAATTTATGTTGCCTGAAGGTTTTCTCGTAGACGGATTCTTGCCTCCTCCTCCTTTATCAGAAAATCAGAATGAAAAGGGCATAGTTTTTGAATAAGAAGGTTGTTACACACACGGTTGTCCGAAATGTTTTAATAAAAATCGTGATACACGCTACGCCTTTGGACGTACGTTTAACGAAGTTTATGAAAATACATTCGTAAAAATAAATAAAATGCGGCAACGTGGATATGAAATTCGCTACATATGGGAATGCAAATTCGATAAAATTTAACTTGAAAATCCTGAAATAGCGGAATACGTACGTAATCACCCTTTAATAAGTAGAATTACGTTAAACCCACGAGTAGCATTTTTTGGCGGAAGAACTGAAAATATTATTCCGCATTATAAAATTAAAGAAGGAGAAAAAATCGAATACATCGATATATGCTCATTGTATCCTTACGTATGCAAACGTGGACAATTTCCCGCTGGACATTCAAAAATTTTCATTAGAGATGTGTGTCGTAAACTAACCGGAGAAAATAATAATAATTTGCAAAGTGTCGAGGGTCTGGTTAAGTGTAGAGTTTTACCACCACGAAACTTCTACTTACCTTTGTTACCTGTCAAAATGAATGGTCGCTTGTTATTTTCTCTTTGTCGTTCTTGTTGCGAGGAGATGCGAGAAGGCTTCTGTAATCACGAAAACATTTGCGAGCAAGAATTTGCGGGTACTTGAGTGGCCGACGAATTACGTAAATCTGTTGAACTCGGCTACCGTATAACGGAAATATATATAATATGGCAATACGAAATGACACGCTTCGATGGTATTAACGGGGGTCTCTTTGCAGGATACGTAAATACGTTTTTAAAAATAAAACAAGAAGCAAGCGGATGGCCCGCTTGGTGTGTGAATGACGACGAAGCGAAATTACGGTACTTGGACGAGTATGAGAAAAATGAAGGTATTTGATTGGATCATGAAAAAATTGAAAAAAATGCTGGTTTGAGAGCTGTAGCAAAACTTTGTTTAAATTCTTTTCGGGGAAAGTTTGGACAAAATAGTAATTTAAAGCGAACGGAAATCGTGAGATCGCGTGAAATTCTATTAAAACTGTTAACCTGTCCTGACAAAGAAGTTCTCAGTGTTTTACCTGTAAACAATGATATTTTATACGTTAGCTGGCAATTTAGAGAAGAAGCCGTGGAAGCATCAGCTAATACGAACATGGTCATAGCAGCATTTACAACTGCACAGGCCAGACTGGAATTGTACAAACATATGGAAAAGCTTGATAAGCGTACTTAGTACTGTGATACCAATTCGTGTATTTTTGTAAGAAAGGACGGCTCAGACGAATACGAACCAGCCTTGGGTAATTTATTGGGTAATATGACGGATGAATTAAGATCTTACGGTCCTGGTGCTTACATAGATACCATGATGTCTGCGGCGCCAAATTTTTACGCTTACCGTGCTGTGACACCTACAGGAAATAATTATGAATGTTGCAAAATTAGGGGGATAACTTTAAATTTTAAAAATTCGTTAAAAATGAATTTTGATAGTATTAAATTGCTCATAGACGAAGTATTTGCGAGAAAGCATAGAGAAAGGAACGAGAAAGAGATGAATAAAAGTGAGATACGATTGAATTTTAAATCTATACGACGCACACCTTACCACGAAGTCATAACAAGAGAAGAATTCAAAGCTTGTAGCGTTGTCTTGAAAAAAAGATGATATGTTTACCTATCGCTTCCTCTTCCTTTTGGTGATTAGAGCGAAACAATGTAAATTATAAAAATATTAAATAAAAAAAATATATATATGTGTATATATATATATATATATATATATATATATATATATATATATATATATTAATTTTTATTTAAAAAAAAAAAATCATCAATAGGTCTTAACAATACGTTAATACCCCCGCGGTGATAAGCTTATACCTTCTTATTTAGCTAATTGACGCAGAAAATAAGCTTATTCCCGCACACGTGTAGAATAAGCTAATAAACGCACGTGTGCTTACGCTGCCGCCGCCACCGCCCGTTTGACACCACCACCACCACCCAATTAAAAAAAAAATAAAGCGGGCTTTTAACATAAAAAGTATAATACTTGTGGCTTCTTCATTCAATATTCAAAATAGATACACGATGGAAACATCCTTTTATGTGTATAATGTCCGGGCCCACTATGTGTAGAAAAACTGTCTTTGGAAAGCGATTTCTCTCCAGTTTGTCACAAATGTGCGATGTCAATTTCGATCGTATTCTTTTTTATTACGCCGAGTGGCAAGAAGCGTACCGTAACGAATTTAAAGTAGGTGGGAACCAACGCATCGAATTCCGGGAAGGTTCACCGCAAGCTAGTGACTATTCCAATGTCAATAAAAGAGAAAATTACTCATACTCGACGATCTGATGCGCGAATCATCGAATAATACAGTACTTGATTTATTCACAAAAGGTTGTCACCGTAAAAATATCAGTGTTATTTTTATTACGCAAAATATTTTTCATAGAGAACCAAATCAACATGATCTATCGTTGAATTTAAATTATTGTCAAGTTGCACTACGCTTACGTGCCTAAATTTTCATCGAGATTTAGGTAAACATGAATAAATAAAAAGAAACAAGCATCTGTAGTCAAGAAGCAGTCTTCAAATAGCGATGACTGTGACAACAACGATGGCCCCATTAGTAACAAAAAAAGAAAAACAAGGAGGAGGAGGAAAGAAAAAAAAAATCCATCAAGTCTAACGCTTGCTGTACGCCTTGGAAATTATATTCAGAAAAACACTTTGCACTTTTAAATGCTCTGAGTCACGCAAACAGTCAACAACGCTCAGCTCTGATTCGTACAGCCGATAAAAATCTCATGAAGCGCATTTTCGAGTGTGCTCTGAACGTATTGCAAGGTGTTGTAAAATTGAAAACTCCTGAACAACACCGCTTAAGAAAACACATAACTATTTTTAAAAAAATTAGTAAGGAGTGGAAGAAGCAGTGGTGCTAGTGGCAATGCATGGAAAGCTAAAAAACGTACTATAATAAAGTGGTGGTTCTTTTTTACCACTTCTATTGGGCCCAATATTGAGACCAATAAGTAAAATATTCTCAAAAATTTTAGGAAGCAAAAATTAATTTTCTTTTAAGACAAAAAAAAGCCATGGAACGCGCTCGAAAAATGGTCATCGTCCCCGAAAAAACTCTTGAACAAATACAAGGTTTTTCACAGCAGCAGGGAGGAGCTGTACCTGCAACTATTTCTACGACAGATAGCACAACTGAAAATACTGGAAAAACCCTGCAGACACCTGGTGATAATTTAACACGGCTTGATTCGGAGATGTACAAAATTCTTTATTCTAAAAATTTTAACAGCGAGCGAGAAAGGTGTAAAAATTATTTGTAAGTTTTGAGGCGCTATTTATTTTTTAAAGATAATGAACGTAAGGATGATGGTGAAATTGGTCGAGATATTGACGAAATCGAAGCACCTTTAACAGAAGAAAAAATACTTGATAACGTGCCTAAAATTTATGCTAGTAAAGCACGACTTTCACTAAAACATTAGCGCACTTTTGAGCCAGATCGATTAAAATGGGATAGTACTAGAAGCGTTATCGTAGATGGCAAACTTATACCACGATCCAATATAATACAATTACTCAACGATGTTTTGCAAAAGAAAAAAACAACAGTGCCGTCTAGCGACGCCCAAAAGAAGCGAAGCTTTGTATAAAGCGTAGAAACCAAGCGTTAAAAAAAATAATGAAAAAAATACGTGAGGAAAAAAAATTAAGACTTGAGAAAAAATAAAAAAAAATAAATATTTTGGGAAATAAAAGAAATACATTTAAAATAGTATACACGCCCAAAAATGCAAGGCTACAGCGGAGCTCTCTTCACGATTAGAAGAAGAAAAAAAAGGTCTTTAGAAAATCAGTATTACGACTCTTCGCACGAAGCAGGTTATGCAGGAGCACGAAATTTGAAACGCGCAAATATAAAGGGTAAATCATTGAAAAACAGAGTGTTGCGTTGTGGGTTTGTAAATAAGCTTTCACTAAGGATGTGCAATAAAATATTAGATTTATTTATAATATCACCGGATATGCGTTGTCCATGTTGAACCTCTTGAATATTTTGTTTATGTAATTTTTTTGATGTAGAAAAATGGAATCGTCTTGTTCGCGCTCCATTTGTAAACCCAAGAACGATTCTGCGTTGTCGCTGGTTATGTCTAACTCTTTGCTTAGATCTTGGATGACTTGGTCTATCAATTCTTTATTCTTGCATACTAACAGACCGTCGTCTACGTATATGTCTAGCATGATGGGTTGCTGTTTGTCTTCGCTCATAAAAACGTAGGGGTCAGCTCTTGTTGCTTTAAATTTGAATTTGCCTAATATCTCGGTGAATCGTTTATTCCAGCAACGAGATGACTGTTTCAACCCGTAGATACTGCATTTTAACTTACATACTTTCCTGCTTCCGTCGTTGAATCCTGGAGGTTGATTCATGTAGATGCTTTCGGCAATGTCTCCGTATAAAAAGGCCGTTTTGACATCAAACTGGTGAATTTGCATGTTTTCTTGGGCAGCTATTGTTAATATGCTTCTTATAAAGTTAAGCCTTGCTACTGGGCTAAAAGTCTCGTTGTATGCCTTTGACTTGACTGAATCCGCGTGCTACAAGTCTAGCTTTGTATCGCTGTTTCCTTCTTTGAACATCTCTCTTTATTTTGTAGGTCCATTTACAGTCGATTATTGGTTGTTGCGTAGGAGGATCAGCTAGTTCCCATACGTCGTTCTTTTTGAAAGCTTGTAGCACGTCTTCCATAGCTTGGAGCCATTTCTTTGAATCTTCTTTCTGCATAGCGTCTTCGTAAGAGAGAGGTTCTTGATATTCGTCTGCTATTAGGCCTTCAATGCCAGCGTGATCGTAGCGAGTCGGACGTTTTAAATTAGATTTGTCTCTTATCTGTCTCGGCTCTTCAATAGGTCCAGGTAAGCGTATTTGTTCATTTGCGCCCTGCTCGACGACGTCTTAATGTTCTTGGTTATCTAAATTTTCTTCTGCTTGTGGATAATTTTGACGTATGTGTGCTTCGCGTCAGTTTCTGATTTTTGGTCAGTATGTTTTTCCACCGCGATCCATGTATCTGTATCCGATAACAAATAGTTTTTGGTTTTTCCTTTAAATATATGGCCTGTGAATTTTATATCCCTAGAAGTTTTTATTGTATCCTCATCAGGGTACCATACTTGATAACCTTTTGAAGTCCATTCATAACCTATTAATACGCCTCGCTTGGCCTTTGGATCTAATTTTCTACGTTTTTCTTTGGGTATTTGTGTAAATACCTCTTCGCCGAATACCTTTAGTGCTTCTATGTTGGGTTTGCGTCCTAGCCAGGATTTGTATGGAGATTTTCCATCTTTGCTGTTCGCACCTGTTACATTGAGGACATAAGCTGCTGTGTATATTGCTTCTGCCCAGAATCTTAGATTTCGTCCGCGAGCGTTCAGCATCGTGCGTGCTGTTTCCATCAGTGTGCAATTCTCCCACTCAGCTGCCCCGTTTTGTTCTGGGGAGTAAGCTATGGTGCGTTGATGCGTAAACCTGAAGTTGTAGGCAATCTTTTCAACGTTCGAGTTAATGAACTCTAAACCGTTGTCGGTCCTTAATGTGCGAATACCTTCTTCACATATTTTGTTCGCCTTTCTTACAAACTCCTCTAGATAGTGTGCGACCTCTGATTTTGTCTTAAGAAAATATACTGTAATGCGGGTAGTCGTCTTTCAGCAATAAAAAGTACTTTGATCCACCTATAGAGTCAACTTGCATTGGCCCACAGAGATCTGCGTGGATTATTTCTCCTTCATTATTGGTCGTGTTACCGCTGCTTTCAAATGGTAGGCGGTGCATTTTGTCTAGTGCACAGGCGTCGCAAAAGGGTTCGTTTCTGTCATTTGGTTTTATGTCGTTTTCTTTTAATACTTTTCTTATGTGCTTATAGTTTTGGTGAGCCATATTTTCGTGCCATTCTTTCATGCTGTAACTTAAATTTACATGGACTTCTTCATTGTTCGCTAGTGATGCTTTATTGAATTCTTCAACTTTTATAACCTGAAATTTCATCTCGTAAAGTCTGTTGTTTCTATCTCCCACTGCGACTGTGCTCCCATCTTTGGTAAACTTACATATCGAGCTTGTGGATTCCATTTTTCGTCCTTTGTCTAGTGCAGTGCCTTGCGAGAAGAGGTTATATTGAAGTTGGGGAACATACGTTACTTTTGCCAGATGATTTTCAATCCAGTTTGTTCTGTTGAACATTTTTACGTTTATGCTGCCTTCTCCATGCACGTATTGAATGTGTCCATCTCCCATTTTTATAGGTTTCAATTGTTTGAACGAAGTATATTCTACAAACCATTCTTTATGTCGCGTCATGTGTTCACTCGCGCCCGATCCAAGGAGCCAGGTGTTCATGTAGCTGCCTGATGTTTGCGCATTCGTTAGAGCTTCGCTCATGTATCCTTCTCCTTTTACGTTGGATTTGTGTCCTGTGGCGCCCTCTTTAGTTTTTCGTTTTGGGCATTCTCGCGCCCAGTGACAATATTGTTTGCACTCGTAACACTCACCACGTTTTTGTTGATTTTTATTTAACTTGTTTCCTCTCGGTTTCCAATGCGATTTTGATGCCAGGGCCTTAGCTTCTAACGATTCGCTTTGTTCCATTCTAGTTTCTTCTACTATGAGTCTAAATGTTAAATTTGCGAGCGTTTTGTCGGCTCCTGCGCACGACTCCCAAGCACTTCTGAAGTGATTACAGTTTTCAGGCAACGTCAGGATTTTGGGATGATCATGGATTCTGATATTTGGTCGCCTAACAGGCTTAATCGATGCGCCATACCTTCAATTTTAGATATGTGTGTTGCTATGCTGTCACTTTTCTCTTTTGTGCTCGTGTACCATTTATGCTGCAAAAGATGTATGGCAGCATCTGTCTTTTGCTTGTAAATGCCGGAGAGCTTATCCCACATATCTTTTGAGGTTAAACAATTTATAATATGCAAAGTCGGTTGCTTTGCGATTGTTGTAGCAATAACTTTTTGTGTTATTGCATCTGCCTTTAGCCATTCCTTAAGCGCCTTTTCATATGTGGTACGCACGGCATTAACAGCGCCCACGTCTAGCTCTGCCGGTCTTTGTGTTTCACCGTTCACTACATTCCAAGCTCCATGAGCATTAAGAATGATTCTTATTTGAAACTTCCATGAGGGCCAGTTGTCAATGTTTTTAAGTTCATTAATCCTTAAAAGTTCAGCGTTCATTTTTGTATCTTGGTTAAAACTTTTCTCACTTTTGCACGTGGCAGGACTTAACCTCAACAGTTTTTAGATTGAATCTGCTAATATGCTTGTATGTTTCAATGCTTAATTATTGCAAATTATACCTGGGCCAATAACCTGTTGCGTCGTGGGTTTGTAAATAAGCTTTCACTAAGAATGTGCAATAAAATATTAGATTTATTTGAAGTATAAAATATACAAAGTAAAAGCGTCGTTAGAGACACGTGAACGGTTGACTATACAAAGGCACAGAGTGATCTGAGAAACGCGTCAAAATGCGAGCGTATAAATACAGGAACGCATATACATAAATCTGACGATAGATGTCAGCGCGGACTGCAATTCAAGTTAAAGACAATCATATGTACGTGTATCTTAACACAGAAAAAAAGAGCAAAAACGGATACACGAGTGGTTAAATAATCAAGATGCTTACACTCTTCACCGTCCTACACGGAGAGACTTTTTGGGGCGATAGACCTTGGTAAATCTTGAGGTGTAAGACCCTTATTAATAGAGCGATTCGATGAGGTATCATGCCTTGAGTATAAAGGCCTGAGACCTTTATCTTGAAGATTGAAGGCATAAAGCCGGACAAAACTAAGTCTGTGTATACATCACCCGAACGTAATAGACACACGGCCTCGGTAACAAAGGTCTCAGACCTTTATGTTCAAGACGAGACGACTTACTTACTTTATCGAGGCGCCCGGCCCTACACTACAGAGGCCTCTCGCCCCAAAAAGTTTCTCGGTGTATAAGAAAAAAATTTTCTAGATTACACTATAACGTAACTAACGTGGATGATATTTGGGAGGCAGATTTGTGTCAGCTAACAAGTCTAAAAAAGAAAATAACGGTTATTTGTATTTACTAGTAGTCATTGACGTGCTCAGTAAGTATGCATGGGTAGAACCACTGCGGGATAAAACAGCGCATACTGTATCAGCTGCATTCGAAAAGATTCTTAAGCGAGCCAATGGCCGTACACTTGTTTACTTACAAACTGACAAAGGTAAAGAGTTTGTTGGTGCAGGTTTGCAAAATACTCTTAAAAAATATGACATACAGTTTAGAGCGGCAAGAAATCCGGACATTAAGGCGGCAGTGGTAGAACGTCTTAACGGTAGGCCGGAGTAGAACCTGATACCGACCGAGTAACAATTGAGTTGTTTGTTATTTACTCAAGTTTTAATCGGTGTATCTTCAAATTAAAGGTCGAGCGCAATAGATATTATTATTATGAACATCTATGCACAAGAAAAAAAATATCTACCGGTTTGTTTTTGAGAAAAGTAAGGAACGCCGAAGTAAAAGTTTATGTTATTAATATTTTCGCGTTCCTTACTTTCTTCAAAAACAAAGCGGTAGAATTTTTTTTTCTTGTGCATAGATGTTCATAATAATAATATCTATTGCGCTCGACCTTTAATTTGAAGATACACCGATTAAAACTTGAGTAAATAACAAAAATGCCAATTAGACAAGGACAGCGAATCCGGCCTGCTCTTAATCGAACTCTCAAAGAACGTGTTTGGAGATATTTCACACATCGCAATACACATAGGTACATCGATGTAATATAAAAGATAGTTTATGCATACAACAATACAGTACATTCAAGTATAAAGATGAAACCTTCAGAGATTAATTTATATAACGCAGCTGCCGCACGAGCGAATTTACAGAGGAGCGCTTTTCAGTAAAGAAAAACTCAAAGGCAAATAAAAGACCGTAAATACGAGGTTGGTGACTACGTGAGGATAAGTTGCTCTAAGGGAAGCTTTGCGAAAGGATTCGAGAAGAATTATAGCAAGGAAGTATTCAAAGTTAAACGCTTCTCTATCAGGCAAAATCTTTATACCTAAGAGTTACAAAATTTACAAGGAGAGGACATTGACGTTTTTTTTCATACAGAAGAATTGGCTCCTGTAGGATCACAACGACTATTGGAAGATCAAAATTTTAAGATTGAACGCGTTCTTCGGACCAAAGGAAGCGGAAATGAAAAACAGCTATTTGTAAAGTGGAAAGGATATCCAGATAAATTTAATTCTTGGATAAAAGCATCAGACGTTAAATTAATTTGAAAATAATGGATAATCTAGAAAAATTTTATTTAGTATTACCGAGTAACTGTAGTATGCGCTATTTTCCCGACAATACGACTACTTGTTTTACCACTTATTTATGTCGTGAAATTAGATTAATCAGTAACTGGCAGGTCGGTCCAGCTGAAATACACGTACCCTGTACTATTATGCATATTCAAGAACCTGAAGCTTATTATACTTTCAAATTAGGAAGCACTAAGCCCAAAGTTTCGAAAAATAGCGGATTTTGTAACTTTCCTCACGGTGTGTATAGTAGCATCGAACAGCTTGCTGAAGAAATAAATAAAGTACACGAGGCGCATGAACATTAGAAGCTTGAACCGACTGAGTTTCAGAAAGGTTATTACACCTTAAAAAAGATTTGCAATTGCGAAGAACCGCATTACACGTCATTCAACGAAAAAATTCGTCGAATTTTTGGATTTGAAGATATTGTCCACAGAGAAACAGCAACTTTTGTCACTTTTAACTCAGGAACAAGTATAAAGAGTATAGCTGGATAAGTACGTTAAAATGGCCTGTCCTTCGATTTTTTTAGAATTTGGCCTATTTATTTATCATGTCAAAAAACTCTGATCCTGAAAGTTACAGCTCGCTAGACTCAAAATTGGCTTCCTAACCTCAAAAAATGTGATTTTCAGTTTTTTAAGCATATCTTTGCGAATTTTTAACCGATTTGGGTAATTCGAAATCGAGATTAAAGGAAATCATAATGCGCACATAAGCTTATTATTTTTAGAGGTTTTTGAAACCAAAACATAACCTAAAAATGGGTTTGAAAATTTTTAAGTTGCGTAGAAAAAAAACTATTGTTTGGATTTTTTTTAGTTCACCTCAAAGTCTTCTTTTTATTTGAATTTAGTACCATAAATTTTTTCAGATTGTTTAAAAGGGTGGAAAGTAGTTAAAATGATGAAAAATTCAAATTTCCACTCATTTTTGGGATTTTTAGAGTATCTAAACAATTTCAAAGTACAATTTATGATGAAAAATGAGTTCAGCTACCCAAAATACCCTTTAATATGAGTTTTTGGTTATATTTTTCCACAATATATTGCTCAAATGTCGAAAACTAACCTCTAAAAACGCGTTTTGATATTGCATACGACGTAAAAACTCACGTTATCTCAGTAATGATCTAAGGTGTTGACTTAATGTTTATTAAAAACATCATTTTTTCTTCAAAAATGCTATATTATTAATGACATAAAAACTCACATTTTCCATATTTGACACAGTGCTTTTGATGTTAAGCTAAACACTAACCTTTAAAATAAGTTATCTACGAACAAATTCGTTTAGATATAAAGGTAAGTCACGTTTCTGTTGAATAAGTGAGAGTATATGCGCAAAAAAAATAAAATAAAAAACGCTGTCAACTGTCTTAGCGCAGTGCTTTAGAGTTCTTTAAGTTCGAGTAATTAGACTTTATTTTTTAAAATGTAATTCTAATATAAAAAATGATTTACCAGTAATATTTCCTAATATTTTTATAAAGCTCATCTTAATAAAATTTCATAATTAAATTTGGCATTAAAAAAAAATAATATAATGAAAAAAAAGCTTATTTGATAAATGAACAAGAAAATCAATAGATCGTGTAAATGTTGGAACATATCCATCGAGTACTTCACGCAAAATAAAATAAAAGGAAAAAAAATCAAAATTATTTTAATTCTTCACTTATAAAAATTATTTAATGACAATTAATTAGTTTATTATGAAATATAAAATCATTTAAAAATCTCAAAAACACTTATGTCGATATAGTTATTTTCTTGTTCTGAAAATAGAATAATGAGAATATTTAATTTTCAGTCATGTGCAGTAGGCTAGAACCACTAAACATATCGTCGGGTTGGCGGAAAAACATCATAACTCAGCCAAACTCTTAAAAACGTAACAACTTGGTTTTGTTCACGAAAAGGTTCTAATTCAACTTAGCGCTCAAAAAAGTAGTAATTATAAATAAACGTTATAACTTCTATGTTTGAGCATAAAAGTTATAACGTTTTTATGGCCAAACCCGAGTTACAATTTTTTCTTACGCTAAGTTGAATTACAACTTCTTAGTTGCCGAAGCCAAGTTGTTACGTTTTTGAGCTTGGCTGAATTACGATCTTTTTCCTCCCACCCGACGATATGCTCAACTACACCCAACGACAACAGCGCCCTTGTTCCTTCTTGTTCCTTATGGTTGTGGTTTATGCTTGTTTAGCTGTCATGACCTTTAACTGTTTTGATTGTGGTCAAAAAAATTTGTATTAATAGAACATACAACGATATTACAAATAATATTAAATATTATTTGTAATGTCGTTGTATGTATTAAATAATATTTAATATTATTTGTAATATCGTTATATGTTCTATTAATACAAATTTTTTTGAAACTTTTTAAAAAAATAAAGTTTAATTACTCGAACCTAAAGAACTCTAAAGCACTGCGCTAAGGTAGTTGACAGCGTTTTTTATTTTATTTTTTTCGCGCATATACTCTCACTTATTCAACAGAAACGTGACTTACCTTTATATCTAAACGAATTTGTTGGTAGATAACTTATTTTAAAGGTTAGTGTTTAGCTTAACATCAAAAGCACTTTGTCAAATATGGAAAATGTGAATTTATGTCATTAATAATATAGCATTTTTGAACGAAAAATGATGTTTTTAATAAATACTAAGTCAACACCTTGGATCATTACTGAGATAACGTGAGTTTTTACGTCGTATGCAATATCAAGACGCGTTTTTAGAGGTTAATTTTCAACATTTGGGTCGCTGAACTCATTTTTGATCATAAATTGTACTTTGAAATAGTTTAGATACTCTAAAAATCCCAAAAATGAGTGGAAATTTGAATTTTTCATCATTTTAACTACTTTCCACCCTTTCAACAATCTGAAAAAATTTATGGTACTAAATTCAAATAAAAAGAAGACTTTGAGGTGAACTAAAAAAAATCCAAACAATAGTTTTTTTTCTACGCAACTTAAAAATTTTCAAACCCATTTTTAGGTTATGTTTTGGTTTCAAAAACCTCTAAAAATAATAAGCTTATGTGCGCATCATGATTTCCTTTAATCTCGATTCCGAATTACATAAATCGGTTAAAAATTCGCAAAGATATGCTTAAAAAACTAAAAATCACATTTTTTGAGGTTAGGAAGCCAATTTTGAGTCTAGCGAGCTATAACTTTCAAAATCGGAGTTTGTTGACAAGATAAATAAATAGGCCAAATTCTAAAAAAATCGAAGGACAGGCCATTTTAACGTACTTATCCAGCTATACTCTTTGGGCAATAGACCAGCTAGTTGAGCACGGGCCATACCCGATAAGCTTTACGTTTACACAGACATATGCGAACCTTATGCAGTCGGTGATACGGAAACGGCACTTTTACGCATTGTAGCCCTGGAAAATTCAAAGTGCAAATTCGGATCAATCATTGTCAAACAGTTTGCACCGATTCAATACATACCTCTACTACATCATACCTTTCGAAATATTGTTATCCATATAAGAGATCAACATAGACGTAGAATACCATTTGAGTATGGAATGCTGACGGTTACGCTTCATTTCAAGCGTAGTCGTTAATTGCATAGCGATATGAGTTATTATATCCATTACTACGGTAATGGATATAAAGCTCTGACTGCTAAGCGCAAACGACAGTCAACGTGAGCTTTTGTTCCCGCATACAACGCATCGAGCAAGAAAAGAAAGACAAAGAGAAAAACAAATAAGCGTGGTATAGACAAGAAAAAGAAAACATTGAGGCGAAAGGAGAAAGTATTGAGAAGCGTATCCGACATTTTTGGACCTAAGTAGATCATTAAAAAAAGTCTCTCCGTGTACACGGTTTACAGTGGTTCGATGGTGATGTTATTCTACGTAATTTACGGTATCATTTTTACAACATAGCGAGAAATGCTGTAAGAATTTATGTCAGACGTGCTGAAAAGGCTAGATACATAGAATCTATTATGTCACGTAACGTTATAAATATAGAGGATTACACTACCACAGGCTTTACCGACTTACAAAAACAGTTTTCTTCCCAGAAAGTATGCTGTTCTCACGTTTGCCAAGAAAACCTCTATAAAAAGGAGTACTGTGCCCTGCAGGGATCACATCTGTTGAGACAGTGGCTTTATTCACTACTTCTTCAAGAATCTCAACAAAATCTGCCTAAAAGAAGTAGTGAACTATTTTATGACTCTCTTCAAAAACTTGCTTACAAGAAAATAGCATCGTAAGATTTGGATCGAGTGTGACTTTCACGGAAATCGACAAAGTAGACGATGACGACGACGATAAAACCATAGAATACGCGAATGATGATGATCAGAATTGTAGTTTAACACAGGGAAATAATACAAATGAATACCAGTCAGATAATGATAGCCCTGGAAGGGCTGAAAGCCAAAACAATTGGTGTATACGCAGCAGATCGAATTCCGGATGTAATGATGACACCAATCGCCATAGTGTGTAATACCGATGATCATAACAAACCTGGTACGCATTGGGCGGCCATGCATATCGATAAAAATTGATACGGAACGTATTTTGATACTTGAAAGACTCAGAAGAAACTGTAAAGTTTTTCGATGAAGCACCAAGAAACTGCAAAGCATCGATTCGAGGTGTTGCGGCCAGTATATTATTATATTTCTATATTATATGTGTAGCGGTGCTAGTTTACGCACGTTTTGTAACTTCTTTTCAAAAAACACGAAAAAAAAATGACAAAATAGCTGAAAATTTTTACAAGAGAATTTTAAATAAAATTAAACGCAAAAGATATAAGCGGGCGACCACATTCGCCAGAGAACGTTCTCGAGGTTCAGGTCTTTGTAATCAAACATGTACTTCTAGGTTAAGTTACTTATAATAATATTGTAATCAAATGTATGTTTTAGATTTAAGTATAATCAATGTCAAATATATATATATATATATATATATATATATATATTGCCCCTAAGTGCAGCTGGTACATAGGTATTATTTTATTATAAAAGTATTTACCCCCTCTACATTCTGATTTATTGCATGCGCGGTAGGGTGAAATGTTCTTTCCCGATTTTCAGTAAGAGTTTAGCTCGGACAGAGCAGCACGTAAAAATGGATCGTTGTGAATTAAGTGAGCCGGTAAAACCGGAGTGGCCGAACCTTTTATTATCTACCTACGCGTTCAATAAGTCTAACTCAAAGAGAATTTGTATTAGTCTTGAATATAGTAGTGGATATTATCACGAAGTTATCAAACTAGTTTCTTCAGGTGGCTCACACAAAAGTGTCTCTCTTGATCATCGTAGCTAAGATATTCTTAAAGATCAATTTGACGCCACAACAGCTTAGTTTCACAATTCTTATTCTTTTTATCAAGATTTCGGGAGATAAACTAAGTTGTTTCTAGCCAATCATGATTTAAATTTCACCACATCGTGCGGCACCAGATCTATCAGCATTGATGAAAGACCACAACCAAACGAGATTCACGACCCTGAAGAAGAAGAAGAAACACCTGGGCAATCACTTTGCAAAAAGAGAAAAACTTTTAATCATCCACCAGGTATAGTCATGCAACAGTCAACGTTTGAAGGTCTTCGTCAACAAAACGTCTTATTAGATCTTCTTCTCAACGATTTGAGCGAACGCGTCGGTAAGGTTAATCGTACTACTGATCACATAATGGACTTTTTTAAAAGTAAGCTTGGACAAGAAGGACTGGACAACGCAAAAGTAATTCTTAATGACTATAAATCATTTAAACAATATTATTCAATTCTCAATAAGGAATTACAAGATGATGTCATGGAGAAGTCAAATTTTAAATGAAGTTTTTTCTTAAAATATAATTTTTCATGGTGTAAAAATCTATTCTAAATTCATTTAAATTATTCCATTTTTAAATAATAAAATTTGAAAATTTTAATTTTAATATGTTATTTCTTTCTCACTTTTTAGTGGCCAAATACACTGTTCACCAATGATGAGCAAGGCACTGCAGCAAAATGTAATTAATCATGCTTGGCGCGTCAAATCCGTGCAAATAGCCAAGAGAGAACCATGCACTTCACAATAAAATGGAGACCTTTTCGCTTATCCATACGGTGAAGAAGCTTTCCTCAATATAATACCAAAAGAAGATTATACAAGTATAATCACCAAAGAGGGAGTGAAGCATGAGCTGCTGGATAGGAAAAAGCCGTATCCACCAACAGCAAATGTATGTTAAAAAATTATGTTAAATGTATGTTAAAAAAAGTATGTTAAAAATAGATAAATTACTTTAATGCTATGAATAACTTTATTTCTTATTATAAATATAACCACCCTTCCCAATCATCCTTCATTTATTTTATAAACATTGCTTGAAACAGACATTGGACAATGCGCAGGTAAGATCGCTTCATTACATTCCACAGACAGCGGAATAAAGAAAGAACGATACAAAGAGTATTATAAAAAAGAAACAGAAAAATTAGAACATTTTCAAAGGAATAATAAAAAAGATAACTCTGATGAAAACATCAATTTAAATAATAACTTTTTACAATAAATACTTTTCACGCATAGTCTCTTATCATATTTGTATAACACACACTCGACACTATGGGTCCAAACAGCTCCAGCACCGACAAAACACTTTTACTACAAGATGATCAAAAGAAAAAGAAGGAAAATCAACCATCATATACCTAGAAAAAATATTCAGAAAAAGTCTCAACCAATACCTTCTCTATCACCGAAAGAAAAGGATACAAAAAATTTTAATTTAAAAATTATTTATATTTGCATACGGTCCTTTTCAGGATCAACAAAAGTCTCACAAGTAGCAAATAACAATTGATAAATGAATCTCTGACACCAATATTTATTTTATTATTATTTAAAATTTTCTTTTCTTTAATATTAATACTTTTCATTAAAATTTTATACAACTTGTAAAATTAAATCATTTTTACCCTGTTGAAAATAAGTACGTACTTGAAGTACGTACTTTGAGTACGTACTTCAAGTATGTACTACAAGTATATACTTTACTTAAGTACGTACTATTTTGGAACATTTTAGTAGATACTTTTTTTGAAAAGTATATACTTTTATTGAAAGTATGTACTTTTTAAGTATATTTTGATAAATAATATTTTTTTAAATATGAACTTTATTAAACAATACCTACTATTTTGAAAGTATGTACTTTTTAAAAATATTTTTATGCGTACTTTTATTTTAAAAATGAGTACTTTCTTCAAAATTATGTACCCTATTTTAATAAAAGTACTTACTTATATAGAAGTATATACCTTTTAGAAAATTTTCATACATACTTTTTTATACGATGTATGTACCTTCATATAAAAGTATATACTGTAGCTACGTGACAAATTTTTTTTACTTTATTATGTACTTTTTGAAAAGTGCATACTTTTCTAAAAAGTACCTTCTAAAATGTTCCAAAAAAGTACGTACTTGATCTAAAGTGTATATACTTGAAGTACATACTCAAAGTATGTTATTAAAGTATGTACTGATTTTCAACTGTAAAAAAATACGGAATATTATAGCCTTATATACCTGCATCTCTGAAATTCGGATAAAGGATCGCAAAGTTAAGAAAAACGCCACCTAACAGCTAAAAACGTAAGTACTGAAAAAATTATTCGAATCGATTATTAATTCTGTCTTTGCTGTTAGGTGGCGTTTTTGTTAATTTTGCGATCCTCTACCTGAATTTCAGTGACGTGGGAATATAAAGTCATAACATTTCGAGTTTGTTCGCTCAAGCTTTTTGATCTGCGGAGAGTCGATGCTTACCTTATTTTTATATCTTCCTTTAGGAAGAAAACACTTACCAAGTTACTAACTTGAGGAATTATTAAAAATAAAAATAATCTCAAACTTTTACCGACTTTTTTGTAAAATTTGATTTGTTATCTTTAAAGGTATATACTCTATTTTAATAAAAGTACGTACTTGTATAGAAGTATATACTTTTTAGAACATTTTCATACATATTCTTTTATACGAAGTATGAACCTTCATACTCAAGTATCTACTGTAGCTAAAGTAATTTTTTTTTTGGTCATTTTAGTATGTACTTTTTTAAAAATATATACTTTTAAAAAAAGTACCTACCAAAATGTTTTTAATAAGTACATACTTTAAAAAAATACGTATTTTCTAATAAAGTACGTACTTTAAGAAATATTATTTATCAAAATATACTTTAAAAGTACATATTTTCAATAAAAGTATATACTTTTCAAAACAGTACCTACTAAAATGTTCCAAAATAGTACGTACTTAAGTAAAGTATATACTTGAAGTACATACTTGAAGTACATACTCAAAGTACATACTTGAAGTACGTACTTATTTTCAACAGGGTAGGCACGACCGCTATACGGAAGTGCCTTATATTTTCGACATCGCGAAAAATGTAACCCTTCAAAATATGTTATTTTATGATAAAAAACTTATTTTTATAGTAAAATAAGACTATTACGGGGATTCCTTAAAATGTATGTATGGATGTATGTGTGTGAGAAATCAAGTTTATGAATTTTCTCGACGAGTTTTTATCCGATCTGAATGATTCAAACGGGGAATCGTTTCAAATAATAATACAAGTAAACGTTTCTATTTTGAAAAAAATCGTTAAAAATGTTTTTAAATGGACGCCTTTTAAATGGTCAAAAAAATGGATTTTTGGTAATAACTTGAAAAATACGATTTTTTTTTAAAAGTATATAAAATAAAAGTTATAGAATATAAAAAGATACATTTTTTTATATCATACATTTTTCTCTAATGTTAATATTTTTCAAATTTTTATATAAATTCAAACCTCCTGTTTTAACAAGAGATTTGAATCTTTCAAGATGCGGTAAAAAATTAAATGAAAAAAAGAAATAAAATTAACTTTCAATGCTTTTGCGATGGTATTTGTTTGTGATTGTACTGTTTCGAAAACTGTGCTCAATTTTGATTTGTTCGGAAATAATCTGTTTATATAAATCTTATGCTCATCTTGTATATATATATATATATATATATATATATATATATATATATATATATATATATATATATATATATATAATAGAACATTAATATTATTATATTCCGTTATTTCTAATAATTGCATTATTCACAATTATTTATAGTGATTCATAGATATTTACAGTATTTACATTTAAAAACTGTTGAAGATATCAGGACTGAGTTTGAGCCTGAAAAAAAATTCAAATGTAGTCATAAATTTTTTTTTCTAATCATATTAATAAATAAAACTCCTTTTCACTTTAAATATATATTAACTATAAGATTTCCATCCATTAATAATTTTAAAAAACCTTATCCGATGTTTTAAATTCGTTTGAGTTGTCGATAACTTGATTTTTGAAAATTTTGATACTTTCTGTAGACTTTTCTAGCCAATTCTCAGCTAATTAACTTCAAAATTTCCAGAGATTTTCAGTATATATATATATATATATCTTCACAAAATAACGATTCTGGAATTTTTATAAGATAAATTAAAGTAAATGTTGAATTAAATTACTTATATAAAATTCACAAAAATATGTATTTTGATCAACTTTTTAAACTAAACTTTTAAATTTTTTTTATTTTTAAAAACTAAAACTGTGATTTTGTGAAGATATATAAACTGAAGATCTCTGGAAATTTTGAGGTCAATTGGTTGAAAATTGGCTGAGAAAGTTTGTGGCAAGTACCAAAATTTAGAAAATCAAGTTTTCGACTACTCAAAAGAATTTAAAATATCGGTTATGAATTTTAAAAATTATTCATGGATCAAAGTTTTATATTCAATATATATTTATGTTAATAATAATATATATATAATTAAATATATAAATAAAATATTAAATTATTTATATATTATATATGATATATTCAATATATATCAACTCGTGGAATTGAATACTAATAAAATTAAGTTTTAAGTGGTTTAAGTGGAATTGAATACTAATAAAATTAAGTTTTAACATAAAGCTAATTATTTAAGTTGAAATTGTATTTTATAAAATAATACAATAATTTATAAGTTATTAATTATAATAATTATGTAAACTTTTTAATTATAGGATAAAATAATATTAAATTCGTGATTATCATTTTCATAGTTTATATAAAATATTATGTAAATTTTATAAGTATAGATTATGTAGAGTGAAATATAATGTAACTTTAACAATAAATCCAATCTAATAGAATAATGATAATTTCCAATCATTATATTTAATACAAAGAGTACCCCCCGTTAAGATAGGTAAAATGCCCTCCCTCATATATTTCAAAACTAATATTTTTTCTTGTTTTTATAGTAATTAAGATTAGGTTTTGTTATATTAATAGTTTCCTAACACATACCCTAACCTCAACATAACCTAAAAATCACTTTTTTTATAAAATTTTTTTTTTATCTGGAAGGATGAATGATATTAATCCCGCGAAAAACATATGACTAGGTCTTAGCACTCTCTTTAACTGTGATTTTTTGCGAGTCCTAGAAAGCAGTTTTTCTAACCTAAAAATAACATTTAAATCATAAAATCTCCGTAACTTTGCTCTGGGAGGGGCTACAAGTAATTTTCTGGGCTTAAAATTTGTATTTTTAAAAAACAAATACAATTTATGATGACCAAAAATTCGATTCTGGCATGGCGCCATGGCGAAAAACTCGAAAAACCATTTTTTCATAGGTTTTCTGTCGGTTATTGGTCTCTAGCAACTCACAAATCATTTTTAGAGAAAAAACATAGCTTCATTGGATTCTACGTGAAAAATACATTGAAAATGTGCATGATTACTTTAGGAATACTTGGATGCTGTTACAAAACAATTAAAAAAATAAAATAATTCTGAAATTATTACATATCTACTTTGCATCGTTGCTGCATTTTATGTTTTTATGACTTTGGTCATCTCTTTAGAGTCTCAAAGCTACTATTCAATGTATTCATAGGCAAATGACGTCCACTGTACGCGAAAAACAGAGACAAATACTAGACAGAGAACTATAACTCCTATATATACATATATATATATATATATATATATATATATATATATATATATATATATATAAATATATACATATATATATACATGTGTGTGAAATAACTTGCTATCCCTCGTATATACATAAGGAATGGCGAGTTGTTCTTAGGGAACGCAAATTATTTTTCTTATACATGGATAAAAAACCAATGTTCATCTATTCCTGTAACTATTCTTTTTAGTGTTCTGTTTTAGCTTGTAAGAGACCTAACATGTTTTCTGTCCTCCATAAATCACTAACTCGATAGATTTAAACAATTCAATGATTCCAATTAAGTTCCAAATTCAAAAATTAAAAGATCATTATCTCTTTAGAGTCATAAAGCTACTATTCGATGTATTTACAGCTAAATTACGCCTATTGCACGCCAAAATAAGATTTTTAAACATAACTGAAGTAACGGTCGTATCATCTGTCTTTTTGTATTACAGTAGACTCTGGATACAAGAGAATCAACGGGCCTTTAAGAGAGGAATTTTCTTGAAAATTCTCTCATACAAAGAGTCCCCAACACGCTCGAGTCAAAAGTGATACCCACACCTACTGTTTTGTTGTGTGAGTTGTATCCAACATGCGTGTATATTCTGTTTCTCTCACTTTCATAGTGGTGGGATAACGCAAATACTTAGGCTCACGCCCATATTTAGGAGAAAGAGCTCGGAAATCTCTTATATCGCAATCTCTTGTATCGAGAGATCACTGATTCATTAGAGAGACAAAGACTGAATAAGGTTTTAGTAACAATATATATATATATATATATATATATATATATATATATATATATATATATATATATATATATATATATATATATACAAAGAATAGTGAGCTATTGCTAAGAACTCTAGGAGCTATTGCTTCTCATATATATATACAAAGAATAGTGAGCTGTTGCTAGAAACAACGCGCTTGATTCTCATATATGTAGAAGCAATGTATTTCTTATATCGGTTGCTACTCTATTTTTTGCGTATAATGGCCTGAAGACAAATCATAATTGTGGCAGTTCTAACAAAGAATATAAATGCTTACATAGAAGTGTACTTTCAGGCTCGAATTTATAGACCCAACACGATTGTTACTAAAACCTTATTCCGTCTTTGTCTCTCTAATGATTCAGTGATCTCTCAATACAAGAGATTGCGATATAAGAGATTTCGAGCTCTTTTTCCTAAATATGGGCGTGAGCCTAAGTATTTGCGTTATCCCACCACTATGAAAGTGAGAGAGACAGAATATACACGCATGTTGGATACAACTCACACAACAAAACAGTAGGTGTGGGTATCACTTTTGACTCGAGCGTGTTGGGGCTCTTTGTATGAGAGAATTTTCAAGAAAATTCCTCTCCTGAAGGCCCGTTGATTCTCTTGTATCCAGAGTCTACTGTAATACAAAAAGACAGATGATACGACCGTTACTTCAGTTATGTTTAAAAATCTTATTTTGGCGTGCAATAGGCGTAATTTAGCTGTAAATACATCGAATAGTAGCTTTATGACTCTAAAGAGATAATGATCTTTCAATTTTTGAATTTGGAACTTAATTGAAATCATTGAACTGTTTAAATCTATCGAGTTCGTGATTTATGGAGGACAGAAAACATGTTAGGTCTCTTACAAGCTAAAACAGAACACTAAAAAGAATAGTTACAGGAATAGATAAACATTGGTTTTTTATCCATGTATAAGAAAAATAATTTGCGTTCCCTAAGAACAACTCGCCATTCCTTATGTATATACGAGGGATAGCAAGTTATTTCACACACATGTATATATATATATATAGGAGTTATAGGAGTTATAGTTATCTGTCTAGTATTTGTCTCTGTTTTTCGCGTACAGTGGACATCATTTGCCTATGAATACATTGAATAGTAGCTTTGAGACTTTAAAGAGATGACCAAAGTCATAAAAACATAAAATGCAGCAACGATGCAAAGTAGATATGTAATAATTTCAGAATTATTTTATTTTTTTAATTGTTTTGTAACAGCGTCCGAGTATTCCTAAAGTAATCATGCACATTTTTAATGTATTTTTTCACGTAGAATCAAATAAAGCTATGTTTTTTTCTCTAAAAATGATTTGTGAGTTGCTAGAGACCAATAACCGACAGAAAACCTATGAAAAAATGGTTTTTCAAGTTTTTCGCCATGGCGCCATGCCAGAATCGAATTTTTGGTTATCATAAATTGTATTTGTTTTTTAAAAATACAAATTTCAAGCTAAGAAAATTACTTGTAGCCCCTCCCAGAGCAAAGTTACGGAGATTTTATGATTTAAATGTTATTTTTAGGTTAGAAAAACTGCTTTCTAGGACTCGCAAAAAATCGCAGTTGAAGAGAGTGCTAAGACCTAGTCATATGTTTTTCGCGGGATTAATATCATTCATCCTTCCAGATAAAAAAAAAATTTTATAAAAAAAGTGATTTTTAGGTTATGTTGTGGTCAGGGTATGTGTTAGGAAACTATAAATATAACAAAACCTAATCTTAATTACTATAAAAACAAGAAAAAATATTAGTTTTGAAATATATGAGGGAGGGCATTTTACCTATCTTAACGGGGGGTACTCTTTTAGAGTGATATTTAAGAATATTCTTTATTTTCCGCATTCTTAATAAATGTTTTGCAAATCATAAGTAAATTTTCTTTGAAATGTTTACTATTTCATATGGAATTTTACTTCCATCTAGACAGATCATATATATGAATTCATAATTATAGACATAATCAGGAAAATTTATCCATATTTCATATATTTTCCTATCTATATGATTGAATATTAAAAATAATACTTTTTAATATTGTATTTTATAAAACGTATTCAAAAGATACTAAAAGAATATTTTTATATTATGTTGTGATAATTTTTCAAATGAGGTCATTAGATATTTTCTAAAAATTAATAGATTTCTCTTAATAAATGTTGGATATGGCGCAGGGCGCTCAGTATCTTAAAAATTGAATTTCACGTAGCCGTGAGATTGTATATCCCCACTCTTCTTTAACGTCTGTCCCAGTCAACTGTCTATCGGCTCGTCTCTGGTCGTTTTTCGTCAGTCTGAGTGCGCACCTTTAACCGTTTGGTTCAGCGTTTTGACATTTTCTTCAATAGAGAGTTTTTCTTTGTTTCGTAATAGCGAATAATAAAGTTTATTAATAATTTCTTTTTATGATTGGATCAGTAAAATTAGAATATTTTATTTTGTAATTTGATGTGTTGTTTTATATACAATAAACTACTTAATAAGGTGCTTTATCAAATTTGTGTTTTATTTAGAAAATCACTAAATTAAACTGTAATAAATTCAATAGGTTATGTGCCCGGCCCGCTTCCGCTGCGCATAAAAGCGGTTTTCTAAACTAAATTTTTATTTTCAACCTCCTTATTTTATATAAGTAAAAACTTTTATATACTGTACCTAATAAGTGTGTGATTAAGAAAATGTCTCAGAAAGGAGAAAGGAGTAATGATAAGGAAATGGAAGAGAAAGGTAAGAAGTGTACATTTATGTATATAAATTAGATTGGGAAAATAAAGCATTTTTCAAAAAGAGTAAATCGACCGGAAGTGAATAAATTCAAATTAGATTAATATAAAAGAAATATTTTTCGTTATTATGAGTGAATTGACGGGATTGCGAGTGAATTTATAATTGTGAAAAGTTCTCTTTATAAAGTGATAAGAGAAAGAGAAAAATCAAATAGAAATATTTTTTTTATCTTTAACAAGAGCGTAAACCGCTTCTTTTAAATTTTCATTTCTTGAGCATAGAATTCGTGGAAACTTCGCGCCGTCACAAAGAAGCTCAAGCGCTGCTGAAAAACAAAACGCGCGCGTGGGCCCACGAAAGCGAGATAGAATATTGAGAATGGATGTGCGCGCACAATCGTGAAAAATAGGGGCGACACGTCTTTGAAATGTATGTGTGTTCGCGGGTGTGTGTGAATAAATAAAGCCTGAAAGAGAGAGAGAGAGAGAGGAAGAGAGCGTTATAGAGAGTTGTGGCATTCGACAGAGAGAGCATGTGCACGTATAGAAGGGTTTAGATTATACCGGGAAGCATAGCAGCGCTTGACAGCGTACTGTCGTAAAGACATTGCGTTAATATGACTTAGCTTGGAGCAGACCTGTTTTCTTACAGTCTCGAAATAAAATTTTGAAAATTAAAATAAATACGAGTACTCGTAAATTAAAAGGTTGTTAAATTAGATAATAGAATTTGATTTGTTTTAAATTAGATTAAATTGAAATAATTAATTGGAATTGTTAAAATTAGATAATAGATTTTGATTTTTTAAATTAACTAGAAGAAAATTAAATTTTAAATTAAAAATAATTAAATTAAAATGATTGATTAGAACTGAGAAATTAAAACTTAGATAAGAAAATAAGATTATTCAAAATTAATTAGAAAGCTTGAAAATTAGAATTACTCAAAAGATAAATTATACTTAAAAATTCAACTCAATTAAATTTTGTTTTGAAACAATATTAACGGTTTACGCATAATAAATTAAATATAGAAAAGGGAGAAACTTAATGAAAATGTACATTTCAGTTCAAAAGGACTTCATACTTTTAATGAGGACAATCGATATCAATTTTGAATTGTCTGAGGAGTACCCGGATACGGAGTTTTATATCACGGCTACATCGTCAAGGATCACTTTGAATGGGTCAGGAAATGAAGTTTTTGTACACCCTAGAAGTACATTGACATCAGCACAGGAAGCCGCTCTTACATCAACACTCGAATTTTATGACCTTATTGGCGCGCCTCTTATTTACCATACTCGGGTTCCTAAAAGGGATAACTTAGATGAGAATAAGGAATTAGAAAAGCGTGTAAATGATTTAGGTGAGAGAAAAATAAAAATAATATCTGATAAAAAGGTAGAAGTAAAATTAGATAATTTTGAGTCAAGTAAAGCTGAGCGGGCATTAAATAATAAAATATATAACAGCACTGAATTATATATAAAAAATTGTAATTCAACAGAAGGGAAAGTAGACGCGATGGAAAAAAGGATGAAGGAACTTCAGGAGGAGAATTCCAAGCTTAAAGAGTCAGCACAAATAAATTCAGAAAATTCAAAAGATTACATCAACAGATGGGTTGATAGTATTGTTGCTGATTTCATCAGGCATAAAAATGAGACTGGAACAAGGACATCAGATTTAGAGCAGCAAATAAGATCAATTAGACGAGAGGTGAGATATCCAAATTTATATTAAACTAACCACAATCATACTTTATTTAATAATTTAGAAGAGTGTGACATTCAACACTTAGTTCAGATGGAATTGAACAAAAAGTTTAATGATATCTTTAACAATAGTAACATAATTTTAAACGCGCCTCAAAGTAATTATACAAATTCATTTATTAAAAGAGAATACAAATTAACTAGTTCAATGAAATTAGATTTATTTTTTGATCATTTAACCGGTGAATTAAGAGCACTAGATTTATTATACGTTACAGACTCAACTATAAAACTAGAACGCAGTCTGGACGAAAAAAACTAAACAGAAAAATAAATTAAAAGTTCGAGATATTATAATGTACAGAGTTGACGAGAATTACCATACAAAGTTACTACAAATAATGGATCCAATGGTACTATTAAATAAAATTAAAGAAATTAAAACAAGTGAGGCTAATTTAACTACTATGATGGTTAAACAAAAATTGTATTTAATTAGATATCAACTTAATAAAGAAAGAGCAACGATATTCTGGGACCGTTTTGAAGCATTAATTAGATTGCACGACAACATTCCAGTTGCAATCAAGATAAACGATACAGAAAAAGAGATTTGTTTTATAATGCGATAATTGATAATGTACCTCAAATGCAAAAAACTAACTTTTTGCATAAACATAATACAGGAAAGGATTTTGATTACGAACAAATGAAAAATTATATTTTACAGTTAGCCGCGATGAAACTGGTGGACAGAAGGAGAGAAGCCTCCAGGACAAGGGAAGAAGGAGCCGCTGCCATGCACACCACTCAGAAGGACTGATGTTTTAAATGTGGTATCCTAGGGCACCATGCCTACGAGTGTCACAACGAGGGCTTGATGTGCTACAAATGTAGACGGTGTAAAGGACACACCGCAGCCAATTGTCCTTACAATCAAGACAAGTCAGATGAACGACACGATAAAAGGTATGATAGTAAAATATTTAGACGGGGTAACCATAATTATAAAAACTTATAATAGACCAAACAATAAGCGTAAAAGTAATCAGAAATCAGACAATTTTGATGAAAAACGACGTAAGTTAGATCGAGGCAGGGCAAACTATCGTGGTAAAAACAGTGGTCGCGCTAATACAGGTTATAATACAGGTTATAATTCTAAAACTGAAAGAAAAGAAAGCAAGAAAAATGACGCGACATCAACAGGTGAGAATAATTCATTACTTGCAAACAATTATGAGGTTTTTAATGAAAATATAGTAGGAAATAAATTAGTAAGATTTTTAGCTGATTCGGGAGTATCGCAGCATATGTCAAACTCGCGATTAATTTTTAAAACATTAAATACGGATCAACGATCACAAATTAGATGTGCAAATAAAAATAAATCCACGAATATAGAGTCAGAGGGAGTTGGTGATATAGAATTAATATCAATAGACGGTAAAGAAATAAAATTAGAAAATGTAATTTATGCAGAATCTTTAGCTGAAAATTTGTCGTCGTTAAGGAAGTTTATAGATTAAGGTCTTGGCATTTACCTAGACAGTCAGAAAATAGAAATTTTTGATCCACGTTCCAATGAAATATTTTTATCAGGAATTTATAACAAACCTTTCTGGATTATTGAATTTCAACCTAACGATAAAGCTAACAATAAGACGGACAACTCTGCAAACATAATCACGTATATAGCAAATAATAAACATAAATACTTAACTAGAAGTGCTACTAAGAAACAAGAAAACAGAGGGAGAGTTAAAAATAAATCTGAAGCGGGAGAATGTCTAGATTTATTCTTCATCAGCACGAGAAATTTAATTGAAAGAGACGCAAAATTTTGCTATTTAAGATGCGATCAAGGAACGGATTTCACTGGAGGTAGCACCGCAGATATATTGAATAAATTTGGAGCAGAATTACAGCTAGCCAGTCCTGAAACTCCTCAACACAATGGAGTAGCAGAACGCTTTAACCAAACTATTCAAAAGAAGGTTAGAGCTCTTATTTTTGATTCAAGAGTTCCAGAAAACATGTGGGACCTAGCGTTAAAAGCAGCTGTACATGTTTACAATCGTACGCCTCACAAATCCAATGATTTAGTTGCTCCTTTAACAAAACTTAATCCAGAAGCTAAAGTCAACTTGATGCAGTTAAAACGATTTGGATGCGCTGCTTGCATTAAAATTCAAAGGAAAACTGGTCCAAAATTTAGTCCATTAGAAAAACGAGTTATTTTTATTGGTTATACGGACACAGGATACATCTTTATTGATCCTAAAGAAAGAAAATATTATAAAAGTCGAGACGTGAAGTTTTGGTTTACACAGCAAAATGAAAAGGAAGATGCACAAGAAAAACAAGTAGAAATAGAGGGAGAACAGAAACGAAAAAGAGACCGACAAAGAAAAGAAAAATCAGAAGAAGAAACTCATCATGCTTTTCAAGCTCTATATCGTGATCCAGCTTAATACAGAGAAGCAATGGCCTCATCTGACAAAGAAAATTGGAATGAAGCAGTTCAAGAAGAATTAAAATTCATGGACAAAAATAATGTCTGGAAAATAGTAAAAAGACCGACTTCAACTGATGGTATAAGAAGTAACATTATAGATTCTAGATGGGTTTTTAAACGTAAAACAGAATCAAGTGGTGAAATTAAATACAAAGCACGACTAGTGATTCGAGGATTTACGGATAAAAATTTCTACGATTTAAGCGAAACGTATGCACCAGTTTCAAGAATGCAAATAATTAGAGCATGTCTTGCTATTATTAATAAATATGACCTAGATGTGTGCCAGCTCGACGTGAAAACTGCATTCTTGAATGGCACTATTGATGAGGAAATTTATATGGAAATACCGGATGGACTAATAGTCACAGATGAGGTGAAAGAACAAAAAGTTTGTAAAATAGAAAAAGTCCTATATGGACTTAAGATTAGTCCAAAGAGATGGAACGAACGTTTTGTTCCGACAGCAAACAAAATTGGATTAACAACGCATGAAATTGAACCTTGTTTATTTACTTGGATGAATGGTGATAGGTTCTTAATACTATTATTATATGTGGATGACATACTTATAGCTAGCAATGATGTAAGAAAATTAGAAGAGATAAAATGTAAATTGATGCAAGAATTTGAAATGAAGGATCTAGGTGAACCAAGAAACTTCTTAGGAATTAAATTAGAACGAGATCGGCAAAACAAGACTCTAACTTTAACTCTTGAAGAATATATTACTAAATTGCTGAAGAAATTGGGTTTTTCAGAGATCAGACCACAAAGGACACCTATGGTTACTAACCAAGTCTCAAATAAAATTAGAAGAAAGAGAGAAGAAAATTCAGAGGAAAAATCAGATCAGCTGACTATAGAAAACATACCATATCGTGAAGCAGTAGGCTCTCTATTATACTTAGCAAATACAATTAGACCAGATATCATGTATACGGTAAATGTTTTAAGTAGACATCAATCCAAACTTACCATGAACGAATAGAACATGGTTAAAAGAGTCTGTAATTACTTGCAGTTTACAAAAGACAAAGGAATCATTTTCAGAGGGAGAACCAAAGAAATGCTTGGATATTCTGATGCAAGTTTTGCTGATGCCAAAGGAGCTGTAACTGCCAGTGGTTATGTAATAAGATTATTCAAAGACCCTATTGCTTGGAAAACACATAGACAACGTTACATATCACTATCAACATGCCAGGCCAAATATGTTTCAATGAGTGAAGCGTGTCAAGAAATGGTATCATTACAAAATTCAATTAGACTAGTTATAAACATAGACTTATTGCCAATGATCTTATGGTGTGACAACAATGCTGCAATTCAAAGTTCTAAAGTCAGCTGCAGTAAAAGACTAAGCCACATGATTGAAGTTAAAGAACATTATGTTAGAGAATACAGAACAAGAAATTTAGTTAAAGTAGAGTGTACACCACCAAAAGATCAAATAGCGGATATTTTTACCAAACCTCTATCTTTTGACTTACACAATAAATTGATGAGATTAATATTAAATTATGATGAGTAAAATATTTAGTTTGATTGTTATTTATTGTTTGTTTCAGATAAGAAGTGAGACTGAGCTACTGCGAGAGGGAGTGTTGGATATGGCGCAGGGCGCTCAGTATCTTAAAGGTTGAATTTCACGTAGCCGTGAAATTGTATATCCCCACTCTTCTTTAACGTCTGTCCCAGTCAACTGTCTATCGGCTCGTCTCTGGTCGTTTTTCGTCAGTCTGAGTGCGCACCTTCAACCGTTTGGTTCAGCGTTTTAACATTTTCTTCAATAGAGAGTTTTTCTTTGTTTTGTAATAGCGATTAATAAAGTTTATTAATAATTTCTTTTTATAATTGGATCAGTAAAATTAGAATATTTTGTTTTGTAATTTGATGTTTTGTTATATATACAATAAACTACTTTAAAAGATGCTTTATCAAATTTGTGTTTTATTTAGAAAATCACTAAATTAAACTGTAATAAATTCAATAATAATATTATTGCTTTAGTGAAATTATTATTAATACATTCAATTCTTAACAATTTTTATGTAAATGACAATTCAAATAAATACAAATGCACGTACATATAAATATGTTATTAAGGTTACATGAATGTTATTTATGAAGAATTGTTTACAAATAAATTTGTAGTTACTAATGTATTTCCATGAAATTAACTTGAGTACTTTTATTCTCTGAATGATACTTGAATAAAACTTTAATTGACTAATTATGTTATACAATTATAAATATATAAATTTATTTAATAGTTCATCAAATGAAATGATTATTCATGAAATATATTATTCTTACATATATGTTACACAAATAATAATTACAATGAATGATGATTAAATGAAAATTTTTATTTTTTAGAATCATAGCGTTGAAATTTATTTTGATGAAAATGTTATTCGATTGACATTTTCAGTTGTATTTTAATACTTAATAATTTTCTTTCATGTTTTAATAATTTTTTATTAATATTGAGGATTCATTCATAAATTATAATATCAATGATATGGAAATAAAAAAACACACATAAAATTGAATATAATATTACCTTACTTGTGATACATACATTTCGTAATATTTATATGTCATTAAGAATTTACATTTGATGCAAATAAAATTGTTGGTCAATTGCAAATAGTCGATTTATTGTTTTGTAATATTCGAATTTTAAAATAACCAAAATATTTTATTTTAACCTTATAATCGTGTATTTAAATTCAGTATTTCGTATGTATAAAATACATACACTACCCTCCAGTCACATTTGCCCACCCTACAAGAAAATCGATAAAACTTTAAAGTTTTGTGACTCACTAGGAGAGTATCAGACCTCCGGATCACGAATTTTGCTCAAACTTTGGGATAAGTTTTCAGATGTCAAAATATGAAAGGAAACAAAATTTTAGACCCCAACGCTCAATATTTCCCTAGTTACAGGCAATTAAAGAAAATCACTAAAAAAGTTACTAGATTTTCAAACGCATATAGTTCCTTAGCATTGATAGCTAGGAGCTTGAAACTTTTTTTAAATGAAAGCTGAGCTCAAATCCTTTCGAAATAGTAGTTATAGCATGTAAAAATATTATTTTTTCCCAAAGTTATAGCGTAATAAACATTATACCTCATTTTTCTTTTTAAAATATTAATTAATAACAAAAACTGGAATTGGGTCTAATGTTTATTACGCTATAACTTTGGGAAAAAATAATATTTTTACATGCTATAAGTACTATTTCGAAAGGATTTGAGCTCAGCTTTCATTTAAAAAAAGTTTCAAGCTGCTAGCTATCAATGCTAAGGAACTATATGCGTTTGAAAATCTAGTAACTTTTTTAGTGATTTTCTTTAATTGCCTGTAACTAGGGAAATATTAAGCGTTGGGGTCTAAAATTTTGTTTCCTTTCATATTTTGACATCTGAAAACTTATCCCAACGTTTAAGCAAAATCCATGATCCGGAGGTCTGATACTCTCCTAGTCAGTGAAAAATAGTCGTAATTAAAAAATTCCGACGGGGTTTCAAAAAGGGTTTAAAAACCTTTAGTTTAAGCCGACTTGAGCAAAAAAAATTTGAAAAATACATACCTTATGCGTAAAAAACTAACTAAAAAATATTCAATTTTTTTTGCCCCTATTCAAATGCCTGCCATTTTTGCGGAAATTATCGAATCATAGAAAAACAAAATGGAGGTAAAAGCCAAAGGAGTCACCTTCAAAATGAGCTATAGAAAGCTCATTTATGATCGATTTTACGGTAGTTATGATCATTTTTTATGAAAAAAAGATTTTTTTTAATAGCTATTATCTCAAAAAATACGCATGATATAAAAAAATTTTTAATGAAAAAATTGTTTATTTTTGAGTTATTGGTTTTTAAGTATGTTTCACGTAAAAAGGTGTATTTTTAATTTAATTGTTTGAAATAATAGTCATATATTAAGGTCAAGAATCTAAACATAAGAGCCGTTCTTAAGTGATATTACACGTTACACGTAACTCGTTACATGTTTTAAAATTTTGTTATCTGATGTCAACTGAATTCAATATCCAAATGATACTCAAGTTCGAAATAATACGATGTACTCACGGTTACGTATGAAGTTAGTTTCACTGATTTTTAATATAAAAAAAAAATCAGAAATATAATGCTTTATACAGTATATTTACAACATAATTTAACTTGTGTATATCAATATCATAACCTCTAAGAAACAAATGAAAACTCATCAATTTCTTACAATAAACTATCACAGAGGAACTAAATAAATTATCACAGAGGAAAAAAATAAAACGTTTCTTAACTCCTTTTCTTAATTTAAATAAATATTAAAGTTTGATTGCACGCATTCATATGAGAACATACATGATGCATCTAGGAACACATGCAGACGAACTTTGAGACGAGTATAAAATTATCAACGTGACACACGTAGTATACGTGCGTTCATATGTGTTAACCTAGGTGTATATACGTGTATACCGAGCTATTTTTATACACGTATACCTCGTTATTTATGCTCGTATAGCGAGGCATGTAAACGCGGCTAAATAGCGCGGCATACTACTGTACCGAGCTGTTTTTATACACGTATACTTCGTTGTCTATGCTCGTATAGCGAGGCATGTATACGCGGGTAAATAGCGCGGCATATTATTGTACCGAGCTGTTTATACCGAGGTGTATATTTAGCGCGGTTAATATGCTAGTATACCGAGCTATATTTATACACGTATGCCTCGTTGTCTATGCTCGTATAGCGAGGCATGTATACGCGGGTAAATTGCGCGGCGTACTATTGTACCAAGCTGTTTTTACCGTGGTGTATATTTAGCGTGGTTAATATGCTAGTATACCGAGCTATTTTTATACACGTATGCTCGTATAGCGAGGCATGTATACGCGGGTAAATAGCGCGGCATACTATTGTACCGAGCTGTTTATACCGCGGTGTATATTCAGCACGGTTAATATGCTAGTATACCGAGCTATTTTTATACACATATGCCTCGTTGTCTATGCTCGTATAGCGAGGCATGTATACGCGGGTAAATAGCGCGGAATACTATTGTACCGAGCTGTTTATACTGTGGTGTATATTTAGCGCAGTTAATATGCTAGTGTACCGAGCTATTTTTATACAAGTATGCTCGTATAGCGAGGCATGTATACGCGGGTAAATAGCGCGGCCTACTAGTGTACCGAGCTGTCGGATAAAGCCACAAAAAGGTTCAGATTCGAAAATGTCCACAAAAAAGTTACGATTCGGATAAAGCCACAAAAAGGTTCAGATTCGGGTTTAGCCACAAAAAGGTTACGATTCGGCTGCTTATTTTTTCCTCCGACGGTTTGGATGAGAACCGCTGTTAAAAACAAGAATTTATCTCCGATATCCAAGCACTCATAAATATTAGAATTATTTTTTCATATTTTCCATAAAAAAGCAATCAATTATAAAATTCCTTTTATAATAATGTTATCTTCGCTTTTTTGATGAATTTAAAAGAATCCTGTAATAATTGTTTTAAATTATTTACTGAATTAATTTAAAAATAATTTTTAAAGAAAACAAAAATCACTTTTAAAATATTTCATGAAAATATTATAAAACTGATTTGAACATACTTATTAAAAAGTGACATAAAATTATTAAAAATTAATTTAAAATTGATTGACGCTGTGAGGCAATGCCAACAAAATGAACGATTCTTAACAGTATTTTTTATATAAATATAAATATATTTATTAAATTAATAATCATATATATATTTCAACGTAATAAATTTTTATAGAATTTATGGTACTTGGCAGGAATTAAATCTTTTTCCATGAGGATACGGGAATCTTTCGCTTTATCAGCATCGATAGCTAATAATCAATCGTAACATCTAGTTAATATGTTTTTATTGTCAAATTAAGTAATAAAAATACCTCCTATTATGTATATGAAGATAAAATTTACCTCATAGAACGCTCAAAATTTTTTTTTTTTTTACTACAGCAGTTTTAGTGTTGGATGTAAAAACGAAAATTCAAAAATTGAAAATGAATCTCTACTTTTAAATGACTATAGCTCCGACAATTTTTAACCTTTTTGGACGTTCTTTTAACGAAAGTGTGCGAAATTTGGTCTAGTTTTAAATGCGATCTCGATTTTTGTAATACAATTTGATCTCGCTGAGTTATTTACGAAAAACCGAAAAAAGCGATTTTTTTCAAACACGATTTTCTCAAAAACTATATTTTTTTTTTTTTGAAATTTTTATATGATTTTATACATAAAAAATACTAACCTTTAGGGTAGGTAAGAATATGCGATTTTGCCTTATTTTTTTTAAACAGATTTTTAAACTATTTTTTTATATTTTCGATTTTAAAACATTGATACCATGGCGCATCGTACTATTTTTCCAACTTTACGTGTTCTTACAACTATTTTTATGCTTTTATTTATTAATATATCAAAAATATCAACAATAATCTTTAAAATAAACCCCGGATCGAATATTTTGGTCAATTAGAATAAAAGTTATGACGATTTAAAGTTTAAAAAAAAATGCTGAAACTTTAAATAAATATATTTACTTTGAATTTTGAATTTTGAATTTGAATTTGAATTTCAAATTTTGAAAAGGTGAATTTTTAAATACTAAAATATATTATTGGGTCATTCCCAATGAACAAATAATATGCGATACAATTAAGAAATGAACACTAATGAATTGAGAACTAATGTGAATAAAAAAATCTGAATTTGAATAAAACCTTTCAATTTACTTCTTGCCACTCATGTCTCGAAGTTTTAGCAGTGTAGATTTGGTTTCGTTTACTTTTTCTACAGTGAATCTTTTGATACCTTTAATTTCTTTTGCATTTCCTAACTATTCCATTTTTTTTGTCTGTCGAAAAACTTCTAACTCATCCTTGCGGATAACAAGAATGTTAATCGACGGAGTATATTTTGATACGTGAGTGGCGAAATTTTCAGCGTTTCTAATAAAATCTGCATTCTTCTTGGACAGATTATGCGTGGTAGCATAATGTATAACTAAACCACCAATACCATCACAAGCGCCTTTGCCATGAACTGTTGCAGAAAAAAGCCATTTTCTGTTTACTTTTGAGTTTTGAAACTCATAGAATTGATATCTATTTTTAAAATGACTGGCAGCTCCATCAGAAATGGTTATGATTTCATCAAGATCTTGCGCAATATGTTTTTGTTTTAAGTTGTCGATAATTAAATTTATAGTCACTAGGGCATGAGACGAATCATGTTTAATATCGTCAGAGACGGTGACATAACTGACTGTCTTATCATTTCCAAAATAGCATACTGACGTAAATATTGATATTTGGTTTTTACTCTAATGATAGCTTTGAATTTCATTTTGAAGCAGAACTGTCCAATTTTCTGCAAAATCGACATGAATAACTAATTGGAAGTCATTATTTTTCGCTAAAAGTTTAACCTCTTTAATTGCTATACGTTGAATTTCTTTGACCAATTTATGAGCTCTTACAGTGAGAGCACGCTCTCTTAACTCTATTAAGAAATTTTCAATTGTGCCAGTTTTATTCAGTAAATTTGATTTTTCTGAATAAAATCTGCAATGTCTTGTTTATTCCCTTTTTTATAATTATTCAAAGCATCTGTAAATATCATATTTATTTAAAGTTTCAGCATTTTTTTTTAAACTTTAAATCATCATAACTTTTGTTCTAATTGACCAAAATATTCGATCCGGGGTTTATTTTAAAGATTATTGTTGATATTTTTGATATATTAATAAATAAAAGCATAAAAATAGTTGTAAGAACACGTAAAGTTGGAAAAATAGTACGATGCGCCATGGTATCAATGTTTTAAAATCGAAAATATAAAAAAAACGTTTGAAAATCTGTTTAAAAAAAATAAGGCAAAATCGCATATTCTTACCTACCCTAAAGGTTAGTATTTTTTATGTATAAAATCATATAAAAATTTCAAAAAAAAAAATATAGTTTTTGAGAAAATCGTGTTTGAAAAAAATCGCTTTTTTCGGTTTTTTGTAAATAACTCAGCGAGATCAAATTGTATTACATAAATCGAGATTGCATTTAAAACTAGACCAAATTTCGCACACTTTCGTTAAAAGAACGTCCAAAAAGGTTAAAAATTGACGGAGCTATAGTCATTTAAAAGTAGAGATTCATTTTCAATTTTTGAATTTTCGTTTTTACATCCAACACTAAAACTGCTGTAGTAAAAAAAAAAAAATTTTGAGCGTTCTATGAGGTAAATTTTATCTTCATATACATAATAGAAGGTATTTTTATTACTTAGAACAAAAAAAAAAAATTCGATCAGTGACGGCCTGTATGAATCTGAATGGAATCAGCCATATATAAACAATTTCACGTCAATTTAACTAATGTTTGCGAATTTTTATTAAATTATAAAATTTGTGAATTTTTTATTACTACATTGATAACGTTAAAGTAAAAAGATTTTTAATTTATGAAATAAATCAATTAATTTTTATTTAATAAGATTATAAAAAGTAATAATATATTTTAATATATGATTTATACTTACTAAATTGAAAACTATAGGTTTATAAAATTGCCTCTTCATGAAAAAAATGAAAACATTATTATAATATTTATGAGTACTCAAGATATAGGGGACAAACTCTTATGTTTTCAACAGCGGCTCTCATTCAAAACATCAAAGGAAAAAATAAGCAACCGAATTGTAACCTTTTTGTGGCTAAACCCGAATCTGAACCTTTTTGTGGCTTCATTCGAATCGTAACTTTTTTGTGGTCAATTTCAAATCTGAACCTTTTTGTGGCTTTATCCGAATCGTTACTTTTTTGTGGCCAATTTCGAATCGTAACCTTCTTCCTCCCACCTGAAGTTTTGTTCTTTATCTTTGAATGTATGTGTATTTAAATTCATGTTTTAAACTGTTATTTAACACACGTGAATTAGCTAGCAATTAAATTATAAACCAGTACACATTAACATTGAGCATTTCACCAACAAACTATTAATCTACGGGCCTGGCAAGTTATTTTGTAGATATTTAGTAAAATTTAATATGTTTTAAAGCTCTTGAAAATAAAATGATAGTGCAATGAAATAGAGAATGCATAATTTTAAAAACGCATGAATAATTTTTAAGCTCATGGCAGCAAATTCTCAAATATAAGTTGTTAGAAGCTAATGACCCTTCTGCCAAGTTTTTAGAAATTTTTAATTAAATATGTCTCTCATAAAGAATAAAGTAAAAAATAGATATAAGATCAACTATAGTTCCTTAATGTTCATGTATTAATATTCACTCATAAATGAAATAAAATGTTGATCTGGTATATCTTTATTTTTTTATTTTGATAAAATTATAAAATAAAAAAATAGTTTAATGGTATTTTTATGAATTTTATATTATTTAAAAAAGTTGAAACATAAGAGCTTATTAATCAATGTCAATTTTATTCCTTTTTATTAGAAAGAATGAATTGAATACAGTAATATTCGACGATTACTTGATTGATTTCTAAACTTTCTTTAGCCAAAATTGTATATTTATTTAATAGTTTGAAAAAGTACTTAAAAAATATATATTATTCTAAAAGCGTGACGGAATTTCAAAGTACTTCAAAATAAAAAGACAGGATGAGGAATAAATATAACAAAGATTTTAAATTTAGTGTTTTGGAAACACTCAAATAATATAAAGTATTTAGATTAAGATTAATATATTCATTTAAAAAAGATTTTAAAAATTATTATATTAAATAGCACATAATTTAGTATTATTCATATTAATATGATGAAAACAAAATACATTGTAGTTCGTAAGCAAATTTAATAAAAATAATAAAATTTGAATAATTCTTAAATATTTAATTTGTTAAATTAATATTCTTTAAAAGCACCTACAAAATTTTAGAGCTCCATCTCTTTTAGTTACAAAAAACTACACAGTTGGTGAAAAAAAAGGATAATATTAAATTCTCAAAATTTACATTTTTCAGACCAAAAATGATCGAAGTGCCTTCCATGAATATGTTTTAATATATTATTGTTGAATACAGTAAAATGAAACTATTTTTATATTTACACATTAATCAAATTAATTAAAACGATTACTCAGTATAAAAATGTTAAGTTTAGAAAATTGAACTTTTACTCATATCTTTTCACATTTTTACTACTAAAAGACACACCCACGTGAAACTATTGTGTCAAGTTTATATATAGCTTACTGGCTATAGTTTGTATCTGAAAATGATTATATATAACTTTTGTATAACTCGATAAAACTAGATACAAAATATAACAAAAAATCTTTTTAAAATTTATAAAGTAATTATAGACAATTAAATATCCAAAACAAAAAAATTAGAAAGTGAACAAATTTTGATGAAATGTTTAATTAAATTAAACATTTATGTTCAATTAATTTTTTTGTTTAATCAATCGTAACACGATTTTTCAGTAGACGCTTGAATACATTAATTACAAACTAACGTAAATTTTTGTCACTTCCTATAGATGATGTCCAGGTGACCTGGACAACCTCCAGGTCGACGAAACATCATTCAAAAAGTGCATCTGGTATTATAATTGAAATTAAAAAATTTTTTGTCACTTCCTGGAGATGATGTCCAGGTGGCCAGAATGGCCTCCAGGATCACGAAACATCATCCGCGAGGAAACACATCTAGTATTATCATTGGAAATATATAAATTTTTGTCACTTCCTATAGATAATGTCCAGGTGACCTAGACGACCTCCAGGTCGACGAAACATCATTCTCGAGAAAGTGAATCTAGTATTATAATTAAAAATTTTTTGTCACTTCCTGGAGATGATGTCCAGGTCGCAAGGATGGCCTCCAAGATCACGGAACATCATTCACGAGAAAACACATTTAGTATTATCATTGGAAATATATAAATTTTTGTCACTTTTTATAGATGATGTCCAGGTGACCTAGGCGACCTCCAGGTCGACAAAACATCATTCTCGAGAAAGTGAACCTAGTATTATAATTAAAAATTTTTTGTCACTTCCTGGAGATGATGTCCAGGTGGTAAGGATGGCCTCCAGGATCACGAAACATCATTCACAAGGAAACACATTCAGTATTGTCATTGGAAATATATAAATTTTTGTCACTTCTTATAGATGATGTCCAGGTGACCTGGACGACCTCCAGATCGACGAAACATCATTCTCGAGAAAGTGAATCTAGTATTGTAATTTAAAATTTTTTGTCACTTCCTGGAGATGATATCCAGATGGCCAGGATGGCCTCCAGGATCACGAAACATCATTCACGAGGAAACGCATCTAGTATTATCATTGGAATTATATAAATTTTTGTCTCTTTCTATAGATGATGTTTAGGTGAGTTGGAGGACCTCGAGGTCGACGAAACATCATTCACAAGAAAGTGTTCAGTTGATAATAAAAAAATCATATTATGTTAGAATTATAGAATACGTTTATACGAAAATATTATTTTAATTAAAAGTATAAATAATTTCCGTATTCGTACCCTAACTCGCAGTCGATATATATATATATATATATATATATATATATATATATATATATATAGCATGATATAGTAACTCGAATACAAACCGCATGCACCATACTAACTACTATACTATAGCCGAAAAACATAAAAAATATGCTCATAGCTCTCCCACAATATTAAAGTGTGACGTCACTGGCTGGAAACAAAAATTGAAGGACTGATGACGAAGAAGAATTTTTATAACGCGAATATGGTACTTTGAAATTTTAGATTACGTTTTCTCGTGATTGATTAAATGGATCGTAATAAAACTTTTTTTAAATGAAAGATAATATAAAAATCTTGAAATATCAATTTCTATTTTTCAAATATTGGATTTTATTTTAATAGGATTCAGTTTTAAAATTTTGAAAACTCTAATTGAAAGTATAAGAGGAGCGCCTCGACGTTTTCGTATTCGTACCTTAACTCGCCGTCGAGGCGCTACCGCGCCTCTTGATAATAATTCTATATTTATCAATTTTTAATTTTAGTAACAGAAAAAGCCGCACCAAAAGAGAATAACAATCACATTTTCTGGAAAATATTGCCCTTGAATTAAGTAGGTGAAATGTCAGTCTTAGTATTGGAAAAAAAGACACTAAGCATCGAAAATTTTTGTTCTCGCTTAATAATATAATAGTACCAACATTAGTCCCTTAAATTCAAGCTATGTACTAATTGAAATTATATTGTCACTTTTATTTCAAATACCTATAAATCAGATATACTAGATTTAGTACCTATTTCAACAGTACTAACGAATATAGACGCTTATAGAAGCGTACTCTTAAATTAGAAATTTCTGCTAAAAATGAGTTACCCAGCTACTGAGGGCGCCACTAGATCCCATGTATTTTTATATCTATATATATCAAATTTTTTATATGTATAGATATACAAACAATGTTAAAGTGTTGCCCAGGTTTTCGGACGAAAAATTTAACCCAGAAGAATCCTTTTATAAGCGTTTATCTTCTTTGACAGTACTTTCTTTTCTTCGTGTAGTTGTTAGTTCTAGGAAACGTCAAATACTGTTTTCAATTATTTCATGGTTCGTGATTGAAACACGTGATTAAAATGAATGAATTCCTATCATATTTCTTCATTGATTTAAATGCAATCTAGTAAAATAATTGTAACATTTATTCATCCTTTTTTATAAAACTATAAAATTTTAATTTAGTATGAAACTTTAATATCAAAATTCATAAGTTCAATTCTTTTTAACCGACTTCAAAAAGGAGAAGGTTCTCAATTCGACTGAATTTTTTTTTTTTTTTTTTTTGTCCGTACCTCATAACTTCGTCATTTCTTAACCGATTCGAAAAAACTTTTTCTTATCTGATAGAGAATGTCTGCAGGAAGGTCCCATACGTGTCCTATAATTATTGGGCCAATATTCGGTTTGTATGACCCAATTATCAAATTAAGAAAACTGGGAGTTTTGTTTTTTCTCTCTCTCTCTCTCTCTCCCTCCCTCTCTCTCTCTCTCTCTCTCTCTTACCTGAGCTTGAATATGTATACATGCACAGATAACGACACTGTGCTGTTGAGCCTTCTTTCTTTCCTGCTATATATTGCTTGGTGGTGTACTAATGCATGCGTTATGAATTAATAATGAAAGTTTAATGTAATTAGTGGGTCTACCTATATTTGCGTTTTTAGTAAGGGGATTCACTAGAAGATAGAAAATAAAAATTTTTTAACAAAAAACAAAACCGACTTCAAAAAAATGCACTAAACAGTTACAAATAAAAAATTTTTTTACAAAAAACAAAACCGACTTCAAAAAAATGCACTAAAAAGTTACAAATAATTTTTGATCTTCAATTATTATACGCATACTACGCATCTAACTCAACACATGTGTAGCAAACATTTTATAGATTATCTACCCTATTGAAAAAAAACACGTGCAAAATACACGTGTTTTTTACACGTGTTTTTTACATGTAAAATTTGCGTGTTTTTTCAAGCATTTTTTTCACGTGCTTTTTTCACGTGTTTTTTTCACGTGTTTTTGTTGACGTGAAATATTGTGAAAATTGAAAAAAAACCACGTGTTTTTTGTATATTTTTTCATATTAAAAACTACGCATTTTTCATTAACGAACAATGAGAATGTTTTGTAAAGAGTATTTATAATACTTTATTTTGACCTTTTTGAAAAAAATACGTTCTATCTACACGTATTTTTTATAACTCTTCAAAGATCGAAGAGCTTCTAAGACCCAGAGTGTCTGGCTTCATATATCTTGTGTCTTCGAAATTTGTATAGGGGATGACAAAACTGAGAAAAACGCCACCTAGTGACTTAGAGTCAGACCGACATAATCGATCATCAATAGCGATTTTAAATCACTAGGTGGCGTTTTTCTCAGTTTTGTCATCCCCTATACAAATTTCGAAGACACAAGATATATGAAGCCAGACACTCTGGGTCTTAGAAGCTCTTCGATCTTCGAAGAGTTATAAAAAATACGTGTAGATACACAACATATTTTTTTCAAAAAGGTCAAAATAAAGTATTATAAATACTCTTTACAAAATATTCTCATTGTTCGTTAATGAAAAATGCGTAGTTTTTAATATGAAAAAATATACAAAAAACACGTGTTTTTTTTCAATTTTCACAATATTTCACGTCAACAAAAACACGTGAAAAAAGCACGTGAAAAAAATGCTTGAAAAAACACGCAAATTTTACATGTAAAAAACACGTGTATTTTGCACGTGTAAAAAACACGTGTTTTTTTTTCAATAGGGTAATCATTTGAAACAGCACCAACAAATTATATTTTTTTGTGAATTAAAAAAAAATATAATTTGTTGGTGCTGTTTACAAATGATTAGATAATCTATATAATGTTTGCTACACATGTGTTGAGTTAGATGCGTAGTATGCGTATAATAATTGAAGATCAAAAATTATTTGTAACTTTTTAGTGCATTTTTTTGAAGTCGGTTTTGTTTTTTGTTAAAAAATTTTTTTTCATATTAAAATTGGCTAATTTATACATAATAATATAATATATGAAAATTTAACCGAGCGACGTTAGGAGTGAGGTAAATTAATCTAGTATAAATTAAACATTTTATGAATTTTACATTATTGAAAAAAATGAATTAAATACGAAAGTACTCGACGATTGCTTGATTGATTTCGAAACTTTCTTTAGTCAAAATTGTAGATAAATTACATAAAAAATATAAACTTGACGATTTTCAGTGCTTTCAAATGCTGAAATTTAAAAAAAATATAATTTATAGTATTTAGAAAAAAATGTTTTAAAGAAGACCATACTATTCAATACCGGAATTCGCCTAAAATATACTTTTTTTAAAAAGTAATAATAATAATAAAATAGTATTTATCAGTTTAAAGAATGATCAAAAATAAAATAACAGATATAATATTCAAAAGTCTTCAAGGAATTTTCAAGCCCTTTCAGTTTATTAATTCAATAATGAATATTTACAAATATACTAAAATAAAATAGTTAGAAGAATGGCCAAAAACAAAATAATAAATAAAATTTGTTTACATCGTATACAGATATTAATTATTTTATAAAAATGTAAAAATACTTTTTTATATATAGTATAAATTTTTATAAAATAATTTTTTGTATTACACATAATATTTTCATTTTCTCTTTATCATAAAAATAGTTTTCGTTAGTTATTATCTTTGATTAAAAAATATAGAAGTTGCTTAATAATCCCTGCTGAAAAAGACTTATCAAACAATATTGAAATCGATTAAGCTTAAATCGACTTAAATAGATGTGAAACGGTTCAATCGACTTTCCAAAATTTGTGAATTAATTCTGAATGAATTTTAATCAAAATTAATAGGAATCGGAATTAAGAAGGGGCCGAACTATCTGTCTTTGTCTAATAGCGTTATTCATCATTTATGTAAACACTATCCGATATAACAAGAAAAAAATAGCAGCTCCCGCTAGATATTAGTATAATAAGTAAATTTTGTAATAACAACCAAATTTTTTTACTGCGTAGTTTTTGAATGATTAGAGACCTACCAAAAAAAATAGGTTATATTCTAGATTGCTAGTAGGTCTCTAATTAGTCAAAAACTATGCGGTAAAAAATTTGGTTGTTATTACAAAATTTACTAATTATACTAATATTTAGCGGGGGCTGCTATTTTTTTCTTGTTATAAAGGATAGTGTTTATATAAATAATGAAAAACGCTATTAGACAGAGATAGATAGTTCAGCCCCTTCTTAATATGCAATTTTTCCATTAAACTGTAATCGAATTTAATCAACTTTAATTGTAAGAATATTTACATAAGATTTAATAAGATTATTGACAATAGATTCAGATTAATATTAATAGATTTCTATTGATTAGTTGATTATCGGTTCAAATGAATTGATTGAACATTAAAGGATGAATCGACATGAATTGTATTTAATCGTTGTACAATAATATTGATCTTATTATTTCGAATCAGCATCAAACTTTAATCAAACTAAATCGACTTTAAAAGTGATAAATATTGAATAAGATTAAATAATATTTTTGAATGACAGGTCGAATAAATATAAATAGATTGTTATTGTTAAATAGCTTATCGTTTTAACGGAATTAATTAAAAATCAAACAATAAATATGTTTTGAATTTAATCTTAGAAGCAGAATGCATTGCATCTGGCTCTCGAATTTTCTTCTAACTTTAGAATATTTTTTCTTACATAAAATCATGAAAAGAGCCGCGTTCATTTGGTCCAACGTTCGATTTTTTCCGAGTTATGAGCAGTTTTGTCTGTTTTGCTAAAGAATTTGCATTCGCTTTATAGTTTTACAGTTTTTGAACTACTTATTCTATAAGGTTTTTACTCATTGCATATTAAATGTGACGCAATGCTTTATTCGGTACTCGGCCAAGAACCGAACGCGCGTTCACAGCGTAAGAGAGGTGATATGATTATCGGCGGCTTGAAAGCGAGCCTATGTGTTAAGGCTAAGATGTAAAGAGAATCACTCTCGTGCCTATTTATAACTAATAAAATCATCTTAAATTCAAATAGAGTCGAAATGTGTTTTCTTGTTAGAAGCAAATACTAAGACGGCGAAGCAGATCCGCATATGCTCGGTCTGCAAACCCGTTTATTTGCTTATAACGTTAGTTTCTTATTGCGTGTAGTGCCTTTTAAAATTAGTTAATAAAGTTGAATATCTTAGTGATTTCAAAGTTTCTTTTGTTGTGATAAAGTGATAAATTACAAATGCAAAATGGTGTTTAGCTTTAGTGCATCTGCAAGTATTCATTAAAGTTAAAATATATTGAATTATCGAAGTTCCGAATAATTACATGGACTTCATGCAGGCACTGAGAGGCAATTGAAATAAAAACCTTTATTCCTCTTTCCTTTTACCTGGGCATACGATCCCGAAGTAGTCAGGCATGGCGTCCTGGCTACAAACGGATCAGCTCTTATTATCTTACTCTTATGAACATAACAAATGACACTTTACTACGACACATAAAGTTTACATATACATGCGCGTGGTTGTGACCGTGCAGTATAAAGAATAAATAAATTGATTATCACGTTATGGCTTCTCCGCACGGATAAATATTGCGATATATACAAAAAACCCACATATTGAGTCAAATTCGCGTTGTAAACTTAACGATGAAGTAGATTTTATTTTGTTTTGCTAGATAGTATTTAACTTATCGAATCAGGAGCGGCATGACGTTTCGTACTCTCAATTCAAAGGAAAATGGCGTCTTTACTCATACAGCAAATATACAAGTGACAATTTGGTTTTTTCTCAATAAAAACCAAGTATCAAAAGTATGACAAGTTGATGAGGTAGAGTACTACCAATAAATATATGATTATAACTTACTTATCCCGTATTTAAATTAAAATGTTGTCATAACTAGACCGCGTAAATATAAGGCTTTAATAATACACGAATTTGACACAATATAAATAAGCTTCGATAGTCGTAGCTTACATAAAGTTGAGATTAAAACCTTTCGATTAAAAAAAACGCGACCAAAAAGCTCGAGTTGTTCAAAAGTTATGAAGGGAAAAAAATTAAAATGAAATTCAGACTAAAATACAGCATTTATTTTCTATGCATATTTTCAGCTAAATATTTGAGCTATTTTTATTCCCTTATAACTTTTAAACAACTTGAGCTTTTTGGACACGTTTTTTTTTAATCGAAAGGTTTTAATCTCAACTTTAATATGCAATGAGTGAAAACCTTATAGAATAAGTAGTTCGAAAACTGTAAGACTATAAAGCGGATGCAAATTCTTTAGCAAAACAGACAAAATTTTGTCTGTTTCGCTAAAGAATTTGCATCCGCTTTATAGTCTTACAGTTTTTGAACTACTTATTGCTATTATATACAATTGCTCGGAAAAAATCGAGTGTTGGGTCGAATGGACGCGGCTTTTTTTATGATTTCATGTAAGAAAAAATATCCCAAAGTTAGAAGGAAATTCAAGACGCGAATGCAATGCATTCTCCTTGCTAGTTCAGAGATATCGATTTTAATACTTCCAACCTGTTTCAAACTTTAATCAAACTAAATTAACTTTTATAGTGACTAATATTAAAAAAGATTGAATACTCTTTTTCACAATGGATTCTAATCGAAATGAATATGTTTCCATCGCTAAATTGTTCATCGGTTTTTTTATTGTATTTAATCAAATCAAATGGAAGCACCCCTATTAAAAAAAAACACGTGTTTGTTGCACGTGAAAAAAACACGTGTAAAATACACGTATTTTTTACACGTGTTTTTTACATGTAAAATTTGCGTGTTTTTTCACGCATATTTTTCACGTGTTTTTTTCACGTGTATTTTTCAGGTGTATTTTTCACATATTGTTTTATAGCTTTTCGAAGAGCTTCTACTGTCCGGCCTCTTATATCTGCGTCTCCCAAATTTGTGTAAGGGATGACAAAACTTAGAAAAACGCCACCTAGCGACTCAAAGTCAAACTTGACTAGTTTGACTTTAAGTCGCTAGGTGGCGTTTTTCTAAGTTTTGTCATCCCTTACACAAATTTGGGAGACGCAGATATAAGAGGCTGGACAGTAGAAGCTCTTCGAAAAGCTATAAAACAATATGTGAAAAATACACCTGAAAAATACACGTGAAAAATACATGTGAAAAAAACACGTGAAAAATATGCGTGAAAAAACACGCAAATTTTACATGTAAAAAACACGTGTAAAAAATACGTGTATTTTACACGTGTTTTTTTCACGTGCAACAAACACGTGTTTTTTTTTAATAGGGACGTATCAACTTTAACTTAAGATAATTTATTAAACAAAAGAAATTAGTAAATTAAGATAATTTATAAATTGAACGAGAATAAAATTGTATAATATATGAAATGTTATATACGCGTCTAATGAGAGAACAAGCAAAAGCAGAGCGCGTCGTGAACTAAATAATACTCGCTTATGACGCTGATCGGCTGTATGAGCGATGATTACAATTTACCCGGACAAGTATCTCATGAGGAAGAGATACTTGGATATCGCGCTGTATAATTGTACTCACAGTAACGTACTGGCCAGCTTACACTAATTACCTACGTGCACGTAAACGTCACTTGCCTGTTACGATGTTAGATGTTTTGTAGTAGATCGAATACGTCTCTTCCCGATCGTTAGAGTCAGCTGAACTCTACCAACGTGGCTGTCTTAACGTAGATCAAGGGAACCTGATACACGCCGGTCAAGGCCTTTGCTTGAACTTTACGGCTGACCGCTAAGACGCGCGAGAAGCGGCCAAACGCAACTCTAATACACAAATATTTTTTTCCAATTATAAGTATTTATTTTTATATTACGAATTTACATATATATGTACACACACATATATATTAGACAGGTCGTTATTTCCCGAAACTTACTGAGCATTGCTCCCAACCCTTAAATCGATGTGTTTATACTAAATAATATTAAAAATAAAAAAAAAACTTTTTAATGTACTAAGTTTTTATAATGAACCAAAAAGTATAAAATAATGTGTAATAAAATGAAAAATGAATAATGATTTGAAATAAAAAAAACGTGGGGCGCATGTTTATTATTATTTATTGTATGCGCCCCACGTTTTTTTTATTTCAAATCATTATTCATTTTTCATTTTATTACACATTATTTTATACTTTTTGGTTCATTATAAAAACTTAGTACATTAAAAAGTTTTTTTTTTATTTTTAATATTATTTTATACTTTTTAGTTCAATTAAAAAACGTGGTAGATTGAAAATTTTTTTTTTATTTAAATATTATCTTATACATTTTGGTATTATTATCATTATTAATAATATTATTTATCGTGTTGTCCAACAGTGCATATTATATAGCATATTTATTGTTGTCAAGGGACTAAAACGTGTTTCATCTATTTTTTTTAGAGAACACGTAATCGCATGGTGAGTTTCCCGCCATTTTGACGATAATGGCGCCATTAGAAATTCAACCAAGATTTATTGTTTTATGCATTGTTAGACCATAAAATGAATAAAATACAGTCTCCAATTTTATATGTATAATAGAAAATGCTGTAATTTATGTCTAATTGCAATACATGACAAGTTAAAGAATTTTAAAAATTTTCGAAGATGGTTAGACACTAATGTTAAAAGTATATCTATATATAAAATCTTCAAATCTTCAATTTTGCCAATATCTCCGTATATAATTAAATATATTAATATATTTTTCGGTGGGAATATATATTTTTAATTATATTATCCAACAATGCGTGCAAAAATATAATATTGAATATATTAATATATTAATATATCAAAAAAGGATTTTTAAAATTTTCGAAGATGTTTAGACACTAATGTTACAAGTGTATCTATATATAAAATCTTCAAATCTTCAATCCAACATCTCCGTATATGATTGAATATATTAATATATTGTTCGGTAGATATATATATATTTTTTATAATATTGCATTGTCATCCAGTTCTGAGCTATATTTAAAATTTCAAGTCTCTAGCTCATCGGGAAGTTAGTTTACAATCGGTTGCAAAATTTGTACCGAACAGACAGACAGACAGACAGACAGACACCAAAGCGAGTTAATAAAAACGTAGTAAAATTGGAAAAGCAGTTGGAATACCTTGTTGGAATAGAGATTTAACCTTGCCGAATCGCAAAAAACCGTATTTTTTATTGTTTTTTCTTATTTTTATTTTTTCTATATACAGCGATAACTAAAAAATTTTTTTGAGATCCTCTTTCACACTTTTTCTATTGCCATAAGTTAAAATAATATCTTATGGGTTGATTTTAGAGCCGACAAAAATTTTTTTTCCGAATTGTTGATCTTGAAATATTAAAAAATTTTACTCAAACAGGTTTATTCTCGTGTATTTTGAGGTTAAAAGTACTTTATAATTTTTTTTTCATTCAAACAACCAACATAACTCTAAAGCAGGCTTAAAGATCTTCAATCTCCTTTTTTATAAAAGTTTTTAGGTGCTTCTGATACTGAGATATGGCCATTTGAATTTGATAGGAAATTCGTAGAATAAAATCTGTAAACATCGTGAGCATGCAATTGACTATTAACTCCCTCTGATCACAAATTCAGTTTCAAAGCACATAGAAACGGTCTAAGTAAAGTAAAATGAAGGTCTTAATTTCAACAAAAAAGTGGCGCTAGGTGTTTTTCGCACAGTCAGAGTTATGAAATGAGTAAATACCCATATAGAAATAATTTTCGTAAATTTCTTTAAATATCTGTAAATATCTCTAGATAACTGTAAATAATTAATAAAAAGTATTGAGACTGAAACATTAATAAAAGTTATTTACATTTATTTATTATTATTTACAATTATTTATAGTTATTTAGTTATTTACGATTACTAACTGATTTTAAAAAATATTACAAACACTTACAGTTACTTACTCTTAATTACTATTATTAACTATTATTTACAATTTTCAAAATTTTGAGGTAAGTAAATAGTTTATTGTTATTTATTATTATTTATGATGATTTACAGTTATTTATAGTTATTTACTTTCGTTGTCTTAGATAATTTTTCGGAGCGTGGGTGAACGGTGATGGTCCTAGTCGTATTTTTCGTATTGACAGAAGACTCAATGCTCAAGCATACGTGAACATTCTTGAAAATGAGCTTCTGCCAAGTCTACGAGAACGATACGCAAACGATGAGGTGCCAATTGATATAGTGGAGGATAATAGTCTTATAAATATACCGCACATATAGTGCGTGATTGGTACGCAGCGCATCCCCAGCTTCAGAGATTTGACTGGCCACCACGTTCACCAGATCTCAACATCATCGAGAATGTCTGGTCATATATGGTGAAAGGATGGAGACCTGGAATGGCACGAAATCGTGAGCAGCTCGTGGAACTCGTTCAAGAAGCATGGACTGCCTTATTTGATAATCCATAATATTTTCATAATTTATGCGATTCTGTCCCACGAAGATTGCAGAAAGTGATAGATAATGAAGGTGGATTTATTGATTATTGATTTTTGATGACTTTATTTTAGAAATAATTAAGAAATCTATTAAATTTCGATTTTGAATTTTTTTCAAGCTTTGTTTGCACACTGCACATGCGCAAGCAGCGCACAAAATACACCTGTTGTGATCTCATAAAAGTAGTTCATAACCATATAAAAAAAAATCAGGTGATAAATCACCTGATTTATCAGGTGATTTATCATGCCAAAACATCATGTAACGATTTTGTTGATCTTTACTCATTTTAAACCATGCTTAGTCAATTTAGAACAATTTTTGAAAATTTTGGAAAATTTTGAACTTAAAAAATTTTTTAGATAATTTGGTCTTAGAAAAAATTTTGACTAAATCACAAAAAAATTTCTAAGTTCAAAAATTTCAAAAATTTTTCAAAAATTGTTCTAAATTGACTAAGCATGGTTTAAAACGTGTAAAAACCAACAAAATCGATACATGATATTTTGGCATGATAAATCACCTGATAAATCAGGTGACTTGTCACCTGATTTTTTTCACCAGGGAAGATTTAAAATTATAAAAGTTTTAATGTTATTAATTAGTTCTTATAAGATATGTAAAAATTTAAAATTAAAAGTTTCGTTCAAAGTTCGTTTGCACACTGTACATGCGCAAGCAGCGCACAAAATACACTTGTTGTGATTTCATAAAAGTAGTTCATAAGATTTAAAATTATAAAAGTTTTATGTATTATTATTTAAGGTTTTGAATAAAGATATGATATAAGAAATTTTGCTTTATTTTTTAATTTCAAAGTCATTTATAATCATTAAAATGTAGTTCCAAGTTAACATTTTTATATAATTATATATTTCAAAGAATAATTTAAAAATTTTGTTATTATAAAGTTTTCAAAGTAATTTATAGTTATATCAAATATACATAAAGTGCCTAAAATATATAACGTTGAAAAAATATTTTTTAATACATTTTAAGTTTGCAGTATTGGTTGTATTAAAGAAATGTTAAATTTTTAAATAAGAAACACTCGTCAAGAAATTTAAAGTTTAAATTTCTTCTTTGTTCAGTCAAATGTGTATCCAGTAAAAATTCATATCCTTCCGGATGCAAGATAGGATATTTAAACAAAAGCATACTGGAACGAGTCCATTCATTTACTCAGCAGTTAATTAATAAGCATTCCTGTAGAAAGAAATGAGGTGCATGTCTTGCTTTAACTGTTTGCAAGCGAAGAAGCTGTAGTTTCCTTGTTTCACAGTTTATCAACTCCTTGACTAATTTATAATTGTAAGTACGGAATTTCATACCAATAGCTTTTATGGATTCAGAATAAATAAATAAAAATAAAAATTCAATAAGTAAGAAATTAATTTCAAATTTGATTGGAGACAATGGGTTAATAAAGAATCATAAAAAGTTTTGATTACGTAAACAAGTATTCATAGAAAACACACATTATGTCATGTTAATTGTATGTAATCTAATATAATTATTATTCAAAAATATGACAAATTTAATCAAACATTCTCAAGTGTTATAAAGCATAAGACTTGTGGATCATGTCTTTTTTTTAATTAAATCATGTCTAAAAGTATAATATTTGTAATAATTAAAAATTTAATATTCAAAAATAAATTATGTTTTGGAATTATATATAATCTTGAAGCCGCTAAGATTAGATAGCAGGTGCAAGCTACCAACAGAGTAAAATAGAGTAAAATTCCTTTATTTGCCATTAACAGAACCATGGATGCTGTATTGGTTATATCGAAAAGATGTAAATATTGGAATACTGGAATAACAAACACTTGTCAAGAAATTTAAAGTTTACAATTCAGGGGTCAAATTTATATCCAGTAAAAATTTATATCCTTGCGGATACAAGATAGGATATTTAAACAGAAGCATACTGGAACGAGTCCATTTATTTACTGAGTAGTTAATTAATAAGTATTCGTATAGAAAGAAATGAGATGCATGTCTTGCTCCAACTGTTTGCAAGCGAAGAAGTTACAGTTTCCTTGTTTCTCAGTTTATCAACTGCTCGATGAGTTGCAGATACTAAAGTTGATCTGGAGTTTGATGCTGCTGTTAAAATAGCTATTTATGGAGCCCGTATACATAACTCTGATTCAGAATTGATTAATTATAATAATAATTTTATAAATTATTAATTTATGTAAAATTTTATTAAAAATAATTGAATGAAATTGTGTGAATGTTGAAAGCAATGCTTCTGTCAACTATTATATTTAGAAGGCACTCATTATGTCATACTAACTTTATTAAAATTAGTATAATAATTCATAATAGAAAAATTAGAAGTTTATTAAAGCATGAAATTTGTAGATCATGTTTCTTTCAGATATATGCATATTTATATATTTAATAAATAAAAAGTTGTATTAAAACATAGTTTATGTATTACAATTATAAATTTGAATTGTATTAAAATTAATGTAGTTAATTATTTTTTAAAAAATCATAAATTTTTTCAAAAGTTTTAATAATAAAAAATTATAAAAATTTGATATTATATTATTTGAAGTTCTAAATAAAGAACAAATTTTGCTTTATTTTTTAATTTTATAATTATTTATAATTATTAAAATTTATTTTCAATTCAATTATTTTATACAATTATATATTTCACAGCATAATTCAAATTAAAATTTAGTTTTAATTCATCTTTTTTATATAATTATAAATTTCTAAGGCCGAACGTCATATAAGTATATTCAAATAACCTATATGGTGGTAATTACGGCCGTTTTTTGGATACTATCTTTTTCAACTGGAATCTGATGGTATGCCTTCTGTTAATCTAATGATGTGAATACCTTCATACCACTTAGGGATCGTCTATAAATTACGTAGCCGATTTTGAACCATTTTCAGATCCCCCCCTCGCCCCTGGTAGTCAACCGTAGATTTTCATAATACCCCCCCCCCCTAAAATCCACGTAGTTTCTAACTAAAAAAAATTTTATATTGTTTTAAAAATTTATCTTACTCACTAGCATATATGAATCTAAACTATTCATTAAATAATTTATTTAATTTAAATAAATAATTTTAATAAATTATCTCTGAAAACAAAACGACTTAAAAATTATCTTCATTGTTCATCTATAAATGGAATCCCTTCTTCTATCCATTTTTTTATATCATGTATCACAGGCATCGGCTCAGTTGATGTTGATCTTGCAGCAAGTGGATCTAATTTTATATCTTCTACGCTTTCCACGTCAACCCATTCAACAGTATTTTCAGATAGAAGACATAATAATTCTCCTGGTCTTTGACTCAGAACTTGTAAAGGCTGAACCCGTGATGCACTGGATACAGCTTTATGAATATTTTTCCTATATTCAAATAATTCAGGATATTTTATTTGACTAATAAACTTTAGTTTTATCTACAATTTCAATATAAATATGCATTGATAATTCTTACCTATGACAATTCATCGATGCTTTCGATGCAAAATAAAGACCACATTGTGGACATGTTCTTTTGGAAATGACCTCTCTTATAGAAGGACAATAAAGATCATAGCGAATTTCTTTCGTTCGAGAGAACTCAGGTCGCAAAGTTAAGGCCTGCCTCAAAATAAAAGGTGGAAATTTTTCAGACATGTGATTAAAAGGAAGCGGAATGCCAAATGGTTGTTGAGTTACTGGAAATGGCGCAGGAAGAAACCTTTGGTAGAGAATTTGTCTTATGTTACTACGACATGGAGAGCAGCCTTTTGGATTATCACATTTTACAATCTATAATTCAAAAAATAATAAATCAATTTAATAAAATTATAATTTTATATCAGGTGCTTTCCCGAACAATTTCTTAACTTAGTTTTTCGTTCTCAAAATTAAAATTCATATGACTAAAAATTAACATTTGAGCTTTTATGGAAATAAAAAATTATAATTATTAGTTTCACATTTTATCTAACAATTTTAAACTAATATTTTTTTTACAAAAAAAAACTTTTTAAAATAGAATTTATATTTATCCCACTTATGAACAAAATTGGCATCAGTAGTTTTTCTGAACAGCTAGTTATAAAGAATAAAATAAAATGATGTAATAAAATAATGACTTCAATTTACTTGTAGAAGATATTGGCTTTCTCGAACATGATTGAAATACCAAATATCATCTGTACATATTTCTGGTGCAAATACTTGTTCATCGATTGGAATAAACTCAGCAGTGACAGAATAACCATCGATGTATAATTCAGACCAGATTTCTGCTAAGGTTTCTCCAGCAAATTCAAAATTTTTTTTTCCAAATCCAAATCGATGGTGTTGCCATTTCTATCAAGATGACTTCCGTAATGATCGTGAGGAAGGATCAAGCCTGAAAGAGCTCTACTCAAAGGTGCCATTCGTCTTTCAACTCTATTAAAAGTTGACCTACCAGGTGCATTTGTAAAAATGAAAACAGCATCAAAATTATGATTTTTAAAGTTAACTATGGCGCGATCGATAACTTTCTTGTATCGAGGATTCTCATCAGGGCCACCGTCAACTGAAAACATCAATACTGGTTTCAAACTTCCATCATTTTGTTTTAGAATTGGCGCAAACTCATCAAGGTCGATTAATCTTTGAAAATCGATTGCGTGGGTAGAAGCGGTGGAACTACTATGTTTACCACTGACAGGCACTGTTTTTACATGGCGTTTCCCTTCTACTGATATTGAATTTCGTGGTATAAGTCGTAGATACAAAGAAGATTTGGATAAATTATATCCTAACAATTTTAGCTCTTCCTGCAGATCACTCAAAGTTTTGCATGCTCGAATTGCTTCAGAGCGACGCCTGTCATCCGCCGATCCTGAATGTAGAGCTACCCCAGTGAAAATGGTAAATGTATCCAAATCATACGAAAGTGTATCAAAGTGTATCAAAGTGTATCAAAGTGTATCTAAGAGCGATATTTCGGACCAAATGTTAATACACTTTGGTACACTTTGATACACTTTCATACATTTTTATACACTTCCAAAAAAAAGTTTCTTGGTATCAATTTTTTATATTCGTTAATGATATACACTTTGATACACTTTAATACACTTTTGCACATTTTCATATATTTTTTGGACACTTTCATACACTTTGATACACTTTCATACATTTTTCTAATAAAGGAAAAATGTTGATTTTCTTGGATACACTTTTGCATACATTGATACACTTTTGCACACTTTGATACATTTTAAAAATTTTAACTAAAATAAATTTCCATTAAATGAAGCCTCTTCCTTAAATAATCAACAAGATCCCTGTAACATATTGACTGTGCAAAATGGAAACAGCAATAATACTAATAATAATGAAGATGCGACTGCAAAGACTACAAAAAATAACTTAGTCTCAATAGACAATACAAATGAAAATTTATAAAAAAAAAACTATCTTAGAAACAACAATGTTTAAATATTTATATTTAATAATGTTATTAAATTAAAAATGTGTTTATTAGTATAAATTATTTATCTTATCTCATTACTTGATATGTATTACAAAAGAATAATTATTTTTTTGAAGTTGTCTCTATTAAACTTTTATTATTTATAAATTTCTAATAATATTAATGTTTAAATATTTAATGCTAATATAGAATGTAAGTTTTTCATTACAAATTATATTTCAAATATATATTGCTAATTCTTATGTTTTAAATTACTTTTTATATTTTACTTTTATAATTTATAAAAATATTTTTCAATTTTTTCAATATTGTCGTTTTATTAACCTTACATTTATCCCAAGGGCATTAATACATTAAAATTTATGAAAATATCTAAAATGAAAACGGCTTATTTTAATACACCGTTTCATGCCTAAAAAGTGTATTAAACACTATTAAAATGTATAAAAAATGTACGCATGTGTATCAAAGTGTGCATGGTAAAACCATTTTTTAATTTCTTACTTAGAAATGTATCGAAGTGTATCGTGTTTTATTAAAATGTATTATATTACATAAAGAGAGCGCGGTGGCGTAACGGATAGAGCTCTTGCCTTCAACGCGAAGGGCATGGGTTCAAATCCTGGCCAGGTACCTCTAAACTTTTTTTTCGAAAGAAAATTAGTGTACGTGCCATTTTATATCGCGACTCTCAAAAATCCGATCTCATTGGGTATCGGTTGATTGTTGGTCACCAAAAGTGGCTGACCATCCATCGGTAGTCAAAGTTTTCGGTATGGTGGGTCTGACAGTCTAGCCTGATGTAATGTGATAAACAGATACCGGGCGGGGACTCCCTCGACCTCACCATAGAAAAAAAGATTAATCATATAGAGGACAATATCCTTTATATATTAATCTTTAGAAAAAAAAAAAAAAAAAAGAAAAAAAATGTATCAAAGTGTACAAACGTGTGCAAAATAAAACAGGAAAAGGATAATACTCAGAAGTGTATCAAGATGTACCATAGTATATTAAAGTGTATCAAAGTGTGTAAAAGTGTATCAAAGTGTACAAACGTGTGCAAAATAAAACAGGAAAAACAATTTAGGCTAATACTCAGAAGTGTATCAACATGTACCATAGTATATTAAAGTGTGTAAAAGTGTATCAAAGTGTGTAAAAGTGTATCAAAATGTGTCAAAGTGTATCAAAATGTGTCAAAGTGTATAACATCAAAAAAATTGAGGAAATTTAATTTCAGCTCACTTTTTAAGAAATGTACCAAAGTGTACCAAAGTGTATCTAAGTGTATCAGAGTGTATCAAAATGGATCGAGAATAAGGTCTGAAAAATCGCTCTTAGATACATTTTCATACACTTTGATACATTTTTGTATGCTTCAATACACTTTCATACACTTTTATACATTTTGATACACCGAAAAATTTCCATTCGGGTATATTGCAGATCACTTCCAATAAATCACTTTGATCAGTTTCTAGTCGCGGACGTCCTGGTTCATTCCTAATATTAAGAATATTAGCCGCTTCTGGATACTCTTTTTTTAAATTTTGCATTTTTTCTTTCTGTTTTTTCCTAAAATTTCTTTGCCAATTTGCTTTTACAATTTTTTTATTCAATTTTTTCTTTGTTAATTCTAAATTTTTTCTTATTTTTTTAATTTTTGGTTAAATGTTGTCTTCAGCAAGTCCTGCGTCTCTTTTTTTTACCATGCAGTTCAATTCGGACTCCATAACTTTTATTTCTGCCTGCAGAGAATCTTGTTTAGGCGTTGAATATGCGATAGTTTTAAGTGAAACTTCAGCAGTCGTTTTTTTAACTGTTTCAGAACCATCTATAAATAAATTAAAAATTAAAATATTTTTTCAAACTATTATTAATTACAAAAGAATATTGTAAAAAACACAGCTATATTGTTGCCTTTTCCAGCACATATCTTTATTAAAAAAATTAATTTTTAAAAATCAATATTAAATAATTTACTCTATATATTTTTAGTCTTTTTAAAATAAAATTAATTGAATATAATATTTCAATGAATATTAAATAATTGTTAAAAATTCCACTTTCACCATTAGTTATAATAGTTATTACTATTAAACATGAATATGTATTTTAAGCTTATACTTTTAAAGAATTATTTTTATGATTTCAAATTAATTTAACTATTACTAAAATTTTATGAAGATATCCAAACATTTGCATGCGATGAAAATATTATTTGAACTTACAAATCAATGAGTTCATTATTTTCTTTTTTCAAAAAAAAACAATATTCAAGCAAAGAAAACGAATAAAATAGAGTAGAAAAAGAATTGGCACAATTAAACTTTTTATATTAATTAAAAAATCAATATATACTTCATGCATAGAATTTAATATACCATCATCATTGTTGTTGCTTTTTTCGCCAATTTGGTTTCTATCTGACTTCGACTGATTATTTGTTACCTCCGTTAAAATCTCTATCGCAGATCCAGTTTCAGTAAAATCGTTAATAATTTCATTATCATGCTTAGAAACCTTTTTATAACAAATCAAAAAAAAAAAAAATACTCACAATGTGATGAAATAAAAAAATTTTTTGTAGTGCAATAAAATCAAACATCATGCGTAATTTTTCAATTTAAATAAAATTAGAAAAATTCCTACCTGTGTGAAATAGTTGCGAAAACTTGCTGATCTTCGGGTACTCTCTATTTTCAGTTCTATTATTTTATCTTCTGTAGCCTTTTTTAAATCAGCGGCAGTAGCGTATGTGGTTTTAAGAGTTTTCCAAGTCTCGTTGCACTTTTCTTGCACTGTTTTTTTTTGAAAGTTTAAAGTCATAACACTTTTGGAAAGCTAAATATAACCGTTCATACAGCGATGACATTTGTAAATTTTATATCATAACACAGGGATTGAAAATAAACACAAAATCTCGAGAAAAAGAAATACAGATAAAGTAATACTTATACTAGTTTTGACTTGTTTAGATATTATTTTGACGGCAGAAAGCATGTGCTTTGTTTCTTAATTAGTGTGTTATTATTGTTATCTCTCTCTTGCTCTCTCACTAACGCTCGCGCACATGCGCACTCTCGAACCATTTTTCTTTTTTGCATTAAAATGATAATTTAGTCATAGCGACATCTATGCATACAGCTACGTAGCTATAGTTGAAATCCCCTACCCCTCCCCTTCGTGGATTAACGTAGTATTTTTCATAACCCCTACCCCCCCCCCCCCCTCTAAAATGGCTACGTAGTTTATGGACGACCCCTTAGTCCTGTGGCGAAATCTTGAATATTCGGCACTGGATATCTGTCGGGGACTGTGACATTGTTTAACTGTCTATAGTCGTCGCAGATGCGCCATTCGCCATTTTTCTTCTTTACCATATGAATGGGACTAGCTCAAGGACTTTCTGAAGGTTTGCAGATTCCAGCTTCGCATAACGCTTTAAATTTTTTCTTGGCTGCATCTAATTTCTCTGGAAATAACCTTCTAGCTTTCTGTGCCAATGGTGGTCCATTAGTTCTGATGTAATGTTCCACACCATTATTCACACGTGTTTGATTTTGAGTAACACCCACAACGCTTGGATATTAAGATAATAAGTATGAGTATTTATGTGACGGGTCAATGAAATATAATTGAATTTCTTTGTATTTTCTTGGTTTTAAAGGTGTTGAGAGAGCTGTTTCACCATCTATAAATTCTCTCTTTTTGAGATCTGGTAACAGATGATATTTTTCTAAAATATCCACGCCCATAATTGCGTACGGTACGTCTGCCACTAAAAAATTCCATATTATAGGTCGTCGTAGACCAATGTTCAGCTCTCACCTTCATAATCCATAAGTATTTATGGGAGTGTTATTTGAAGCGTATAACTTGAATGATTGAGGCTCTTCTTTGCTTAACCTTGGTTTAGGTATTACTGAGACCTCTGCTCCCGAATCTACCAAGAAATACTTTCTACTGTTATTATCATAAATAAAGAGGCGTTTCGTAGGTGTTCCCTGAATATGAGCCTCTGTCCATTCAGGGTTCATTAGTTTCCCGTCTCGTTGCTATCTATACGTTGATTTTTTGTAGGTGTTACGCGTGTGTTCTGCGATCTTTCGTTGGATTCATTTATACGAGAGTCGCCTTCTCTATTGTTGGTGTCCACACCAAAGTTTCTCCAACTACATGGTTGTTGGCACCTGTATGAGTTGCTTTTATATTTTTGGTGAAATTTGCATCATGGCGTTCTCCTAGGTCCTCCATTATTAAATGAGTTATTTCTTCTCACGTTTCCTCGGTTTGGACTCGTAGAACGATTCCGAGTGTTTTTGTTGTTTCTGTTGTTTGACTTTTGTCAGCTTTTCCTACATTACTTTTTTCATTGACTTCAGTAAGCTCTTTCTCTAATTGAACTGTAATATAAATTGGCAATCTGTCTTGCCAGAGCTTTAGTACTGTAAGCCTCGGATTTTGATTATCGGCGAGATGTAACGATTCATTAAGGAAATCTGATGGTTTTTTCTTACTAAGTTCTCTTCTATCGAACAGTAATCTTAACTTATCCTCTTTAGTAAGAGCAAAGCGATCCAACAGAATCTTTTTCAGTTCTTCATATTTATTCCCTTCAGACAGGTATCCAATTGCTTCTGAAACATTTTTAATGACCTCAGGACCCAGATTTTGAATTAAATTATAGTATTTCTTCTCGTCCGTGACGATCTTCTTGAACTGTAGCTGACTTTCAAATAATTTAAACCATGCCTCCGGTTCTTTTGTCCAGAAATTCTGAAATTTAACCTCCCTTGGATATAATCCTACTATAGCCTGGGCTGGAAGTGCAGCTACTTCATCTGCATCTTCAGTCACTCTGACGGTGTCATTCAAATTCCTATTTTGTGTTACGGCGAGCCTGGCTTCCTCAAACCGTATTGCTAAGTCTCTAGCTTCTTGCTGAGCCCTTGCAGCCAGTGCTTTGTATTCCTTTACTTGTTGTTCCATTTTCTTTTTAGTCTAAGCTAAATCCTCGTCCTTTTTGTCTGTTTCTGGCATTTACCGTTTTCGACTTGGGTTTACTACCTAATATGATGTCTATTTATGCCCTATCTGAATATCCTAAATTTCTATATTATTTGTGGTGTTAATTTTTCGCGTACACACATCAACAGAATAATTTTACCCTAGGAGTACACGCAGGTACCCTCACAATCGCTTTTAGCTAAACAACTCACACACCTTATTTACTAACATGAACGGCACAAAACATTCTCATACGCGAAGGACTAGTACAGCCGCATGAACGATCTGATTACTATACTCCAAACAATTTACTTTAGTTAAATTTACTCAATTAGGTGTTTACTGCTATCGCTGAACGGCACTCCGTTTACTATTTCTCGCTTAGAGTCGTTCTACCAGCGTGGTGTCCCACTGAATGCGACCCTATCGAGTACAGCTTATAGCTGATGGCTAGTTAGAATTACCCTGAGGCGATGCAAGCTTATTTGGATAACTACCTATTATAATTTTCATCAGACCACTCGGCGAACTGTCCGCCTATTCTGACTAAGATGGTTCAATAGAAAGCATAGCAAAACCTATATACCCTACTGACACTCTAGGTCGGGGGTGTACGCATATTTTAACTTAAAAGCATAAGAGAATCTCCGCCCGTCACTAGTTCATGATGCTCAATACATCTTTCAACTTCAACTCATACAACATTAGAATTTACATATATATTTAACATGTGTGCAGAGGTTCTCCTATGGTTGAGACTGGATATGAAAATCTACTTAAAAGGTTATCTGAATCGTGCCCGAATCGCGGCGACGGCGCAGGCATTTCAATGTTCGCAAGCTACAATTTTAATATACTACTACTTCAAACATTATCATAAGAATAGGAGAAGAAATTTTAACGTCGCACAGTCGCCCCGCTTCGCGCAAGAGACAGCACCATAAAGCATGCACACTAAAATTCATCAAAATCGACACGTGCGCGATCTCACCCTTACTTCTATAAGATATTTAAATTTAATTTTTACCAATTTTTTTAAATGTGAACGATAGCACACGTGACGACCCTAATTTTTATATATATAAAAAAAATCTTTTAATTTAATTTTAAAACAGCAAAAACCTTTAATATTTTATGTTCGAACAGGATTTTCAATGTCTTTTAGTCAAACTTGATAATAAAATTCATTAATATTTTTCAATTTATTTTAGAAAAGACGAAAACTTTCAATATGTTTCAATTTAATTTAATAAGAAAAATCCTTAAAAGTCTCTTAATTTAACTACTTCGCATAATTATCACCGATAACCAATCTCATTTAATACGCACAAAATGGCTTTTAATACACGCGCACATTAAGGATTTTATGCTGACGTCATATCCGCACTCGAAATTTTTTACGAAAATTGTAATTTATTATTTTTTAAACAATATTTACTTTAGTGTATGGTATACCGAGTTTCGTTTATTAAACTTTATTATTTTTACTTTTCTTTTTTAAACAAATTAATGTTGAGGAAGTTGCGTATTTTAAAATTCTGTCGACTCTTCTAACCGTCCGTATGCCAGTTGAATTTCAAAATGGTGGACTTTCTGGATAGCGTCGCAAAAATGGCGATTCACTGAGAATTTCGCGTTATATTGGCACACTTCCTCACTTCCGGCCAAATTTTTTATTAATTTCACTTTTAACTATTATTTTTTTCTTTAAATGAAAATTCACTCACGTATTTCGATTTGTTACACGCACGCACTATTTTCACTTTGCTTCGATTTGTTCTTTTTGGTCTATTTTCTTTGAATATTTACTTAATTTCTTTTTGCTTTTCTCGTTATCATAAAACAAAAATTTCTTCGTTACTACGCAAACTTTCGCACTTATGTTATTTTTCCTTTATTCAATTTTTTCTTTTCAATGCTCTTACTATTAATCGTATTTCTTTTTCTTATAACTTTCTTTTTCCTTTAATTAAAATTCTTATTTCTTATATATCAACATAATTTCTTTCTTTTAATACAAATTCTTTTTCTAATTTTTACGATTACTTTAATTTGTTTATTTTAAATATACAAAAATTTTACTTTAATTTATTATCTTTTTTCAAATTTAAGTTTCGATTGTTAATTCTATTTATTTATTATTTTTTTCCTTTGTACTATTTTTCTAAATTAAATATCTTGCTAAGAATCTTGTGAAGCTGTTGAGTGCTGCGTGGAATGGCGGCCGGAAGTATCTTTGGTGAAGCGTGGTTTGATGTTAGCTGTGGCGTCGTTTTTCTAATTGTTGGTTGATGGCTCCTTGTCGTGGTCACCACTGTAGGGTTTTTGTATTAGAGATGAATATTTTATGTATATCCCAAATAATGCCAGGTCCAATACCCTGAGATATAATTAATCTGACTCCAATATTAACCCAAATAAACGTGTTCCCAGGGGGCTTATTCAGTAATATCGTAACGTCTAACGGCAAGCTTAACGCCGACGCGCGCATGCGCAGTAATCATTTTTCAGCAAATACTATCGAATATCGCGAACGTTATCAGAGATCATGTTGACGTAACGACGAAAATGTTCTAAACTGAAGCGCTAAGTCGATTTTATCGACAAATTTTACAACCAATTTGAAGCTCGGTTGTAAATCGTACGCTAAATTGTAAAACTTTATATTATGCATAACATATGTATATGCATTGACAGAAAAGATTTCTAGAAACAAAAGAATTACTCCGACTTGATTTGATCATTCAAATGGAATAATAATTTCTTAGATGTAGGTAACTAGATGTTTGAATTAATTTCTTGCTTCACAGATTTTAAGTTATATCTAAGAGAATCGAGATATCTTTTCTGTCAGTGTATGTATATATATATATATATATATATATATATATATATATATATATATATATATATATATATGGGTCAAAATAACATCTTTTTATAAAAGTGTGCGCATGTGGATCACCGATTTTGCTGATTTTGAGATATGTTTTAGTATTATTAAAGTTAGGAATCTGTGCAAAATTTCAGCTCTCTAAGTGCAAAACTCGCCGAAATATGGCCTTTCCAAGGTCAAAAACTCCGCTTTTTCGGCTGTTTTTCACTCTTTTTCAAAATTCTGCCAAGACTCGAGTTGTTAACATATTTTAATTCGGCAGGCGGCAATTTCTTCGTTTTTATGTTAATTTTAAATTTTCGTAATTATATTTTTAAAAAATTCTAATCAGGCTTCTGAAAACTCTTAGAATAAAATACTGATTTTTGACATTTTTGACAATTTTTAAACAGCTGTAACTCATTTGAATTTTGATATTTTTAAATTATCAAAATTTTGTTTTATTGGTCAAAAAGAAAGCTTTAATTTGCATTTTTAAATTTTCAAAAAGGTTTAAAATTGACGGAGATACAAAGGTTTAAAGTTTGCAAAATTTCTAAAATATACGTTTTTACAAAATTTAGATCATTGTAACTCTGGCCGGACAACTTCAAATTCACTAAATCTTACAAGAAAACTTTCTATAAGTCACGTAAAATGAGGCCAAATAGGCCTGGTCAATGGTATCCTACGATTTTACTATTATTTGAACCTCTCATAATTCAGTATTTTGCTTCACAAGTAAATCAATACACCCAGCTGTTGCGTCTTCTACTCATAAATGCGAAAACCTTAAAAGATTCAACAGGCTATAAATTATGAAATGAGCGATAAAAAACTTGATTTTATGCTTGAGTATAGGTCTCTAGGTCGTTTAGAATAAAAGTTATAACAGTTTGAGAATTTTTTATTTCTCAAGGTATCAAATCCGTGAACGCTTACTCTAGCCGATTTTTAGATTGGTCTTAAATTTCCTATAACTTAATTTCTATGATACTTCAGGACTCTTATTGAAGCTCTAATTAAAAATTATTGTCTTTCAAAGACGTCTTTTAAAGACGTCTTTTTTTGTTACAAATCCAGACACATCCAAAGACGTCTTTTAAAGACGTCTTTAAAAGACGTCATTATTTTCAATAGGGACTTAACGATGTTATAAGAAAAAAATAAAGTTGTTTATTTTAGATGTTAGCAGACTTACATTTATACTTCATCAAAGATATTGAAATTACAAGCAATAATTTTTAATTAGAGCTTCAATAAGAGTCCTGAAGTATCATAGAAATTAAGTTATAGGAAATTTAAGACCAATCTAAAAATCGGCTAGAGTAAGCGTTCACGGATTTGATACCTTGAGAAATAAAAAATTCTCAAACTGTTATAACTTTTATTCTAAACGACCTAGAGACCTATACTCAAGCATAAAATCAAGTTTTTTATCGCTCATTTCATAATTTATAGCCTGTTGAATCTTTTAAGGTTTTCGCATTTATGAGTAGAAGACGCAACAGCTGGGTGTATTGATTTACTTGTGAAGCAAAATACTGAATTATGAGAGGTTCAAATAATAGTAAAATCGTAGGATACCATTGACCAGGCCTATTTGGCCTCATTTTACGTGACTTATAGAAAGTTTTCTTGTAAGATTTAGTGAATTTGAAGTTGTCCGGCCAGAGTTACAATGATCTAAATTTTGTAAAAAACGTATATTTTAGAAATTTTGCAAACTTTAAACCTTTGTATCTCCGTCAATTTTAAACCTTTTTGAAAATTTAAAAATGCAAATTAAAGCTTTCTTTTTGACCAATAAAACAAAATTTTGATAATTTAAAAATATCAAAATTCAAATGAGTTACAGCTGTTTAAAAATTGTCAAAAATGTCAAAAATCAGTATTTTATTCTAAGAGTTTTCAGAAGCCTGATTAGAATTTTTTAAAAATATAATTACGAAAATTTAAAATTAACATAAAAACGAAGAAATTGCCGCCTGCCGAATTAAAATATGTTAAAAACTCGAGTCTTGGCAGAATTTTGAAAAAGAGTGAAAAACAGCCGAAAAAAGCGGAGTTTTTGACCTTTGAAAGGCCATATTTCGGCGAGTTTTGCACTTAGAGAGCTGAAATTTTGCACAGATTCCTAACTTTAATAATACTAAAACATATCTCAAAATCAGCAAAATCGGTGATCCACATGCGCACACTTTTATAAAAAGATGTTATTTTGACCCATATATATATATATATATATAAAGGGAACATTATTTTATTATTATTTACATTAGTAATCATAAAAATTATTTGTAATCATACATGGTTAAATGGTAAATTGTGCATAATTTAAAATTCAATTGGATCTGCAGGTTTTAAAGTGACTTATATGTACTTTAATAAAAACGAACAGAAAAAAATAATATAAATATTGTTTTAAATAAACTTATCTTATCACCAATAAAAAACGTTTTTCAATAAAATTATATATTAATCTAAATTTGCATTTTATATTTTATAGCATCAACTACAGTTTCTCGATTGAATTGTTAAGTTTGCTGCTGAACTTAAAATTATTAGTTTTTAAAATTTCGTCTTTCAAAATAAAAATATTGGCTTGGATAATGTTGAGTTAGAAGAATATATAATAGAAACATGAATACAGATATATTTCTAATATGAATGTTACGTGTTGTGTGTTTTAAGGCAAATGTTGTTAAAATTCCTTTTTTTCTGTATTGGGATTTAAAATGAGTGGATCATAATATTTTTTCTAATTATTATTTTGGATATATAATTATAAGCATATAAAATTAAATAAGTTATAAAATATTACTTAAGAAGGGGCCGAACTATCTCTCTTTGTCTAATAGCGTTTCTCATCATTTATGTAAACACTATCCGGTATAACAAGAAAAAAATAGCAGCCCCCGCTAGATATTAGTATAATAAGTAAATTTTGTAATAACAAACAAATATTTTTACTGCGTAGTTTTTGAATAATTAGAGACCTACCAAAAAAAGATAAGTTATATTCTAGATTGCTAGTAGGTCTCTATTTAGTCAAAAACTATGCGGTAAAAAATTTGATTGTTATTACAAAATTTACTAATTATACTAATATCTAGCGGGGGCTGCTATCTTTTTCTTGTTATAAAGGATAGTGTTTATATAAATAATGAAAAACGCTATTAGACAGAGACAGATAGTTCGGCCCCTTCTTAAGCTTTCATAATACAAGATCTAATATAAATCTACAAAAAAACTAGTAAAATTATAATTTATTTGCGTATAAATATGTCAAAAACTTAAACAATTTTTCTTGTAATCATGTTTATTTTAATGTAATAATTGTTTGAAATTCTTTTAATTTTGAATATTTATTTTGTAAATGTCTGTTGTAAAAGATTTAATAATAAGCTAAAACATTTTTTCATATGTGTTTATTGATTACTTGAAAAAGTAGAGTCCTTAAGAGCATGACAAAGCTGTCCGCCTTCTAATAATATTTCCAATCTTAACTTAAGAATAAACGATGCGTTTAATTGAGTTTTTTTGCTACAAAGAAAAAATTTGTAAGATTAAACTCTAGTGCGGACAACTCAAGAAAACCACCAAAATATTATACATACAAAGTTATAATAAAAACTTTCAATATATCGTATTTTAAGGTTAGGTTTGTCGAGTTTGATATCTAATTTCCAATCCAAGCTCATAAAAAAATAACAAGTCCAAATGATTTTTTATTTTAACAAAAATTATTGTACTAATATAACTTTAGTGCGGACAAGTCATTATATTTGTTTAATTTAAGAATTCAAAAAGATATCGATAAAATAAAAAAAAGCAAAACTCGATTGCTGCAGCTCCGACATGCCGTTAACGCTTTTCGACGTCGGAACGTTAAGTCAATCGTTATCGTTAAAAAGTTAGTGAATAACCCCCCAGGAGGCCAAATAACTACAACAAAAGATTTTATTAATTAGTATTTATTTAATACTTTATCGCCAGCCAACTGCTAGCACGCTGTGTACGCTACGAAATCTAGTACACCACTGATCGTGGTGACTTAGTCGGTTCGTCTCTTTATTCGAGACTGACCTTGCGCTTACGCATTTACATTTATACTTAGTTACTTGAGCGCCGCAACTTAGCTATGCTAACGCCATACCCAATCAGCGCATACAGAACTCAAATCTGAGTAACTGCTACTCCGATGCGCGTATACCTCCAAACGTAACGAATCAGAGTAGCACATAACCTTGAAGGTTACAGGCTGCACCGATAGTCTTTCAGTGTACATTTTTTCTTGCTTTTTAGTTCTAAGGAAAATCCGCTAGGGGCAGATCGATCACTGCCCATGACGAATTATTTAGTTATTTAGAGATATTTACAGATATTTACGAAAATTATTCCTATATGGGTATTTACTAATTTCATAACTCTGACTGTGCGAAAGACACCTGTGCCCCACTTTTTTGTTCCCATATGAAAATAATTTTTGTGAGAAATTGTGAATAACTGTTAATAATTGTAATAAACTACCGCAATTGAGACATTAATAAGAATTAATAACAGTAAAAAACAGTTAATAACAATTAATAATAGAGTTAATAATAGTTATGAATGCTAAATAACAATTATTAACTGAAAGTCATGATTATTAATAATTATTTATAGTTATTCACATTTATTCACATTTATACACATTTATACACATTTATTAACAGTTACTCACATTTCCCAAAATTTTAGAATTGGTGAATAATTTATTATTATTTATACTTATTTATAATTATTTATATTTATTTGCAATTAGTTACAGTGAATTATAGTTATTAACACTTTCTTACAAATATTTACAGTTTTTCACATTTATTAACAGTTATTAACAGTTTTTCACATTTACAAAATTTTTCGCCTATATATAAAAAAACGATTATACGTGTGAAAATTTTTGAAAGTGTGAAAAAGTGTTAATAAATGTGAATAAATGTGAACAATTATAAATATTCGTAAATAACTATAAATAACAGTTAATTATTATTATTTACAGTTAATCATTATTATTATCTATTCGTAACAATTATTAACTGTTATCAACTGTTATTTACTGTTATTAATGTCTCAATTGCGGTAGTTTATTATAGTTATTAACAGTTATTCACATTTTTTCACATTTTTACACAGTTATTAATAGTTATTCACAGAAATTATTTCCATATGGGTTGAAATTAAGACCTTCATTTTCCTTTACTTAGACCGTTTCTATGTGCTTTGAAGCTGAATTTGTGATCAGAGGGAGTTGATAGTCAATTGCATGCTCACGATATTTACAGATTTTATTCTACGAATTTCCTATTAAATTCAAATGGCCATATCTCAGTATCAGAAGCACCTAGAAACTTTTATAAAAAAGGAAATTGAAGATCTTTAAGCCTACTTTAGAGTTATGTTGGTTGTTTGAATGAAAAAAAATTATAAAGTACTTTTAACCTCAAAATACACGAGAATAAACTCGATTGAGTAAAATTTTTTAATATTTCAAGAGCAACAATTCGGAAAAAAAAATTTTCTTGGCTCTAAAATCACCCCATAAGATATTATTTTAACTTACGGCAATAGAAAAAGTGTGAAAGAGGGTCTCAAAAAAAATTTTTCAGTCATAGTTGTACGTAAAAAAAAGAAAAATAAGAAAAAACAAAAAATACGATTTTTTGCGATTCGGTAAGGTTAAATCTCTATTCCAACAAGGTATTCCAGCTGCTTTTTCAATTTTTAGTATAAACACATCGATCTAAGGGTTGGGAGCGATGCTCAGTAAGTTTCGGGAAATAACGACCTGTCTAATATATATATATATATATATATATATATATATATATATATATATATATATATATATATCGCTATTGATAGTATAAACATACATACAAATGTATACAAATAATGAGCGAAGCATGCGACAGCCTTTGAATGTAGATTACTTAAGACTTCCGAACGTATGTACAAGCATTTTTCAACAATAAAATTTGTGAATTGTTTTCTCGCTCCAAACAAAAACTACGGGATCAAACAGGTACCATTAGATAGGTTATTTGGTCCTCTATCAGCCCAAAAAATTTCAGCAAAAAAAAAGATGGCCTTTATGAGAAAAATGCAAGTGCATAAAAAGTGCATTTTTTAGTAAAATGCATATATCTCAGTCAGTTTTTACACTGTTAAAAAAAATATTAAATTTAATGTAAAATATGAAACCAGCTTCCGATCCGTGTTATTAAATTCTCGATTAATTTTAAAAATTAATTCTTAAAATTACGATAAAATTATTAATTTTTATGCAATTTTCTGGTAAAATTAAGGTAAAATTATTAATTTTAAGAATTAACTTTTAAAATTAATAACACGGATCGGAAGCTGATTTCATATTTTATATTAACTTTAATATTTTTTTAACAGTGTAGTTTTTTTTTTTAAATTTCTTGCATTGCATTGAAGAGGGCTCAAAACAGAATAAAATAATAAAAGGTTTGCCAAAATTCATTGAAAATTGGTGAAACGATAGCCCTCTAAAGTTATTGTCAACTTTTTTAGTTTGAACATTTAGTTTTTGTATGCAATTTTCAAATGTGCATATCTTATGCAATTTTGATATTTCAGCAAAAAGAAAAAATACGTGCCTCCTTATTTTCAGAGTAGAATAACATACTCCATCGATGCAGTGATTGGTGACTTGAGTGTATACAGACTGTTCGATTTGAAATGGAATCAGCCTTAGAGAACTGCATACTTCCTTAGAAACATACAATAATTGACTAATTAATAGATAATACATTTATGATTATACTGCAATCATAGAGATATTTACAGATTCTCTTTTCAATATTCCATGATATTAGTTAATTATGCATAGTATTATGAAACAATTAATTTCTTAAAATTATCACTATGTAACTTTTGTCTATATCTCAGCTCGAGATTATATTCTCTATTTTGAAATATTACTTCAAGAATTGTACTTTGTTTATATTTTAATTATTATTTAAAAAAACATCATTTTTTATACAATATAAATATGCAACATAAGTCTTGATAAAATTGTGAGATATGCTGGGGCCAGTGCTGGGGCCTCTGTTGTTCTGCCTTTACATTAATAACATACGTGACACGCTCGACCCCTGTTGTGTCAAGCACATATTATATGCTGATGATCTCCAAATCTATACTCAGGTCCCTTATGAACATCTGAATGAAGGTATTCGTATTATGCAGAGGGCGGTCAGGGCGGTGTCGGGATGGGCTGTCGATGCTTCTCTCACATTAAATGCAAGCAAAACTAAGGCGATCGTTTTTGGCAGTAGTCGTTTTATTAATGACTTTTATGCTGGTGAGCCAAGAACGATTGAGCTTGAGGGAGGTGTCGGCATATCTTTCTCTGATGCCGTTACGAGCCTTGGTGTTGTGCTTGACGCTAAGTTGTCTTGGGAGCTGCATATTAATATTGTGACTAAAAAATTTAATAGGATAATGTATAGTTTACGGTTCTTTCGTCGGTACACGACTGAGGCCCTGCGTAAACAACTCGCAGCCGCCTTGCTATTTCCACACCTCGACTACTGCTCAGTAGTTCTGCTTGATGCTTCGCAGAGGTTGAGAAGACAATTACAAAGACTACAAAATTCATGTGTGAGATATGTATTAGGCGTAGGATTGGGCGGTCATATCTCTCCTCATAGAGCTGCGCTTGGTTGGCTGCGTACTGATTCAAGGAGACAGTATTTTATGGCTGTACTTATGTACAAAATCGTGTGCATGAATACTCCCGAGTATCTAGTGAGTCTCTTCACTAGATATGTACCTAGGGTAGCCACTAGGCGAGAGATCAAGGACTTCGCGGTGCCCTTCATGCGTACTGAGACTGGAAGAAATTCCTTTCAAGTTCAAGGTGCGCATTTTTGAAACTCCCTGCCTGCTTATATAAAAAATCTTCCATCGCTCGGCAGGTTTAAGTCGGCTTTGAGGACGTACTTACTCGACCTCAAGTGAAATTAATTTTAAGTATTTTAATTTTTGTGTTAATTTATTTTGTTTTGTCCTATATATAGATTTAAGGTGTAAATGTATTTATTAGCGTGAATGATGGATGAATGTATGCGGAAAGTATGAGTAGTTCTGTTTTTATTAGAAGTCATGACATCTTCGGTATTGTTTTTAAATGTAATTATTATTTTATTTTTTAATTATTTACTATTACTTTGTTATTGTATTGTTCAATTTTATTTTTATAGTATTGTCCAATTTTATTTTTATTGATGTCATGACAGTGATTCCTCTTTTAAATTATGTATTTTAATTCAATGACTGATAGATATTTAAGACTGTTTTTTATTGTAATTTATGTTTTCTGCGTGTATTTAGAATAGTCTGTGATATCACTTTTTCATGGTGACTTACTGATACAGTATTATATATTAATTTTAATAATTGACTGTGATATCTTATCTCATTATGTGCAATACTTTTTATAGAATTATTACTTACTATTTCATATATTACACGCCTTTTTGTACTCTTTTTACAAAATAAATAAATATCTATCTAATATCTATCTTAAATTTTGCTCTTTTTATGAGAAACTTAATTTTTTTGTTGAAGTCGACCCTGTTGTAAAGAAATACATAATTCTGTTATGTAATTTTGTTATATAACAAAATTACGTAACAGAATTAAGTATTTTATTACGTAACAAATTTGAACTTTTGATTATGTAATTTAATATTAAATACGTAATTTTTTTACATAATTTGATATGAAATAAGTTAATTTATAACATAATTTAATATTGAATACATAATTTTATTACGTAATTTTGTACAAAGTACATAATTTGGTTTCATATTTTACATTTATAATTTTGTATGAATTATGTTAAAAATAATATACATAAAATTTAATGTAGTTACGATTTTGCACATAAAAATTAATGTGTTTCGAACATTAAAGTGATTTTAAGGTGTATTGACATAGGAATCAATGTACTTTACCATGGACGTTAATGCATTTAACAGTAAAATTTATATATACGTACTTTATAATTTAGTTACGTTTATATTAAATTGTAAGTACACGCATTATTTGTTCACTAATGCTTGATTTTTAAAGCATAACTGTAGTAAAATTGATTTGTATTTATATGAATTTGAAAGTTTGGTTATAATGTAAACTATGTTAAAATTGAAGCATCGCTATGAACACTAAAACATTTAAACCGTGAAATATATATAAAAAATATTTATTTGCATATAAAAATTAATTTTTTTCATCAATTATTTATTATTAATTAATTATTTCATTTTTTACAAATGTCAAAAATAATATAAATAAAAAGATTATCATAGTAAACTATAAATGTATAAAATTATTACCTTACGTGTCAACCGTAGCGTAACAGATAGCGCTTATGCCTCGTAATTCAAAGGTTGTGAGTTCAAGCCCCGTTTTGGTAAAAAATTTTTTCATGCGTTTTTATGCGTTTTCTGCATTATAATGTTAATTGTGTCATTATGAATCAAATAAATATAATTAAATTATACCAAAAATAATAATCAACATATTATAAATGATATAGTTATTCTATGGTGGACTAACATAAATCGTTGAACTACCCCCCTAAGTCATAAAAATTAATTTTTTGCACTTGGAATATGGAATATTAAAATTGAGAAGCCATTCTTATTATTAGAGAAATAATTAATTATAATAATTTATTTTATATTCAATACTTTATATATTTTTATATTTTATTTTTCATATATTTCTATATTTTACGTTAATATTCTAAATAATTATTTAATAATTCAATTAATTATCATATAATAATTAATAAAATAGAATTTAAAAGAATCTTTGGCAAAAGCAGAGTACATAAGCTTCAACGTAAAATTTTTGTTGAATCAAATCACTTGAAATTTACTATAGTTGCATATAAAGTTTAATCTTTAATAAATGAAAATTAATATATGTACATTATTTTAATTGCAAATTCGAACAGTATTGAATTAAATGTATTTGTGCTACAAATGTACTGCATTTCTACATTAAAATTTGACTATGTATATTAAATTTTTTCTGAACAGAATTACGTTAAATTTAATTCACTTGCACATGAAATTTTAAGTATAATACATGGAGAATCATGTATTCACATTAAATTGTGTTTAATGCATTCACGTGAAATTTGCTTCCAGTACATTCACATTAAATTTTATGCATATATTTTTAACAGTGCAAGAACTAGTTAATTGAAATCTATTTATTGAGTTGAACTTTTTCACTAGCACGATTTGTAGAATATATTTATAATTATAATTATAGAACTTGGATTTACAATTGATAAACAAGTCTATTGTGCGGTTACTAGCGAATTTTTTTTTTGATTGGTTGCGCAATTCATTTACTCATTCTTATTTTTAATTTAGTTGGCAAGCTGTAAGTTCGATCGCGCAGTTACGAAAAATTTCCCAAAAAATGTCCTTTTTTATTTAATTGTAAAAGAAGTGAGTCCTTTTTTTATCGACACGTTGTGATTAAACTTTGCAAAAATATATTAAACACAGTACGTCGCGTAGATTGAGAGACAAACCAGTGAAAAAAAAGCGCGTTTCGAATTTGCGTTGCTTCATTTTTTTTTGTAAAGAAATCAATTTAAGAAGCAACAAGAAAAAACTAATAGCGTGGTAGATTTGGCGCGAGTTTATAAGTTTTTTATTGAGGTTCTCCTTACTGTTAATTCTCACGTGAGAACTCACGCCAATCTCATGCCAAAATCTCATATGGATAAAAACATAAATTAACTAAGTGCAACGATTGCTAATATTTGTAAGTAGTTGTTCAGTCATATCTTCTGTACATTTTATTTAATTTTAAATATTTTAGCACTCAACGTATTTTCAGGAAATATATCAAAAGTAATAATAATTCTATTGCTGAATCTCACCTGACATCTCATGTGAGATCTCACGTGAGTTCTCACCTGAGATTTAGCAGTAGAATTATTATTACTATTGATATATTTCCTTAAAATACGTTTTATTGACGTTTAAAAATATTTAATATTTATTGAAATGCATAGAAAATATGATTCGACAATTACTACAAAGTTCTGCAATGGTAATACTTATTAATATATACTTTTGTCAATTTATCTAAGCGTAGAATTTTCTATATGGCAAAAATCTTATGTGAGATCCTACGTGTAATCTTACGTGAGATTCAGCAATAGAATTGTTATCACTATTCATTCTTTTCTGAAAATACGTTCTGTAAGCTTTTAGTAATATTTAGAATTTATTCAAATACATAAGATATATGACACAAGAACTACTTACAAAGTTTAACAATTATGGTATTTAATTAATTTATGCTCTTATTAATTTTTCCAAATAAATACTCTACTGAAAAAAATGACATAAAATCTTACTTGAGTTCTCACGATCGAAAATGAAACAAGATTTCATATTAGAATTTACATAAGATCTCATGTGAGATCAAGTATTGAAAAAAATATTTTTAAGCACATGAGATCTCACGTGAGATCTCATGTGAGTTCTCATAGGAGATCTCGTTTCATTTTCGATCGTGTGATCTCGTCATTTTTTTCAATAGGGCAATTTTCTTCATACTAAAACATCATGTGAGATCTTACATAAGATCTCACGAGAAATTTAGCAATAGAATTATCATTTTTTATATATTTTCTGAAAATACGTTTAGTGCTAAAAATATTTAAAATTGATTAAAATGTACAGAAGATATGACTGAACAACAAATTACAAATATTAGCTATCATCGTACTTAGTTAATTTATTTTCTTATCCACGTGAAATTTTGGCATAAGATCTCACGTGAGAATTTGCAATAGGGCTATCCTTTGCTTGTACTGCTGCTTGGGAGAACTGACTGCAGACTGACTTACTAAAACATTATTTCTGTACACTAAAAGTGTTAATTAAGAGAGAAAAATGCATATCTTTCAAAATTTTACGAGGGTCCCATTGGTCAGTTCGGCCGTGAGAAAATCTTTAAAATCTCACATTCGGTGACAGAAGATACTGCTTTTCTCTTAAGACTATTATAAAAATTTTTTTTTTTATTAAAACTTATTTTCTAATACAGCATATTCCTTATTACTGAAAGATTTATTTATTTACTTATGTATATCTATTAATGTCATTCGGAGAAAGGACTGCAAATATACATAATTATATGTCTATAGTTAAAAATAAAAAAAAAATTAATAGAAAAGAGATAAAAATAATAAAAAGATTTTTCATACATCTGTGATTATGCGGACTTAACACTCTGAACTGTCTTATTCTTTTCGTGCGCACTGCTTGCCATAAGGAAGCCAATAGCTAAAAACAGTGGTAAGCCGTCTGACGGTTAATATGTATACACACTTTTATATAATAGTAGTGATGATTAACCGTCAGAGGGCTACCACGCTTTCTGAAAGAATGATCATTTGGCCTGTTTTCTCACGTTCCATTTTTTCTTATATTATTTTTATTAATTATTATTTCTAAAAGAATATAGCCAAATACGCATGTAAAAATAGCCTTAATTCGAATTTCCTTGATACTTTGCTTATTTTTTTATCTTGTCAAAAAACTGAAATCCTGAAAGTTTCAGATCCCTATGGTCAAAATTGGTTTCATAACCTCAAAAAACGTGTTTTTCGGTTTTTTTGCTGTAATTAGGTGAATTCTTAATGGATCTTTAAAATCCGAAATCGGGGTAGAAGAGGACGATAAAACGCATATATTTAGTGACTATATAAAACCTTACGAGTCTTAAACATAACCTAAAAATAAATTTGAAAATTTCAAAATGGCCTGTACATTAACGGTATGAATGCATATTTATTTTTGACTTTTAGAAACTTTATTTTTCATAGAATCTATCATTCATTTTTTTTGCAGATTTTTGTAGGAATGGTGGAAAGTACCTAAAGTATCAAAATAACTGGAAATTTTATAGATTTATAGCATTTTAGAGGGTCTATTGCATTCTGATCATGAAAATAACACCAAATACACGTTCAGCGACCAAAAAAGTCTCCTAAATATCGATATTCAGTCGGATTTATATCATATGTATCCATAAAATACGAGAATAAGCTTAAAAAAATCGTTTTTCGACCAAAAAGACTCCTGTAATCTTTTTATTACCATCTTAAACTATAATTTCACCACGTCATCTTCAAAGTAACCTTAAAAATTTATTCACTAACCAATAACTTCCTTGGTACTGATTTTTAATCTTATTCAGTACAATTTTTGGCCGAAAGATATGAAATTAACCTCAAAAAATGCATATAGTGACTAAAAATGACCTCAACTATCATTTTTCTGACGTATTCGAAACAATTCTTTGTATGATTTCTTTGAAATAACCTCAAAAACATATTGATGGATTCTAAGAGCTTCTTACTGAGATTTTTTATATTGTTCAGTGCAATTCCTATTTAAAAAAACACGTGTTTTTTACATGTAAAATTTGCTTGTTTTTTCACGCATATTTTTCACGTGTTTTTTTCACGTGTATTTTTCAGGTGTATTTTTCACATATTGTTTTATAGCTTTTCGGAGAGCTTCTACTGACCGGCCTCTTATATCTGCGTCTCCCAAATTTGTGTAAGGGATGACAAAACTTAGAAAAACGCCACCTAGCGACTTAAAGTCAAGTTTGACTAAAGTCGCTAGGTGGCGTTTTTCTCAGTTTTGTCATCCCTTACACAAATTTGGGAGACGCAGATATGAGAGGCCGGACAGCAGAAGCTCTTCGAGCTATAAAACAATATGTGAAAAATACACCTAAAAAATACACGTGAAAAATACACGTGAAAAATATGCGTTAAAAAACACGCAAATTTTACATGTAAAAAACACGTGTAAAAAATACGTGTATTTTACACGTGTTTTTTTCACGTGCAAAAAACACGTGTTTTTTTTTAATAGGGGTGCTTCCATTTGATTTGATTAAATACAATAAAAAAACCGATGAACAATTTAGCAATGGAAACATATTCATTTCGATTAGAATCCATTGTGAAAAAGAGTTGTTTTGCCGAGCACCACCAAAATATCGCCAAATAATGCGCCTAGCCAGCAAAAATATTTCATGTTGTGCTACAGCATGATTTAAAAGTAATTAACATCAAAATAGTAATGTAATATTACTAAAATATTTTACTATTTTAAAGATACATTAGCGAGCCGAGCTTGCGTTGGAGTAGAAGCAAGCAGGTGAGCCCCACACAGTATAAAACGTTTAAAATATTTTCGAATTATTTCAAAAAATTTTATGCTGTGCGGGACAGCTCTGTAGTTTATATTTGTTAGTGTTACCGTACAAGATGTAGTTTCTGATTATATAAAAGAAATCATGCCCTGATAAGAATGCCGTTCTTTACGGTATTAACTGTTCGAATTAAAAAATAAAGACAATGATTACATAACACAAGAATGTAACAATAATTTACAAAAATATGCACATTTAGGCCATCTGAAACTGAAAATAAATTAGCCTGCTATTTTAGTTGATAACGAAAAAAATATTATCTTTATTAAACTTGAAACATGATTTAATTATTACAAAAATTGTTCATTTTTAAATTACTAATTTTTTATTCGCTTTCTATTTGTAATCATTATTTTCCTTTGTAATTCAGTTAAATTAAGTTTTTAATTTTAAAAATAATTATTTAATAATAATTTTGGTGGCTCTTTCAAGACACTCCTGTCCGTCTGAGGGAGAATCCAGATGGCAGAACTTTTCAAGGGGTCGTTCTGTTGCGTGCCGTGCCGTATCCGTGCCGCTCTATGATGTAGTGTTTCATCTACACTATCTCGTGTTCTTTGAATTTGATAGTAAACGAATGTTAAATTTCATAGAAAGATGTCTTATGTTTACTATCAAATTATTCAGGGAACATGAGATAGTTATAACATTTTTATTATTATAACATTTTTTATTTCTGTTCTCAGAATCTACTAAACTATTGTATACTAAACTTCTAATTCCGTTTAATCTTATAACTAAATCTTCAATATGTCCCTGATATGTAGGGAGTAAATTATTGTCTTGTACTGGTTCGCTTGATGGTAATATTGCTAGCTTTCCGAAAATTACTCCATATGGTGTATGCTTAGTACTTTCTTGAATGCAAGTATTATAGTTTAACATAGCTATATCTATCCATTGATTCAATTCATCATCTTTATCAGCGTATTGTTTGAGAAACTCTTTAAGGGCATGATGAGATCTTTTCAAGGATCCGTTGGATTGCGGGTGGAAAGCTGTTGTTCTGACTCTTATAATTTTGAAGCGCTTTGCTACTCATTTTATAAGGGAACTAAGTTTTTGCCTTGATCAGTTAAAATGACTCTAGGAGCACCGATCATACAAATGAATTTCTTAACAAATGCATTTACTATAGTTGTTGTTGATGCATTCTGTAGAGGAACTGTAACACAATATTTTGAAAGCTGATCTTGCATTTTTAATATATACACTGAAAAGACATGGGCACTCACCCCGCCACACTGGTATGTCTATAGTGGCGCTCCGTTTTTCAATCCACCACGGAGCAAGACCTGCACTTGAGCAGCGCGTAGTAAGCCGTGTGTGCAGTACTATATATGCTGTTCGTAAGCGCGCTGCTATATAGTCTTGGCATTGGTTTGAATTGTACGGCGAACTGTATGCGCAGCAGTTTTCTAATTTTTAATAAGCGCACTGCAAAGACAAAATAAATTTGAATACACACACACACCCACACCCACACCCACACACACCCACACACACACACACACACACACACACACACACACACACACACACACACACACACACACACACACACACACACACACACACACACACACACACACACACACACACACACACACACACACACACACACACACACACATATATATATATATATATATATATATATATATATATATATATCTCCCTATATTATATAGTTATATGAACAAAAATTCAGTCAGTGCCCCCCACAGCCCCCCACATGATTTTTATTAATTAAATAACGTAAATTTACGTTATTTTATGTTATCGATCATTACCCCCCGCCCCCCCACTAACCCCCTCTTGCCCCCCACAACCCCCCACAACCCCCACAATCCCCCCCCCCACCATCCCCCTTACAACCTTTTAGAACCATCAAATACTGGATAATATAGTTTTATATTTTTTTATTATATTCTATTTATGTATAATATTACATAAAAATATAAAAATTTCAATTTCTTTTTTGTTGAAAACTCGAAAGTAGTTGAATAAAATTACAATTTATAATATTTAAAATGAAAAACATGTGCCTCATCAGATATCTTATTACCATTTTTTACATAGTTTATCTGAAATTAATAAATATAAATTTAAATTAATTCTATTACAATTCCTCAACACTATAATTAATTCATTTGTTGAAAACATAATGATTTTTAATAATTTGTTCATATTATAAATATTTTATTGTATTAAAATAAAAATAAGCATATAGTGTTCAGGATTCAGATTTCCACACCATCTTACATTATAAACCTTTAATAGTATTGATTTATACAACTTTTAAAATTAATTGATATTAATATTTATGTTTAAATTTATATAACTTTCAAGATTAATAACTATTTATATTTGTTTTACAAAGGTGTAGATCAAACGGATGATAATATTCATTTGAATTATTCAATAGAAATGTTAAATAACATAAGAGAAGGATTACCTCCACAGGAACTGAAATTAAAAGTAAATACCATAATTATGTTAATTCGAAATTTAAGTATAAAAATGGATTATGTAATGAAACGCGATTAAAAATAACTAAATTATTCAAATATAACATAGAAGCACAAATAACTCTTTCACGTTGTAAAAATGTAAATAAAATATATATTCAAAATGAATCGAAAAACAGAGATATTGTACCTAACATAGTTTGGAAAGAAATATTAAAAAAATAATTTTATTATCATTTAACAAAAATTTAATGTTATTTAAATAAATTTTTTATAAATTATTTTATTAATTAAACTTTATTTTTTTCAGGTTATATTTATATTAATTATAAACATTAAAAATTTTTAATAATATATAAATAAAAAAAAAAATGGAATGGAATCCAATTAATAATGTTGAAATTGACAATGTTAATGATCAACAAATGATTGAATGAAATCCATTTTGATGGAAAATTTAAATGATCAAATTGAAGAACATTTAAATTTTTAAGAAGAATATGAATATTATTTAGAAAGTCTAGATAATAATAGTTCAATAAACAATACAATAATTTCTGAATTAAATAACATTATTAATTCATATATAGAGGAAAATAATGAACAATTTGAATTTAAAAATTGGAATGAAGTACCAGAGTATTATAAATATTATGCGAATGAAATTATAAAATATAAAATAAATATACGCGAACCAATAGCAGAATATTACTTTAATCAAAGTCATGAAATTTATTCTAAATATTTATTAAGATTAGCTAACATTATTAATAAAATATGAAAAATTAAAATAAATCATAAATATTTCAATGTATAATAATAAATTAAAAAAAAATTTTTAAACATTATCAATATTATTAAAAATAAAAAAAAAAATAAAATATTTAAAAATTAACTAAAATATTTAAAAGTTATGATTATTTAAAATTTATAAATCGAAATTTTAATAAATAAATAATTTAACTACTAACAACAATAAATAAAAAAAACATATTCATAACTTTTATACAGGTAAATGTAATATAAGTAAGTATGAAATAATTTAAAATTATTTTATTTATTTATTTGTTATATAAATAACTAAATTTTAAATAAAATATGATGTAATGATCATGTAATAATTTCATTTACAATATCATAATAAATTTATAAATTTTAGTATGAATTTTTGATATATCTCAGAAAATGTTTAAAATGAGAAAAAAGATATAAAAAAGGAATTATAACAAAATAATCCTATAAATCTTATAAAACTCAAAATCATTACGATATATCAAATAATATACTAAATTATCAACGAAACTAAAAAAAAATGATTTAAAAATTTAAAAATGATTTAAATGTTTAATATATAATTATATTTATAGCACAACTGGGGGTTGGCGAGCAGTGCGAGCAGGGGGGTACCCCCCCTAGTATATATATATATATATATAGTGCGCGTGTTCTGACCATTGGAAATTGTTTTTGAGGGTCTTAAGAACAAGAAAAAATGGCAGTACATCTAAAAATTTGATAGGTAGTTTATCTAAACTACTTTGAAGGTCGAAATTTTACGAAATAGCTTTTTTCGTACGTTATGAAGTTTTTGGTACTTTGAAAACTCTTGGAAATCCTGCTCCTACTCTCAAGTTGACTTTTTATTACCTAAACTATAAAGAAAAATTATCACCCATCCATGGGAATGGATTTAAATGTCACTGTGAGTCATAAAAAACGATTTTTAAAAATTTTTTTCTCAATTTTAAATAATATTGGTATTTTAAAATGCAAAAAATTATTTATACCATTGAAACGATTTTTCCTTCATATAATCGTGTTAGAAGTACAAAAATCTATCATTTTTAGTCTATAAAACATGGAAAATCACAAAAAAATGGTGATAAATCTTTCAAATTAATAGAAAAACATCAACTCATAACAAATAATTTATTCTTCATGAATATTACAATTTTTTGTCATTTTTGATATAGTTTTATACATATTTTTATCAATTTAATACATTTGTGTTACTGTATTGTTCCTCACAAGAGAAGGCGCATCGATAACGTGCAAAATTTGCGTTTTAAATAAAATTTGAATATCCGCAAATTTTGGCCAGTAAAATAAATTCTTTTTTCTTGCCAAAAATTTTACTTTTAATTTATTATCTAATATTTCAGTAATAACATCTGGATACCATTGTATTTCATGAATAACAACTACCCAGGCACCAACTGTAGCTGATTCAATGGCGTGTAACCGAATTCCATCTTCATTTACATCTTTTACTTCTAAAGATAATTGTTCATTAGAATTATTATAATTTGACGAATTCAAATCATAATGACTACAAGTTACTTGTTTCAAAAAGACTGTACACGATGCACAGCGAAAAAATAACTCGTTTTGTCTATAATTCGTCCAAATTATCTGATGAACTTCTTTCGTGTCTCGAATAGGTTTTAAATTATTAGGGATTAAATCTCTAATCCTATCAATTTCATCTTCTGAAATTACATAGCTTTTGGTCTTTAAACTCGCAGATTTTACCACGCGATTCATGTCTTCCGCACTTAAAACATTTATTCCATGTGCCACTGCTCGATTACAAATTTCTTTGACACTTCCACCGATTGCATTTGCAGGACTTTCACCGTGACCAGCAGCAGTGTAGTTCCAAGCAGAATTTTTTAGTTGAAAATAATTACAATAATAATTGAAAAGAAAAAAATTTGATTTATTTTTGTATTGCCCAGATGGACCATCGCTTTGGAAATAAATGGATCGAACGTGTGGAAAACTCTGTTTGATTTGTGAAAAAATCGGCTGAAGGTGTGCCCAAACTGCTGCAGCATTGTGGCTTAGGCAGTCAGAAAAAGATATAAAAGATTCAAAATGTAGTTGATTTCTTTCATTTTTATAATAAAAACCACCTGTTTGCAAAGAAATTTGTTTTCTTGACGCACTAAAATGAAAGCTCTGAATTTCGGTGGCATATTTGCACATATAATTTTGCGAAAAGTCAATAATTAATAAAATTTAATTATAATTTAGAGTATCTTTTATATTTTGTAAGGCCTGAAATTTATTTGACATAATAAAAGCGTGTTTTGTGAATTTTGGAAGCATTTCATTGAAATTTTGAGCTAATACTGTGGTAGTACAGAATATTTTTTTACGAGATGTTATATTAACATTGAAACTCATATTTTTTGCTCCCAAGCGATCAACTTTTTCGGTTATCCATGCATGATAAAATGTGCGAGTATGAGGTGAAAAATCTGTAAAAAAATTTCTATCGCAACATTGAGAGCATTCTCTGTACATAAAAGTTTTATTATTAATGTCACACGCTAAATTTTTCAAAAATAATGACACATTTTTTTCTTTGATCATTTTATTATTATATAAACTTTGAAAAATTAAACTGAAATTGGTATGTGTTTTACATAAACAAGTATCTCTATTTGAAAATTTTTTTGTAGCACATAAAAAGGTTTTAGTTTATAAAAGTAGGCTCTAGAAATTTTAACATCGGATATTTTTACAAATTTTTTGTACAAATCATTTATTGTAGCCGTCAAGTAACGTTTTCGAACTTTTATTTTATTTTTGCAAATATAGTCTCGAATTCCTGGAGCAGGAACTGAATTTTCATCATTATTGAAAACATTTTTTACTTTCAGTTTAATTTTTTGCCAATTGATAGAAGCAGGAGTATTTATGATTTTATCTGAAAGAAAATTCTTCTTTATAGTGATACGTATTAATAATTTTGTTTCTTCCTCTTGAACCAATTGGAAATGTAAGTGAATTAAAAAAATCATCCGTCAAGAATTTTGATATAATCGCTTTTTCGACACCGAGTGTACTATTATAATTTTTTTGTAATGTTTCAATCGATTTGTTGAATTTTTTTAGTCGTGTTTTTAATTGAAAATTTTCTTTTTTTAGCGATAAATTTTGAAATCTTTTTTTCTGAAGTAATTTTTTATTTTTTAATATAACTTTCTTCATACCTTGTAACTCTGATTCAAGTGTTTTTATTTTTTTTCTTAATTTTAATTCAATAGCTCAAGAGGGTTGAGTTTTCACACATGATGCTTCTTTTTGAACGTTGCTAATGTCAAGAGCGAAATTATCATTTGAACATTGATCATTGCAGAGCAAATGGTTGTCATTAACATTTTCCGAAAAATCTGTTTTGCTGTTTGAAAAGGAAAAAATGCACCATAATAATACTTAAAAGTCAATCGATGTTAGTACATCAAACAAACCACTAATACTTAAAAAATTCGAATCTATTATGAGTTACTTGTTTTTTGATTGCGTAAGAAAAATTTTAACAAACCTTATTTCTTCTTGCGTATTCAGAAGTTTTTGCTTTTTTCTTACATTTAAATTTGAAAGTCGCTCTATTTTTTTTTAGCACGAAGTCTTTTTTCTCTTAAATATTCTATTTTCATTCGATCCATAATAAATAATTAGACAAAGCACACATTTTATTATAAATACACAATTTTTTATAATTTGCAATAATTTTTCAGTTTGAACTCAAAATAAGTAAGAGAATATAACAAATTGTTCACTTTGCAAAAAACGTGAGCGTGTGAAGAGATCAATTAATTGGGAATCAAAACTAGTCGCACCTATGTATAGAATGTTTTTGTTTTGGTTCTGATACTGTGTCCTCTGCAAACGTGTGACCGATGTATTCTTAGAAGAATGCGTTTAGAATTTGATATAAAATTGACGAGTTTTATCAATGAATAGACTTTTATATTGGTTTACATATTTTATGAAATCTTGATCACAACACACTAATTTTATTTTATAAAAATTTGAAAATATTTTTCTAAACATATATTGGACATAAGTGTACACTTAGAAAATCTGTTTTTTCTTAGAAAATTTGAGTATTGAACTATGCACTCTGATTTTCTATTTAAAAAACCTTAAGCTAAAAATATATATTAGAATTTTATTTAGTGGCGAATTTGTGGACAGATAAATTGTATTTATAACGTAAATATTGCGCGTAATCGATGCACCTTCTACAGTGGGAAAAACATCAACATAGATATATAATATCCATCAAAATATGTATAAAATTTAATCAGCATTGACAGAAAATTGTAATATTTATAAAGAATAAATTATTTGTTATAGGTTGATGTTTTTCTATTGATTTAAAATATTTTTAATTAAAATCCATTATTTCCATTTGATTGCCTTGTTTTATGGGCTGGAAATAATGGATTTTCGTGCTTTTAATATGACAAAACGAAAAAAAAGATCGTTTCAATAGAAGAAATAATTTTTTGCATGTTAAAATATCAAAATTAGAGATAAATTTGAAAAAAAAATGGAAAAAATCGTTTATTATGGCTTGAGATAGCGTTTAAATCCATTCCTATGGATGGGTGATGATTTTTCTTTATAATTTAGGTAATAAAAAGTCGACTTGAGAGTGGGAGCAGGATTTCCAAAAGTTTTCAAAGTACCAAAAACTTTATAACGTACGAAAAAAGCTATTTCGTAAAATTTCGACCGTCAAAGTAGTTTAGATAAAATACCTATCAAATTTTTAGATGTACTACCATTTTTTCTTGTTCCTAAGACCCTCAAAAATAATTTCGAATGGTCAGAACACGCGTACTATCAAAATTTTTTTTTTCATCATTTTGACTCTGAAATTAAAGATTTTTTGTAGGATTGCTTATATAGTCGCGTAGACCGGCACTGCAAGAGGGCGTCAGCGGCACGCTCAAGGTGCGGGCCGGCGTAGCTACGGTGCCGATTTTACGAACCATACGGATTGTAAGTTTTGGCGTAACTACAGTCAGGAAGGCACCTGTAGCGGTGCCAATGTCTTTTCAGTGTATTCACCCTACTGAAAAAAATCACATGGGATCCCTTATGGGATTTCATATGTGATCCTTTATGGGCTCCCATATGGGGTCCCATAAGAGGTCCACAAACTAAATTCTAAATAGCATATGGGACCACATACTCACACTGAGAGAAAAGTGGAGTTGCCGCCGGAATCGGAATGACGGTATAAAAGGAGTAAGTGGGGTTGGAGTTATCACAACTAAACAAGCGGAGTAGCAGCTACTCCGCTCGCAGAGTCAATATACCGCCTTATAGGCCAAGTGTACATAAAGGTTACGTTAAGCAGGAATAATGCTGTTTTTTTTCAAGTTTCATTATTTTTCGAGATTAGGCTAAAGACGATTGTAGAATATATTATTGAAGATAAATATTTATTTATTTATAAATATATTCATTCAAAGAATTTTAGTTAAGAATGAATTTTTCGATTACGTTACAGTATGATATCATAAGATGGAAGTATATTATTCAAAGTAAAATTATTAATAACATTTTATTTTGATTGAGTCATAAATTTCTTTTAAATATTGCCAATTCCTGCCTCTGTAAAAACACGGACTGCGAACAACAAAACGAACAAATTCTATTTTTCAATAATGAAAAATGTTTTTAAATATGAAATTATAAATAATTTCATACTATGCAACATTCATTTTCAGAATATTTATAAAAATACTTATAAAATATTATATGAATATATTGATTATATAAGTTATTTACACATAAAAAAAACTCATTCAAATTTGTATTTGAGGTTATGTTTAAAATTTTTTAACTGCAAATCTATCGATTAATTGACTCAGGTTCCATTTCATCGAAAGATTTTTCACAAAATCATCCATTTTGCATTCCAATATTAAGGCGACTTCGGATTTTAGGTTAGGTTTTATTTTTGAGTTTACAAATTACTCTTTCAATACGTAAAATTTTTCAGATTTTTTAATTTTTCACCATTTTACGGATTATAATAAATGGTGGAAAATTAAAAAATCTGAAAAATTTTACGTATTGAAAGAGTAATTTGTAAACTACAAAATGAAATTTAACTGAACTTTCGTAGTCACCTTAATAATTAATTGTTTCATTAACAAAATTAATGTTCAAATTAAACTTTATAAACTCTCGGTAATCAAAGACAAATAGATCGAGTTCGTGCGTCGTTTATATACCGCAGCGAGGAGTGGGGATGACTCGCCTCGCGGAGTAAATGCAACTCCTTTAGCGCGAGTCAAGACAACGTACGTTAGTTTCGTTGGTATGACTCCGCTTTTCTTTCAGTGAAATTCTAAATATATGGGAACACATATGAGATCCCATATGGGGTCCCATATGTAGTCCCATATATTTAGACTTGAGTTTGTCGACTCCTTATGGGACCCTATATGGGATGCCATATGGGGTCCCATAAGAGGTCCACAAACTAAATCCTAAATATAATATGCGACCACATATATAGCTTTTGAATAATATAAGACTTATTGAAAATTTAAAATATAACCAATCTTTTTTAGAAGGTCTCGTATTATTAAGAAACTACGTGATTAAATTATTTTGTTCTTACTATAAAAATTTATCCATTATACTAGTATCTAGCGGGGGCTGCCATTTTTTTCGTGTTACAGCCAATGGTGTTTACATAAATGATGAAAAACACTATTAGACAAAGACAAATAGTTCGGCCTCTTCTTAAATAAAAACTCGATTAATTCTAGAATGGTTAGCCATTCTATATTTTCTATAAATGAACTTTTGGCGATGCTTATATCGCTAATGTTTTTTTCTAATGAAATCGTTTTTAGCTTATTCAGAGTTGAACAAATGTTTGTTTTTATAATAGCTACATTGAAAACTTTCGGCGCACCCTGTATACTCAAAGTTTGTGTGAAGCGCTCATTCGTGGTATCATGAGTTATACGCGCCATCGGAGTATTACACAGAAAGACTCTTGGCGTTACCTGTATATATATAGGTTATATGAAGCACCGATTCGTCAAGTCTCGAGTTATACGCGCAAATCGGAGTAACAGTTACTCAGATTTGAGTTTCCCTTGCGCCGATACGGCACATGTAACGCGCAGGTTCGTTCATGCAACATTATGTCCAGATAATCGGAGCATAGACAATTCGTATTCAGCACACTATCCTCACCGATTGCGTGGCGCTGGCGTACTCAGAGAGAACGGCATGTTGCAAGCCGAAAGTTTTTCAGTGTAATGACTCAGGTTTTTCATCCCTGACACATAATTCAAACAAACTTTTGTTGATTGTTTTTTTAAGTTCAATGATACTACAATATTCTAATTCCTGTTTTTCTGATATTTTATTATTTTTAATTAATTCTTTCGCACCATCGTCACATGGAGTACCATTAGTTGATGTGAAATACACTATTGCTGTATTTCGATACGATAGTTTTTATTATGTTCTTTTGAATGCGCGATACCCCGCGCTCGTCAGTACTGACTTCGGGTCGTATCCGGCGCACGTCGAGGTGTGTGGCAGTATCACATTGTTACCCCCTCTCTTCTATTACCGTATGTATTATAGAAATTGTTCTTTTGAATGCGACATTCAGAAACCCGGTCCCGTGCACAAAATATACAGGAGTCCATAGCAGCAAACTGTAGCGCGCATTCAAAAGTCCAGTTTTACTTATTTATACATATATGAGAGCCGGTCTGTGGCACAGTCGGTAGGAGCGTTGGATTCGTATTCTTGGGGAACCGAGATCGAATCCCGCTCTCGGCTGTTTTTCAAACGAGCACCTCTGTTTCATGTGCTTTGTACACAGAACACACTTACGAGCTCCGTCGCTAAGGGATGAAAAAGTGCAGTTGTAAAAATCAACTGACCTTGCGTCCCAGTGGACCGGGGTTTGATTCCCTAGGAAAAATTAGAAAAAATAATTTTCGAAGTTTTTCCGAGGGAATAAACCCGAAAAACACAAAAATATACAAAAAAAGTCCCAATGGGCAAAATACCTGGTCATGGCCAAAGACAAGAAAACCAAATACGGTTAATAGTCAAAAGGCCAATTAAAATTATAAAATAAAAATAAAATAAAAAAAATAATTATACATATATGTGTATGTATTTATATGTATGTGTGTAAATGTATGTGTGTATGTATGCATGTGAATGTGCGTACATATATGTGTATGTGTGCATAGGCGTAGGTGCAAGTGTGTGAGTGTACATATATATATATATATATTAGCATCCCCCGTCTCGGCTTCGCTCGCGCAATAGTTGGGCAGAAGTCGGTAGGTATAAAAATAGAATCTCAAAAACTATTATTTATTAAATCGTACTCTTACAAAACTTCGGAATACACAACATTTTTTGTTTGTGAATCATGTGATAATAGAATGAATTTTCATTTAAAATAATTTTTTTTTGTAGAAAAAATAATCATTGAATTTTTTTTTTTATTTTTCGATATATGTTCAATTTAGTACCAATAAGTCAAAAAATATATTTAAATTGACGATAGAAATTTTATGTTAGCAAATCAAAATCGTGAAAGAGATATTTATTAATAAATATGAATGTTCAACAATGATAGGGAATGAGTGTAATAAAAATTTATTGCCGATAAGCTGTTCGCATTATCCTCGCGATATGAGTACCTATACTGTGCTAATCTAGTAGAGTGAGCGGCAAAACAAGTCGCCACCTATTGAGAAGTGAACGAAGTGTTATTTTTAATAAAAAAATCGTAAGTTATTAAAATTAAAGTTACATGAAAAAAGTACAAAATAATTTAATTTTTATCTTTAAAAATGACCAAAAATGAAATCAATTAAAAAATTTTTGAAAAATAATTACATTAAAAAAAAATTTTTTTTTTCCATAATTATGTCGATTTTAGTAAACATAAACTAAAAATGACAATTAAACCTTCAGCACTTATTTATTTAAAAGTGACAAAAATCCGAAATGGGAATAAAAAATTTTTGAAAAATAATGACATTAAAAAATTTTTTTTTCTTTCATAATTATGTCAATTGTAATCAACATAAACTAAAAATGACAATTCAACCTTCAGCACTTATTCATTGAAAAATGGCAAAAATATGAAATCAAAATAAAAAAATTTTTGAAAAAATGATTTCATTGAAAAAAAATTTTTTTCTTGAATATGTAAATTTTTGTTTAAACTAAAAATGTCAGTTTAACCTTAAGCATTTTTTCTTGAATAAAATCGGTAAATATATATAATATTAAAAAAATGTATTTTTTGAAAATTTGCTGAAATATTTGTTTGAAAATATCACAGGATGATAAAATCAACGTTATTTGCGATTGTGTGAATAAATGAAAAAAAAAATTTATTTGTATAAAAATGGTTAAGTTTTGTAAACATCAAATTTCTTGAAAAATCTATGAGGAATTGTATTTTGAATAAAATTAACGTGATTTAAAAGCGGGTCAAATATCTTATATTTTTTGTTAATATATTTGGAATATAATTTTTAGAAAAAATCGCAAATCATACATAATTATTTGTTATTTTTAAAATTATTTTACTAACCATGAAGGGTTAAATTCTCATGTATGAGCCAATAAATATTTGAGAAATAAAAAATTTCCTTGAATAAGACATAAAATTTTTTCTAAAGTTAAAAAAATTGTCTAATTTTTGATTCTGCCTAATGGAATAGGAAAATATTTCATTAAATAATCCGAGGTGATATTACTCTGTGATTAGAGAATATGCAATAAAAATTTATTGCATATTCTCTATAGTAATTATTTATATAGCCTATGACACTCGTCACATTATAAAGAATTTAAATTTAAAATTTGAAAACGATCGGTTCAGTAGTTTTTGAGATAATTGAGAACATTCAAACAAACGCTGTCCTTTTATATAATAGTAAGATAAGATTACTTTTTTAATCAATAATTGCAATGAAATAATTATAGACCTAGATCTTAACGCGTAGGGAATAGGGACTACTTTTTTTCGGCGTTCTGCGGTCAACATGCTCTATCCTTGCTACTTTCCTTGGTTGCCCAATAGGTGGCGACCGATTTTGTCTTTTATTTTATCAAACTTGTACGGTAGAAATACTTATACACCTATGATATTCCGTAACTTCAACACAATAAATTTTTATTGCATATTCTCTAATCACAGAGTAATATTACCTCGGATTATTTAATGAAATATTTTCCTATTCCATTAGGCAGAATCAAAAATTAGACAATTTTTTTAACTTTAGAAAAAATTTTATGTCTTATTCAAGGAAATTTTTTATTCTTCAAATATTTATTGGCTTATACATGAGAATTTAACCCTTTGTTATGTCGCGCTAAAATTTTAAAATTTTTTTTCATTTTTTTTTCCTATTCTTCTTTTTAAAGAAGAAATCTTTTTCCTATATTTTTCTTCCTATCATAAAATTTTTGTCGACACTCAAAATTTTCCCTTAACCTTTCTCAATTTTTTTTTCCCTTCGAAAAATTTTTTCCTTCAACTTTCTCTAACATTTTCTCACGTTTCAAAATAATTTTATATAATCCAAAAAAAAAAATTTTTAAAACAACAAAAATTTTACAAAAAAATATTATGAGAAAAATTTAATATTAAGTAAAGATTATAATCATTAAACCAACATATATGTGTATGTATATATATATATATATATGTATATATGTGTATGTATATATATATATGTATATGTGTGTTACTTATAATTCCATTGTTATTATATTTTTCTTTTATTCAATTAAAAATTAATTAAAAATATATATATATATATATATATATATATATATATATATATATATATATATATATGTATACACTAGAATGCACGCTTACGCATGGACATGTCAGTTCGTCCAATTAGAATAAGATTATATTTTACATGTTATTTTAGTTTTAATAGATAAGTTCTTAAATTACTAATTACTTTGTTGTTAAATATTATTACTAATCGTAGAATAAGTTACTAATAACAATCGTAAAATTTATTAATTAATTCTATTTTACTATTAAGAGTCATCACTAATCTATCTTTTTATAATAATATTATTCGCTTAGTTTTATTGCATTATTGTTAACAAATAATTTAGATTAAGTTACTATTATCATTAGTTAATTTAGTTATATTATAAATTAAGTTAATTTTAAATGTTTATTATATTAATATTTCTTTCTTATCTTAGTTTAAGTAATGTTTTTAAAATGCGTTTTTGTTTAAAAATAATAGACGTCACATTAATTTAAAGATATCTTTTAACGTATTTAGTACGCTAGTTCTAAGATAGTTATATCATTTATGCTTTAATTAATAACCATTTTTCATGCTATCATGTTTTTCGCACTTACTTTAATTTATACATTAATTAGTTAATAAATTTAAACAGAATTACACTGTATATTTCAAAATATAATTTCTTTTAGATTTACTAACGATGTTTAAAATATTTTTCTTTTAACAAATTGAAGTTATATGTTAAAATATCTTGAAACATACAATGTAATTATAGCGTATAGTTTATTAAACATATTTTCATTTTTCTCTCTCTTTATATTTTTATTATTATTATTATTATTATTATATTATTAAGTAAAATTTACACAAATTAGCAATAAGCATACAAAACAATTGTAAGAATGAGACAGCTATACATATGAGAGAGTTAGACAACGATGACGCTTCAACGTTCTTGAAAGCATCATATTTTTTCCCAAGACCTTTATTTTTGGGCCTGTTTCCATCAATATGACGCATAACGTCCAGCCTCTTCCGGTCAACCGACCAATAATCAATTTCTAATTGTTTTAATCCCTTAAGACTACACCCCCAAGTCCCTTAGGAAGGGAAACAATAGTCATGTGTCTCAAGAAGAGACAAACAAAATTCAGTCTCTATCTTGAGCTTGGTAAGCTCACTACTAAATCTTCTAGTTCAATCTCCATAAGTCTACAACATCAACACAACAAACTTCAAACTCTTAAGGTACTAACTCATCGAATTTTTCAAACTCAATTTTCCATTTCCAATTTTTATTATTTTTCCAAATCTCAGATCTTCTATTATTAAAACTAAAATCTCTTACTAAAAATTTGAATTCTTAATACTAAATCTTCAATTTCTTTTATTTCAAGCTCATTGTTTCTTCAATTTTATTATTTCAAGTGAAATTTTTATTTTACTTAAATTTTATAACATTAAATCTTTCTACAAAATTAAATTTTCTCCTTTATCATTTTTATGTTATTTTTCCTCAATCAAATCTTTTAACGGCAGGCCGGAGTAGAACCTGATACTGACCGAGTAACAATTGAGTTGTTTGTTATTTACTCAAGTATTAATCGGTGTATCTTCAAAATAATGGTTGATCGCAATAGATATTATTATTATGAATATCTATGCACAAGAAAAAAAAAATCTACCGATTTGTTTTTGAGAAAAGTAAGGAACGCCGAAGTAAAAGATTATGTTTATAATATTTTCGCATTCCTTACTTTTCTCAAAAATAAAGCGATAGATTTTTTTTTTCTTGTGCATAAATATTTGTAATAATAATATCTATTGCGCATAACCTTCAATTTGCAGATACACCGATTAATACTTGAGTAAATAACAAAAATGCCAATTAGACAAGGACAGCGAATCCGGCCTGCTCTTAAGTCTATTATTTCTATCGAGTAAATTTTCTCTTCAAACAATTTAAGAGTTTGATATAAGGCATAAAGAATCACCAACAGCGAACATCTATCTCTCTCACTTGAAAGTAAGTTATCTCATTCATTTATTTTTAATTATTCTTCTTTTCATATTAATTAATTAAAATCAATCACCTAAATTATAAAGTTAAGTTTCATATTATAATCTCATGTTCTTTATTGTTCTTTTTATTCGTAAATAAACTTAAAACTTAATTTTAAATTTTTGTTTTCTTTATTTTCTTTATTACATTGCATATACCTTTTTTTTAATTCATTTATTTTTCTTTATTATATTTTCTTTTATTTATTGCATGAAAAAATTATAATTTTCATTTATTATTGCACTGCCAATAGTTTCCTCTAAGGGTGAAATCAAATGGAGCGGAAAATAGGCGACGGAACGTCACAGAACCTCAATTCCGCATCTTTGTATTCCGCCAACGGAGTAAAGACGACGTAATAGACAACATCAATTTTTATTTTGTTTAAAAAAATTATTAGTGCTTCAATAACCTCACGTAATATTTTTAATTTGCTTCCCATAGCTGTACTTTTAATTTCAATCAAACTTTTAAATTCTATTTTGGTTAACTATTTGTTTAAACAATTTCAAAAAGTCTGTGACGCTTCTATTATCCCGTCAAATTTGTTTCCCTATATTCACATGGAGCGGAATAGAAGTTCTGTGACGTTGATTAGCAATTTTATAATTAAAAAATAATGATGTTAATTGAAATATTTGGTTATAATAACAAACTATATTTTATTTTTATAAAAAAAGAATCTCATTACAATAACAATAGGTGATTATTTCCAACTTTTTTAACATTTTTGTTGTTAATTTAAAATTCGCGGATACATTTGTATGCTATTTTTAACAATTTTTCAGCTACATTCCGCGCCATGTGAATATAGGGAAAAAATTTGACGGAAAACAAGGCGACGGAATGAATGTTTTGTGACGTTCCGTCATCTATTTTCCGCTCCATCTGATTTCACCCTAAGGGAGGAAACTGGCTTTATTTTAATTTGAGACTCTCTTATGAGGCTCTTGTTAAAATAAAAATTTATAATATTTATTAACAAGCACTGCCAATAGGGTCCTCTAAGGGAGGACACTGGCCTTAATTTAACTCAAGACTCTCTTATGAGGCTCGGGTTAAATTAAGTTACACACACTACATAATAGGTACACGTACGCCCGCGTACTAACATTAAATTCAGTAATTTTTTTCGTATTCCTTAATTTTTCCGAATTTAACGACTTTTCCCGTAAAACTATAAAAGAATCCACCACCACTAAGCACGCGCGCGCCAACGCCTGAAATTCATGATAAAATATTAATTTATTTTATTGTGAATTTCCATGACGTAACACCTTCATGGTTAGTAAAATAATTTTAAAAATAACAAATAATTATGTATGATTTGCGATTTTTTCTAAAAATTTTATTCCAAATATATTAACAAAAAATATAAGATATTTGACCCGCTTTTAAATCACGTTAATTTTATTCAAAATACAATTCCTCATAGATTTTTCAAGAAATTTGATGTTTACAAAACTTAACCATTTTTATACAAATAAATTTTTTTTTTCATTTATTCACACAATCGCAAATAACGTTGATTTTATCATCCTGTGATATTTTCAAACAAATATTTCAGCAAATTTTCAAAAAATACATTTTTTTAATATTATATATATTTACCGATTTTATTCAAGAAAAAATGCTTAAGGTTAAACTGACATTTTTAGTTTGAACAAAAATTTACATATTCAAGAAAAAAAATTTTTTTCAATGAAATCATTTTTTCAAAAATTTTTTTATTTTGATTTCATATTTTTGCCATTTTTCAATGAATAAGTGCTGAAGGTTAAATTGTCATTTTTGTTTATGTTTACTACAATTGACATAATTATGGAAGAAAAAGAAATTTTTTAATGTCATTATTTTTCAAAAATTTTTTATTTTCATTTCGGATTTTTGTCATTTTTAAATAAATAAGTGCTGACGGTTGTCATTTTTAGTTTATGTTTACTAAAATCGACATAATTATGGAAAAAAAAATTTTTTTTTAATGTAATCATTTTTCAAAAATTTTTTAATTGATTTCATTTCTGGTTATTTTTAATGATAAAAATTAAATTATTTTGTACTTTTTTCATGTGACTTTAATTTTAATAACTTACGATTTTTTTATTAAAAATAACACTTCGTTCACTTCTCAATAGGTGGCGACCTTTTTTGCCGCTCACTCTACTAGATTAGCACGGTATAGGTACTCATATCGCGAGGATAATGCGAACAGCTTATCGGCAATAAATTTTTATTACACTCATTCCCTATCATTGTTGAACATTCATATTTATTAATGAATATCTCTTTCACGATTTTGATTTGCTAAAAAAAATTTCTATCGTCAATTTAAATATATTTTTTGACTTATTGGTACTAAATTGAACATATATCGAAAAATAAAAAAAAAAATTCAATGATTATTTTTTCTACAAAAAAAAATTATTTTAAATGAAAATTCATTCTATTATCACATGGTTCACAAACAAAAAATGTTGTGTATTCCGAAGTTTTGTAAGAGTACGATTTAATAAATAATAGTTTTTGAGATTCTATTTTTATACCTACCGACTTCTGCCCAACTATCGCGCGAGCGAAGCCGAGACGGGGGATACTAGTATAATATAAGATGATATATAAGTAATATAATAAAGTAATTATGTTTCTTAAAAATAGGTGGAACGTTAATTATTGCTTCCCAATCACTATTGTCGCTACTTTCAGCGTAATTTATGTCTTTTTATTTCGCTAACCTTTTCTTTCTTGAATTTATTTCCGGTGCTATTTTTTCTTCAATAATATCCTTCAACGTGTCATTATTAATTTCTTCTTTGACTATAGGTTCATTAGTATTCTTTATATTTCCTTTTGTTAGTGGACTATTAACAATTTTAGTCTGCTTAGTGGCTTCTTGTAGTTGTTTTTGTTTTCTTGTAATAATATTAACATTTTCTGTTGATGCAGGATTTCTCGAGAGAGCATCAGGATTTAAATTGATTTTCCTAGGTTAGTATATGACCTTGTGGGCACATACACACAGAAATGTGTATAGTATAGGTAAGTGCCACGCGCATCCTACGGTGCGCAAGCGAGCGACGGCAAGTAAGCCGAGACTAGTAAATGCGTGCGGACTGGTGAGAGACAGCGTGCTCAACCTCTAACGAGATAAGTCTCTCTACTCAATCCTTGTACTCTCAGGTAAATTCAAGCAGCAAATAAAGACGAGGCCTATATTGTAATTTCAGAGTCTGGTTATTTCACCATCCTCTACCTCATCTCCTTATATCCTGTGCCAGGAGGCACACAGTGGTGACCCCGACTACCAACGAGAGGAAAGGAGCGGCGAGGCAGCTACGGCGACCGGAAGGAAGCGAGCAAAGGCGCCCGAAGCAACACGTGGTTTTGTAAAAAAGGTAAAGTTCCTTATTACACGTGGCCGCGAGTAAAGAGCTTAATCTCATATAAAAATATATAATAAAATAATTTTCTTGTTCTTGTAAAAACAGAAGCAAGGTTTTTTTAGAAAATAGAAGAGAGGCGACAAATCTTTCATAGAAGTAAAGTAAAATAACTTGTGATGCTCAGTGCGGTGGAGCAAAAATAACCTAAAAATTTTTTTTTTGTAAAATTAATCATAGCGGTCGTGCGCTCTCTATTAACATAGTGTGTAATTTAATATATATAATATAAATAAAAGTGAGAAGCTTAATCCTCTCGCGATTCACGCAGGCAAGTGTTAATTGGGTTTTCTTTTTTTTCTTTCATTTTTTGGGTGGTTATGAGCACTTTGGGTAAAAGGGAGAGTGACCACTCCAAAGGACTCGTCCTCTAAACTGGCACTTAAACGGACACCTCGAGGTAGCTCAAAAAGGAAACCAATAATAATAATAATTAGTAATAATTAATATTTTTTTTTTGTGATTGCCTGTGTGGACCAGGGGGAGTAGTAGGTTAAAAACATAAATAACAATCTTTTTACGTGCAAAAAGCACGAAAATTATACATTTTTCTCAAGTGCAAAAGCACGTAAAACATATATAAAGCACGAAAAATATACATTTCTCTCACGTGCAAAAGCACACATATATATATATATATATATATATATATATATATATATATATATATATATATACTAGGGGGGTACCCCCCTGCTCGCACTGCTCGTCAACCCCCAGTTGTGCTATAAATATTAGTTATATACGTAACTTGGGAGTACGAAGGATGAATACAGGCGAGACTAAAGTGTTTGTCGCTTGAGTAGCAGTTGGTCGAGGGCGCGCGAAGCGCGCCCGAGACTGACTGCTGCTCAAGCGACAAACACTTCAGTCAAGCCTGGATTCAGAATCCTTCGTACTCCTATGTTACGTAGATAAGTTTATGTCGTTGGTAGGCCGTATGAGGAACTATAAAAATGATTTTTTAAAATTAATGATATATGTTTTATTAAAAAAAAGTAAATAATGTCATTATTTACTTATTTATTTTACTTATTAACTGTTTAACTTTGAAAATTTGTTCAAACAAAACATTCTGTAAAGTTAAGATTTTATATGAATTTGTATGAACATTGACATATCTAACGACATTCTTTTGTTTTCACTAACCTACGAATCGATGTCACTCGCGTCATATACGGCCATGCTATGTGATATCTCGATCTGTCAATACTCCCTTAGGGAGTATAGAGCTGTCAATACTCCCTTAGGGAGTATAGAGCTGTCAATACTCCCTAAGGGAGTATAGAGCTGTCAATACTCCCTAAGGGAGTATTGACAGAGAGAATATCGTCGAGATATTAGCATGAACGTATGCAAGGCCTATACAAATTTAGCGTGGTCTATAGGTATTCCACCGAATACGGCCTACGACGACATAAAATTATATATTAAACATTTAAATCATTTTTAAATTTTTAAATCATTTTTTTTTAGTTTCGTTGATAATTTAGTATATTATTTGATATATCGTAATGATTTTGAGTTTTATAAGATTTATAGGATTATTTTGTTATAATTCCTTTTTTATATCTTTTTTCTCATTTTAAACATTTTCTGAGATATATCAAAAATTCATACTAAAATTTATAAATTTATTATGATATTGTAAATGAAATTATTACATGATCATTACATCATATTTTATTTAAAATTTAGTTATTTATATAACAAATAAATAAATAAAATAATTTTAAATTATTTTATACTTACTTATATTACATTTACCTGTATAAAAGTTATGAATATGTTTTTTTTATTTATTGTTGTTAGTAGTTAAATTATTTATTTATTAAAATTTCGATTTATAAATTTTAAATAATCATAACTTTTAAATATTTTAGTTAATTTTTAAATATTTTATTTTTTTTTATTTTTAATAATATTGATAATGTTTAAAAATTTTTTTAAATTTATTATTATATATTGAAATATTTATGATTTATTTTAATTTTTCATATTTTATTAATAATGTTAGCTAATCTTAATAAATATTTAGAATAAATTTCATGACTTTGATTAAAGTAATATTCTGCTATTGGTTCGCGTATATTTATTTTATATTTTATAATTTCATTCGCATAATATTTATAATACTCTGGTACTTCATTCCAATTTTTAAATTCAAATTGTTCATTATTTTCCTCTATATATGAATTAATAATGTTATTTAATTCAGAAATTATTGTATTGTTTATTGAACTATTATTATCTAGACTTTCTAAATAATATTCATATTCTTCTTAAAAATTTAAATGTTCTTCAATTTGATCATTTAAATTTTCCATCAAAATGGATTTCATTCAATCATTTGTTGATCATTAACATTGTCAATTTCAACATTATTAATTGGATTCCATTCCATTTTTTTTTTTATTTATATATTATTAAAAATTTTTAATGTTTATAATTAATATAAATATAACCTGAAAAAAAATAAAGTTTAATTAATAAAATAATTTATAAAAAATTTATTTAAATAACATTAAATTTTTGTTAAATGATAATAAAATTATTTTTTTAATATTTCTTTCCAAACTATGTTAGGTACAATATCTCTGTTTTTCGATTCATTTTAAATATATATTTTATCTACATTTTTACAACGTGAAAGAGTTATTTGTGCTTCTATGTTATATTTGAATAATTTAGTTATTTTTAATCGCGTTTCATTACATAATCCATTTTTTATACTTAAATTTCGAATTAACATAATTATGGTATTTACTTTTAATTTCAGTTCCTGTGGAGGTAATCCTTCTCTTATGTTATTTAACATTTCTATTGAATAATTCAAATGAATATTATCATCCGTTTGATCTACACCTTTGTAAAACAAATATAAATAGTTATTAATCTTGAAAGTTATATAAATTTAAACATAAATATTAATATCAATTAATTTTAAAAGTTGTATAAATCAATACTATTAAAGGTTTATAATGTAAGATGGTGTGGAAATCTGAATCCTCAACACTATATGCTTATTTTTATTTTAATACAATAAAATATTTATAATATGAACAAATTATTAAAAATCATTATGTTTTCAACAAATGAATTAGTTATAGTGTTGAGGAATTGTAATAGAATTAATTTAAATTTATATTTATTAATTTCAGATAAACTATGTAAAAAATGGTAATAAGATATCTGATGAGGCACATGTTTTTCATTTTAAATATTATAAATTGTAATTTTATTCAACTACTTTCGAGTTTTCAACAAAAAAAAAATTAAAATTTTTATATTTTTATGTAATATTATACATAAATAGAATATAATAAAAAAATATAAAACTATATTATCCAGTATTTGATGGTTCTAAAAGGTTGTGGGGGGGATTGTGGGGGGGCAAGAGGGGGGTTAGTGGGGGGTCTATGGGGGGATGTGGGGGGGCGTGGAGGGGGGGCGTGGGGGGTAATGATCGATAACATAAAATAACGTAAATTTACGTTATTTAATTACTAAAAATCATGTGGGGGGCTGTGGGGGGGCGTGGGGGGCACCGACTGAATTTTGGTTCATATAACTATATAATATAGGGAGATATATATATATATATATATATATATATATATATATATATATATATATATATATATATAAAGGATACAAGATTTTATTGTGTGCAAAAAAGCACAAGAAAAAAGCATTTTGAAAAAGAGTAGCCTTGATTGTGCGGGTATATATATAAAAAAAGAGATAGTTGGAAAATCGCGAATATACGTGTGCGTGTGAAAAATTTTGAAAATCGCGAATTTACGTGTGCGTGTAAGAAATTTTGAAAATCGCGAGTGTCGTGCGTTGTAAAATATTCAAATCAAAAATTCTGGAAACCGTCAGGACGCGAAAATAAAAGTTTTCTTTCGAACAAAGCAAAGTGATTTAAGGTTAAATGCTGTGTGCGCGTAAATAAGTTAAGTCGCGAAAGTAAATAGATAAGTCCTTGAAAAGGATTAAGCAACGTATATTAAAATAAAGAAAGGTAAACATAGCGAACACATCATCGAAATTTCGTATTATTTTGAAAGATTTATTTTAACGGAAATTAATAACCGTAATATTTAAAAAATTTCAAATTGTACATAGCGAGCTGGACTATCAGATAGTAATTGTTATTTATTCATTTGTTAATTCATTTTATTTATTGTAACGTATTAATTTATTTATTTGACTTATTTATTTACGTATTTTATTTATATTTTTGTTCCGTGATTTTGTTTTATTTAATTTATTTTGTGAAGTCACATATATTTTTTTAACAATCTAGTCAAAAGAAAAAAAAGACTGATAAGTGTTAAAAGAAATAGATAGGATAGCTCGCTATAAGGAAATCGTTTATAGGATATAACCTTAAATCACGACAAATAAATAGCAGTAAAAGCAATAATATCGAAACGAAGGACGGTAAAGGTAATGATAGCGAAATGAGTGGAGTAGGATACGTGTCAATGGTACGTAGTAGTACGCCGAAAAAAGCGATAAAGAAAATGAACGCGATCGGTATAAAGAGCAAATAGATTTTAACCCTTTCAGAACCAATGTACATTACAATGTACATTGACATTTTTTGGTTTTTTTGAAATTGTGCAAAAGTGGCTTCAAATTTTGTAAAAAAAATATGTGTATTAGATTGAAGTGGACTATTTCCGATCTCAAACTGAGGGCCTAAGTTATTATATCTTTGATAGAAACTGAGAAAACTTGAAAAGAAAAAGAAAAAAAAAATTTTTTTTATCGCAAAAATTGCTTAATAAATGAACACTTATCAACGCTAAATGGTTATCAGAACTTTTCATGATGAAATAATAATTCCGTTCTGAAAGGGTTAATAGAATGTACACGTTAGAAAACAATAATTTGAAAGGAAATGACGGATTAGAAGAGGTGTTAATTGAAGAAACGAGAAAAATAGATGAACAATATAAACGAAAGTTCGAAGAATTAAAGAATTATTACGAGAATAATATGCAGTCGTTAAAGAAAAAAATAGAAACGTTAGAGGGAGATAATAATAGACAAAAGGCGTACGGAAATAACGCGACGCATACAGACGACAATACTCGCGCGCAAAGGTTAGACGGAAATATTCAAGCAAACGATAATAGGTTAGAGTTTCAGCAATTAGCACAGGGTAGCTTGTTGCAATTCCGGCAGATTAATTTTCCCTTTTGAAAACACGATCCGGAAACGTGGTTTGAACTTTTCAAAAAACAAATGCAATTACAAAACGTGAATGAGGATAGTGTAGGTTTTATGCTGTTGATCGCGAATTTAGATAGAGACGTAGTTCGCGAGATATCGAACTTAATTAAAACATTGAAAAACGGACAAAGATACAACGGTGTAAGGGATTTTTTATTAGAAAAATACGGAAAGTCACAAGAGGAGAGTTTTAATAGATTATTTAGAAAATGTCGCGAGCAAGAAAAACCCTCCGACTTCCTAAGGGAAATGTTAGACGTAGCAGGCCAAAATATAAAAAGAAAGGTCATCTTAAAAGCCTGGAAATTTAATCCTACCCAAAAATAAAAAAGATTTTGTTAGGCGAAATAAACCTACAGAACGAATCATCCATGGTAAACCATGCCAATGAAATTTATAAAAATAAACGCGAAGAGGCCGGTAAAGTAGGAACCGTTAATGTAGTTGACCATACGTGGGTAGATACGTCACATGATAATCAGCCGGGTGTAGGTAAAGTAGATAGGGTAGGTAATGTAAGAAAGATTAATATAGATGCGCACATAGAAGCGATAGTAGAAAAAACAATCGATAAAGTAGAGAGGAAATCAAGAGGGCAGCACAAGACTCTAAACCCTGCGAGTGGGTAAATTATGAAGTAAAAAATAGATCAGTCTCCACGAGGAGAAAAGAGGAAGGGTTTCGGTCAAAATCTCCTGGAGGAAATGTTAAAAGGAGTAATAGTGTTAAAGACAATCAGTACGCGAAAGGCAGATATAATAAGAGATAACATTTAAACTCACGGACCGGCGAGTAGAGGAGGTGAACTCTAAAGAACAACTAAAGAAACGTTCTTAGTTGATACAGGCGCAGAAGTCTCCTTGGTACCAAAAGAAAAAAATAGTAAAAAGAAAGCAACGTCCGTAAGGCTATATGCAGCCAATAATACGCGGATAACTACGTACGGTTTAATCTATAAAGAACTGGACCTGGGTTTTAGCATGAAAGTTAAATGGACGTTCATAGTGGCTGACGTTCCATATGCTATTATGGGCGGCGATATCATCCAGCATTATCACTTGCTTGCAGATCTAACCAGATGCAGGTTGGTGAATGCTAACACGGGTGAATCGATCGCAGGCACTGCAAAGAAAGTGACGTATGTGCAGGTGTCTTTGATAAATCCAGAGATCAAGTATGCGGAAATAATTAAGAAATTTCCAGCGGTAGTAGGCCTAGAAAAGCCGAAAACCATTAACCTTAAGAGGACCGGAAAACCACTATAGTGGCGTGACCCCTGATCGACCTTTACCCCAAAGTCAATTAGTGATATCAGATACCTTTTTGGACCACTTTCTTAGAGCGATCACAAATCTCAAATACCGGTCCTCTAAAGGTTAATAAAAAAGACGTAGTGCACCATATTAAAACAATAGGACCGCCAGTGGCATAGAAGCCAAGACGACTGGCACCTAAAAAATTGCAAGCAGCTAAATAAGAATTTGAGAAATGGTGCAAAGAAGGCATATGTAGACCTTCTAAGAGCCCTTGGGCAACACCAATACACATGATACCAAAGAAGAATGGTGAATGGAGGATTTGTGGAGATTACCGCAAACTGAACGTTGTTACGGTACCTGATAAGTACCCAATACCAAATCTGCATGAATTCGCGTCTAACCTAGAAGAAAAAACAATCTTTTCAGCATTGGATTTGGAAAAAGCATTTTTACAAATTCCTATATATCCAGACGACGTTCCTAAAACAGCGGTAATCACTCCATTCGGATTATATGAGTTTTTGGTTATGACTTTCGGATTTAGGAACGCCACGCAGACGTTCCAGCGATACATTAACCAGGCCATGGGCGACCTGGATTTCGTATTCGCTTTCGTGGATGATATCTTGGTTGCGTCCTCGTCAGAGGAGGAGCACCTAAAGATCGTCTTAGATAGGTTGGAAAAATTCCACCTTAAACTGAATCTCGATAAATGCCAGTTTGGAGTAACAGAACTTATTTTCTTAGGGCATCAGATAGACAAAAATGGATTCAAACCAGATCCATCGAAAATAGAAGCTATCAGAGCCTTTAAGAGTCAGCTGTATATCGACACAGTTACCTGTTTTACCGAATCTATTTAAAATTTATTTTTTATAAAAACTAATAGCTTCAGGCAGAAATAAAGAGATGGTTTCGATTCGTGTAATAGAAAGCAATATTTTCTCTGATAAGAATAATTTCATTCCACCGTTTTATTTTCAAGAAAAGTTGGAATAACTTGAAAATCCCATTATTTGACACTAATTTCTAATTTTTTAAGTTATTCCAACTTTTCTTAAAAACGAAGCAATAAAATTAATTCATACTAATCAAAGAAAATATTACATTTTATTAAACACATCGAAACCATCTCTTTATTTTTGCCTCTTGTTGCTAATTTTGGGAAAAAAGTCAATTTTTTAATTAGAAAAGGACAGAGATACAGCGGACTCTTAAGAAACCCAAGACTAAAGATGAGATGAGAAGATTCTTGGGTACGGTAAACTTTTATAGAAAAAGCTTGCCAAAAGCCGCAGAGGTACAGAGGTCTTCAGTAGCCACAATAAAGGATATTAAAAAGAAGGATAAACGACCAGTGGGATGGGCAACGGAAGCAGAACAGGCGTTTAAGAAGATAAAAGAAGATTTAGTCAACGTCGCGTATCTTGCGTTTCCAGCGAAAAATGCTGAAGTTAGGTTAGTTTCGGATGCATCGAATTTCACGATGGGTGCATCATTAGAGCAGAAAGTAGGTAGCGAATGGAAACTACTAGCATTCTTTTCGAAAAAGTTTACCCCCGCACAGTCAAGGTACTCAACTTACGATCGTGAATTAATGGCTATCTACGAAGCAGTAAAAAACTTCAGTTACTATTTATAAGGTAGAGAAATAAAAATTTATACCGACCATAAACCTCTAATATATGCAATGGATCAAAGTTTAGACAGTTGTCCAGCTCTTAGGGCACGTAAATTAGCATACAGAGTTCAACGTAAAAATATGCTATTGGCCAGGGGAGAGTAACGTGGTAGCTGATATGCTATCGAGAATAGATGATTTTAGATTCCCCACAGCATTTTCGTTGGATGAAATAGCCAAGTATCAAAAGGAAGATCAGCAGCTGCAGAGGATCATAGATGATCCTCAGCATCAGCTGAAACTGGTTAAATTGCAGTATGGTGCAGAAAATATACCATTTTACTGTGAAATAGCTCAAGAAACTCTCCATATGTACCTGAGACGTTGAGAGCAACCATCTTCGATTTTTTCCACAATAAAAGTGCACATCCATCTGCTAGATCAACTAGCAAGATGATAAGGAAGCAGTACGTGTGGCCAAACATGAAAAAGCATATTACATCATGGTGCAGAACATGCGAAGAATGCCAATGGTCAAAGGTCACAAGGGAGAATAAATTTCTACCCTTGAAATTTAGCAAACCAGATGGGCGTTTTACACACGTGCATGTCGACATAGTAGGACCGTTGCCACCTAGCCAAGGTTACAGATATATCCTAACCATGATCGATAGGTATACTAGGTGGCCGGAAGCGGTACCTCTAGATGAGATATCGGCTCCTGTAGTCGCACGCGCTTTTTATGACACGTGGGTATCACTTTTCGGCGCTCCAGTCATCATAACGACTGACCAGGGCAGACAATTCGAATCTTCCTTGCTCCAGGCTCTATTAGAACTTATAGGCTGCAAGAGAATACACACAACAGCTTATCATCCAGTAGCCAACGATATGGTAGAGAGGTGGCACCGTGATCTTAAGCCGGCACTTATGTGTCATATGGTGGGACCAGAATGGTCTAGAGTCCTGCCAACAGTATTATTTGGGTTGAGAACGCGAATCCGTAAAGACACGGAAGCCAGTCCTGCTGAGTTTGTATATGGGACACCTCTCACGATACCTGGTGATATGTGTGACTTCAGGGAAACGGATGTAAGAGATCAAAATCTGTTTCTATCAGAGTTTAAAGAGTACATGGACGAGGTCAGGCCTGTACCAGTGAGTCACAACAGTGCCACAAAAGCATTTGTGTTTAAAGATCTCGATAAATGCACACATGTGTGGGAAAGGATCAGAGCTGTAAAGCCTCCATTAGTGCAACCATATGCCGGACCATACAAGGTAATCAAGGCACGAAAATGGCCGGAACTTCGTAATAAAAAAAGGAAATAAGGATGTTACGGTAAATATGGAGAGGCTTAAACCAGCATATTTAATCAGAAATGAAGAGGAAAATAGTGAAATTGATACTAATGGTCGTAGTATAATAGCTGAAGATAGTCAGATAGAAGAAAATCAGATAGACGAATAACTAGATAGTACAAATGTTGTGAACGACGGAAATGATGTTATAAGAACGCACGTGGAATTGCATAATGAGTCTCCACCAGAGCAACAAGCAAGTTATGACACAATTGAACATGTCAATGAAGAAAATTTTAATAATGACGAATTGCAAAGCAATTATAGTAATGTAAATGAAGAGAGCCATAGAAATGACATTGGAATAGGAACAAGAGTAGTACAAAAAAGTAAAAAAATTGAGGTTAGTAAAGAAACTAATAAAAGAGAGAAATTTATCCCTAATATTTTAAAGAAAAAAAGCGTAAATAGTATTTTAGTAGGTGATAATGAATGTAATAAATGCGTAAAGAAAGTTAGATTTTGTACAGGTTCTCACTCCAATAATGTAAATAGAATTAAGAAAAATTGTAAAGATAAATATGTATATAATAAGTATGCTAAGAATGTGTTTTCTTTTTGTAAAAACAGGTGAAGCTGATTGGCTCTCCCCAGATTCTCGAATCATATAAGGGTACATTCAGCCAAACCACTATGCAATTTCTCGATGACTTGGCAATGGGCCTATTAGATGTTTCAATGTGAGATTTGTGACAACAGTACTCCGCAATGTAGTCAAGTTCAGGTTAAGTGTGGAAGACTGCAAAGTAATAGTAGATAATTCCTTGCGTACAGCGGTGACTAGATTAGGTGCGCAAGTGATAGAAAATAAAAATGATAAAACAATGTCCATTAGTAAGTAAGAATGTAAATAAAAACTTAGAATAATAAGAGAGTATAAATTTTGATAAAAGCGCATAAAATGTGAAATTTTTCTTTTATTACAAAATGTAAATTTGATTAGTAAAAAATCTTTGTTTAATAAAAACATGTAATGTAAAAAATTTTTTTTTTGAAAGGTATAATATGTAAAAATCTGGATTATACAAAAAAAGAAAAAGTATCAAATCTAACGATTGCATACAAACCTTATAATAATTAATGTAAAACTGAGGATTGCATAAGTAAAATGTAAAATGTAGGATTTAATAATTGTTTAATTGCGTAAAAATAAAGAATGTAATTGAATAATTATGTAAATGTGTGATTGAATGATTGTGTATTAATCGCTTGCATTAAATAACCAATGTGTGGTTATTTAGGGGGGAGTATTGTGGGTACATACACACAGAAATGTGTATAGTACAGGTAAGCGCCACGCGCATCCTACGGTGCGCAAGCAAGTGACGGCAAGTAAGCCGAGACTAGTAGATGCGTGCGGACTGGTGAGAGACAGCGTGCTCAACCTCTGATGAGATAAATCTTTCTACTCAATCCTTGTACTCTCAAGTAAATTTAAGCAGCAAATAAAGACGAGGCCTATATTGTAATTTCAGAGTCTGGTTATTTCACCATCCTCTACCTCATCTCCTTATATCTTGTGCCAGGAGGCACACAACCTCATAATCATACTCTGAAAGCTTAAAACGCCAGCAAATTTAAACTAAATTAATGGTTGATGATCCGTGCCAATCGTAAAAGGTCGACTAGCATATTTAGTGTTGGGTGTAAAAATGAAAATTAAAAAATTGTAAATAAACCTCAATTTTCAAATTGTCGTAGCTCCGTCAATTTTTGACCTTTTTGGATGTTCTTTTAATGAAAATGTGCGAAATTAAGTCTAGTTTTTAATGCCGTTTTGATTTTCGCGATTCAAATTGATTTCTCTGAGTTATTCATGAAAAACCGAAAAAAGCGATTTTTTTCAAATGCAATTTTCTCAAAAACTATATTTTTTTTCTGAAATTTTTATGTCTTTATACATAAAAATACTCACTCTTAGGATAGATGAGAATTTGCGATTTTGCCTTTTTTATAAACAGATTTTTAAACGTTTTTTTTATATTTTCCAGTGTAAAGCATTGATACTATGGCGCATAATGCCATTTTTCCAACTATTACTTTTCTTTTTACAATCCGTTCATGCTTTTATTTATTAATTTATCAAAAATATTAATAAAAATCTTTAAAATAAACCCTTGGTCAAATTTTTTTATCAATTAGAACCGAAGTTATGATGATTTTCAGTTTATAACAATAGAAATTATTTGTTGATAATTAAAATTTCTTATTCAGTTTGAATTTTGCGCCTACGATTTAAATTTACTTTGTAGGGAGTGATATATGCCACCGCTAGATGGCGACGATTCACTTTTTGCATTCTTATTAACGACTTGACGCATTCAAGCATATAAGACAAGTAAGATAAAAAATAAAATGCCTAACAAAAAATTTATTTTTTCTCTGTCGAAGAACTTATTAATAATAATGGCATCACTGGTTGTTAAGACGAAGTGCAAGGATTTGAAAGAAAGGCACAACAAAGTTATTCACGATTGATCCAAAAATCCGTTTAGAGAATTAGGTGATCTAACGGGGTCTTTGAAACGTTTGTATCCGAATACTTCTTTTTCTAGAAAGGATAAAGTATGTCCTCCATGTTACAGAATATTTTTAGATGAATTGAAAATACACCTATTTCATCTATCTCAAACAGTCAACAATCTTCGGAAGAAGTTTTTTATAGTAAGGCTGTGGTAGAGCAGTTCAATCAGACTTCAAGTAATTTGGAATTAAAAATTTCACCAATCAAAATGCCTCAGAGTATCAATATGAAAATGCAAAAATCCTGTGCTCTTCGGAAAAGAAAACAAATAAACGATGCTTTTGATTCACAGATAGCAAGTAAAATGATGAAAGTCTTCGATATAACGGATTTGCCCACATCAAATGAAAATAACGAATGTGAAACATGTGATAAATGGCTCGAAAATATTAAAATTGCTTTAGATACTTGTTCAAATTTTCTTGAGAAAGTGCGGTTATTAAGTCTTATACCAAGCAACATTTCCAAAAATTATTTATAATCAGTTTTATCAAATGTAACTGTTTATATGATTGATCAAGCAAGATCATTAGTAAATAATAAAGATATTTACAAAAAGACTAAGAACTATTGTGGCCATTCTTTGGATAGTGAAATCATAACAAGAGTGAAAAATTATTATTTGAACGATGATTTTAATTGTTTTCGGCAAAGTGCAAATAAATGTGACGCAATATCCGTTAAAGAAAATTGTATAAAAACTGAAAAAGTTAAACGCTTTCTTGCGCGAAGTATAAAAGAAATATATCAATTATTTATAGAAGAAAATCCTGAAATTAAAACAAAAATCGGTAAATCAATATTCCATGCAATTTAACATGTGATTTAACACATGATTCATCATATCAGCTAACATGTTATTTAACACGTTATTTGATATACAATTTATTACGTCATTTACCACGTGAACATTTTTAGTAGAATTCATTACGTCAATTATATCTCGAAAACCACCCGATATATTTGCTCCAAAATTTGCAAACAATTTATTTCCTACTGTCTTAAAAAACAAGATTTTGAAAACAAATTTTCTTAGCGCAGTTACAATTTTAGAGAATTTTAAAGATTTTGAAAATAATTTTAATTTTTCCTTTTTTAATTTTTTTTTATTTTACGTATAATACTTGATAGATTGGTTCTAAAATTTGCACGAAAATTACCCACACAGCATAAAACCTTGCAGCAATTTATCATGCTGTGTGGGTATCCGCAACTACCAAAAAAAAAGAGAAATTTAAAAAAGCTGATTTTTCTAAGGTAGTTCTAATTTTTAAAACTTCATCTTATGTTTATTAATAATAATATTTTTTTGAGCCACTCGAATCATCATAAAAAAATTCATACCAATACATTTTTTCAGTACAAAAGTATCTACTTAAATCTTAGAGTGACTTTTCAATTTTACTTTCTGCTAAAAGTAAGAATAGCATTCACATTATACCAAGTCATAAATTGATCATTCATCTTTTCTAAATGACAATGTTTCATCTTAGAGTCAGAGATTCGAATCAAGATTCACAAATACACATCCTAATTGAATGAAATGAATGATCTGTAAGGAACCTAGCGTTGATTCATATAGAAGAATTATTTAATTCTTTAATAACCCAAAATTAGTATATCGACCATGGATTAAATTCAACTTCCACGCTGTAACAAAAAATTATGAAAATGAAATATAATACTAACCGAGTTATGAATATTTAAACATCAAATATGTGTAATATAGATTAAAACATTAACATTTAATCAAAAATAGTTCATTAAACAAACATTGATTACTTCATTTATTTCACATTCTTTGTACAAGCTGTACCAAATAACTTGTGAATTTTTATTTCTGATCTGCATCCAATTCTAAGTAATTTTTTTTAATGTTATATCTTTTCATGATTTCCACCTGGAAATTATACAAATATGATGACAAAGTATACAGTTTTTATTTCTAAAAAATATATACTCATCTAAAGTTCAGCCAATTCCAAATACAAGCACATAATTGTTTGTAATTTCAGACAATATATCACTTGCAACTTTTATTTAATAATAATTTTTTCTCTTTATTTTATAAGTCATAAATATAATTTTACACTCAACATTTCACGAACTGCCTAATATATCAATCAAATCAAAAAGTTGTCCATTCCAAAAGATGTAAAAGATTGAATTGAGTTTATATTTTTGATTTCCTACATCTATCGTATCAAACTTTAGTAATTTTCTTTTCGTCATAAGATGGAGGATGTCGTCTATCAACAGTTCTTTTTTTAGCAACATGTTCAATTTCTTTATCATCTGACATTTTATAATAATAATAATTTCAAAAAAATAAACAGTTCTTATAAGAGGTTATCGAACAGTTAAGAGTAAATAAACTATCTCTGTCTCTTTTAACACTCGTATTTACTTTCTTACAAGGCCTTGATTACATGCCGTGAAATATACATGTGGGATGGAAGATGCGTCGAGTAACAATCGTTACTTGAATTGGGTCTATGAATTCCCGCAACAATACTTGCTAGTAATATATTGGATCATTCCTGGTGAATACTTTGTGTTTGTAATTACTAATAATTGTGTGTTTGTAATTAGGAATTTGCTGAACTATTGATAAGTATATATTTTTTGAAGTTTACTTGGACATTTAGAAGATAAAAATTATATACTTTGTGATCATTTTCGTAAAATTTCCAGGTTAAAATTATGAAGGGATATAGCATTAGAAAAAATTACTTAGGATTGGATGCAGATCAGAAATAAAAATTCACAAGTTATTTGGTACAACTCGTACAAAGAATGTGAAATAAATGAAATAATCAATGTTGGTCTAATGAACTATTTTTGATTGAATGTTAATGTTTTAATCTATATTACACATATTTGATGTTTAAATATTCATAATTCGGTTGGTATTATATTTCATTTTCATAATTTTTTGTTACAGCGTGGAAGTTGAATTTAATCCATGGTCGATGTACTAATTTTGGGTTATTGAAGAATTAAATAATTCTTCTATATGAATCAACGCTAGGGGAAAGGATGAGACGTTTAACTGAAAATACCTTCAATCTGATGTATAGTTAAAATAGTATATATACTATTAATATTTTTTTTCTGATTTTAATTAGAACTTTTTTTTCTGAAACATTAAAGTATTCTAGCTTTGGCTTCAACAAATATTTTCTATTAATCTACCAGTATCATTGGATTCAGCGCGATAAGCTGACTCCGAAAAAAATGATAAGAATGTTTTTTAAATTTTACCATTATATTGCCAATATATTGGCGATATTGAAGAAGATTTTACCAACTCACTGCAAACATATTGGCAATATATTGGTAGAATTAAAAAAAATTTATTATTTTTTTTTCGGAATCACCTCATTGCGCTGAATCCAACGATATAAATATGTACCGATGTTATCCAATCACCCTATATATATATGTATATTAGTTATATACCCAACTTGGGCGTACGAAGGATTTATATGAGCGAGACTAATGTTTTTGGCTTGAGCAGTAGTCGGTCGAGGGCTTTAGCCCGAGACTGACTGCTGTTCAAGCTATAAAACATTAGTCGAGATCATATGTATCCTTCGTTAGCCCAAGTTGGGTAGATGATTTTATGTTATCGTAGGTCGTATGAGGGACTATAAAAAGATTAAATACAAATAAAAAAAAATTATAATAAAATATAAATTTTCAGACTATTTAATTGAAGAATTTGAAATTCTATTTATTTGAAGAATGCGAGCAAACAACTGAGCGGTGCCGGTATACTTCTGCCTATGCGACAGAGAGAGCCGACGACGAATTACGGAAACGACCAAACGACGCCGACGGAGAACTATAGCTTACTTTTAACTGCGCTCTTCTTTATCTGTCTTTGTCCTACTTGTAGCAGCGCGCTGACTCTACTACCCTTCTAAAAACATATTTTAGTGTTTTGCTCCGAACGTTCTTCAACAAGACTGTAGAATATTTGCCAATACACTTCAATATAGTGTGGCGTATGCAATAATATTCCATACTATAAAGTATTTTAAAGTCATATACTCCATTGTATAATGTATTGCTAATTGAATATACATTAGCTACGAGCAGGGCGGTATGACATCCCAATACCCATTTAGCTAGCTCCACGGGTATTCTACCGAATACGACATACTATAACATAAATATATATATATATATATATATGTGTGTGTGTCCACACAAATAGAAAAATAGCAAAATGTAAAAAAAATAGATATCTAACTATGAGCACAAAAACTTAGCCGCTTAACTGCGAAGCACTGAGTCAATGGATTTCGAAGAACACACGAAACTGATGAGCTCAAGTATAGAAGTCTGTGACTTCGATCGCTCAGTTCAAATAACTCTAAATATCATAATGTAGTATTTCAACTCACTTACGAATTCACATTCACCAATATTGAATTAAATCTTTTCGAATTTCATTTCATGATAACTCAATGATTTGTTTAATATGTTTATTTCTATATCGAATTCAAACAATACAAAATGTTGAGTAATCAGAACTCTATTCTTATTCGAAATTGAAAAACATCATATATCGATGTCTTTAAATGCGAAATTTCTTTTCGTGTAGAACAAGAATGAGCGCGTAGTGCTGTTGAGTAAAAGAAAACGAGAAAGTAAGGGTAAAATTTAAGGGGGTAGAGAGCGGAAGCATCACACCTGTATATACGCTTTATTCTAGCACTTCTTCTCGTTATGTCAGAGCTTACGTTCTTATTTAAGCTTATTAATACTGAAATATCTGTACATTAATCAGGCTTAGCTTATTGTAAGTAAATTTAGGCTTAATTTATCTCTTTAGCTCTCATCTTACCCTTATGAAAAAATCCTATAGGACACCCTGTAGGATATCCTGTAGGACATTCTGTAGGACATCCTGTATGCATTTTGCGCTAAAGTCCTGCAAAATGTCATACATTTTTAGTAATAAATCAAATTTATTAAAAAAATGTGTAAAAGTTTAAAATTTATTTTATTTTTGATAAATCCACAAGTTAATAACTTGGTGATTATGTTCTTCCTAAAGGAAGGTCAAAAAATATCATAAGATCGAAGAGCTTCTGCAAACAAATGCGGAATATTATAATCTTACTGCTGTTTCTTATGATATTTTTGGACCTTGCCTTAGAAAGAACATAATTATCAAGTTATTAACTTGTCGAATCATTAAAAATTAAACAAATTTAAAACTTTTACCGATTTTTTTAATAAATTTGATTTATTACTATAAATGTATGAAATCCTGCAGAACATCCTGCAGGATAATCCTACAGGACTTTAGCGCAAAATGCATACAGGATGTCCTACAGGATGTCCTACAGGATAACCTGCAGGATGTGCTACAGGATGACCTGCAGGATGCCCTAGGGGATATCCTACAGGATTTTTTCATAAGGGTAGTCTCTCGCTCTCCCTACAAATCGAGGTCATTTCCTTTTAACAGAACGGATACACATTGGTTATTAAGAATTAAATCACAGATATTGATGGTTTTCAAAAGTCTGAGCTTTAGTAAAGATATCAGCAATCTATTTATTAGAGGAAACCCAAATCAATTTCAAAAGATTCGAATCGACACACTCCTTAACATAGTGTTCTTTTCTTTATTATGGCTGATTCCATTTCAAATCGAACAGCCTGTATATACTCAAGTCACCAATCACTGCATTGATGGAGTATGTTATTCTACTCTGAAAATAAGGAGACACGTATTTTTTCTTTTTGTTGAAATATCAAAATTGCATAAGATATGCACATTTAAAAATTGCATACAAAAACTAAATGTTCAAACTAAAAAAGTTGACAATAACTTTAGAGGGCTATCGTTTCACCAATTTTCAATGAATTTTGGTAAACCTTTCATTGTTTTATTCTGTTTTGAGCCCTCTTCAATTCAGTGCAAGAAATTTAAAAAAAAAAAACTGAAAAATGACTGAAATATATGCATTTTACCAAAAAATGCACTTTTTATGCACCTGCATTTTTCTCATGAAAACCATCTTTTTTTTGCTGAAATTTTTTGGGCTGATAGAGGACCAAATTACCTATCTAATGGTACCTGTTTGATCCCGTATTTTTTTGTTTAGAGTGAGAAAACAGTTCACAAATTTTATACATACAAATGCATACAAATGATGAGCGAAGCATGCGATTTATAGGGGTCCTATAACATCGCTGTGTATTGTCTCCAGCGAACTGAACGCTCTCTGCCTCACTGATTTAAATGGAAGTCTTTATTTTAGCTATTTTACATACTTCACAGCTATCTATGATTTCGCTAAAATCCACAGATTTTATATTCTTCAAGTCTGGATATATTTTCTGTATAGTTTTCAAATAATTCACCGACACAAGGCCCAATCTCCATACCAGAGCATAGCTATGTTAGTTTTTTGTCGTTCACTTAATTTATCGATGCCTTAATCTCATTATTAAACAATTCTATCTCTGGTGATTCATTGATATCATGCAACTCTTTACCATTTACACAATTCAGGAGATGAATTGTGATAGATTCCTATTATGACCTTTTAGAGTTTTGTAAAGCATTTCTTTTTTCTTGAATTTTTATTAGATTTTTATTAGAGTCTTAATCTTAAAGGTACTTCTCTTAGTCTTAAAATAACTTCTCTTGAAGATCTTGTTATCTTTATTCTGATTTTCGTTTTCATGATTTTCAGAATACTCAACTTAACATTCTGAAGCTTGTGTTAAGGCATTTTCACCACTTTCATGATAAATCTTTTGCCCATATTACATGTTTTAGTTCATACTTTTTATTGTTATGTAATTTTATTTCGATAGAACCAATACCTTGCGTTTTTATATATGCACCTGAATCACTTTTCGCACATTTAATTTTTTCCATATCTGTATTATTGAGATTTTTAGAGATTAGTTTAGATTTGGAAAGATGTTCAGTGGTATAGGAGTCAGCTATAAATTTTTCTCAAGACGAATTCTGATTTCGTATTCCTTCATTAAAAAGCTGGTGATCTCCTTTTACGTAAAGGTTAGTTACTTGTGTATTCTTACCTAGAGTTAGAGAAAATTAGTTGGAGTGAATTAATCAAAAAGAACGCTGAGCAGGAAAAAAGAATCAGGTTCTTAGAATTAGAAGCGAAAAAAACGAATCGAAATTTTATCATTATTCGTGATGGTTTCCACGAATTGATAAAGGAACTCGAGGAGAAGTGCAGAGAATTTAACTTTAAGTTCAGTACGGTCGAAAGTCGTTTGAGGTTCATCGATGAATTATTTATCCTTTTTGAGAAAAAATTCAAAGATTACGACGGTGTTGGAGATTGCCTCACTCGGCGGATAAGCGTGTTGAAAAGAAATCAGGAGAAAATTACAAAGTTCTTAATGGATTGCAAGGTTCTCAATAAAAATCGAGGTTAGGAACACTTAATTTGCGTATATTTTTGGTGCGGGTAGCATTAAAATAATAACACGTCGTTATATAAGTTAATTATATGTAATAATTAAGTAGATATTGGCATTACAACTCGTGCCTTATGCTAGCTAAAAAATGGCTGCTCATAAGGAGAATGCATTGTATTTGGGTTTCGGATTTTCTTCAAACTTTGGATTTTTTTTTTACATAAAATCATGAAAAAAGCCGCGTCGATTTGGTCCAACGCTCGACTTTTTCCGAACTATGAGCAGTTTTGTCAGTTTTGCTAAAAACTTTGCATCAGCTTTATAGCTTTACAGTTTTCGAACTGCTTATTCTATAAGGTTTTTATTCATTGCATATTAAAGTTAAGATTAAAACCTTTCGATTAAAAAAAACATGCCCAAAAAGCTCGAATTGTTCAAAAGTTATGAAGGGAAGAAAATTAAAATGAAATTCAGACTTAATATATTTGAAATGAGCAGATTCAAATTCCATTAAATCAAAAAACATCATTCGAGTTTGTCTCGAACAAAGCAGTAATGCTAAAGACAGATCGGGTCGAAAAAAGTCAATCACTTTCAGTGAGTTTTTAGATAGACATATGAAGTACCCAGTACATGAACAAATTATTTTGTCAATAGAAGCCTGCCAGAAATCCGCATCAAGCTTAGAAGAAAATTTTCGAGATACTTTTCATTTGAAATCAAAAAAGATTCATACAAACATGCAAATATTAGCTCTGACTAATGATGCACCATATCCAAAAGCGCAATCAGTTCTAATCAAATCGATAGAATGGAAAGAGACCGAAGGAAAGATTTACCATAGTGAGATCATTTCTTGTCAATTAAAAATGAGCGAGAAAGCGCTTGTCTGGGTTTCAAAGCTCAGCATCGGATGTGAGGAAAAATTTGTAACGAATTTTAAAATTCAGAATTATTTATCGAGGTCATTTCATTACAAAAGGCGCAGATTTTGGCACATATTCCTTAATAAAAATCGGATGTTTTGTTTAAGGGCGAAAGTTTTTTCTTTCATTTTAATAGGGGGGAGCATGCAACAGTCACGAACCTTACCTCAAAAGAATCAAGAGAAAATAAACAAATTTTTCTTTATATATATTAGTAATACAAGAAAACAGTTAAACTTTTTTATCATCTATAAAAAAAGAGGAAATTATTGGAAAATTTCTATTTTTATTAAAAACATATTCTAATTAAGTTACTTAATTTTTCTTTAACAAAAAGTTTTGAAGTTAAAAGATTTTTGTTTTTACAATGAAATTTCAAATTTGAAACGAAAGTGCGCCATGGACAATTTCATGTGTGCCAAACTCGAACGCGCGATACACAGGTAGAGAGCGCCGTTTCTTGTCTGATTAGATCGGTGTGAAAGAGATAGAGAGAGAGAGAGCTACTCGACGGCGTCACTACCCGTTTACACTTGACAATATATTCTAATATAACAATGTGAGATGCAAATAAAACACGAAAATAAATAGAAAACATGATTAATGTTAATAAATAATGTATCTTTATGATAAATAATAGCAATAAAAATCTAATTGAAAATATTAATATTAGAAAAAGAGTAAAAATAATTACCATTAAATAAAATTCTAATTTCAAGTGTGAAGGGGGTTCAAGATACTAACAAAAGTTACCAACACCTAGTTCTTTTGTTTAATAAATGAAATTGCATGGAACTAACATTAATTAAACAAATAAACAAATCAAATATTAAGTAAAAAACAGGATAATTAAGAGTTAATACTAATAAAATAAGAACAAATTTGCCCAAATAACATTTAATTGAGTATTATTTCTGTACATTATCTGAGTCACTAGATAAATGGCGTTAGTGTATATGCGCATAGGATTACATAGGTCGTTTATGCAAGAAAGAATTATGAGTCATCTTAACTATCTACCTAGATGATGCAGATAAGTATCTAGTAACTGCAAATAAAACTCACTGAACGAGGCACTCTCGCTCTCCTAGTCTGATCATCTACAAGGTAAGACTTACTTCTCCCGTTAGTCAGAAGGACTTCTGATAGTACAAGTGTGACAATGTACATCAAGGAGTCTCCGTCATTTTGTGGCAGATTCAAGCATGTCACATGCGAAATTTTTTATTGTGCATGAAGTGTTTATAACTTTCAGTTGTTTTTTTTTCACGCTTGGGAGATAATTAATTTTTTTTTCCTAATCACAATTAACGATTAAAATCCTTTTTTTTCTCTTTTTCCGTTTTGATCGAGTGCAAAAATACACTAATATATAGCATATTTATACAAACAGCTATATTTTTTTTGTATGTTAAATAGAAGCATGACTAGGGTTAATCCAGAAAAGGCTTCGAGTGGGAAACCATCTTGTTGATGGAAGTACTGTGCCTTGCACCAGAGGCCGATAGCTGGTGTAAAAGGGCGCCTTCGCGGTTGCCCCTTCTTGTGTACGTATTGTACTTGTACAGTATGTAGTGAATTAGTTACCTATGCCAGGGATCAGACCCTTTTCTCTGTTACAAGTTTCCCAGGATTGAGTCTATAGTGCATTAACAGACAAATACTTCTATTATATTAAAGTGAAGAATGAAGACTTTTTTTTCTTACGTAAATATCTTTTGCATTATTGTCACATACATACATACACATAAACACGTGCACCTATAACGTACACATACACTGTAACGTTTTTATTTCCCGCGGGTGGGAAATATTACGTCTTTACCTCCTGTTGCCGGACGCTTCAGTGAGTGACCAGGGTTCGAGGCAGGAGGTCGGTTAGGACGGACGGTGGAAAGATAAAGGATAGTAAACGGGTTGACACGTTTGTTTATGCTAGGGAGTACCAGAGCTTTATTGTACTCTAAACTCATATGTTACAACGACGTATAACAATAATAATGAAAATTTATAGACTAACCTAAATTATATAAATCAAAATAACTAACCTAATATGTGTACGCGAGATACAAAGAAATAAAGATTGAATGTAATGTAAGCCACTTGACGGCTTTTATGCGCCTCTTGTTGGCGACGGAAATAAATGAAATCAAAAGTAATAGAAATAAACTTTTCTTTAATAATAAGTCAGATTAGACTAACGGCGGTTAACGGCCTGGACGATTCTAATAAACAAACAAAGTTATAATAATTATAATATTAATAAACTATTCTATATAACAGTGGGTGGACTACACCCTTAATGCGGTGACACGGAATATGGCTGAAGGCCTACGATTCTCTAATGCGTGACAGATGCACATGGGTAGAGTAATCTTAGCTTGCCTTTTTCCGGCGGCGGCAATAGGTGGGAAGCACCCTTAAAGCTAACTTAACGTTACGGTTATAATGGTGGAAAAACACCTTGAAGCCACTATGAACTTAGCTTAGACAAAGTGTCTTATATACAGGTCGGCGCGGCGGCTCGGCGGTATATAACGGTTCGGTGTAAATCAACCTTAATATCAAATAATGAATTAATAAAGTTACTATTTACAAAAACGGCCGGTACGGCAGTTCGGCGGTATAAACTAATACAATCTTATGTTACGTTAAACTAATCTATTATATACAGCGCGGTCGGTACGGCGGTACAGCGGTACGGCGGTACGGCGGTGCGGAAGTGCATTGGCGGTCCTCTCGGTCGCATTTTATCTAAGCCAGCGAGCGCGCTCGGCAAAGATTAGATGCGGCTCGACTTGCTTCTAATGGTTTGTCACATTAGAGCGAGCGAGAGAGTAGCTTTTCTAATAAGGCGTAAGAGCCCCATATAAGAAAGCCAGTACTGTATACTGCTTTCTCTCTCTAGGCCAGCGAGCGCACTCGGCTAAGAGAGAGGGAGAGCACAGTACCCAATGCCTCGACTCTTCGCTGAGCCTTAGCTCTTATATCTCCTCGAGCTCGCTGTTCCTCTTGCGGGAGCAGCCAAAACTGACGGCACCTGGCGGTTGAGCCTGTTACTATCGTGCCTCGCGGGAGATTTGAATATCCTGTCTGCACGATTATGAATAATCGTTGCAACACACATACACATACATACACACACATACATACATATCTATATACATACACACATACACATACATAAACACACATACACACATATCTATACACATACACACATACACACATATACACATATCTATACACATACACACATGCACAATACACTGTTAAAAAAAATCAGTCTCGATTTCTCTGTCTCCGTCTCTCCGTCCCTCCGTCTCCATATCTTCGTCTCCATCTCTTCGTCCCCGTCTCTCTGTCTCCGTCGCTCCCTCTCTCGATCACCGTCTCTGTCTTCCTCTCCGTCTCCGTCACTCCGTTTCCGTCTCTTCGTCTCCGTCCGTCTGTCTGTTTCCGTCTCTTCGTCTCCGTCCCTTTGTCTCCGTCTTTCCGTCTCTATGCTTCTCCGTCTTTCTGTCTCTATGTCTCTCCGTCTCCGTCTCTCTGTCTCTTAGTCTCTGTCTCTCCGTCTCCGTTTTTTCTTTCTCTGTCTCCGTCTCTCCGTCCCCGTCTGTGAGTTTCCGTTTCTTCGTCTCAGTCTGTCTATCTCAGTCTCTCCGTCTTCGTTTTTCCGTCTCCGTCCCTCCGTCTATCCGTCACCATCTCTCCGTCTCTCCGTCTCCATCTCTCCGTCTCCGTCTCTTCGTCTCCGTCTTTTTGTTTCCGTCTCTCCGTCACAGTTTTTCCATCTCCTTCCCTCCGTCTCTCCGTTCCCGATTCTCTGTCTCCGTCACTTCATCTCCGTTTTTTCGTCTTTTTCTCTTTGTCCCATCGCTAAAAATAGCAACCATAAATTCCTAATTACACAGCACTTACAATAGGAGCCGGGTTTTTTAACACTCAACGCTCAAAAAAGCAGCCACGAATTTGTTATTACTTCATCTCCGTCTCTCCATCTCCGTCTTCGTTTTTTTCGTCTCCATCTCGGTCTCTCCGTCTCCGTCTGTGAGTCTCCGTTTCTCCGTCTCCACCTATCTGTCTCAGTCTCTCTGTCTCCGTCTTTCCGTCTCCGCTTTTCCGTCTTCATCTCTCCGACTCCGTCTCTCCGCCTCCCTCTTTTTGTCTCCATCTCTCCGTCACAGTTTTTCCATCTCCTTCCCTCCGTTTCCGTCTCCGTCTCTCCGTTCCCGATTCTCCGTCTTCGTCACTTCGTCTCCGTTTTTCCGTCTTTGTCTCTTTGTCCCAACGCTAAAAATAGCGACCTTGAATTCTTAATTACACAACGCTTACAATGGCAGCCGCGTTTTTTCAACTACACTGCGCTTAAAATAGTAGCTACGAATTCGTAACTACATAGCGCTCAAAAAAGCAACCGTAAATTCTCAATCACACAGCGCTTACAATAGGAGCCACGTTTTTTTAAAAATACAGCGCTCAAAAAAGCAGCCACGAATTTGTTATTACTTCGTCTCCGTCTCTCCGTCTCTGTCTTCGTTTTCTCCGTCTCTGTCTCGGTCTCTCCGCCTCCGCCGGTTTGTCTCACAAGGAGAGTGTTCCACACTTGAGTCACCATTTTTATGAAGAAAGCCAAAATTTTAGAGGCCAACGCTCAATATTTCCCTAGTTACAGGCCATCGAAGAAAATCACTAAAAAAGTTACTAGATTTTCAAACGCTTATAGTTCCTCAGAATTATTAGCTAGAAGCTTAAACCTTTTTTTAAATGAAAGCTGAGCTCAAATCCTTTCGAAATAGTAGTTATAGCATATCGAAATATTATTTTTTCCCAAAGTTAGAGCATACTAAAGATCAAACCCAATTTTAGCTTTTATTATTAATTAATGTTTTAAACAAATAATTCAGGTCCAATCTTTATTACGCTCTAACTTTGGGAAAAAATAATATTTCCATATGCTATAACTACTATTTCGAAAGAATTTGAACTCAGCTTTCATTTAAAAAAAGGTTGAAGCCTCTAGCTAATAATGCTGAGGAACTATAAGCGTTTGAAAATCTAGTAACTTTTTGTGTGATTTTCTTCGATGGCCTGTAACTAGGGAAATATTGAGCGTTGGCCTCTAAAATTTTGGCTTTTTTCATATTTCTGCATTTAGAAAACATTCCTAAAATTTGAGCAGAAACGGTGACCCAAAGGTAAAACACTCTCCTTGTCAGTCTGTCTGTCTTCGACACTCCGTCTCCGTTTCTTCATCTCCGCCTTTGGCTTCGTGTCTCCATCTGTCTGTTTTCGTCTCTCCATTTTCTACCCTCCGCCTCTGACTCTCCGTCTCCGTTTTTCCGTCTCCGTCTCTCCGTCTTTGCTTTTCCGTCTTCTTTCCTCCTTCTCCGTTCTTCCGTTTTTGTGTGTATGTCTCAGCACTGGAAATAGCGACCTTAAATTCTTAATTACACAACGCTTACAATAGCAGCAGCGTTTTTTCAACCACACAGCGCTCAAAATAGCAGCCGCAAATTTATAACAACATAGTGCTCAGAATAGCAACCATACGTGGTAAAGATATAGTGCTTCCTTTTTTACTTCCTGTTGATATTTGTGCGATAGTAGTAAAATGTTTTATTTTCGTTAATCGGGTTGCGTTACAAAGTCCTTTATTCAAATCAACATTTTTTAGAAGCATTACTATAGCTCCTTTTTTTAATTGTAATCTATGTGGAGGTAAACCGTTGGGCTTTAGGGAATTTAAAAATTCTGTTAGCAAAATTACGTCTAAACTTTCGTCATTTGCATCTTTTGCAGAGTCAATGCTCAAGTACTCTATTACTGGTTCATTTATTTTTGATAAAATTTATTCATTCATTTTTGTCACATCTACGTTTTTCAGTGCTAATATAATATTTTCGTAATAGTCACATTTTTCAATATTTATATTATGCCCGTAAAGTTCATCAATTACATTGTCTTTTGACAATATTTATTTTGGAATTTATATAACTTCATTTCCCTTTTACATATTTTAAATGAAAGTTACCATTTCCTATATTTAGTAATCAATTTTTAAATTTTGTAACAATGTACCGAAGCATGGTTACTATTTCAATTTAAGTAAGATTAAATAGCACCAGGAGGCGCTGTTCGCACGCTTAGACAAAGAACGAAAGATATGTACTCGCGAAAGCGCGACTAAGAAATCTAATGAGAAAGAGAGATTAACTAAACAAGTAACAAGTTATAAAGAATAAGCTAACGATTAGGAAGTAGGAAGGGATGGCCGAGAGAGCCTCGCACAGCAAGCGTAACGCGAAGCTCGCTCTCTCGTCGCCTGACCGCCATGCCAGCAGAGCCAGTCGCTCTCTTACTTGACTCCAGCCCAAGGTTCTACGTGAGCCATAGAAGCCTATTCATCGCCACGTGTTCGCTTCTCCATCCCGAGCTCGTATATCGAGAAAATGCGGAGAGAAAGATCTGCAGGGGTGGGCCCGCCTCATTAACCTCAGTAGCGTAAGTCCTGGTAAAGGTTAATTATTGTAAAACGCGGCGCGAGTCACAGTAAAGTAATTTCCATCTCTCTCTTTCTCACGACTATAATATAATTGTTTTACGAGCCTAACGGTCTCGTTTTATATCGAGAAAACACCCGATATTTTGTAAACTTTAATTTTAAGATTCTCATTGTAAATATTTCATTTAGTACAATACATTTGCAAATTTCTTTTATATAATTACTGTGTTAAGAGAAACAGATTTAATATAACCTAGAATCAATCTCCTGCATGCTCCTCTATATCGCTCCCTATAATAAATTACCAGGGTTGAGAATTCGCCCTAGAGAAAATATAAATAATAATTAAATCATTCATATCTTTGGAGTCGCTTGGTTTACGACTCAGCTAGTAGGAGCAAGAGCGAGAAAGTTCTCACTCTTTTTGTATCATAGTGTGCTCGTCCTCGCTAAAGTCGGGGAATGGAGCGATAATAATAATTGAAACACCTTTAAGAGTTATGGCAAATAAAATAGCAAAATCGAGTAAAAATTATAATTCCATTAATGTCTATTATATTCCAAAACGCGAGCACGCTACGTTACAATTTATCACCTGATTCCGATGAACGTTTATTTTCTTTCAAAAACATACATTCGAAATGTTCACATAAATAGCTTTTTTGATACAATTTTCTACTATCTGTGTTCTATTTCCATGTTTTACTATTGGTAATGTTTGTCTAAAATCAACTGATATAATAAATGTTTTGCCTCCAAACAAGTAATTATTATCACATACATCTTTAAACATGTGATCGACGGCTTCAAAAGCGTATTTTGATGTCATTGTGATTTCATCCCAGATAACAATTGATACATTTTTCATTTTTTTATTACCTATGTCGCGGTTTGCATTAATATTACATATTGTGTCTTCAGATATGTTCAAGGGTAATGCTGTATGTACTGTCACACCGTCTTGTAATAAATAAGCTGCTATACCTGTCCATGATACAACTATATAGTTGATTCCATGAATTTTTAGATAAGTTATGATTGTATCTAATGAGTAGCTTTTACCACTTCCACCTGGACCCTCTATATATATGTATATACTTTTCAGTGCAGTTTGTATTTAATTAATTTATTACTGTATTAAAAGTAGCCGTTTGAGTATTTATTAGACTATCGATAATTGACCGAATATTATTAATATTATTTACTGTACTATATTCAATTTCGTTATTATCAATATGGTATTCTAAAGTAGGTAAATTAAAGTCACTTTATTGAAATCCATTATTAGTTAAAGTATCATTAATTATGCTGAATGCATATTCTTCACCTTTTTGTTGATTCATTTTCGGTAATATGATTAAAAGAGATTTTATAATTTTCATATAAATCTCGAGCATTAATTGGATTGTGAAATGTACGAATGTAACTAAATAATTGACGAGGAGCTTTTGGAAATCGAGATGTACATGATTTTTCTAAACCCTTATCCTATTCCTCATCCATTTCAACTGAATTTCTTGCTTCTGCTACTTCAAAGAATGTTGGATATGTAATTCCATCAAAAGTTTTTAAGCTTTCATAAGATGTTGCAGCTTTAACGTGAAGCAGAAGTAATCTTGAAAAGAAGCTTCCTCTTTGTTTTGGATTAACTGAGTACAATCTGGTTAGAATAGGTTTCATAGTTTTTATTCTTTTTGTCCATGGTTTACATATTCGATTAAAAACATGATGTTGCGGTATATCAGAATAAAAGTAATTATGTGTCTATGGGTCACATTTATTAAGTTCAAACCAAGCTGTTAGTGTTGTATTTACATTTTTCTTATCAATTTCATGATTTGATCCTTCTTTAAAATATACATCTTGTTTATTTTTATTATGAACAGCTTATCTATAAATTTTATATGAAAGTAATTGTACGTCAACCCCCTCTCCGCCTGTAAGTATTCACTGACACGCTGCTTCAGCTCTGTCTTTTTGTCTTCTAATATTTTTTATTTCACTCTGCTGAGTGAATCTTCTTACAGAGAATCGTCCAGCTGGGGGTCCTCAAGGCTTGGCTTGACTTGCTTGCACTTGTGCATCTGCATCTCTCGGACCCTGGACGTTTTTCTGTCTTCGTGCAATACTCTACCCAGCATTGTCATTTTTTGTTGTTTGTGCTGCTGTTGCTGGTGGTTGAGGAATGGCTGGAGCATTGCTGGTTTGCTGTTTTGACTGTGAAGTGGTGTGTTAAGTGGTGGTGCAGTATGTGTTGCATATAGGTTATGCATATGCTACATAACCTACAATATTTTTGGCGCCAAATTGATTATCTCTTAGGCAAATCTTTCAAGTGCGTCATTAGTAGCACCATCTATGGCTTACTTTGTCTTATCTACTCTATGGATAAGTGACAGGTAATTACCATACTTAAGGCACGTTTCCACCTGGCCTTTTGATTTTATATATTTGACGCGCGAATTTAAAACAGCTTATTATGCTGTTTTTCTCTTACTATATAACTAATTTCTTTTATATTTAATTTTAAATGTGATATACTTGGGCGGAGAGTTTCACAGGCCATCTTTATTTTTGTTTTACTTTTAATATTATTTTTATTTCTCTGACGTTGCTGTTGCTACTATCTTTTATTTCTTTTCTATTATATCATAAGTTCTGCTTCGTGCTTGGTTCTCTCACTTCTCTTAACATTTTAAACAGCTTAAACCATGTCACAAATTACCATCAAGGACTGCTGCGCCATCTGCGGTTTTCCCGCTGATAATATGAAAGGGTCGAAAAAATTAATACAATGTTTTACATGCCGGCAGCGCGTTGTAAAATGTATGGAGCACGTGCCTCATGATAACGATGGTAATCCGAAATATGATTGTCAGAGATGTATAACTGGCCGACTTATCGCTTCTCCCGCTGCCCTACTCACTGGCACTGGTGCTGGACCATGCAATGCCACTATGCGAGGTGCTCCTATAGCCCGGCCTATCGTTGCTTCTACTCCATCACGAGGATGCTCACCTGTCGCACCGATTACGAAAGCTCAAGGACACTCTGTGATTAAGGAGAAGACCAATTCGCGCTGTTCTACGGTGGTTGGAGGAAAACATAGCATAAGTATTAATTTGATTAATGAAAAATTTAGAGGTGGTGCTGCATTGGTCAGCCTAATTAACAATATTAGTAAAGGTAAAGATGGTGGTCTAAAGCAGAGTAATGATGGTGCTGATTCTTCCTCAGTAAAGGCAGCTGTGTCTGCTTTGGAGAGCGCGCTATCCTGCAGGCTCGAGCTGATTCAAAATGATCTCAATCGACTTCCGGCTCTTAAGAGCCATATTATAAATACTGACAAGGGTTTGCAGGATATAGTGACTAAAATGGAGAGTCAAAATGAAATCATTAAGAATTTACATGCTGGGCAGACGCAGCTGCTAGAGGAGAATCGTGTACTTAGGGGAATGATAGGTACTTTAGAGAGGGAGTTGTTCTAAATGACATGCATGAAAAGTTTTTCAAATCTCTCACGACTAATTTCCATAATATGCAGGCATTTCTAGGTAATGAATTCAATGGAGTGGACAGCAACTTTTCTCAACTTATGACCGGGGTGGCTGAGGTAGTGCAAATCGTTAGTGATCTTACGGCTCAGGACGAACACTTAATCAACACCAACACCAACACTAACACTGATATGCCTATAAATTCGAATACAATACAATCATTTAAACGTACAGATAGTAGCTCTCATAACACATACACCGAAGCACCTGTTGATTCGAACGATGTACAAATAGTAAAAACACATACAGAAAGTAGCAGAGAGGCATCCTATCATGCTGTGAAGAGGTGTGGTTCTGGGAATAGTGTCTTGGTGATGTCCAGCGGACTAGACTGCTCTGCGGCTAATGTCGGGCTGAAGGATTATACTGTTCTGGGAACCATACTTCCGACTTTTGAATGTTTAAATATTGTATCTGTTACTGAGATCTCTAATTCTGAAAATAAAAATAAGGGCAGGATGTCTGCTGGTCGAAAAAGATAAATATATTAAATTTAAAAATCTTGAAAAGTATGCTAAAGGAAAAGGTTGCAAGTTTGTTTGGCATAGAGGTGATAAATTTATGGTAAGGAGGGAGAGAGAGAAGAGAGCGCACAGATTTGAAAGTAAACATGATTTGAATGAAATATTAGATGAATCTAAATGTACTGTACAGAAAAATGTTAACGTAACTGATATTGGAAAACATGATGAAGTTCTAACAAATAATGGATCTACTAATAATGATAAATTTAAAGCTCATAATAGTGGGATGAGCTCGAATCAAGAATTAATTAAAAATTATGCAATATACTTAGATAGCGCCTCTCTCCAATGACTGCGCTGGTCCTCTTCGGAGAGTCGAATAGGGAGGAGGGGTGAACTGCGCGCGTGCTTTCTGAATGTGACCTCTTTGAGGGCTCATATTGGGCAAGTGCGTGAACTTTTAGGTGGTTATCATTCTTACGACATATTTGGAGTTGCTGAGACCTGGCTGGGTTCGTCTGTATCGGATGACGTCATTCGAGTCGGGGGTACAAAGTGTTTAGACAGAACAGAAACTTGCGTGGTGGAGTTGCCTTGTATATTAAGGATAATCTAAAATGCACTATTTTGGCCACTTCGGAGACGCAAACTAGTAATAGTAGCGGTAAGCCGGAGGTGCCTGAATATATTTTCTGTTGTATGCAAGTTGGCGGCTCCGAGCCCGTGCTAGTTTCTGTCATTTATCCTCCTCCTGCTGTTTCGTTTATTAGAAACTCTAACTTGTTGAATGATTTCGGAAATTTTCGTTAGGACTATTCCCATAAAATTATAATGGGGGACTTGAATGCCGATCTCCTTAAAGAGAGCAGTGATGCCAAGTTTCTTAGTAAGCTGTCGGCTGAGCTTTCGTTACAGTCGGTCCAGCACGGTGCTACGCATCATACTCTGACGTCTCACACGTGGATTGACCTGATCTTTGTCGATGACAACGACGTGGTGCTTGATGCACGGAATCTACCGGCGAGCTTTCACAGTCGGCATAATTTGATTGACGTCTGTTTGCCTTGCAACACTATAACTTCAGATCAAAAACCTATCATGTATAAAAACTATAAAAATATTTGTCCAACTGCATTGGGAGAGAAACTTGCCGGCTGTGATTGGTCGCCGCTTATGACTGACACAGTTGACCCTGAATCTGCACTTAGTTGCCTCTGTGATAATCTCACTGCTGCAATCGAGAATTTGGCGCCGTTGAAAACGCTCAGGCCTAATAAGAATAAGTGTCCATGGATAGATGAAGAATTGTCACAGATGCGGCGTAAGAGAGATGCTACATATCGTAGATACAAACGGACAGAGGACAAGCAGTATCTCCTTGAATTTCTGTGGTTGCGTAGGGTCGTAGACGAACGCACGGACCATGCTAAGACTGCTAATATTCACAATAGACTGTTTGATGCTCTTGCGGGTGGTAATGTCTGGAAGGAGTTGAGAGGCCTGGGACTGCTATGCGGACCTCAAGGGGATTTGAATGGATTCACTCCGGATGAGCTTAATGCGCACTTTGCTGGGGTGTCAGTCTCGCCGCAGGAGGATAGTGAAGAGCGATTGGGAATTCTTTCTCAATGCAATGAAAGTGGGTTTACCTTTAAACCAATCAGTTTTAATGATGTTGTTCTTACAATTTCACATTTTTCCTCGCAGGCTTGTGGTGAGGATGGCATTCCGCAAAGCGTGATAGTTAAAGCTTTACCATTTATTGGTGAACATCTTGTGACTCTGTTTAACTCCTCTTTTGCACGGGGGGTCTTCCCTTGCCGTTGGAAGCAAGCACGTATTATACCATTGAAAAAGTGTGCTGCACCTAAGCAGCCAAAAGATTTTAGGCCTAAAGCCATCTTATGTTTTGTTTCAAAGGTTCTTGAGAAGATCGCCCACGACCAACTGCGAGAGTACATTACATCCAAATAATTGCTCGATCCTATGCAGACGAGCTTCAGGAAAAACCGTTCGGCGCAGACTGCTGTACTTAAGCTTACAGACGATATAAGGTCAGATCTAGACAGGAAACTTGTCACGTTACTGCTACTTTTTGACTTTAGTAAGGCATTCGACACGATCTCTTCCTCCAAACTTCTTGCAAGGCTTACATCGATGGGGTTCTCCAGGGCCGCACTCGGATGGATTAGCTCCTATTTATTGAGTAGGAAACAAATGGTTTCCACACATTTAAAGGAGAAATCGAATTGGCTAACAAGCAATCTAGGAGTACCTCAGGGTTCGGTGTTGGGGCCTCTGTTGTTTTGCCTTTACATAAATGACGTACGTGACGCACTGGACTCTGGTTGCGTCGGGCATCTGCTGCATGCGGATGATCTTCAAATTTATACACAGGTCCCTTATGATGATGTGGACGAGGGGATTCGTATTTTACAGAGGGCGGCCAGGGCAGTGTCGGGGTGGGCTGCTGGTGTTTCTCTCACTTTGAATGCTAGTTAAACAAAGGCGATCGTCTTTGGAAGTAATCGTTTTATTAAAAGTTTTTATTCGGGTGAGCCAAGGACGATTGACCTTGGGAGAGGTATCGGTATTCCTTTCTCTGACACCGTTACGAGGCTTGGTGTTGTACTCGACTCTAAACTGTCGTGGAAACCGCATATTAATATGTTGACTAAAAAATTCAATAGAGTGATTTATAGCCTTCGGTTTTTCCATCGGTACACTACTGAGGCTCTGCGTAAGCAGCTCGCAACCGCCCTGCTGTTCTTACATCTTGATTACTGCTCTCATTACTACTTGATACTGATTAGTGGTTTTGCTTGATGCTTCGCAGGAGTTACGAAGACGGCTACAGAAAATGCAAAATTCATGTGTTAGATATGTATTAAGCGTGAGGATAGGTGATCACATCTCTCCCCATAGACATGCTTTGGGTTGGCTACGTACTGATTCAAGGAGACAGTATTTTATGGCTGTACTTATGTACAAAATCGTACGTATGAATACTCCCGAATATCTAGTGGGTCTCTTTACTAGATATATACCCAGAGCGACCACTAAAGGTGAGATTAAAGATCTTGCGGTGCCCTTCATGCGCGCTTAGACTGGAAGAAATTTCTTTCAAGTTCAAGGTGCGCATTTTTGGAACTCCCTACCTGCTGATATTAAAAATCTTTTATCAATCAGCAGGTTTGAAGCCGCTCTGAGGAGGTATTTGCGTGTATTTATTTGTTTTATCTGTGATATTACTTTTATTTAATTTATTGACTTACTATTACAGTATTACTATCTCTATTATGTTTTATGACTGTGATATCATACTGTACTATTTTAATTTTATATATGCAAGGCCATTTCAAGTATTTTATGTATTTTTAACTTTATTTGTAATTTTACACGCTTTTTTTGTATTTATAATACAAAAAAAAATAAAACAATATCTAAAGTTCACTAATATTATATTTCAATATGCGATGCGTAGCTTCTTGCGGGCACCCGTATCTTGTGTTTATGTATTATTTAATTTCATCATAAAAAATATCCAAATCATTCGTTGCATGTATTTCATCATTAGTATTACTTTTAGTATTTATTTCACTTGCTTTCATTTCTATAAATGCACAATCATGTCCTTTGAAGCAGTAATTAAATAAGTATTTTATAACTCCTATTGTTGAAGATAATTCAATATTAATATGACAATTAAACTTTAGTAATAAATACGGGTTGTAAGGAACAACAAATCTATTGTCTGCCCACTTGTTTTTTGTGTATAATATCTCATTTTTATAATTTCTTCGTCGATAAATAGGATAACCATTTGTCATTATTGTAATTTCATTAAATCGTTTCGGAATATTTTTCGTACACTTTCCTGATTCTTCATCCATACAAGGTGAGTTTTTATCCTGATCTCTACAAGGACCATGGATCATAAATCGTCTTCTTATTTGGAATTTCAGCTACTACAAATTTATCAACGTCATCACTATTATAAATTTCATCATCTTTACTTGAAAATATTAGCATGTATGCATGCAGTAATCTTCTCTTTTGAAATTCTACTACGTATGAATAGGCAATGCATTTTCCCAAAATATGTTCTTTAGTAATTTGCTCTATTAATATTTTTAATTTTTCATATAATACTTCAACAACAATATTTAGTCTATCTTTTACTTCTAGTCCAGTCATTAAAGCATTTCAGCTGGAAATTTTGTCGGTTAGAATGGATTAACATGAAAATTTGTCAGTGGGTAAAGAATAGTCCGAAAAACAAAAGTTATATAATGCCGATGTGCGCTTTTGCCCAGGGGGCGGGAGCCGCCCCTTCTCGGGGACGGTGAGAAAAAAAAGAAACCATATAATTCGATGTAAAAATCAATTTAAAGCAAAAAGTTTTAAATGAGTTTTTTTGTTAAATGAATACTTTTCGAGCTATAGGTGATTGAAAACATAGATTTTTAGTGTAAAAAAGCATGTTTTCTGACGGTTTTTCATGAAATAACTTGAAAAGTTTTAATTTTATCAAAAAACTCATAAGAAACAAAAATAAAGCTTGTAGAAAAACAAAACGATTCCATTTTTAATCATTATTTTATATACAATACATAAGGAATTATAAATTATTGAATATTAATACTGTTACGCTTGAAACTTTAAGAACAATATTCAACGTTAATTAACAGAAAAATGGCATACTTTTTGAGAAAAACGTATACAATATTTTTTGAAGGTATTGAGATTATCTTTTAAATCAATTTTGTTTCAAGTCAATAGTATGGAAATTAAAGGAGTTACAAGGAAAATAAAATTATTTTATATAGTTTGACAATAAAATTTCAATATTAAAACCACTGTCATTAAGACAGGTTTTGAAATATAAAGAAACCTTTTTAGGGTTAATCTTATTTAGGTACCAACTATGTGTTCTAGAAGTTTTAGCAATTTAGGATGCTTATTTTTTTTAAAAATCAAGTTTATATAAAAAAAAAAAATTTTTTATTTTTCAAAAATTCATCCTTTTTTTGAAATATCTCAATAATTAACAGATGTACGTAAAAAGTACTAACGTTAAAAAATATAGCTTTTTTTCATGAATATTTTGCTTTTTTTTTTATTTTTGTATGATAAAAATCAACTAAGATATCAGTGTTAGAATTCTGTAATCAGAGCCAAGTACCACCTATTTTTGGCCCTTAACTCATTAACATGACTTAAAGATGATACAATTACCTACAAAATCCATTTTGGAACAATTAAAAAGCTTAAAAATTACCGGAGTTATCATAAAAAAACCAATTGTACTTTTTCGGTAAAATTTTCGGAGCGCATAAATTCGTTTATTTTCGAGTATTTTAGATACATACATATAAATATTTTACAGTTTCTTTGAGTCTGTACGGTATATAGCTTCTATTCTTTTCAGTTCCTATATGTATATTTTGTAAGTGGACACACACACACACACACATATATATATATATATATATATATATATCATATAAGTATAAACTCAGGTAGAAGAAAAGAAATGAGACTATATAGCTTGCCGATTTGATATGGGACTGCGAAAAATATACAAATTAATAAATTAGAGAAAGTTAATTTATCTACGTATTTAGAAAATATGCGTTACCAGACCTTTATTAAGGCTACAACTAAAAATAGCGCTATAAAATTGTCATCATTAGTTCCAACAGTTGATGCTTTATGCGAACATTTTAAAAGAGTATATTTGCAAACGCAAATATGGTTAGGAAATAAAAATATTCTTCCGACAAATTGGGGATGGATCCATAAAGATGGTTTTTTACAGCCTACAAGAATGCTAAACCATTCTGCACCAGAACAGCTTCTAAGAATGATTTTTTGCAACTGTAAGACTACTTGCGGTGCTAATTGCAGTTGCAGAAAATTAGGATTATTTTGTAACTCGACATGTGGAACATGGTCCGGTGACAATTGTTTAAACTGTTCTCCGATTACAGATCCAGGAGAAGAAGAAGAAGTCGAAATTGATAATGAATAGAATTTAAAAAAATTTGTTTAAAATTTAAGTGAAATATTTGTATTTTTTTATTTTGTTCTTATAATAATAATAATAATAATTTTTAAGTTATGATAGTCTTATAATTTTAACCATTAATAGTCATTTTTAAATATAAAATACTTAAATATATTCTAAATTCTATAATAAGACATAAAAAATATATTATTAATAGAATAAAAGTTATTAAATTATTAAAAGTACTAAAGACTCGTTTTTTTGGCATTTTATCATCAAGGGTTGTTTTTAAGGGTTGAAATGTTACAATAAAATAAAAATCATTATAAACTGTGAAAAAATGTCTAATTTAATATAAATATGTCATTACAAAATAATTTACATATTCAAAATTATTTTTTTCTATTTTTCATCGTAAGGGGTAGTTTTTAAGGGTTGAAATAATGTAATAAATTAAAAATTATATCATAAACTTAAAACGTTAATATTTTTCCATAATTGTATCATAAAAATATTTTTTAATATTAAAAACTATATATGCTCTTTTTATTAAGTCAAAGGGGTGGTTTTTAAGGGTTGTAAAAATGCTTAATATTATTAATTATGTTCCACAATATTAAACAATACTTATTTTAGACATTCCAAGATTATTTTAATTATTTATAAGCGTAAATCGGCATTTTTACTATTTTTCAACTTTAAGGGTAGTTTTTACCCCTTTAAAGCAAAAAGCGCACCTCGCCGATATATAACTTTTGATCTATAGGGTAATATAAGCTTAATCATAAAGTTTTATGAAAATCGGTGCTAACCGAAAGAATTTCCAGGTTATACCCTATTTTTGCCTCCGATGACTGGACTATTCTTCACTTTGTCCTATATTATTTGTGATTTCTTCCCATTTCGGATCGCATGTCATAGTAATGAAAAAATCTGGTTTTTCAATTCTTCGTACTAATGTCATGGAATCAAGAAAATTTTTATGTAAGGAACGCGAAATTCCAGTAAAAGTTAATGGTAGTATATGCATTTTTCCAATTTTCAAACTATCATTGATTTTGTTTTTTTTATTTTTTAAGAAATCCATTACGCCTTGATAAACTTCTGTTTTTGAAGAATCTTGATTTTTCTTTATAACATATAATTTTGAATTTTTCACTTGAACCCATGAATATAATTGGATATGTAATCATAAGATCTACGTGTTTACTTATATATAGGATTCTTATTGGTTTTTCTGCTTTCGAATAAATACATATGTCTCTTTCAATAGGTGATTCATTTTCTACAAAAATTACTGCTACTTCGTTACATTTAGCTTCATTATATCGATGCTTAGCGAAGTTATCGTTTCATTTTATAAACATTTTAACATCTCTAGGTATAGTTCCATTTTTAATAAAACGATTATTTTCTTCAATTTCTACTTCGTGCATCATTTTATAAGCTACTGCATAAGGATTATTTCTCATTATTATAGAATCTAATGTATTCAATAATTCAATACAACAATTCAGATCGTTTTCTATGCGGCATTTGTTTGCTTCTTTGTTATCAAATATGTATAATTATCCATACTTTCTGATTCATTTTCATTTGCATGTGATGCGTATGTATTATGGTATATTTGTCCACAAATACGTATAACTTGAGGACCTTTATTAAATAATTTATCGAATGTTGCATTAAAACTAGCAAATGCTAAGGCGTTATTATATAATCTTATGCATTTTTAAAATTATTATTTATCATAGAATTTCCCGTAAGTGATTTCTTAATTTTTTCAGAATATTCTGGGTCTTCTTCTAATAATATATTTCCTAGTCTACAACATGATGTGAATTTCTTATTGCTTGACATTTTAAATGCAAAATGTCTAGCACCACAAAAATCACAAATAAAATTCAAATCACTAATATTATTTTCCATAATATAATTTTCATTATTATTGGTCAATGTATCTTTAGTTATTTGATAATAATTTATATCATTTTGATTTTCTTCTGTTTGAAATTTATCTTTGTTTTTCTCATAATAATTTTTATTTTTACTGAAGTAATTAAATTATCATCTTTTTTTTAATGTTTTTTCATAAGATTCATTTAAACGTTTAAATATTTTTTGTTTGTTTTTTAATTAATATTGTTTTCTATTTTCTAAAACTTTATCTTTATTATATCTATAGTACGATTTGTCATGAATGCGTCTATCATAGTTGTGATTTGTTGTTGATATGTTAAATTCTTATTTTTGTTTGAGAATTCTTAATTGTTTTTTATAAATTCATTTTAGTTGTAAATTTGACTTTTTTGTTGCAACATATTAATAATTTTTAATTTTTTAATTGCAACTTTTATATATTTTTTAAATTTTTCATCCTTTTTAAAATTATTTTCAAGTTTCGCAATTATATTAATGTTTTGAGAATTAATTTTATTTTCATGTTGCATTATATTTAAATTTTTCAATTTCTCATCAAACCTTTTGTTAATTTTAATAATTTTTTATCATTCAATTTATTTTTAAATGTCAGAATTGGTTCTTGTATATTGTTCAATATCATTTACAAATTCTTCAATGTTATTGTATTTAATTTTTTTACAATTACTTTTTGAAATTTTTTCTTTAGTTTGTTTATATTTTCTTTTATTACTGTTTTGGTAAGTTTTCTGTAGATAAGTTTTTGGTTTATAATTTGTTGCTTCTGAACATTTTATGTTATCTAATAAATGTAATTGTTGTAGTGTCAATTCTTGTAACTTTTTTTCTTCAAGATATTCAAAATTTATGTTTTGAAAATTCAATTCCATCGTTGACAATTCCTTGTGATGTACAATGTGCTTATTTCTGGATATCGTTCTATAATTGATATTAGTATAATTGTTCTTTACTAATGGAAACATGAAAATTGAATTTGTTTCATACATAGTTAGCAAATGTCCACGCATTTTCTTATTTTAAATTCTATTCCACAAGGACACAAATTATTAAGAATTGCTGTTGCAAACGCTATTGAAAAAATGCCGCAACCAAAAGGATTAAACTGAAATTGAACTTTTTCAAAACATATTTGTAAGTTTTTACGAATTGGAAACAGTTTATTAATATAAATATTTATTTATCATTTAATCCATCACTATTTAAACTATCATAAACATAAATTACATTATGTGAATAATAGATACAAATCCAGTGACCAAAATGCCGATTTCCGACGAAAAGTATTTGTATATAATCTTGATTTAATGGAACTGAATTAATATTTTCGGGCCTTTCTAAAAATATTGTTGGTTGCATTGAAAAATTTGTATGATTATTCAAAATTTGATTAAATTTTTTAATGTATTTATCATTTAACATACTCGATTGCCCAGCATATCCATCTTCACCCTACGAAAAAATCTCAGGTGAGAAATCACCTGATTTCTCAGGTGATTAGTCATGCCAAAATCTCATGTGACGATTTTTTTGGTTTTAACACGTTTCAAAGCATATTTAGTCAATTGCGAACTATTATTGAAAATTTTTGAAAAATTTGAACTTAGAAAATTTTTTAAAAATTTGGTCTTAGAAAAAATTTTGACTTATTTTACAAAAAATTTTCTAAGTTCAATTTTTCAAAAATTTTCAAAAATAGTTCGCAATTGACTGAGCATGGTTTGAAACGTGTAAAAACCAAAAAAATCATCACATGAGATTTTGGCATGATTAATCACCTGAGAAATTAGGTGATTTCTCACCTGAGATTTTTTAGTAGGGCATCTATTATAATTAATTTTTTCTTTGGTTAAATTCATTTTATGAAAATAATAAAATGATGTGTACTTCTGAATTGAAATTATTTGATATAAGAATTTTTAACACTTCTGAAGAACTATGAAAAATCCTGAAAAAAAAATTTTTAATGTTATTTGTATTGATAATTAAAAATTCTGATTGATAATTATTCTTAAAATTTTAATAAATTACCACTCATTAAATACATAAACTTAAAAAAAAACACAAACATCATAAAAACAAAGTTCAATGTTCATCATTGAACATTATTCATTTAGAGTTTTAAACTTGAGTTTTTTTGTTAGTTTGTTTATTTTATTTTGTTCATTTTTTTCTTCTTATTTAAACATTTCTTTTAAAACCCATTTTCCATAAAATTTGATATTTATAGAATCCATTAATAATAAGTCCCGTCTATGTGTCTCCGTTTCTCCATTTCCGTCTCTCCTTCTCCGTCTCTCCATCACAGTCTCTCCCTCTCCATCTCTTCGTCACCGTCTCTACGACTCCGTCACTCCGTCTCGGTCTCTCCATCTTCGTCTCTGTCTCTTCGTCTCCGTTTCTCTGTCTCCATTTCTCCGTCTCCGTTTTTCTGTCTCCATCTCTCCTTCTCCGTTTCTCCGTTTCCATTCCCCCGTCTATGATTCTCCGTCTCCGTCTCTCCTTAATTACAATCATATTAAAGTGAAGAATTAAAACTCTTTTCTCCCGAGATACACATACGCACATACACATAAACAACATTACCCTCTCCATCTCCGTCTCTTTGTCTCCGTCTCTCCGTCTTTCCATCTCCATCACTCTGTCTCTATTTCTTTTTCTTCGTATCTTCGTTTCCGTTTCTCGATTCCCGTCTTTTCGTCTCCATTTCTCCGTCTCTCTATCTCTGTCCCTATGTTTATGTCTCTCCGTCTCTGTCTCTCTGTCTCTGTACCTCCATCTATATCTCTCTGTCTCTGTTTCTCCGTTTTGGTCTCTTCATCCCTCTGTCTATGTCTCTTCATCTTTGTCCCTCTGATTTCGTCTATCCGTCTATATCTCTCTGTTTCCGTCTCTCTGTCTTCTTCCCTCCATCTCTCCGTCTCCGTCTCTGTGTCTTTGTCTCTCCGTCTTTATTCCGACGTCTTCGTTTCTTTATCTCCGTCCCTCTGTCTGAAACACATGATTAAAAAGAATGGATTCCTATCATAGTTTTTCATTAAATTAAATGGAATTCAGTAAAACAAATCTTTAATTTATCATGATGATATGATATGTATTTAAACAATTTTTATGTATATTGGAACTTTAATTAATTCTTTTTTTTCAAATATATAAAAACTAAATTTTAAACAGAACTGTAATATATAAATTTATAAATTGAGGCCATTTTTTTTAACTTTAAAATTGGCTAATTTATACATAATAATATAATACATGAAATTAAGCTCGTATTATATTAAGGGGATGATGGATCTCTCCATCCTTTCTTGCTTAAAATTTTAGGTTTTTGGAAAAACTGGTGATTATTGATTAAAATTAAGAATTGACCGAAACTTGTACAGTAAAAAGCAATATTTTTCCTGATGAGGACAAATTAATTTTGATGCTTTGTTTTCAAGAAAAGTTTGACATACTTAAAAAATCATAACTTAGACTAAAGAATATGATTTTTTAAGTATGTCAAACTTTTCTTGAAAACAAAGCATCAAAATTAATGTGTTCTTATCAAGAAAAATATTATTTTTTACTGTACAAGTAGCGAACAACTCTTAATTTTTATTAATAATTACTAGTTTTTACAAAAACCTACATTTTCTAATTAGAAAAAGATGGAGAGATCCAACTTCCTCTTAATATGTATAAATTAGCCAATTTTTAAGTCAAAATAATTGCCTTAATTTATAAATTTTTATATTGCAGTTCTGTTTAAGATTTAGTTTTTATATATTTGAAAAAAAGGATTAATTAAGGTTCCAATATGCATAAAAATTGTTTAAATACAAATCATATCATCATGATAAATGAAAAATTTGTATCACTCAATTTTATCTAGATTAATGTAAAATATGATAAATATTCATTCTTTTTAATCATGTGTTTCAGACAGAGGGACGGAGATGAAAAAACGGAGATGTAAGAACGGTGAAGTAGAGACGAAGACACAGAGACGGAGAGACAGAGAGAAGAAGACAGAAAGACGGTAACAGAGAGACATAGACGGAAAGAAGAAAGAGGAGAAACGAAGACGAAGAGACATAGACAGAGGGACGGAGAGACAAAAACAGAGAGACAGAGACAAAAAACAAAGACAAAAAAAGGAGTCGTAGAAATAAAGACAGAAAGACATAACTGGAGCATCAATTTTTTTCCATTTTTGCCTCATTAGACACATTGCGCCCGGTGTAACCCGGGCATAAAAAACGGTGTTCTCGGCATTGAGAACCCGTTTAAAAAACTCTATGCTGGTGAATAGCTAAAGAAAAAAGCAATTTGTAATTATATTAATAAAATATTAATGAAGATATTATTTTTTCATTATAGTATTAATTATTTATAGTAGTAGTATATTTATTTATAGTATTAATTAGTTATAATTATAATCACAATAATAAAATGTAAATAAAAGTAAAATGATCAATCTTCATTATTACAACAGAATATTGAAGTAAGAGAATGGTGTGAGATGGAGCCGAAAGGGGGGGGGGGCACATAAATCAAAGGGGGTGGGTGTGAGGTTTTAGGGGGAGGGGCAAAAGGTTTTTGTTTTAAATAACGTTAATAACAGTTTAGAAGAAAAATTAGAGGTCGTCAGTAACTCATTCGGTAGAGCGATGGATTCGTAATCTCGAGGCTCCAAGATCGATTCCCGCTCTCGGCCGAATGATACAAGCACCATTGAACGTTACATGTGCTTCGTTCAAAAACATAATGACGACCATCCGTCGCTAATGAACATCGCAACAATAGCATAAAATACAGCTACGTTAAATAAAAAACCGGTGTGGCAGTCTTTGGGACGGCCGACAAAAGTGAAACTTCTTTACGAAATTATAGAACTCATAAATGTTTATTTAAATTCTAATTTAATTTTAAAATAATTTTTAAACTAAATAATTATAAAATTAAATAAAACTTTGTGTTAAAAAGGGAAGTAATGCCCGTGGATATATATAAAAAAAAAAAAAAAAAAAAAAACTAAATTAAAATAATATAGTTTATTTAAGGAATTAATTTTTTTTAACTTTAAATGAGATAGTGTATAAAATTTTTGTTAATATTTATTTTACAAAAATACAATTTAAAAAATCTAGGGAAGAGAAGGATTCACCAGAAAACATTATAGCGAAAAAAAAGAGAAAACGCGTGCTATTGCTTTCTTTATTTATTCAGATCAGATTCAGATATTTGTATTATATGTATAGTATGCATTTATACATATACTATATCTGTGCGTTTGATATCAAGTCAGTCCCATGAATGTTTCTTTATACGTATTTAGTACCTTGATTTGCATAAAGGAGGCACGGATGCTCCTCCTATATATATACACTTCCGTTTCATTAGTTCCGTTGCATGTACCGTCATGACATCAATTCACTCCCGTACAATTTTTTTTATACGTCTCTTATGGAAAGTGTATACCGTCGGCAAAGAAGTTTCACTTTAAAAATATCCTTCAAAAGATTTAGAGTGAACCAAACCTTGAAATTTTTTTAACAAATCATGTGCCACCGTAGCACATAAAATATATACTTAAATACTGAATCAAAAAAAATTTTTGTTCAAGGTTATATAATACCACTAATATTTCCAATAATACATTGTGACAGGTAACTACATGTAAAATTATTTTCTTATAAGATTCAGAATGGATTCTTTTATTAGAAAAAAAATTGAATGTCATTGAATTTCTTGAAAATTATTATTGGTACCTAAAATATTCTTTGTTTATTTGACTAAAAAGATATGGAAAATTATTTTTGCTTTATTTCTTTCATAATTTAAACATAATCCATCTCAAGATACAATAACACTTAAAAAAATAATTAATTTAATTTTTCGTTCAGAAATCATTTTACATATTGAATAATATTAACAATCCAAGAGATAATAAGACACGATCCACTTTGTACTGATAATTCATCACATTTGTTTTTGCATTTTTACAGTAAAAGTAACTCAAATTTATAACTAACCAATATTTAAATTCAATTTCTTGAACACTGAATACAAAATTTATATGCTATACCTTTTTCTTAGATATATCAGTTACAAGATACAAAACTAAAAATGCACTTCTACTTATATGTTAGAACTTTTTGTGTGAATTCGTGAAAATATTGTTAATTATTATTCAGTTTGAATCCAACTGATTTTATCTATTAGGATATTGATTCACAAATTGCCTTATACTGATCTTCGACGTACTGAGATACAAAGAGGCATATGTTCAGTTATATATCACTTCTCTGTTAAAAATAATTAGGTGATAAATCACCTAATTTTTTTTACAAGGGTGACTATAAGAAAAAGTAAATTTAATATTAATATATATCAATCTTTATTATATATTTATTGTAATTATTTGTTTAAATTAATTATAAGTTTTTATACATGATTACATATAATTATTGCTGTCACATCATTAGATTCAATGACAAATTTCCAGAAAATTCAAATTACGATAACCAATTTCCATAGAATTATAATGTTTATTACTAATATAAAAAGATCAAATACATTAAAAAAATATAACAAGAATTAGAATCAATTATTTTCTAAAACTAAACTTAATAATAACATCAGTAGATACTTTAATCTTAACAAAACTGATTAAATGAAATCCAATTGAAGATGGCAATGTGAAATGCAAATTATTTTCTTATTCTGTATACTCCATTAAAGTAAACATAATTCATTAATTTATATACGTTTTTACAGTTTTATATATTAGTATTAAATTTTTAAATATACAGTACCCGAATGGAAATTTTTCGGTGTATCAAAATGTATAAAAGTGTATGAAAGTGTATTGAAGCATACAAAAATGTATCAAAGTGTATGAAAATGTATCTAAGAGCGATTTTTCAGACCTTATTCTCGATCCATTTTGATACACTCTGATACACTTAGATACACTTTGGTACACTTTGGTTCATTTCTTAAAAAGTGAGCTGAAATTAAATTTCCTCAATTTTTTTGATGTTATACACTTTGACACATTTTGATACATTTTGACACATTTTGATACACTTTTACACACTTTGATACACTTTTACACACTTTAATATACTATGGTACATGTTGATACACTTCTGAGTATTAGCCTAAATTGTTTTTCCTGTTTTATTTTGCACACGTTTGTACACGTTGATACACTTTTACACACTTTTCAAGCTATTAATAGCTTGAAAAGTGTGTAAATTAATAGCTTGAAAAAGAATTTCAAGCTATTAATACAATTTTTGATGTGAGTAAGATTACTGAATGTGTGTCTTATAATAGGTTTATTTATAACGGTTGTCGATACACATCATCACAGTATTCCAAAAAAAAGAGAATTAATGATTGTATTTTACAAACAAATAATAATAAATATGGAGTAATTTCCCGAATATGTAAAATAACACATTCTTACGTTGATTATATTATTATAATAATGTTTGAAATTCAATTAGATACTGGATTCATTATTTCAACGAGCGATGTTACAATTAATCATATAAAATCTTGTACAAATAATGTGAGTAAAAAATTGAGAATTATATTCCCTAATGATATTGCGAATCCATGTATAATTATGCACAGTACTGATAAATATTTTGTAAACCCCATCATGAAAGGAATAAGGGGAAAATCTCTAAACTAGATAATAAATAATTTTACTAAATCACGTTTTTTATTTTACTTCATACTTCATTTATATTACCACTAAAATATTATACTTTTAAAATAAAAAAGACGCTTCTATTTCAATTTTTTTAAATGTTTTAAATTATATGAAAGTATCAATAACCAATTATTCAAAATAATATTTTTTTGCCGTATCCTGTCCAAAAGTACTACTTTAACTCCCAGCTCAAAATCGCAGAAGTGGTAGTTTTAGCCCGGGTATGGCAAAAAATAGCATATTCACCATGAGAGTAAATTAAAAATGCCTTAAATGTATTTCGGAATTAACTCCTTTGCTGAATAATGTACTATTCCTGCATTTCAAAAATGGGAAAAATGAATAAAAGTGTATTAAAGTGTGTAACACATAGCAAATCTAAAAATTAATTGTAGTTAACTTTTTTCGAAATGTATCAAAGTGTGTAAAAATGTATCAAAGTGTGTAACACATAGCAAATCTAGAAATTTATTTTAGTTAAAATTTTTAAAATGTATCAAAGTGTGCAAAAGTGTATCAAAGTATGCAAAAGTGTATCCAATAAAAACGACATTTTTCCTTTATTGGAAAAATGTATGAAAGTGTATCAAAGTGTATTAAAGTGTGCAAGAGTATATCAAAGTGTATCAAAGTGTGCAAAAGTGTATCAAAGTGTGTAATACATAGCAAATGTAGAAATTAACTTTAGTCAACATTTTCGAAAAGTGTATCAAAGTGTGCAAAAGTGTATCAATGTATGCAAAAGTGTATCCAAGAAAATCAACATTTTTCCTTTATTAGAAAAATGTATGAAAGTGTATGAAAGTGTATGAAAGTGTCCAAAAAATATATGAAAATGTGCAAAAGTGTATTAAAGTGTATCAAAGTGTATATCATTAACGAATATAAAAAATTGATACCAAGAAACTTTTTTTTGGAAGTGTATAAAAATGTATGAAAGTGTATCAAAGTGTACCAAAGTGTATTAACATTTGGTCCGAAATATCGCTCTTAGATACACTTTGATACACTTTGATACACTTTCGTATGATTTGGATACATTTACCATTTTCACTGGGGTATATAAAGAATTTAATAACCTATATATTAATTATAACATCCATATATTCGAAACCTTTCAAGCGAGCATTCTTTTTATATCAGTGCAGGTGAAGAATATTATAATATAGATGCGAATAGCAGGTAACTGATAATATTCTTATATAGATTGAGTGTATAACACACGGACTTGAATTTTATTTAAGGAGGCCAGATATTATTAGAAGCTGAAATATATTGCTGAGATATATTGATATAAATTGCTGATGTTTAAGAATAACTAATTTCATATAAAAATACATTCAATTTCAAACATTTTTTGGTTTAAAACATTTTTTATATCTTGAGAATTGAAGTGTTGGTGCTCGTTGAAAGTCTGGAACATAAAACACTTTACCGCAAGGTTTTTTCATGAGTTTTTATTGGATTCATTGAAATTTTATGGAGATATTCAAAATTATAGTAGAATCCATACAAGTGGAGCAGATTTTGAATTAATTTATTTTTATTTATTTTTTAACTTATTATTTATAATAATTGACCAAAAAAATTTTTTTTAAATTGTTTTTTTTTGAAAAATTTTTTTAATTATTTGAATTTTTCATGAATATTTTACACTTATATGGATTCTACTATAATTTTGAATATCTCCATAAAATTTCAAGTAAATTCAATGAAAACTCATGAAGAAACCTTTCGGTAAAGGATTTTTTGTTCCAGACTTTCAACAAGCACCACCACTTCAATTCTCAAGATATAGAAAATGTTTTGAACCAAAAAATGTTTAAAATTGAATGTATTTTTATATGAAATTAGTTATTTTTAAACATCAGCAATTCATATCAATATATCTCAGCAATATATTTCAGCTTCTAATAGTATCTGGCCCCCTTAATCAGTTTTGTTAAGATTAAAGTATCTACTGATGTTATTATTAAGTTCAGTTTTAGAAAATGATTGATTCCAATTATTGTTATATTTTTTTAATGTATTTGATTTTTTTATATTAGTAATAAACATAATAATTCTATGGAAATTGGTTATCGTAATTTGAATTTTCTGGAAATTTGTCATTGAATCTAACGATGTGATAGCAATAATTATATGTAATTATGTATAAAAACTTAGAATTAATTTAAACAAATAATTACAATCAATATATAATAGAGATTGATATATATTAATTTTCAATTTACTTTTGCTTATAGTCACCCTAGTGAAAAAAATCACGTGATTTATCACCTGATTATTTTTAACAGAGCAGTGATATATAACTGAACTCATGTCTCTTTGTATCTCACCAGGAGAGTGTCTGAGTTGCGGGTCATAGATCTTGATGAAACTTTGGGATAAGTATTTAGGTACCAAAATATGAATAAAGCCACAGCGGTACGGTCTAACGCTTCGAAAAATTGGAGTTATGGACAATTATAGTCTTATTTTCAGAAAAATATGAAAAAAGAACTCCTAATTTAAGTGTAAATAATTCTGTCTAGAAATGTCTTTAATAAATCCACAATAACTAAAATGAAAGCAGAGAAAGCAAGCTTTAATTTGCCACTTTCCGAATTCAAAAATAATGATTAGAACTTAAGTTATGCTTATTGAAAGTTGAGCAGTAAGAGAGTACAAAAAATAGTCTAAATTTTGAAGAATGGTGATTTTTAGTACTTTTTTTATGCTTAACTTTAAATAAGCATAACTTTAGTTCTAATTATTATTTTTTGATTCGGAAACTGGCAAATTAAAGCTTGCTTTCTCTGCTTTTATTTAAGTTATTGTGGATTTAATAAAGACATTTCTAGACAGAATTATTTACACTTCAATTAGGAGTTCTTTTTTCATATTTTTCTGAAAATAAGACTATAATCGTCCATAACTTCAGTTTTTCGAAGCGTTAGACCGTACCGCTGTGGCTTTATTCATATTTTGGTACCTAAATACTTATCCCAAAGTTTCATCAAGATCTGTGACCCGCAACTCACTCTCCTGGTCAGTACGTCGAAGATCAGTATAAGGCAATTTGTGAATCAATATCCTAATGTATAAAATCAGTTGGATTTAAATTGAATAATAATTAAAAATATTTTCATGAATTTACACAAAAAGCTCTAACATATAAGTAGAAGTGCATTTTTAGTTTTGTATCTTGTAACTGATACATCTAAGAAAAAGGTATAGGCGTGTAAATTTTGTATTCAGTTTCTACAAGCTTCGTGTCACCCGAGGAGTTTCAGGTAGCCGTCATAGATCGATCAGATCCCGATGGTAAAATGAGCTCTGAAGGCTGGTTGGAAGTAGAGAGAAGGGTGCTGTTAGCCATTGCAGAAGGAGCTGAAGTCGGGAGTGACGAAGAGGTAAGCTTCGACGGAGCTGGCTGGCAGAGGGGTTTCAAGGTCGTTGGTTGCAGCAACAGGACGTCATTAGACTTCCTAAAGCAAGTGATCAGCGGCTGCAGCGAACTCTGGCAGGGGGTGAAGTTAGAGGTGGTGCCTAGATCTGACCTCCCGCTCAAGTAAGTAGTATCGGTCTGGGTTCCTCCTCCAGTGCTGGAGGGAGATGAGACCGTACTCAGAATTATAAATGGGTAAAACAAGGTGCTCAATTCTCAAAGCTGGAGAATTATTTCTTCAGTGGCGAGTAAAAATGGCAGCAGCAAAGACTACGTCATTGTTGTTGACGAAGTGTCCCTTAGCAACATGAGGTCCACGAAGGGAAGCATTAAGTTCGTACTAGGCACGCTGAAGGTGAGGCTCCCCAACTCCAAGGACGAAAATGGAGAAACCAGGTCTGCAAGCGGTGCAAATTAACTTGCACCACTGTGAAGTAGCCTCGGAAGACTTGATACTGTCGCTGGATGAGAACAACATTGACATTGCCCTAGTCCAGGAACCATGGATCGTAAGAGACAAAATCTAAGGACTGGGGCAAAAAGGATATGACCTGTTCTTCGCTTCTGGCAGGTAAGAAAAGAGCTTGTATTTTAGCGAAAAGAGCACTGAAACACAAATTGTTAACTCAATACAACAACAATGATATTACTACGGTGTCACTGAAACAGAAGGACAGACCAGCGCTGACCATCACCTCCATATATATGCCGTATGAGGAAAAAGAGCCACCATCCCTCCTCTTTCGATAAATGGTGAAAGACACTCCAGCGAAGGGTAGACAAATAGTGATAGGAGCTGATGCCAATGGCCACAATAATCAGTGGGGGAGCAGCAACATCAACGAGAGAGGTGAGTCAATTTTGGATTTTATACTAACCACTAACCTTCTAATTTGCAATAGAGGTAATGTCCCCACATTTGTAAATAGGATTAGAGGGAAGTGATAGATCTAACCTTGACCACAAATTCAGAGCAAATCAAAGTAAATAATTGGAGAGTTTCCCTAAAAAATTCCTTTTCAGACCATAAGAGGATCCTTTTTAACATAAATCGCGATCCTAAAAAGGTTAGAGACATTAGGCACCCCAAAAAGACTGACTGGACGCGCTTCTCGAAACTGGTGGCGGAAGAGGCCCAGACATGCAGCACTTTTCGTGTCTCGCCAAATCCTACTATCAGTGAAATCGAGGAAAGCGTCGAGATCTTAGAAAATGCACTGCAGGGAGCATACTTGAGGTTGTATCCCATCAAGAAGAGCTGCGTAAAAACCAAACCTTGGTGGAATGCAGAACCAAATCTGCTGAGAGAGAAGAGACTCTATGCAATAACAAAAAAAGATAATGCAAACGAGAGCTGGGAAAAGTACAAAACCAGCTTTACTGAATACAAGAAGAAAATCAGAGAAGCAAAATAGGACTCCTTTAAGAGGTTTAGCCAATCCGTTAAAGATGTAAATGAGTCGGACAGGTTCAGAAAGGCGCTCGAAAAGGACCCCATAGTCATAAAGAGTGTCAGGAAACCGGATGACTCATGGACTAAGACCAATAAGGAGACCCTAAACTTGATAATGGATGTCCATCTTCCGGAAAATCAGGAAGCAGCATAGGGAAAACCCCTAATCCAAGAAGAAACGAAAATCGGGGAAGAAAAAAGAGAAATGGTAGAAGAGATTGTGTCAAGGGAAAGAGTAGCGTGGACTAGCGTGGTATTTTTAATATAAATAAAAACTACTTTGATTTTTTAAAATATTTTTTATCTAATTAAACTAAAAATCTTTTTATTTTTCTTGTAAACGACATAAGGATGAAGTTTTTTTTTATTTGTTTTAAATTAAAAATTCACTACGAAATAAGGTTTTTTCTTTTATTTTTATTTATTTTTTCTTTTCAGACAAGACACTGTTATATTTCACATTTTTTTATTCTGTTTTGATTTAAATTTACACTAATATATATTTTTTTTTGTAATTTGGCACTATTCTTTTTTTTACTATTTCTTACCCATATTTCTATTTCTTCTTCTTATTTTATATCTTCTCTGCTTGTAACTGCTCCCCTTTGTAGTTTTTAAAATTTATAATTTGTTGTTCTCGAGGTGAGCTTTTCAATCAGATTATTTTGTGTTTGTTTTTTGGTCCACTATGTCCATAACTTTTTTTTATTTCATTTAATGCATCTCTTTTTAATGCATAGGGCATTATAGCTTTGAAACTTGTATTTCTTATTTCATTTTTGCACAACTTAAATTTTTTATCATTGTTTGTTAAATTACATTTTAATGCATTTTCGAATGAGTTTTTGCTACCATACTTGTAGTTATTCTCTATTCTTTCATTTGAAGAATAAAGAGGTGCCTTTCTGATAATTTTCTTTCCATATTTACATGTTAATACTTGATCAGATACATTGCAAGATACTATTTTATGTTTAGAAATTCAATCTATTGGTTCAATTTTTTGTTTTGGTGACATATTTTCACCTTTTTCAATTTTTGTATGAATATCATCATTGGTGAGTTCATAATGATTTTCCTCATGAAATAAATTTTCATTATTTTCATTTGAGGTGAATGTACATGGATATGAGTCACTATCGCTCTCATGTGATTCAATGGTTTTCACCTAAGTATGCTCATTTGATTTGAGTTTTTGCTCAGGATTTTTTAGATTGGCATATTCGCCATCTATAGCCACTAGTATCTTTTCGTGCACTGTCCTTAAGAGCATGACGAAGCTGTCCGCCTTCTAATAATATTTCCAATCTTAACTTATGAATAAACGATGCGTTTAATTGAGTTTTTTTGCTATAAAGAAAAAATTTGTAAGATTAAACTCTAGTGCGGATAACTCAAGAAAACCACCAAAATATTATACACACAAAGTTATAATAAAAACTTTCAATATATCGTATTTTAAGGTTAGGTTTGTCGAGTTTGATATCTAATTTCCAATCCAAGCTCATAAAAAAATAACAAATCCAAATGATTTTTTATTTTAACAAAAATTATTGTACTAATATAACTTTAGTGCGGACAAGTCATTATATTTGTTTAATTTAAGAATTTAAAAAGATATCGATGAAATAAAAAAAGCAAAACTCGATTGCTGCAGCTCCGACATGCCGTTAAGATCACATTTAAGATTTCCAAAAAAACCATGTTCTATATTGTACTTTTTAATAACTTTTGGTATTTTGAAATATACGTTTATCTTATTTGCATTTATATGTATATTTAGCGTTTTTTAAATTTTTATTTCTTTTTAATTCCTTGTTTATTGCTTTAATTGGTTTACCTTTTTCAGGTAGTATTTAAAATTTCTTAAGCCTTTCTGAGTTTGCAACATGAAATACTTTTAAATTTTGAATTTTTTGTTTTTTTGGGGTTTTTTTATGAGTTGCATCCTCACCCCTTATATTATTTAAATTTGGTGCAACTTTATTCAGTTTTCCTGAGGTTCTTCTAGGGACAATGAGTCTATATCTATTTGAGACACATTAATATCATTATAACTTGCTTTTGTCATTTTATTGCTGACAGGAGCTTTTTGTTTGTTTTTATTCATTAATTTCGTTGCGTTTATGCTTAGATTATATGAAGCTTTTTCTTTATTTTCTATATTATCATTTTCATTAAAGAATTTTTGTTTATTTGTGTTACTTCTATGAACTTTACTTCTGTTTGATGCTTTTTTTTCTTGAATCTTGTCATCAGTATTGAAATCTGATAAGATTTTGAGCAAAGTCTTATCTTTTTTCTGTGAGAATCGCATGGCCTGTCTAACGTTTCTGCTAAAATGTCTGCTAACTTTTTAGGCTAGTTCTTTTTCAGTATACTGAAGCTTTAATTCTTTAGCTAAACCATAGACTTGAGTGGCATAAGTCATACGACTTAATTTTCCATTCTCATAAAACTGACCAAATTCCACTTTTCTTCTATACGGTCTTTGGGTATTCTCATTCTAATATCTGACTAGAAATAACTCTTTAAAACCCTGGTATGTAAATACGTCATCTTGATAAACGTATCACCATTCGTTCGCATCTTTTTGCAGAACTGTATGCAACAACTCGAAAGTTTCTTCCTCTTCTAATCTTTTTAATGCGATGTATTTTTCAAATTCATTTAAAAATCTCATTGGTCTTTCGACCTCTGTACCTTCATACTTAAGAAGTGGGATTTTAATTTTATTACTGTAGGTGTTTTTTAATTGTTTTTTAATTTTTCTTGTAAATTATTTATTTTTACATCTTGTCCTTGAGCCGTTTCATCGATTCTTCGTGTTCAATTCTCCTGAATCATTTTGACGGCTTCATTATCTTCTATTCTTTTTTTAAAACTCTTTAGTTCATTGTCTAACGCTGTGTTTTTATTTCTTAAATCAGGGTTTTCTTTTTGCTTTCTCATAGAGAAAGCATTGTATCGGTAAAAAAAAATTTTTTCTATTTTTTCATTAATTTGTGCATATTTAGACTCAGGGAGTCGAAAAAAGTGGTTTCCAGAAAATGTCTGTATGTATGTGTGTGTGTGTGTGTGTGTGTGTGTGTGTGTGTGTGTGTGTGTGTGTGTGTGTGTGTGTGTGTTATGTATTCGGTACGCCAATAAGATCTCGAGAACTACTCGATGAATTAGCTTCAAATTTTGCATGCAATTTATTTTTTTGTCTAACTGGGGGGGAAGCTATTGAAAATTGATCTTCTTAGCTCAGTTTTTTTTTTTAGAGCCATTTTAAGAATTTTAAAAAAATTTTGATTTTTCATTTTTTTGATATTTTACGTAAACTGCTCAAAGAATTTTCTCGAAAATTTGTATGAACATTATTTGCGACTGCCAAAAGAAGAAGAACTTTTACCAACTGATTTTCTTAGCGCACTTTTAATTTTAGAGCATTTTGAAAATTTTGAAAAAAATTTTTTTTTTCATTTATTTTTTATTTTACGACAACCATTCGATAGATTTGCTTCTAAATTTGTATGCAAGTTATTCGCTATTATCTAAAGAAAACAAGCTTTGGAACACTTATTTTCTTAACGTAGTTTTAATTTTAGAGCATTTTGAAAATTTTGGAAAAAATCTTTATTTTTCATTTTTTTATATTACACAAAAACCATTCGATAAATTTGCTCGAAAATTTTTATGGAAATCATTTGCAATGGCCTAAATAAAACAAGCTTTGAAAAACTTATTTTCTCAGTGCAGTTTTAATTTTAGAGCATTTTGAAAATTTTGAATAAAATTTTTCTAATTTTTCTTATATTTTACGTAAACTACTCGATGAAAGAGCTTCAAATTATGTGTGGGAATTATTTATGATTGTCAAAATAAAATGAACTTTTGAAAACTAATTTTCTTCAATTTTCTTAGCGCACATTTAATTTTAGAGCATTTTGAAAATTTTGAAAAAAATTTTTATTTTTAATTTCTTTTCTATTGCACAAAAATCACTCGATAAACTTGCTCAAAAATTTGTATGCAAATTATTCACTATTATCTGAATAAGTCAAGCTTTGGAAAACTAATTTTCTTAGCGCAGTTTTAATTTTAGAGCATTTTGAAAATTTTGGAAAAAATGTTCATATTTCATTTTTTTTCTATTACACAAAAGCCATTCAATAAATTTGCTCAAAAATTTTCATACAAATTATTTGTTATTGCCTAATTAAAGCAAGCTTGGAAAAACTTATTTTCTTAGCGCAGTTTTAATTTTAGAGCATTTTGTAAATTTTGAATAGAATTTCACTTATTTTTTGGTATTTTACGTAAACTACTCGATGAAGTAGCTTAAAATTATGTATAGAAATTATTTACGGTTGCCTAAATAAAATGAACTTTTGAAAACTGGTTTTCTTAGCGTAGTTGTAACGTTAAAGCGTTTTGAAAATTTTTAAACAATGTTTATTTTTCAATTATTTGGTATTTTTTGTAAACTATTCGATGAAAATGTTCCAAAATTTGTATGCAAGTTATTGGTTATAGTGTTAAGAAGACAAGCTTGGGAAAATTAATTTTATAAACGCATTTTTAATTTTAGAGCATCATAAAATCACATTATGCAAATGGCAAAATTAAGAAAGAGTAAAATTCATATAGTTTTCGTAGGTATTAAGACAGCCTTCAATACAGAGGATAGGGACATTTATATTAAAATCGTATTTAAAAAAATAAAATCAAATTACTCTAACTCAATGTGCTCTATGAGAAAGCATTGCGCCAAAGCACTTGGCAGCGTTTTTGCATTTGTTTGAAAGGTTTTTATTGTTATGTTATCTTCTAATAAATTTTTTATTTTGTAAGACAATTCATTTAATTGTCCTTTTAGGTTTATTGTTTCTGCGTTTATAAATTTATCTACGTTTAATTTGATAGATTTCTCTGAATCGCTTGAGGAATCCATTTTATTTCCTAACTCTTGTTCATTATTGAACAACAATGTTAATTCGTATGACACAGCTCTCATCCATTCGCTATGTTTTGCATTTACTTCTTCTTCTTTTACAGTTTGATCTAAATTTTCCAATTCTTGCATTAGAACGTTTGATCTTCTTTTTTCCGCCATTTAGAATTTAATTTTTGTTCACAATTACAATTTAAATTTGTTGACGAAATTGAAATCTAAAATGTCTTTCGTTTCTAATGACTTTCTTAATAGAAATACTTCTTATAGAAATATTGCATTTAATTTGATAAATATATAATATTGAAAAAGAAACATTCAAACTTCAATCTCATTTTCACTTTATTCGTTTTATTTTAATAAATTAGTATTTTACTGTATCATTAATTTAATTTATTTTCTTTTACTATTTTTATTTTATTTTAGAGTATATATAATTTTATTATAATGTTTGTTTCTATTATTCTATTGCCAATGTAACCTTCCTTACCTTCTGACCGATTAAACAACTATTTTTATTTCTTAATTTACTATCAGCATAAATTTGTTATTTTACGAGCTATTGAATTTATAGGATCGTTGTTAGCTAGGTCGATATGCCTAGCTAACACGGATTCTTTATATTTTTTCGATTAGTTTCTGTGTTTGAAAAGTCGTTAATAACTAGGTCGCTTAGCCTAGCTATTGAGGACTCTTTATACGTTTTATGTTAGTAATTTTTTAATGTTAAAGTGAAAAGTCCGTTGTTGTTAACGACCTAATGCCTTAACATTCGGGGCTCAACACAGGATTATTAGGAAATAGATGTTTTTACTTGGATATGTTCTTTATTTGAATATAGCAAAATCTTTACAAAATAATTGTATTTTTACAAAACCATGAACTTGCATTTACAAGGGACTGGTTTGCTAGAAGCACGTGGTAGGCCACTCGCCAGTTGTGCTTCGAGAAAATAGACGTCCTCGCGGTAAGAAAGCAGATCCAAGAGTGACGAGAGTCACGAGCTCCACGCACTACTTGCCTGAGCTTTCTTTGGTATCCCTCCCACTCCTCTACTAAAGTAGAGGACAGAGGGACAGAGACCCGTGCACTTCCACATGCAAGAGCATGTGCACGTGCACGCGCGTTTGTATGTTCAACCACTTTGGTCGTTTTTTGTGTTTGCGCGTGCATCTTCGAGTATAGTACGGTTTCAAGGCCGTACTTACTTGGGCGCTCACATTGCCTCCCAAAATAAAATTGATTTTGGATATTGGTTAGTTATGAATTTGAGTTACTTTTACTGTAAAAATGCAATACCAAGTGTGATGAATTATCTGTACAAAGTGGATCGTGTCTTATTATCTCTTGGATTGTTAATATTATTCAATATGTAAAATGATTTCTTAACTAAAAATTAAATTAATTATTTTTTTAAGTGTTATTGTATCTTGAGATGAATAATGTTTAAATTATGAAAGAAATAAAGCAAAAATAATTTTCCATATCTTTTTAGTCAAATAAACAAAGAATATTTTAGATACCAATCATAATTTTCAAGAAATTCAATGACATTCAATTTTTTTCTAATAAAAAAATCTATTCTGAATCTTATAAAAAAATAATTTTACATATAATTATCTGTCACAATGTGTTATTGGAAATATTAGCGGTATTATATAACCTTGAACAAAAATTTTTTTTAATTCAGTATTTAAGTACATTTTTCATGTGCTACGGTGGCACATGATTTGTTAAAAAAATCTTAAGGTTTGGTTCACTCTAAATCTTTCAAAAGATGTTTTTTAATATATTTTAATATTTGTAAAGTATACAACTATTTCTATGAATGTTTGCCAAGGGACATCTGCAACCGTTGAGTAAAAGTTAACATTGAAATGAGTAATTGTAACTAAAAATCACATTTTTCATTATTTTTAATTACATTTTTATTTTTTCCAAGGGATCGCTTAGGATGTCCACTCTGAAATTTGTAGGCCATATTTATACATATATTACTTACTTCGATGATTTTCTAGGACATGGGATCATGGTTCGAAACCTTGAAAAGTGGTATTTCAATGCTTTAAATGACTTTAGCTCAGCGAAAGGCTACATTAGCACTTTTCATTTAATTTTTTCTCAAAATTGAGGATATTTTGAAGAAAAGAGTTTTTCAGTAATAAATTCCTAAAACGCAACCCAACCAAGTGATTTAAGCTTAAAATTAGTCAAATATGTCAAAAATATGGTTTTTGCCCAACTTTGAAGTTTTGTAGCTGTAAAAATATGAACTAAAGGAATCTAAAAAAAATGCTGAGTGGTTCATAATATAGAAAAGAACCATTTTACCAATTTTTAGCAAAAAAAAAATGTTTACAATGGAATGTGCAGCGAAAATAATCTTCCTTTAAAAAATGTGGCAAAGAAAATCTCTTATCAACACATGAGAAAAAAAGAATCGCTTATAAAAAAAGTTTAACGAAAATAATCACACTTTGAAAAATTCGGCGAATCTCTTATCAAAATATGCGGCAAAAAGAATCCCTTGTAAAAAAATGTGAACGAAAATAATCACACTCTGAAAAATGTGGTGAAGGAAATCTCACATCAAAATATGAAGTAAAAATGCATGCTAAAGAGGGATTATTTTCGTTAAAATCTTTTTATGAGAGATTCTTTTCGCCGCATATTTTGATGAAAGATTGTCTCCATCGCATTTTTCAAAGTATGATTATTTTCGTTAAAATTTTTTTCGGAGAGATTCTTTTCGCCAAACATTTCGAGATGAGATTTTTTCTTTTGGGACAGGGATTTATAAAGACGGTAGGTTGACACTGTATACACTGAGAAAAAAATTTAGTTGGATAAAGTAAGGCTTAAATGAATCAATGAAATCCCTTAGGTGCGGGCGGCACATAAAATATTTTGTTACATTAATACAAATATTTTAATTGAATCAAACAAATATTTCATTTTTTTAAATAAATATTTGATCTTACTAAACATCACAAATATTGGTTGAATAAAATTAATTTATTGTTTTAAAAAATTTTTTTATTGATTCAAATGCATATTTGTTTTTCTAATTGCTTATTTCATTACATCAATATGCATATAGTAACTGAATCAAATAATATTTTGTATTTTCAAATAAATATTTGACTTACTAAATGTCGCGAAGATTGATTCAATAAAATTAATTAATTGTTTTAATAAAAAAAATTATCAATTAAAATGTCCATTTGTTTTTCTAATTAATTATTTCATCATATTAATGCTATATTGAAATTAAATTAGTTCAATATTTTATATTTTTAAATAAAAGTTTAATTTATTGAATATTGCAAAAATTGATTTAATATAATTAATTCAATGTCTTAACAAAAAATTTTATTAATATAAAGACACAATTGTTTTTCTAATCAATTATTTTATTGCGATAATAATATATTTTATTGAATTAATTAAATCTTTTATAATCTTAAATAAAAATGTCACTCATCAAACAACACAAAAATTAATTCAATAAAATTAATTGATTGTTTAAAAAAAAATTCATCGCATCAAAAGTATATTTAATTAAATTAATTATGTATTTTATTTTCCGCACTTAAAATCAAATCCATTTAATATCATAAATATCAATTTAATAAAATTAATTCATTGTTTTTATACAATATTTAAGTAATTCAAACAAAATTTTGTCTTTTAATTAATAATTTCATCACATTAATTCTAATTTGAACATTAAGATTTTTTGATCTACAGAAATATGTTTTTGAATTTATGAATTATTTTTTTAAAGTAATAAAATATTTTGTATTACCAATTAAATAAAATAATAGTCTATTTGAATAAAAATCCATCCAGTAAAATTGAAGTCCATTTGAATATTAAGTTTTGTTAATCAAAACAAATATTACTCGTCATTGATAAATTATTCGGTTTCACAAATAAAATATTTCTTCAAAGTAAAGAAATATTTAATTAATTCGATTTATAGATATTTCAATCGAACAAATACTGTCTTTAATAAACAGTACTTGCTTTCAGTGATTTATATTTATTTATTAACATCAATGAATTGATGACTCTCATTAAAAGACAGGTGAATATGATTACATTTATTTATATGGTAAAGAATAACAATTATTAACATACTAACATTAGTATGCTTTATACAGTGATCGCACACGCAGTAAATCTAACATAAATTTCGCTCGCATTACAATTTACGTATTATCTTGGATTTTTAACTTCCTTATATATCAACTTAGAAGCCGTCTTACCGCTTGCGAGATCGAAAATTAACGACGCCACCAAGCGGTAGTATCATCAAACCATCGAACTAAATGATTTTGTAAAAACAATAAATGTTTCTTTTAGATCAAATATGTGTTATTTGAATGGAATAAATTATGTAGTTGAATCAAATAGTAAATTTACTTGATTTTAACAAGTATTTAATTAGATTTCCCTGTAATTTTTATTAACTTTAGTACATATTTTGCTAAGTTATTCACTTAGCAAGACACGTATTTAAAACATGAGTTTGTTTGAGTATAAAGGATGATAACTTATACAAAAAAAATATTTTTCAATAATATTAAATATTAATTTTGACATTATATTTCATTCGATTTAGTAAATATGTTGTTAGATAATAATTGATTGTTTTAATAAATATTTCATTAAGATAATCAAATAATTATTTAATCGATCTGATAAAGAAATTAATTAATACAACAAAATATTTAATTGGAACATAAATAATAAAATATTTAATTGTTAAAAATAATACTTAATTAATCACTGATTTCATAGACGCAATATAATTAAATAATAAAAGTAATAAAATAATTTTATAGAACAAAATAAATCTAATATTCGAATCAATTAAAAATTTAATTAATTTAATACATCCAAGTAATTCTAATATAGCAATGAAATTATTTGATTAAAAGACAATGAGATATTTTATAGAATCAATCATATATTTCATAAAGAGAAAAAACATATTCATCAAAGCAACTAAATATTGAAATAAAATTATTAGGTATTTCATTGACCAATGAAATAATTTAATGTAAGTCGTACAATATTTATTTAAAACAATGAAATAACTTATTGTTATTATTCAAAATTTATTGAAAGAATAAAACAATAATTTTGACATTATTAAATATTTCATTAATATAATTAAATATATTATTGAACAGTAAAGTAATTTAATAAAGGTAATATAATAATTAATTAAATCAATGTAATATATTCTTCTTTTAATCAAAATTTGATAAAAATAATAGAATAAATACGTTAGAATTAGTAAATATTTTATTAAGATAATTAAATATATTATTAAACATCAAAGTAATTTAGTAGAAGTATTATAATATTTAATTGAAATGGTGAAATATATTCTTATGTCAATCAAAACTTGATAGAATTAATAGAATAAATATATTCGGTTTAATAAATATTTCATTGAGATAATCAAATATATTATTGAACATTAAAGTAATTTTATGGAAGTGTTAATATAATATTTAATTGAATTAATGAAATATATTTTTGTTTCAATAATAACTTGATAGAAATAATAGAATAAATATATTTGGTTTGATAAATATTTCATCAAGGTAATCAAATATATTATTAAACATTAAAGTAATTTAATGAAAGTGGTAATATAATATTTAATTAAATCAGTGAAATATATTCTTGTTTCAATAACAATTTGATAGAAATAATAGAATAAATATATTTGGTTTAATAAATATTTCATTAAGATAATCAAATATATTATTAAACATTAAGAGGAGGTCACTAATCTCTGTCCTTTTCTAATCAAAGAAATGATTTTTTCACAAAAACTAATAACTTTATCAAAAAATGAAGAGAAAGCCGCATCTTGTATCAAAAAAAGCAATATTTTCTTTGATAAGAAAAAATTAATTTTATTGCTTCATTCTCAAGAATATCTTGAAAGACCAAATTGTCCACCCTAACCTCTATGATTTAAGTTTTCCAAAGTTTTCTTGAAAACGAAGCAATAAAATTAATTCTTACTTATCAGAGAAAATATTGCTTTTTTTATTACGAGATGCGGCTTTCTTTTCATTTTTTGCTAAAGTTATTAGTTTCTATAAAAAACTCAATTCTTTGATTAGAAAAGGACAGAGATACGTGACCTCCTCTTAAAGTAATTTAATAGAAGTGTTAATACAATATTTAATTAAATCAGTGAAATATATTCTTGATTCAATAACAATTTGATAGAAATAATAAAATAAATATATTTGGTTTAATAAACATTTCATTAAGATAATCAAATATATTATTGAACATTAAAATAATTTAATGGAAGTGTTAATATAATATTTAATTAAATCAGTGAAATATATTCTTGTTTCAATAACAACTTGATAGAAATAATAGAATAAATATATTTGGTTTAATACCCTATTTAGAAAAAACACGTGTTTTTTGCACGTGAATAAAACACGTGTAAAATACACGCATATTTTTCACGTGTTTTTTTCACGTGTATTTTTCAGGTGTATTTTTCACATATTGTTTTATAGCTTTTCGAAGAGCTTCTACTGTCCGGCCTCTTATATCTGCGTCTCCCAGATTTGTGTAAGGGATGACAAAATTTAGAAAAACGCCACCTAGCGACATAAAGTCAAGTTCGACTTTCAGTCGCTAGGTGGCGTTTTTCTAAATTTTGTCATCCCTTACACAAATCTGGGAGACGCAGATATAAGAGGCCGGACAGTAGAAGCTCTTCGAAAAGCTATAAAACAATATGTGAAAAATACACCTGAAAAATACACGTGAAAAAAACACGTGAAAAATATGCGTGAAAAAACACGCAAAATTTACATGTAAAAACACGTATAAGAAATACGTGTATTCTACACGTGTTTTTTTCACGTGCAACAAACACGTGTTTTTTTTTAATAGGGTAAATATTTCATTAATATAATCAAATATATTATTAAACTTTAAAGTAATTTAATAGAAGTGTTGATACAATATTTAATTAAATCAGTGAAATATATTCTTGATTCAATAACAATTTGATAGAAATAATAAAATAAATATATTTGGTTTAATAAATATTTCATTAAGATAATCAAATATATTATTGTACCTAAAGTAATTTTATGGAAGTGTTAATATAATATTTAATTAAATCAGTGAAATATATTCTTGTTTCAATAACAACTTGATAGAAATAATAAAATAAATATATTTAGTTTCATAAATATTTCATTAAGATAATCAAATATATTATTAAACATTAAAGTAATTTAATGGAAGTGTTAATACAATCTATAATTAAATCAGTGAAATATATTCTTGTTTCAATAACAACTTGATAGAAATAATAGAATAAATATATTCGGTTTAATAAATATTTCTTTAAAAAAAATTAAATATCTGATTTACGTTGCACCTTTCTTGACTTTAAAAGAATAATTTATTGGTTTTCTTTTTGTGAATTCATTGAAATCGGATTTGTTGATTTTAAGGAACCTATTTCTTTAAATTAATTGTAATTTTTATTGAAATGCTGATCAAATTTTATGTGTTATCTACAACAAAATATTTTTTTTATACAATCACATATATTATTAATTAAATGATAATGTTATTAACTTAGTGAAGCATTTATTTACAATATAAGCTTCTTTAACTTAATCAGATGACCGTTAATTCAAGCAAATATTATATTGATGATTGATAAATATTTTTTTATTGTTATAAAAGATTTTGTAAATTTAACAAACGATTTACTAAAATAAATATTTAATTACTGTAACAAAATATATAGATAATTTACAAACATATTCTATTGTTACAAATAAATATTTTATAAAATTTTATCAGCTGCCTTAATGAAATTGATTTGATTAAATCAATCAAATAATTTAACCAAAATAATAAATTTTTCTTTATTTTAAAAAAATATTTATTTTTTTTTAACTTAGGCATCAATTTTTTTTTATCCCAACTAAATATTTAAGTGATTTGATAACCTTGCATATTACTTCAATCAAAATTAATTTTTATCAACAAAATATTTAATAACTAAATTTATTTCATTGACTCAAATAAATTTTTTTCTCAGTGTACACTCACTGCTGCTACCTTCTGCATATTTGTTTACATGAATGATTTTTAATATCTATGAATTTATGGTTTGCCCACCCTAAAATAAAATTGATTAAAATAAAAAGTTATATATCTTCGGAACTAATGATCGCATCTTCAAAATCTAAACGGCGTTTGAAAGGTTGATTAAAAATCTTTTAAATAAAGTCCAGTATAAAAAAAGTCATTTTCTTATTGCTTATAGCAATGTAAAAAAAATTTTTTTACTAATTTTTTTGCCCACATAAAAGTGAATGCCATTTTTATGGAAATTATGATATCGAAAAAAAACCAAATGGGTTTTAAAAGTCTAATAGTCCTCTTTAAAATGAGCAGAGTAAAATGTTTCTATGACGTTTTTAACCACAATTATGATGATTTTTTTAAAAAAAAGACCCATTTTTTCAATCATGGTTATCTCATAAGCTAAGAAAGATAGAAAATTTTATATTAAAGAAAAAATGTTTTATTTTTAGTCTAAAATCTATATATTTAGTGACCAATAAGTTTCGAAAAAAAAATTTTTTTCACTCGTTGAATTAAAAATTTTTACTAATTTTTCATGAATTTTCCCTAAAGAAATAAATAAAAAAAAATTTTTTTCCGAAAGTTATTGGTCACTAAATACATATATTCTAGACTAAAAGTGAAATATTTTTTCTTTGGTATAAAATTTTCTATCCTTCTTAGCTTATGAGATAACCATGATTGAAAAAATAGGTCTTTTTTTTCGAAAAATCATCATAACTGTGGTTAAAAAAATCATAGAAACATTTTACTTAGCTCATTTTAAAGAGGACTATTAGGTTTTTAAAACCTATTTGGTTTTTTTTCGATATCATAATTTCCATAAAAATGACATTCATTTTCATGTAGGCAAAAAAAAATTAGTAAAAAAATTTTTTTTTACATTGCTTTAAGTAATTAGAAAATGACTTTTTTCATACCGGACTTACTTTACTTCAAAGATATTTTACCAATCTTTTAAACGCCGTTTGGATTTTGAAGATGCTATCATTAGTTCCGAAGATATAAAACTTTTTATTTTAATAAATTTTACTCTAGGATGGGCAAAAGCAATTGACCAGTAGTGTATAGGATAAAAGGTTCGGTTGTGGGCGTGGTTTGGTTATGAACACCCCTTCGTTTCTACTGACAGAAAGCAGATAAGGTTTTCTTGACAAATGTCAATTATGTCTTATAGCAGTACGATATTTTATGCCAAATATCAAAGCAAACAAACGCGTTTGCTTTGTGCCGTAAGCAAATTAATTTTTCTGTGCTTGAAAAAAAATCACAAAAATTTATTTATACTTATGTATACTTTTTCAAAAGAATTACAAATCGAAGTGAATCAATGAAGTTGAGTGTATTGCACATTTATTCAGTAGGAATTTATTCCTACTTTGTGATGTAATATGGGTTGCAACCAATATCTTAACACCAACAATTCTGCATGATTGTCCACAACCGAAAACGAAACAACCGACACAAAATCTTTTTTGGTTCGGTTGTGGGCATTTCACAAAATTAACAAAAGAAATTATTCTATTCGACGGAATCGATTTTGTTCCTTCGTTGGTAGTTAGCTAAGGTCTTCATCTTTCTATAGACACCTATAAGTCCAAAAAATATGCACTTGGTGAAAAGTTATGAGCCAAAAACAAAGTGGTGTCCACAACCGAACCCTTTCCCCCTTGATATTGGCATCGCTTATGTCCCTTGCGCGCTGCTCGTCTCTATAAAAGATTTATATGTCCTCCAAAGACATATTGAGTATCAATATGTCTCAGGGGAATGAATATGGCATCGATGCTATCATGTTTCGTTCAATATAGTCAAAGAACTATCATATTAAACGAAGGTTAGTGAAAAAAATGACTCGCGCTTCGACAGCAGCTATACTTATTACGAAATGTCAATCTAAGAAACAAAAGAAAAAATCAATAGAACTAAAATTAAATTTAAAAAGTATTAAAAAAACAATAATATTTTATTAATATGCAACTATTAAGTTATAGTTTCTCATACGGCCTACTTCGGACATAAAATTATTTATATCCTTTAGCCGTATCTAGGTGAAATCTGAATCTCGAATAATATTTACCGCTTGAGCAGAAGTCTACCTAGGGCGCGCTTCGCGCGCCCTTGGCAACTTTAGCACAAGCGGCAAACATTGTTCTCGATTCATATTCCACGTGAATACGGCCAAAAGACATATATAACTAATACACACACACACACATATATATATATGTGTATATTATATATATATATATATATATATATATATATATATATATATATATATATATATATACACCTGCGCACATACATCAACTATGCCAGCGCGTATATATTTATATTTTTCATTAATCTATTTCAGCAGCAATTTAAGTGCTCTGAACTAAGGTATGCATATACGATATACATAGATGTCTCCATACGCATATGAATTCATTCTTTCTTTTTTTATATTTCCTTGCATGCCGTTGCACGCTTCTTTTATGGTCAATTTGCCAGTCTTTGTCCTTTCCAGGAAAAATATATATTTTTCTTTATTTTTCTTTTCTCTATTTTTCTTGTTATTATTTTGCTTATTTTCTCTTTTTTTACTCTTTTTTATCATTTTTCTTTACTTTTAACTTTGTATTTATTAAATACACTTTACGCCGACTTCCCACTTTTCTTACGCAACACTATAGTGATTTTTATTTTCACTAAGCACTTATAATTCAATAAGTTTACTTACCCGAAAACAGTTGAGCTGAAATATCTGTATTTTCATTGTGCATGCGTTGACATTGCAACATTGTTTCACATAGCTTGCAAGTAATTATGAATATTTGTAGTATTTAACATTTTTAAATTAATTTAATAGTTATATTCGAATTGAGAATACCTTTTTGATTTTATTCATTAAATACACGACTATAATTTGTTTGTGATCTCTTTGATATACTCTGATAGAAATAAGTAACCTCAAAATGGCTTTCTCAATACAGAATATCAAGCCCTTGTACTATTATTGCAGCAAAGATATTGTGTCAGACTCTATTTTATGTAAAAAATGTAATATGCCTTACCGTCTTTCATGTGGTAATAAATTGGGAGTTTTATAGAATGGTGCAATTTAAAAATGTTGTTATTTCACGTATAATTTGAATAATGTACTTAAAAATAGGTTTGATAAAATGCAGGAAGAGTTAAAAAATTTCTTATGTGATGAAATAAAGAAGCTAGTAATACCTATAATAAATGAGAGTGTAAAGAATTATTGAAGTAATTAATGTATTTCACATTAAAAATGTCATATCCATATTAAATTTACTAAAAAAAAAATGTTGAAAATTTTTTGCAATTGAACCCGAAATATAATGTACATTACATTAAAAATTAGTATCTGCATTCAATTTTGAATGAAAACTGATTCGCTGAAAATTTCCTGATGTTCTATTTGAAATTTAAGGTATCCAATAATGTCGCGTTATTTTAAAATCACGGAAAAAAAACTATCATAGAATATGTTTCCGTTGACTGTACCTCAAATGGCAACGCTGCATATTTTACCACTGACGTAAGAAAACTTCAAATCATGCATTGAGTTTCGCATCATGATTATTTTGTTTTTTCATATAGGTTATTTATGCAAAATTCAAATGATAACAACTAAAATTTTATTACAAAGATAATTTAAATTAACAATATTAGATTCTATATGATTATTGAACTGAGAAATAAAAGTTTTATTCTAAGTATAATTTAAATATTATGTCTGTTATTTTTTGTTTTAAGAGGAGGTCGAGTATATCTGTCCTTTTCTAATCAAAAAATTGATTTTTTTACAAAAATTTATAATTGTAGCAAAAAATAAGAAGAAAGTCCCATCTCGTATAATAAAAAGCTAGATTTTCTTTTATGAGGAAAAATTATTTTTATCGCTTCGTTTTTAAGAAAACCTTGAAAAAGTGGTTTGTCCATCCTAACCTATATTTTTTAAGTTTTTCAAGATTTTCTTCGAAACGGATCGATAAAAATAATTTTTCCCCATCAAAGAAAATATTGCTTTTTATGATACAAGATGGGGCTATCTCCTTATTTTTTGCTACAATTATTAGTTTTTGCAAAAAAATAAATTCTTTGATTAGAAAAGGACAGAGATATACGACCTGCTCTTAAGTCATTATTCAAACTGATGAATACTATTTTATTATGTTATTATTACTTTAAAAAAAGTATATTTTAGGCGAGTTTAGTTATTAAACAGTATAGTATTTTTTAGAACATTTTTTCTAAATATTTCTTTTTTTTTACTACACACATCATATTTTTTTTTTAATTTCAGTTCTGGAGAGTACTGAAACAAATTGAGTAATTATTATTAAGTTTATACCTTTAACTAGATTTATCTATAGTTTTTGCTTAAGAAAGTTTTGAAATCAATCAAGCAATCGTCGAGTACTTCTGTATTCAATTCATTCTTTTTAATAATATAAAATTCATGAAATATTTACAGTTTCGGCTAAAGAAAGTTTTGAAATCAATGAAGCAATCGTCGAGTACTTCTGTATTCAATTCTTACTTTTTAATAATATAAAATCCATAAAATGTTCAATTTATATTCTCTTTAATAGACGAATATTTGGAAAAACTTTGCCAAATAATTTTTGAAAAAAGGGATTATTGAGATGAAGATAGCGATGATAGTACACATCAAAATTGAAAAAAAAAATGATATATCAGATCAACTTATTATTTCATTTATGAGTGAATATTACTACTTAAACATTGATGAACTATACTTGATCATAGTGATATCTATTTTATTTTATTCCTGATGAAAGATTTACTTAATAAACAATTTCCGAAGCGATTAACTTCAAAGTTTCGGAATAATTTTCTATTTAATATGCTACGGTTGAAGACTAAAATTGTGCAATTTTATTTCTTAAAACTTGGCAGAAAAGCCATTAGCTTCTAACAACTTATATTTGAGAATTTGCTGCCATCAACTTCAAAATTATTTATGCCTTTTTAAAACTTTCAGGGAAGATACCCATTTTAATTGTAATACTTTTAATAAAATAAAATTATGCATTCTCTATCTCATCACACTATCTTTTTATTTTCAAGTGCTGTAATAGTATATTACGCACCAAGGGAGGGAAGGGGGACATTCTAACCCGCGCGTATGTTATCGCCCGAGCCGAAGGCTAGGGCGATAAACGCGCGGGTTAAGATGTCCCCCTTCACTCCCATGGCGCGTATACAATTTTTTACCATAGCCAAGCCGAAAGTTGTCAACTAAAATTACGTAAAACGTAAACGTTATGCTATATTGTTCTACTAGATACACTACACGATATCACACTACACGGTAACACTCGTAATGATAATTCATTAATAAAAAAAGATGTTATGAATTATTCTAATTTTTCATTACACACATTATTAAAGATTTTATGCTTTGTTTTACTATATACACTACACGATAATACACTACACAATAACACTCGTAATGATAGTTCATTAATAAAAAAAAATTTATTATTTATTCTGATAGAGTTATTTTTCGATACACTCTGTTTCAATGCACACATTTTTAACTAAATAATAATATAATACAATGTATACATATGCATTATAATGTATACATTTTGTTTTGTTTTGTTTCAAATTTAAGAGATTTTGAAAAAGAAACAGAAAAAGATTTTGATATCTGCCTTTGTTTTGTTCTTACTATGACTTTTGATGAAGAGCAAAAAGGCTAGGTATATTAGACATTATATGGGAAAAAGAAAGAGACGGAGAGATATAAAGTATGCTATACTCTGTCGTTAGCGCCTGCGCAGAACGTTCTTTTTGCTTCCTGCCCCGGCAAGAATGTGAGACTTTCGGTTGAAGTAGTGGGGATGAAAGTAGAAACTTTCGGGTTGGATATGGTAAAAAATATATTAAATTTTACTAAATATCTACAAAATAACTTGCCAGGCCCGTGGTTTAATATTTTGTTGGTAAAATGCTCAATGTATGTGAGTACTGCTTTATAATTGAATTGTTAGCTAATTCAACTGTGTTGAATAATAAGTAAAAATTTGAATCTATAAACCAATTGTGTACATGTACAATTTTTATCTGTCACAATATATTGTCAATGTAAAGGAGTAAAAAAATTTAGTCTTATAGAATATGCTTTTCCAATTTTCTATTTTCTAACTTTTTTAAACAAAAGAGGATAAATACTAACTTGTATATAGTAAAGCTCAAAAGTTAAGAATCAATCTGTACTCATTATTATGTAATGGTTAACATGATCTACTAATTTTTGTATGTTCCATATATATATATATATATATATATATATATATATATATATATATATATACATATATATACCTTTCAATGATTATTTACATCCGATGGATAGTAGTTTTCTATATTCAAAAAATATTATTAAGAACATTAACATTCCGCTCAAAATATTGTACAATATATTTATACATCACGGTGTGTGTGATTTTTTTCTGTATTATATTAATAGAAAATATTTTATTTAATATTCAACGATAAAGAATAAAAATACATCCTAATACAATGAACAAAATTCTATTTTAACCTCGAAAATTATTTTTTGTAATGCATGCGATGTAATACGAAAAAAATTCTTAGTTTTCTCTCACTTATCTTTACTATATGAATCTTTCAATTTTTAACTACACCATAAAATATTAAACCACGGGCCTGGCAAGTTATTTTGTAGATATTTAGTAATATTTAATATATTTTACAGCACTTGAAAATAAAAAGATAGTGTGATGAGATAGAGAATGCATAATTTTATTTTATTAAAAGTATTACAATTAAAATGGGTATCTTCCCTGTAAGTTTTAAAAAGGCATAGATAATTTTGAAGTTGATGGCAGCAAATTCTCAAATATAAGTTGTTAGAAGCTAATGGCTCTTCTGCCAAGTTTTAAGAAATAAAATTGCACAATTTTGGTCTTCAACCGTAGCATATTAAATAGAAAATTATTCCGAAACTTTGAAGTTAATCGCTTCGGAAATTGTTTATTAAGTAAATCTTTCATCAGGAATAAAATAAAATAGATATCACTAAGATCAAGTTTAGTTCATCAATGTTTAAGTAGTAATATTCACTCATAAATGAAATAATAAGTTGATCTGATATATCATTTTTTTTTTCAATTTTGATGTGTACTATCATCGCTATCTTCATCTCAATAATCCCTTTTTTCAAAAATTATTTGGCAGAGTTTTTCCAAATATTCGTCTATTAAAGAGAATATAAATTGAACATTTTATGGATTTTATATTATTAAAAAGTAAGAATTGAATACAGAAGTACTCGACGATTGCTTCATTGATTTCAAAACTTTCTTTAGCCGAAACTGTAAATATTTCATGAATTTTATATTATTAAAAAGAATGAATTGAATACAGAAGTACTCGACGATTGCTTGATTGATTTCAAAACTTTCTTAAGCAAAAACTATAGATAAATCTAGTAAAAGGTATAAACTTAATAATAATTACTCAATTTGTTTCAGTACTCTCCAGAACTGAAATTAAAAAAAAAATATGATGTATGTAGTAAAAAAAAAGAAATATTTAGAAAAAATGTTCTAAAAAATACTATACTGTTTAATAACTAAACTCGCCTAAAATATACTTTTTTTAAAGTAATAATAACATAATAAAATAGTATTCATCAGTTTGAATAATGACTTAAAACAAAAAATAACAGACATAATATTCAAAAGCTTTGAAGAAATTTTATTACATTCAAAAATTAAAAGATAGTGTAATGATATTTTTATGAATTTAATATTATTTTAAAAAGAATGAATTGAATACAGAAGTATACGACGATTGCTTGATTGATTTCAAAACTTTCTTAATAAATATTAATATATATGGGAAAAATTGTCATAAAACGGCCAATAGATATATATGTATATATATATATATATATATATATATATATATATATATATATATATATATATATATATATATATATATATATACATATTTACCTGTGTGTGTATGTGGGTGTGCGCGCATGTGAATTGACATAAAATATCCCATGTATATACATATATATGTACATACATATATTCATAAGCCCATGTGAGTGCGTGCATGCTCTATGACAGGAACAGTCCCATATATAAATATAAAGAAAAATATATATAAACTCAAGTACGTATGTCATGCGTGTTAATTAACATGAAACGTCCTGTATACATAAATATACGTGTGTGCGCGCGCTTGTGAATCAACATTAAATATCCCATGTATATGTGTACACAGATATACACACACGTATATTTATGTATAAATATATACTAGGGGGGTTCCCCCCTGCTCGCGCTGCTCGCCAACCCCCGTTTATATTTACAATATGTCAGCCAGTAATGAAATTTGTACTGACAAAAATTATTAATAAAATTTATATTAATTATATATTTGCTCAGACAGATTTCCACACCACCCGAAGAGGTACTGTCAATAATACCTTACTATTAATAGTTTATAATATAAATTAAATAAAAAATGTATGGTATTACGGCGCGTTGGTTTATTTTTTGTTTTATTTTTAATAATTATATAAAATCAATTATAATAATTTTAAGTTATTTTAAGACATGTTAAAATTAATTAAAATTATTCCTTTTTTTTAATAAAATTATTCAAAATAAAACCATGGTTACCTTCGCCTGTAGCCCTACACAACCATGAGAGTCTATATTCCTTCCTCCTTATACCATAGACTCTATTTACAATCCATCCTCCACCTTCAGTATTACATATTTAAACAAAGTTTCAAAATCATTTTATAATTTGTACAATTGTTGTTATATAACAATTGTTCAATTAATATTTATCTCTTTTAAATCTTTGTTTAAGTATGTTTATTAGAATAATTATTATAACTTGATATTTTTCAATTAAATATTATTGTAACATGTCTTACAATAATATAGAACCGAAATTTTTTTTATTATAAATATTCTAAATTTAAAATTTAATATTTTATTGAATTCTATGTTTTTTAATATTATTATTATTAAAAATTTTATAATTATTTCTTATATTTGAATATTAATTATTATTATTTTTTTTTATAACATTTAGTATCTTTAATTTATAAACTTGAAATTAATATATTTCATTTTTTTTAAATATTAGTTTTATTCAAAGTATATATTTTACAATAAATTTCAATATCATTATGATAATTATAATATTATTAATTAATATATTTCATAAATAAAACGATAAAATTAAATACTATAATTTTTCCTTATTTATTAATTATTTTAATTTTATTTTTAATATATCTTAATTTTATTTTTAAGTCTTTTGGATGTATAAAATATATATCTATATTGTTTTCTAATATCCTTGACTTTTTTGCTAGTATTAAAAAAGATATATTAAAATAATTTTTACAAAAATTATCGATTATTTATTTATTAATAAATAATTTTTAATATTATTTATTAATTAAAAAAATCAATATAATATAATATATAATGATATGAATTTTATTAATTTTTTTTTGTTTGATAAAATAATTTTTTATTTATCCTTTAAACATTTTATTATATTTAAATTAAATTATAAATGTTTAAGTTATAATAGGATTTTATTTGATTTATTTAACGTTTAATGCCTGTATCATAATTATAATAATATTAATACAATTAATTACTAATTCATGTACGTTATAAATAAAATTATAAAGTGAGTATTTTATTAAATTTTATTTATTTTTTTTTAAATATATTTTAATGCAATTAAGTCTTTTTGATGTATGAAATATATTTTAAATTACTGTTTTAATATATTCGATTAATTTTTTGTTTTTATAAAAGATATATTTATTATTTTTATTAATTTATTACTTAAATATATTTTATATTATATTTTATAATATAAAAAAAATTATATTAGCAATACGTAATAAATATTTATAATATATTGTATTATGAGTTGTGATATAATATTCCATTATTGGATCATGTATTTCTAACTTATATTGAATGATTTTATTTGTCATATATTTATAATAATATGTTACATTGTTCCAATTTTCAAAATGAAATTTTTCATTTTCAATACCGATATAGTTATTAATTGCATTATTTAATCTAGATAAATCTGTATTTTCATTCAAATTTTCCATATATTCTTCGTACTGCTCTTGAAACCGTTCAAATTCGTTTATTTGGTTATTTAAATCATCTAATTCTTCTTGATGTTGTAAGTTTTCTACAACAATGTATTCATTTGAAACTGGATCCCATTCCATTTTATAATGATTCGATTATTATTAGTATTAATTAAATTATATTTTAAATAACTTTGTTATTATTTTTTTTTATAAAATATTTTTATTTATTTTTATTATTTATTATCATATCCATATATTTGAAGTTTGTTTTTATTTTCTTTTTTATTATTTTAAATTAATTTTTTTATATAGAAAATTTAAAGTATGTTTTTATTTTTTGTTTTATTATGTTATATCTGAAAAAAATAAATGTTTTATTAGTATGTAAGAAATATAAATATATTTTTAATATTGAAAAAATTAGAGTTTTTTTTTTTAATTATTTTTCTAGTACTTCTTTCCATACTATATTGGTTAATTCATTTTTATTTTCTAATTCATTTTGAATATGTATTTTAGAAGGATTTTTACTTCTAGAAAGAGCAACATATAATTGTCCATGTGAAAATAAAGGTTTTTTTATGAATATTCCTACTATTTCAAAACTTTGATCTTGTGATTTATTTATAGTTATAACAAAAGCTAATACAATAGGGAATTGTTTTCTATATAAAATAAATGGTAAAGACGATGATTCATTTGTGCTTAATGTTATACGCGGTATAAAAACTTTATTTCCTTTGTTTTCGCCTGTAATTACTTCAGCTTCTATATTGTATTTAAATAATCTCGTTATCTTTAATCGCGTTCCATTGCATAATCCATCTTTTATACTTAAATTTCTAATTAGCATTATTATGGCATTTATTTTTAAATTAAGTTCATGTGGAGGTAATCCTTCTCTTATATTATTTAACATTTCTATTGGATAATTTAAATGAATATTATCATCTGTTTGATCAACACCTTTATATGTTGCATAATCAATACTATAATATGTCATTGTTTCATTATTAATTAAATTCAATATTTTATTATTTAAAATATTCACATCTTCATTATGCGTACTTAAAATAACATTTTTCGAAAAACTATAATTATTGTTAATGTTTTGATAAATTTTATTGCAAACATTATTAGTTTTCCATTTTTCTGGTATAATAAATGTATCAACTTTTCCTTCTCCGATATCTAATAAAAATGATGAAAAATTTTCATCATTAGATCTTATATTTTTTTTTTAATTTAAAAATATGAAACATGGGCCATAGGATTGAATATTTTATAGTTTGTTCTATAATTGTATTTTTATTTTCATGTTTTAATACAGGTAAAATTTGACGAAAATCTGCACCTAAAATAATAATTTTTCCTCCAAAAATTCCATTATTATTACAGACATCTTTTAATGTTTTGTCAACTATTTCTAAAGCTTTTTTAGGAATCATTGATGCTTCGTCCCATATAATTACATTTGCTTCTCTTAATTTTTTCTTATCTGAATCAAATTTTAAAAATGCACTTTCAATATTGTTTAAGTCTAATGGTAATCTAAAAGTTCGGTGACTGGTTAAACCTTTTGGTAGTAAAATTGAAGCAATACCTGTCCAAGCCATTAATAAGAATTTTTTTTTTTATTGTTATAAAATAACATATCAATGTTTTATATAAAAATGTTTTTCCAGAACCTCCTGGTCCATCTATGAAAAAAATTTTATGATTATTATTTATTATTTGTTCAAAAATATGTTTTTGATCGTCATTCAATTGTTTATAAATTTTATCAAATTTTTTTTTACTAAAAATTAAAATTTCGTCATTAATTTCTTCGTTTTCCTCGATATAGTTTTCATTTGGTTCAGGTAAACCAAAATTTTCACATGACATTTGTTCTGAATTTAATATTTGATTAATATGGGATAAAGCTTTATTTTCTTTATTTTCTTTAAAATCTTCAATAAAAAATTTTTTATATTTTTCCCAAATAATGTTACCTTGAATATTTTCACATAATAAAAAGCATGCAAAAAATTTACGTAATTGTACTGGTAACATAACTTGACATGCTTCTTCAAAAATATAATAAATTTGTTTTTCGTGTTCTATTAAATTCATTGCAAGAGCAGTTTCTTTATAAGTATTATAAGTTACATTTTCATAAGTTCGTAAATCTTTAAAAGATGTTGGACCTTTCACCCTGTTTAATATTAATTTAAAAAAAAAACGTTCACTATCTTTTGGTGATACTACATTTAATCTACCAATGGCTATATTTTTTCTAAGTTGTGATCTTTTAATCCAAGATTTAGTCTTAGAATTAAAAATATAATATTGTGGAATATTAACATATTTAATTTTTTTAGCAAAATCATCTTTTTTATTCAATTTAAACCATGCAGTCAATGTTGTTTCGCATTTGTTTAATGCTGAATGTATATTATTTCCATCAAAAATTATTTTTTGTTGATTTTCTGTATGGATATTTAATCTTATTACTGTATGACTTCTACTGCATAGAGGAAATGCTTGTAATCTCCATGCAGCCTCCATTGGACTTAAATATCATCCATCTATGTATTGAGTTATTTCATCATAAACATCATCATTATTATTTTCTTCATTTTTATCTTGTTTTATTTTACAGTAAGCTTTATCTACACCTTTATAAATATAATCATAAATATATTTTATACTTTGTATTGACATACAAAGTTCAGTATTGATATGAGCATTATATTTTGCTAACAAAAAACTGTTGTAAGAAACTACCATAGAATTATCAATTTGTATAATTTTTTTATTATGTTTTAAATTATATGTATGATTATCTAAAATATTATTTCTTCTTTTGTATTGTGGATATTTGTTTTCTTCAACTATTGTACTTTCATTAAATGATTTTGGAAATTTTTTTTTACATTTACTTTTATTTTTTCGTAACAAGGTGATTTATCTGTATGTGGTCCATGTAACATGTGTTTAATTACTAATTTTTGTAAATATTTATTTTCTGATGAAGGTATTTCTGCTGAAATATATTTATCAATATTTTCTGGAGTTAATATTTTATGATTATGATGTAATGTTATAATAATATGCGCGTGAGGTAACCCTCTTTTTTGAAATTCAATCGAAAATACATAAGCTATGACAGGACCAAAAATTTCGTTTTTTATAATATCATTCAATAACATTTTAAATTTTATATAAAATAATCTTACTGTGATATTTGGTATGTCATTGGGAGTTGTTGCTTCTGAAAAATTTTTTAAAATTTCTTTCAATTCTTTCCATTTAGGATTACACGTCATTGTTATAAATAAGTCTGGCTTTCCTACTGTTCTCATTATTGCCATGGCATCTTGATAATATTGCTGCATATATCTTGGACTACCAATATATGATGAGGGTAAAATAAAAAGATTTCCAATTCTTTCTTTGTTTTCAAAATTTGTTGAAATATTTGAAGCACTGTTCATTACATGATCTAATAAACCTTGATAACATTCTATACGTAATTGTTTTTAATTATTTCTGAAAAAATTCATTCTATTACTTTCAACCATCACATATGCATGTATAATGTATTGTTGTGTTAATCTTCCACAATATAAAATAGGGTTGAAATTTTTTAAATTTGGTCTCCAATGGATTCTATATAAATAATATTGTAGTATTGTAAGACAATCATTATTTTCAATATTTTCATTTTTTTATATCCTATACTCCAACCTAAATCTCCTGCTGGAAACATTAAAGGAAAAACCATTGGATTCACGTGATGAGATAATTTATTTAAATAAGTATGAGTAATTTCATCTTCAGAAGATAATTTCGGATATACACAAAGATCATAATTATCTGGAATTCCTGAATTAGATACTATGATAGCACCACATTCAGAAGTTAGTGGCTTATTATAACGATGTTGTTGTTTATCATTTTTTCGCATAAAATACAATTTATAATTTGGAATATTTTGTATGTTTGATAATTGATGTAAGCTTTTGTAATTCTTAGCCATGGGATTATCATTCATTATTTCTGTTAAAATTAACATATGTTCCTTTGTTAATTTTTCATTAGTTTTTAATCGTTTTTCAATTGCTACTGTATTATCGTAAATGTATAACTGTCCACATGTAGGTTTAATGTCATTAGTAGAAATTAACGTATTAGGTGCTGTATGACAAATTTGTCTTTGAATTTATAAATTATACTAGGGGGCATGCCCCCTGCGCGCAAGCGCGCCAACCCCCATCTTGCTTTTATAATTTAAAAAAAATATCCAAGAATTTTGAAAGAAATATGTAGAAATATAATTGTAATAATCTTACTATGATTCAGCTAAGTTGATACAGGCAGACAGTGAATAAGTACACTTGATTTAATAATTCAATTATAGAGATTTTATTTGATACTTTTATAATGAACTAAATATAGTGATAGTTTTATATTCGACAGTTTTATAATGAACTAAAAATGGAAGGCAGTAATAGATTTTGAAACATTTATGGATTAAGAATAAAAAATTTGGAAAACTGTAATGTCGGTGTTTTTTTACAAAATTAAATAAAAATTAAATTTAATTTATAAAGACTATATTTAAGTGTTAGATATTGATTTTGACTTAACAAAATTTAAATCTTATCATTTGATTATTAAACTTCAATTTAGCTTTTTCAAAATGATATTTTCAACCCTATACTTCAAATAAAATTGTAAAATTGATAATTATTTATATGATTAAACATCACGATGATTACAGGATAACTAGCTAATTGTAAAAATATATTGTAACCTATCTTTCATCTATTATAAATCTTAAACTTATATGTTATCATATATCGTTATATACAAAACTTAAAATTAGCTATTACCAAGTTGACTACAAGCTTAAAATCAGCTAATTTTCAGTTATTTTAAAGCTCAAATATAGCTTAATTTAGTTATTTCCTAGCTAATTACATGCTTAAATCCAGCTAAATTTAACGCTGTAATATAGTTCTAAAAATGAGGGACACATTTCTAACGATAACAGCGATAACAGCGGTGATATACTTTCAATAATATAGAGAGAATATAATATAAATAGATCTAAAATGCAGTTAAAAACAAATCAATATTTACCTGAAATTGCCTAAAATTACTATAAATTCTAGATAACTGTTAGCTAAATTTTAGCAAATTTCCAACTAAATTTTGTATGAATTTAGCTAATTTTAACATTAAATTTAGCTAACTTTTGATTTAACGTAGCTAACTTTTGATTGAATGTAGCTAACTTTAATTTAATTTTATCTGACTTCAGCTAACTTTAAGCTAACTTTTAGCTACCTTTTAGCTAATTTCTAACTAACTTCTAGCGAAATTTTAGTTAGATTCTAGCTAAATTCTAGCTAACCAAGGACAAATCGAATTCTTACACACAGCGGCAACGGCGACGGCGGAATCTGTTTATAATATAGAGAGATATAGCTAGCTTTTAGCTAAATTACAGCTGAATATATCTAAATTTTAGCCAACTTTTAGCTGGTTTTCAGCTAACTTTTAGCTAACTTCTAACTAACTTATACTTAACTTTTTGCTGACTTTTAGCTTGCTTTCAGCTAAATTATAGCTAAATTCATCAAAATTTTAGCTGACTTTTAGCTGATTTTAGCTGAATTTTAGCTGAATTTCAGCTGAATTTTAGCTAAATTTAGAAGCCAAAAATGAGCGGCGTATTTCAGACGGCGACAGCGTCGACAGCGGCGACAGCGGCGATATATTTTTAATAGTATAGAGAGATATAGCTTTTCCTTGGTTTTGAATGACATTTGCATTAAAAGTTGCAAAACTAAATAAATTATTATAATATCTAATTAAATTTCTAAAAACACTATCATGTAATAATAAATATTTCAATGTTTCATTATATTTAGTTAATGGCGATAAAATAATTTTTTCTTGTTGACAACAATTGAACTTTTTTATTTCTTCTTTCCAAAATAAAGCACTACAATATTTACATTCGTAACTCATTATACCTAAATAATTTTTTAAATTTTTATTTATATTATTTTTATTGTTTATATTATTTTTTAAATTTAATTTTTTAATTGATTTTTTTTGTCAATTTTTCATTTTTATTTATTTTATTATAAAGCTTATTTTCATTTTTATTTTTTTTTGTTTCTGTCTTTATTTTTTTGATTATATTTGTTTCATTAAATTCTTCATGTTTTAATTTTCTTTTAAGATTATAATTATTATTATTATTTTTATAATTTAAAATATCATAATGACCTGCATCATATGATCCAGTAAAAATTAACGATAATTGAAAATGATCAGAAAAGTTCCCAAACGTTAGTATTTTATTTTTAATATATACTTTAACATATACATTATAAAATTCTACAAAACTTCGAATTTCTATTTCTGTTCCAAAAGTACCATTATTTGACATATACTCAAAATAATTATCACTATTTATTATATTCATATAATATTTATTTCCTATTATATGTTGTTTATATTTATTCCAATTATTAACAACATTTCTAATTATATGTTTTCTTATAATCATATGTTGATTTTCATTTTTATATAAAAAATACGAAAAACATCTAAATAAACAATTACCGTCACCAATAACTTTAATTTTTTTATTCATATTTTCTTTTATTCAATATACAAATTAATATTTATATATATTATATTAATTTATTATATTAATTATATCAAATTATATTATAAAATATATATATTTTAATTACCTTAAATATATTGATTCTTTATTTTATTTTTAAACTTCGATTATTTATCTGAAATATAAAATATTTTTATTATTTTTATATATATTTCACGTGATCCTTTTATGTTACAATTAAAATAATTGAAAAATTTAATATTTTTCAATTAAAAAAATTATAAATAAAAATTATTATTTTGTATCTATTTATAAGTTTTGAAACTTTTTAAATTAGAAAATAAACGGATATCGAGCGTAGATTTCGTTCCTCGAGATCTTACCACTGAGTTAATGTAGCACTGCTATTGGTATTTAAAATGGTAAGATAATAAAGGAAAAATGGCGTCGACAAAAGCTGAACTTTAGTAATAAAATTCGACTTTCGTCTGCGTGATCCCATTTATTATTATCTGTTTATTTGAAATCCAAATTTACACATTTGAACCACATACATAACGGCTTTTAACAATATACGAAGTATTTTTATGAAATAATAACACTAAGATGAAAATTAACCATGTTATAGTCTACTTTAAGTCGGAAAATATTTGCTTGGCCTCAAATGATTTTATTTTTATTTTCTATTTATATGTAATTTATTATAATGTGATGTCCTATATAGGTTAAGGTGTGATTGTATTTATTGTCTGAATGGTTAGTAATTGACTACATTATTTGTTTTGATTTTGTATTTTTATAAAATCTTTTAAATATTATTACTGATGAATATCCTGTGACTGACTCTTAATTTATAGGATTACATGACTTTTACTTTTTTATTTTGTATCTGTGATATCAATTTTTTTATAGTGACTTACTTATTCATTATTGATCTATTACATTATGTATTCATAATCTAATAATTATAAATAATTGAGAGTATAAAAGATAAAATTTTACATTAACAATATAATTTTTATTTTTACTTTTTTATAACTAAATGAATTAATAATTATAATAATTTTTATTTTTTTAATTAATAAAAAACTTACAATAATATTTTTACTTTTGACATTTAAAGAAAAGTGAAAAAATTTTTTAAATTTATATTATTTTAAAAGTGGTTATGTAGGGCTACTGGCGATGGGTACCACTTTTATTGTTTAATTTTTCTTTAAAAACAACAAAAAAAAACCCAACGCGCCATTGACAATACCTCGTTAAACTGATAAAAAAAAATAAAAACTTCTACTTAAAACTTTCACAAGATAAACTCAAGACAACAAGAAAACAAATTTAAGCTAACCTGAAAGAAGAATCTTTTAGATGTAGGAAATTTTTTAATAAGTTTTTCTGACCAAGACAAAGTAAAATGTGCTTTACTTTTAGGCAAATACAGCTTGGACCCAAAAAAAAGTAAGCTTAAATGTTGAAAGTAGAAGTTTTTTATTTTTTTTTTGTCTCAGTATGGGTGGTGTGGAAAGTTGTCTAACGAACGTAGTTATTATTTGATAGTTAAAAAATAATTATATCAATAATCTATAATATTATTAACTACGTATTAAATATATATTCCATTATATAGCCTTAAGCAAGTATTTCATAAATATATTATTAAAAAACTTTTTTCTTAATAGTTTATATTTCAAATAAATAATTGACGTTTAAAAATAAAACAAAGAATCAATATATTTAAGATAATTAAATACCAATATTTTTCATAACCAAATTTGGTCTCTAAAGTATTAGAGTCATCAAACAAGGTTTTTTAAAAAAAATATTGGTAAAATTTAAATATTTAATTAACGATATAAAAATAAACACTAAATGATTATGAATAGTGTATTAGGGACATGAGGGGTAGCAAGAGGGGTGACTTGTTTAGTGAGGGGGTGATTTGTGGACTGAGGGGTGGACTTGGGTAGGAGAGGGGTGACTGGGGTTGAGGGGGAATCTTTTTTTTTTTTTTAAAAAAAGACATTTCTAGAGACATTTTTACGTTATTTTGAGGGAGAATTTTTAATTTTTTTGGAGGGGGAAAAAATGAGGGATAGAAGGAGGGGTAGAGGGAGGGGTAGTAATTGGAAGGGTGATAATAGCGGTGTAAAGAACGAATAACAAATATACATCGATAAAATAAGGTAAATTTAGCTAAATTATCTAAGGGGGGGTAAGTGACGTACGAGGGGTAGCAAAAGGGGTGACTTGGGTAGCAGAGGGGTGTCTTTTTTTTCTTCAAAAAAGATCATTTCTAGACAGATTTTTACGTTATTTTGAGGGGTGGATTGTGATGTTTTAAGCATAAAAAGAGGGGGAGGAAAAATGAGGGGTAGCTGAGGAGGTTTTTTTTTTTAACTATATAATATAGGGAGATATATATATATATATATATATGTGTGTGTGTGTGTGTGTGTGTGTGTGTGGGCGCCCATGTGTGTGCGTGCATGCGCCTTGACAGGAACAGTCCCATATATATATATATATATATATAAAGAAAAATATATATAAACTCAAGTACGTGTGTCATGCATGTTAATTGACATGAAACGTCCCGTATATATATATATATATATATATATATATATATATATATATATATATATATACGTATATATATATTCATAAGCCCATGTGTGTGCGTGCATGCGAATTGACAAAATGATCCCATATATATAAATACAAATCTCAAGTACATGTTTAGATGTGTTCGCGCGTTCGAGTTGACTAGAAATGTCTAATGTATGAAAACCGGTGCGTGCGCGTTGACATGATACGTCACATATATGTAAATCTAAGAGCACTCGGATAGGTGTGTTAGAGTTGTCATGAAATGTCCCATATATATAAACCTGTAAGGACGTGGGTTATAATTGACGTGAAAAATCCTATGTATATTAACGTGTGTGCATGCATGCGAATTGATATGAAATGTCCCATATGTATAAACCTGTGTCTGTGCGTGCGTTCGAATTGACATGGAAAATTCCATGTTTATTAACGTGTGTGTGCATGCATGCGCAACGACATGCACTGTACCATATATATATATATATATATATATATATATATATATATATATATATATATATAAACCTGTGTGTGCGTGCGTGCTAATCGACATGAAATATCCCATATATATAAACCTGTATGTGCGTGCGTTCCAATTGACGTGAAAAATCTCATGTTTATTAAGAAGGGGCCGAACTATCTGTCTTTGTCTAATCGCGTTTTTCATCATTTATGTAAACACTATGCGGTATAACAAGAAAAAAATAGCAGCCCCCGCTAGATATTAGTATAATTAGTAAATTTTGTAATAACAACCAAATTTTTTACTGCATAGTTTTTGACTAATTAGAGACCTACTAGAAATCTAGAATATAACCTATCTTTTTTTGGTAGGTCTCTAATTATTCAAAAACTACGCAGTGAAAAAATTTGTTTGTTATTACAAAATTTACTAATTATACTAATATCTAGCGGGGGCTGCTATTTTTTTCTTGTTATACCGGATAGTGTTTACATAAATGATGAAAAACGCTATTAGACAAAGACAGATAGTTCGGCCTCTTCTTAAAGTCTGTGTGCATGCATGCGAATTGACATGAAATGTCCCATATATATATATAAACCTGTATGTGTGTGTTCGAATTGACGTGAAAAATTTCATGTATATTAACGTGCATGTAAATGCATGCGAATCGACATGAAATGTCCCACATATATAGAAAAGCCTGTGATTATGAGTACGTACGAGTTGACATGAAATGTCCCATATATATATATATATATATATATATATACATAACATATGTATCAATGCGCATATACCATGAACATTAAAATATATTATAAAGCATCTATATTCGTTGATACTGCGCATTTCCGGTTGCGCAGTTTATGCTGGCTGAAAACGATGAAGAAGAAAAAAAATAACGAGAATACGACATTTCGAAATTTTAAACTACATTTTCTCGTGATTGGGTGAACCGATTGTAATCAATTTTTTTTTTAATTAAAGATAATGAAAATCTTTAAATATTATTAATTGTATTTTTGTGTATATATCGATGTATTTTTATGGGATTCGATTTTGAAATTTTTGAAACTCTATTTTAAAGTATAAGAGGAGCGCCTTGACGTTTTCGTATTCGTACCTTAACTTGCCGTCGAGGCGCTACCGCGCCTCTTGATAAAATTATAATTTAGATCATGAAAAAAGAAAGTAATATTGTTTATTTACTACAGGTAATACACTGGGACCGGGATAATTGGCCGCTGTATAACTTGCCGCGAGAGTCTTTTCTCCTCCGTACGCAGACAAACATCGACCCCCACTACCTCTTATACGTATATATCTTGACCACGCCTCTTCGTCCAAAGACTAAGAGAGAAAGAGAAAGATATAGCGCGCTTGTCAATAGAGGGGTTTCACAGTAACTGGCCTTTTCTGAGAATTTGGTTCCCCTACAGCCCCGTGCGCGGCAAGTTATCGAGATCCCACTGTAAGTAACGATGATGCGAAATTTGTTCCATAATTTAGAATTGTCTTATGTCTGTGGTAAAATATGCGATGTTGCCATTTGAGGTTAACATTCAGAAAAATATCCTTTCCACCAAGTGTACATTACATTAAAAATATTGATCTGCATTAAATTTTAAATAAAATACCCATTTGCTAAAAATCTCCTGAGGTTTCACTTAGAATTTAACGTATTCCACATTAAAAATGTCATATTCACATTAAATTTACCAACAATAAAACTGCAGGAAATTTTCTGCAATCGTGCCCGAAATATAATGCATATTGCATTAAAAATCTTGATACACATTAAATTTTGAAAAAAAACCAAATCGCTAAAAATTTTCTGATATTTTACTTTAAATTTAACGCACTTCACATTAAAAAAATTATATCTATATTAAATTTACTGAAAAAAAACTATTGGAAATTTCGTGCAATCAAGCCAGAAATATAATGTACAGTCAACGAAAACATATTCTATGATAGTTCTTTTTCTGTGATTTTAAAACGTTAACTTTTAAACGTAGGAAAAAAATTATCATAGAATATATTACCGTCGTGTGTACACTTGGCGGAAAGGATATTTTTCCGAATGTGTACCTCAAATGGCAGCGCCGCATATTTTACCACAGACATAAGAAAACTTTGAATTATGCATTGAGTTTCGCATCATGATTATTTTGTTTTTTCTTATAGGTTATTCATGCAAAATTTAAATGATAACAATTTAAATTTTAGTGCTCATATAATTTAAATTCACAATATTAAATTCTATATGTTTATTGAACTAAGAAATGAAAATTTTATTTAATAAAATAATAATTCGAATCATGAAAGAAGAAAGTAATATTGTTTGTTTACTAAAATTATGTCATTAAGTAATGAGTAACGATGATGCGATATTTGCTCTATAATTTGGAATTTTCTTATGCCTGTGGTAAAATATGCGATGTTGCCATTTGAGGTTAACATTCGGAAAAATATCCTTTCCGCCAAGTGTACATTACATTAAAAATGTTGATCTGCATTAAATTTTAAATAAAAAACCAACTTGCTGAAAATTTCCTATTATTTTGTTTAAAATCTAACGTATTTCACATTAAAAATGTCATATTCACAATTTACTAAAAACAAAACTACTGGAAATTTTCGGTAATTAAATTTAGTGTAAGGTAAAACACCCAATTGTAGGACAGTTACGGCAGTATAAGTATATATACTTGATTTTTATTGATATGCCATGGGTTGTTTGCAAAATAAAATTATCTCAATTGGATAATTAGATATTTTAAAGTATGTAAAAAGAAAAATGAACCGATTTACATTAAAAAATTTTAAATTATCGTCTTATTTTCACATGAGTAAGAATCCCTAATTGTAGGACAGCAAATTTTACTAAACCCAAAACTAAGACAGCACTTAGACCAAAAGTAGGACTATATAAATTCGTTTACACATAACCTTAAACAATATAATTTATTGGACAGTTACAAAGTTCTAAACATTCTAACAATATCAAAATTTTTTATAATTAATATAAGAAAGCAAAGTTAATAAAAATGAATGTAAGTTCAATTGCATGCTCTAAAATTTATTACTGATTATAATTTTTCTTGTTTAATTTTTTTCTTTATTTGTAAAGCATTAATTTTTTCTTCAAAAATTGTAATATACACATTTTTAATAATATTTTATAAATTTTAGTAACATATAAAAAGTTGCCTTAGGTTAATAACAATACGAGACAGTTAAATATTTAGTTTTAAGGTTACCTCCGAAAATCGTATTTCTTGAATGTTTAAAGTCACAATCGATATCGATTTACACACAGAGAAACATTTTACCTCTGTTGGCACTTAAACGATATAAACTTTTGACAATAATGGCTTTTATTTTCAATAATAAATGATTAAATAAACTACATCCTACTTCTCGGTCACTTAGTCAGCTGTTGTTGGACAGATATTGCGCTCTGTCTTACTTTCGGGAACTCTAATAAAAATTTGAAGGTATACTAAGACGAATGAAATAATAAAAAAAAGAATTATTTAAACCATAATAAAATATAAAATAATACTCATAAATGTAATCAGATTCGATACAACTAGTTATTTTATGTAGGTTACATATGAGTTATATCTATAATTAAGCAAAAACGACATTGCAATTTTACATAAAAATTAGAAAATTTAAGAAGTAATTTACAACCGGAATACACGCTTTGCATAATCATTTTTTTTTATTTTTCAGTAAAACGGTGTTTAAAAATGACTCAAACATTCGTTTTAATGAGAGTACGTAGAATCTATAAATATTTAAATGAATATTTTTTGGTATTATTTTACTGTTAAAAATTACTGCTTTTCTTTCATGTCCTACTATTAGTATCATTTTTTGCAATGTCTTACTTTTGGGTGTTTTACCTTACTTTGCATTTAAAAAATGTCTAGCTGCATTAAATTTGTAAAAATGTATTATACTTGAATTTTTTTCTATTGTGCTTGATTCCTAAAACAGTTAACATAAAAATTGAAGCTTTTACAAATTATATTTCATGTACTGATACATTAGAAATTTAATATGTAACACATTGATGGGATAATTATGCACGTCGTTGGAAATTTACGTTCATTATACAGCAAAATTTGTAGTAAATGACATGAATATTAATGCAAAAATATATAAAATGAGCTTTCATTTCCAAGTACATTAAAATTCATGTGTGAATGGTGCTGAAAAATACATTAAAATTCAAGCTTTACTCAAGCGGGAAATATTAGTCTCGCCTAGGCTGCACTGCAAATTTAAGTGTGTTATTTTAACACACTTACGTGTGTAATTCGGCTGTCGCTATTTTTACACACTTTTTTGTGTGTTAAATCCATAACTCATTTTAGATTTTTAATATGACACAGGTAAACGTGTAAATTCGAACGTATAAAACGTGTAATAGATTAAAATACATAAAAAATTAAAAATTATTTTTATGGGCGTTTCAATTTTTTGTATTGGAATTTTTTAATTTTAATGTGCAATCACTTTAAGAATTAAGCTATTAAAATTATATCGTTTATAAAAACGCTTAAAAAAATTTTCGACCTGTCTCTGGCGCGAACTCACGACCTACGGGATGCGAGGCATCGACGCTACCTATTACGCTGCGGAACACTTGTTATGAATCATGATAATTTCTTATATTTATGGTTTATTAATATAAAAATTTAATTATTTTTAAACACTTCTATATTTAAATAAAATAAATAATAATAATCATGATTAATTAATACTAATTAAAAAAAAATAAAGATCAGTAGAATAATTTTTCTTGTATGATTAAAATAATTTTTTTACAAAAAAATAAACGTATATGAAAAATTTATTATTAAATAATTAATTTGATAAGGTTAAGAGGAGGTCGAGTATATCTGTCCTTTTCTAATCAAAGAATTTATTTTTTTACAAAAACTAATAATTGTAGCAAAAAATAAAGAGATAGCCTCATCTTCCCATATGGAAATAATTTATGTGAAAAACTGTAAATAATAGTAAATAATTGTAAATAACTGTTAAAAAATGTAGGAATTGAGACATAAATAATAGTTATTTACAGTTATTTACTATTATTTATTATTAATTACTATTATTTACAGTTATTTACAGTTATTAACTGTTATTAACTGTTATTTACAGTTATTTACAATTATTTACAATTATTTACAGTTTTTTATAATTATTTACAATTATTCATAATTATTTACAGTTATTCATAATTATTTACAGTTATTTACATTTTCAAAAATTTTTGAATTAGTAGATAATTTAATGTTATTAATAATTATTTACAATTATTTATAGTTATTTACAGTTATTTACAGTTTTTTACAGTTATTTACAGTTATTTATAATTATTTACAACTATTTACAATTTTCCATAGTTTTTACAATTATTTACAGTTATTCACATTTTTTTAAATTTTCGCCTATATATAAAATTATTGAATAAATTCGTGATAATTTTCGAAAATGTAAATAACTGCAAATAATTGTAAAAAACTATAAATAATCGTAAATAACTGTAAATAATTGTGAAAAAAGTGAATAAATGTAAATAACTGTAAATAAATATAAATAACTGTAAATAAGTGTAAATAACAGTTAATAAGAGTAAATAACAGTTAATAACTGTAAATAAGTGTAAATAACAGTAAATAATCGTAAATAATTGTAAATAACTGTTATTTATGTCTCAATTCCCACATTTTTTAACATTTTTCTACAATTATTTACAGTTATTTACATTTATTTACATTTATTTACAGTTATTAACAGTTATTTACAATTATATCCAAAAATTTTTTCCATATGGGTTGTATCATAAAAAGCAATATTTTCTTTGATGAGGAAAAATTATTTTTATCAATTCGTTTTGAAGAAAACCTTGAAAAACTTAAAAAATAGAGATTAGGATGGACAATTCAGTTTTTCAAAGTTTTTTTAAAAACGAAGCGATAAATAGTACATTACGTTCCGTGGACAGATAGGCTTTTTTTACGAAACGAGAAGATTACAAGCCGAGCCGAAGGCGAGGTTTGTAACGAGTTTTGTTAAAAAGCCTTTTTGTCCAAGTAACGTAATGAATTTTACGTTCTGAGAGCCGAAAATGAGAAAAGAAGTTGCGATTTTGAGGTTAGAAGAACGTAAAATAATTTTTTCTCATAAAAGAAAATATTGCTTTTTATTATACGAGATGGGGCTTTCTTCTTATTTTTCGCTACAATCATAAGGTTTCGCAGAAAAATTAATTTTTCAATTAGAAAAGGATAGAGATATTCGACCTGCTCTTAATATTGATTACTGAATTTTATATTATTAATTTAATAGATGCATTCGATTCAATAAAATTTTTTTCATATGAAAAATTTCAATTAAACTTCTTATTAAATAATAAAATATTATCATCAATTATTTAAGGCAATTAAAATTAAAGACTATATAAAATTTGAAATAATGAATATTGTATACAACTTAATATTAAAATATATATTTTTAGAAAAACTTTGATTGAAAATTATTAATGTTGTACTGTAATCACCTGAAAATTTATCTACTTTACTAATGTAAAATAAAAATGAATCACAGTAAATGTATTAATGTACAAATATAAATTTTAAACACATAGATGCGTAGATTTACGCATTTATAAATTTTCACACTAAACTGATCATGTGTGTAAAATTACACATAAAATGTGTATACTGATACTTTTACGCATATAAGTGCGTTTTTTTACACACATAGTAGAATTTACACACTAAAACGTGTAAAAGTACTCACCATCAGTGTGTGAATTAACCGAGGAATTAACACACATGAAATTGCAGTGTGTATTCATTCTTCGTACGCCCAAGTTACGTACATAACTAATATATATATATAGGAAATTGAACTTGGTGTTTTAGAGTGTTTACTTTATGCATAGTAATTTTTACTATACAAAATAGTAATTTTTATACAAGATGAAGTATGTCCCATGGTTACTACGTGATATAATAATTCTTACCATAGGATTTTCCTCCGTGTAAAAAGTTAATGTTGGACCATAAATGTAAATAGTTTCTTTTTCATTCAGTAATAAAGATGTTCTTTCTAAATTTAAGAGTGTCAAAGTAATTTAAATTGGTTAAAATTTAGACAATTTCCCGTTATACTCTGAAATCTGGCTGAGCTCTGTGACTGCTTAATGTGTCACTACATTTACAAATTTCATTCAAAAGTCTTTTTATTTAACCAAAGTAAACCCGAACTATAATCGAAATTTATTAACCTTACGTACAAACTTTAATTTGGCTAATATCTATTTATAAAGGAGTACAATAATAATTTGTAAAATATTAAAATTTTATTATTTAAATATATCTATTACGGATTGGGAATTAATAAATAAATACATACATACATACATATATATATATATATATATATATATATATATATATATATATATATATATATATATATATATATATATATTAATTTTACTATATATAAATAGTAATTTTTACTATGTATAAATAGTAATTTTTATACAAAATATAAAGTGCGTCCCACGGTTACTATGTGAAACACAATTTCTCTGCGTGTAATTTTTAAAAATTTGATACTAAAAAATTTTTGTTCATCAACTGCTTTTATCAAATATTTCAAAATGGGCTTTAAAATATTGTAGATCGTGTAGCTCAGAAATTATCAGCAATAAAAATTTGATTGTCGTTGATTTCTGAACTTTCTAAGGCATAATATTATAAATAAACTTAAATTTTCATTGTACAAAATTTATTGATTTATAAATGAATAAAATAGATTGCTTTTATAGATATGCTTTACTTTAATTTTGATCTAATATTTTATTTATGTTAAAAGATGTTCTATATCACGATAAAATTCTAATTCTGAAAAGTTTTTCAAATGTAGAAAGAAAGATACTTTAGAGTCAATATATTTTTGATACTTAATAAATTTTCTTAACATTGCCAACATTAAGTCCATATTTTCTTGCATTGGTACTTGATACTTTAGGTACCTAATAAATAATTATCTTAATTTCTAAAATATGTATCTCTGCTAATATAAATAAAAGTTGCAATGATTCCCTTTCTGTGTGTGTGCGTGTGTGTGTAAAATAAACGCATCGTATTTATTTATTTCCAAGAAATTGAATTTCATTAAACAATAATAAAAATGTCACTCAATTTATTTCGAACATATATCTTTCAAAAAGTATAATTTTATAATTATTTCATACCCAAATACTTTGATTGATTGATTCCCACTCATTATTTATTTCATTTCTTAGATGAAATACTCGAAGATGTTGAATCCCATATGGTAACATATTATATGATTATTTAATTTTTTTTAATTCAACAAAAACTCTTTTGTGAAATAAAGTATTTTTAGTAATATTAGAAAATTAATTTAAATGAATAAGAATAATGACGGGTTGGTAAAGTAGTAAAAGTATAGAATAAAGTATTATTAAATAGGAGTCATTTATGACATCGTATTATTAATTATTTAATTGATTGATTGATGAAAAAATTTGTTAATTTCTGTAAATCTTCAATTAAAATCATGTTCGCTAATACTATTTTTCTAAATAAAATTTTTATATATTCTCAACGAATACTTTCTTTAAATTATTAAATTTCTACCCAGAAGTGAATTTATTGTATTTGATTACATAGCATCTGCCATCCTTATAATAGTACAGAATGCAACTAGGTAGTAAAATAGCGTGCTTTTCCCAAAGTAGAGTTACCTTCGGGGGATTTACTGGAGGTTCTAACGATTCTGGGAAGGAACATACTTTACTTTCGTGTTACTTTTAGTGCTATTACTTTAATCGTGATCACTTTATTAACCTGAAAAAGGCGGAGTTTATCAAATAGAGACTAACTAAATATATCACACTCTAATAATTAGAATTTTTTTTATTTGAAGAACGATTTTTGTTCAATAACTAACAAGGAGAGTGTCAGGGTATTAGGACACAAATTTTTCTCAAATTTTCGGAGATGATTTTGTGTGTAAAAATATGAAAAAAGCCAAGTTACTAGATTCTAACGCTCAATATTTCCTTATTTACAGGTAATTAAAGAAAATCACTATAAAAGCTACTAGATTTTCAAATGCTTATAGTTCTTCAGCATGTCAACGTGTGGGAACGAAGCTAACATGAGGAATTAGTTTATGCGCGCAATTTCTGCGTTTACATATTCCACGCATGTGAAACTATAGCCATAACCCTGGTAGAAATTTTCATTATAAACCGGTCATATTTTAACCATTTTTTTCAAAAATGGTTAATAATTGACCAACAATCACTAGAAAATGATCAGTTTATCTGCTAATAACCGACGGTTAATGCTCAAAAACTAGCAAAATAGAGTTAATCACCAAATGATAATTTTAGTAAATATATACTTTATTTATTTAAAAAAAAATCAAATTGAATGAAAATAATCATTTTAAATCTAATTAATAGTGTATTTCTAACGGGATCAGAATAATATATTTCTTTCCTGATCAAATATATTCTTACATTGTAAATTATATCTTTATATTATACACGTAAATAATCTTTCCTTGACCTGGAGGTCATCCTGGCCACCTGGACCTCATCTCCAGGAAGAGAATGATATTTTTGAATTTTCGATTATAATACTAGATGTGCATAATACTAGGTGAGCTAATATTATATTTAAGTATTCAGAAACATGAATCACTTCCTGTAGATGATGTCCAGGTGTCAAAGATGATCTAGGTTGACGTAACATCATCTACGAAAAAGTACAGCTAATAATTAAATTAAATATTCAGAAATTCTAGTCACTTCCTGTAGACGATGTCCAGGTGACTAAAGTGACCTCCAGGTCGGCATAACATCATCGACAGGAGAGTGCAGCTGGTATTATAATTGGAAATTAAGAAATATCAGTCACTTCCTGTAGATGATGTCCAGGTCTCTAAGGTGATCTCTAGGTTGACGTAACATCATCTACGAGAAAGTGCAGTTAGTATCGTAATTAAAAATTTAGACAATTTAGTCACTGTAAGTAGGTGACATCCTGAGTCTAAAGTAGCCTTGAGGTTAACGGAACATAATTTATGAAAAAGTGCAGCTAATATTCAACTAGCATCAGAAAAATTAACCGCTGTGACACGTAAAATAAACGCACTTATTTTAATAAATAATAATGCCGAAAATAATAATACCCGAAATATTGGTGTTATCATTAATTATAACAGTAATAGAACGATTTTTTCCGTGTCTATAAAATTTTAGAATTAGTTTTAATGATGAAAACTTTTTTACGTTTTAGGGTTAGGAAACACGCACAGTCACATGTTCGCAAACATCTCTCTCTCTCTTTCTCTTCTAATACATCTATGCGTATTTAGGCGTAAATGCCTCAATATAAATTTAAAAATGAATATTATGTGGCTAAATCAAACTAAATTTTAAAAGTTTAAATCATCTATTTCTTAATTTTAATTATCAAAACTAGCATATGTGTACGGATATATATATTATTTCACTATCTTTCGATCAGTTTTTGACTATATTCATTGACCAAAAAAAAATGGTTAATAAATGATGAATGACCATTTTTAAATGGTCTATTTTCTACCAGGGAAGCGCGTATATTTTGTGCGTTGAAATAAGAGAGAGGGATATATAAATATATATATATATATATACACACTGAGAAAAAAATTTAGTTGGATTAAGTAAGGCTTAATTGAATCAATGAAATCCCTTAGGTGCGGGCGGCACATAAAATATTTTGTTACATTAATACAAATATTTGAATTGAGTCAAATAAATATTTCATTTTTTTCAATAAATATTTGATTCTACTAAACATCACAAATATTGGTTAAAAATAATATTTTGTATTTTCAAATAAATATTTGACTTACTAAATGTCGCGAAGATTGATTCAATAAAATTAATTCATTGTTTTTATAAAAAATTTTATCAATTAAAATGCCCATTTGTTTTTCTAATTGATTATTTCATTACATTAATATACATATTGGAATTAAATCAAATAATATTTTGTATTTTCAATTAAATATTTGACTTATTATATGTCGCGAAGATTGATTCAATAAAATTAATTCATTGTTTTAATAAAAAAAATTATCAATTAAAATGTCCATTTATTTTTCTAATTAATTATTTCATCATATTAATGCTATATTGAAATTAAATTAGTTCAATATTTTATATTTTTAAATGAAAGTTTAATTTATTGAATATTTTAAATTTAATAAAATTTTAAGATTTAATAAAATTAATTCATTGTCTTAACAAAAAATTGATTAATTATTCGGTTTCACAAATAAAATATTCCTTCAAAGTAAAGAAATATTTAATTAATTCGATTTATAGATATTTTAATCGAACAAATACTGTCTTTAATCAACAGTATTTGCTTTCAGTGATTTACATTTATTTATTAACATCAATGAATTGATGACTCAATTAAAGGACAGGTGAATATGATTCCATTTATTTATATGGTAAAGAATAACAATTATTAACATACTAACATTAGTATGCATTATACAGTGATCGCACACGCAGTAAATCTAACATAAATTTCGCTCGCATTACAATTTACGTATTATCTTGAATTTTTAACTTCCTTATATATCAACTTAGAAGCCCTCTTACCGCTTGCGAGATCGAAAATTAACGACGCCACCAAGCGGTAGTATCATCAAACCATCGAACTAAATAATTTTGTTAAAACAATAAATGTTTCTTTTAGTTCAAATATGTGTTATTTGAATGAAATAAATTATGTAGATGAATCAAATAGTGGATTTACTTGATTTTAACAAGTATTGAATCAGATTTCTCTAATTTTTATTAACTTTAGTACATATTTTGCTAAGTTATTCACTTAGCAAGACACGTATTTAAAACATGAGTTTGTTTGAGTATAAAGGATGATAACTTATACAAAAAAATATTTTTCAAAAATATTAAATATTAATTTTAACATTATATTTCATTTGATTTAGTAAATATGTTATTAAATAATAACTGCTTGTTTCAATAAATATTTCATTAAGATAATCAAATAATTATTTAATCGATCTGATAAAGAAATTAATTAATACAACAAAATATTTAATTTGGACATAAATAATAAAATATTGAATTGTTAAAAATAATAATTAATTCAATTAATCACTGATTTCATAGACGCAATATAATTAAATAATAAAAGTAATAAAATAATTTTATAGAACAAAATAAATCAAATATTTGAATCAATTAAAAATTTAATTAATTTAATGCATCCAATTAATTATAATATAGTAATGAAATTATTTGAGTAAAAGACAATGAGATATTTCATAGAATCAATCATATATTTCATAAAGAGAAAAAACGCATTCATCAAAGCAACTAAATATTGAATTAAAATGATTAGGTATTTCATTGGCCAGTGAAATAATTTAATATAAGTCATACAATATTTATTTAAAACAATGAAATATCTTTTTGTTATTATTCAAAATTTATTGAAAGAATAAAACAATAATTTTGACATTATTAAATATTTCATTAATATAATTAAATATATTATTGAACAGTAAAGTAATTTAGTAGAAGTATTATAATATTTAATCGAAATAGTGAAATATATTCTTATGTCAATCAAAACTTGATAGAATTAATAAAATAAATATATTCGGTTTAATAAATATTTCATTGAGATAATCAAATATATTATTGAACATTAAAGTAATTTTATGGAAGTGTTAATATAATATTTAATTGAATCAATGAAATATATTCTTGTTTCAATAATAACTTGATAGAAATAATAGAATAAATATATTTGGTTTAATAAATATTTCATTAAGATAATCAAATATATTATTAAACATTAAAGTAATTCAATAGAAGTGTTAATACGATATTTAATTAAATCAGTGACATATATTCTTGATTCAATAACAATTTGATAGAAATAATAAAATAAATATATTTGGTTTAATAAATATTTCTTTAAAAAAAATTTAATATCTGATTTTACGTTGCACCTTTCTTGACTTTAAAAAAATAATTTTTTGGTTTTCTTTTTGTGAATTCATTGAAATCGGATTCGTTGATTTTAAGGAACCTATTTCTTTAAATTAATTGTAATTTTCATTGAAATGCTGATCAAATTTTATGTGTTATATACAACAAAATATTTTTTTTTATACAATCACATATATTATTAATTAAATGACAATGTTATTAACTTAGTGAAGCATTTATTTACAATATAAGCTTCTTCAATTTAATCGGATGACCGTTAATTCAAGAAAATATTATATTGATGATTGACCAATATTTTTTTATTGTTATTAAAGATTTTGTAAATTTAACAAACGATTTACTAAAATAAATATTTAATTATTGTAACAAAATATATAGATAATTTACAAACATATTCTATTGTTACAAATAAATATTTTATAAAATTTTATCAGCTGCCTTAATGAAATTGATTTGATTAAATCAATCAAATAATTAAACCGAAACAATAAATTTTTCTTTATTTTAAAAAAATATTTATTTTTTTCAACTTAGGTATCAATTTTTTTTATCCCAACTAAATATTTCAGTGATTTTATAACCTTGCATATTACTTCAATCAAAATTAATTTTTATCAACAAAATATTTAATAACTAAATTTATTTCATTGACTCAACTAAATTTTTTTCTCAGTGCAGAATCACGTTTAATAATGCCGGTTATTGAGTATAAGTGCGTCCTTTTCTTTTCTCAGTCTTCTATATTTCATTTCTTTGTTTGTGAAAATGTTCTTACAATGCTTGCACGGAGATTTCAAATTCTCATATAGCACGCATTTCTTTCTTTTCTTTTAAACATATGTAACACTTTTTTGATTTGAAAATTTTTTTCGCAATCATTTCTAGAACTATTATTTTTTAAAAATGTTTTATGTATATAATTTGATTATTTAATTGATTTTTTTAATGATTATTTTAATTTTTTCCTTACTTTGTTATTATTCTATTTCTTTATTTATGAAAATGTTCTTACAATGCTTGCGTGTAGATTTTAAATTCTTATATAACATTTTTTTTCTTTCTCTCAAGCACTTTCTAATCCTTTTTTTATTAGAAAAATTTTATCACAATCAGTTTCAAAAAAAGTATTTTTTTAAAATATTCTGTGCATGTATTTTGATCTTTTGGTTGAATTTTCATTAAATCTTTTTAAGGCGGGGGTAGGGCTGCGCCTCCCGAACTCCTCTGTCCTCCCGCTCCAAACCTAACACTTTCTTTCGTGTTGTATTGAACTTTGCGCAACTTAGTAGGAAAAATAGTATACGATACTCGTGCGCACGTAGGTCATCTCGCACTCGCTGCGCTCGTGTGAGAACGACCTACATTGTGCACTCGTATCGTAATGTACTATTTACTAATTTTATATGAAAAAACTGTAACTATAGCACTTCCATAGCAATACTCACATCTACCCTATAACTATTAAAATGATTGTCATATTCATTTTAAAAATTCGAATAGAACCAATTATTTAAACACATACTTATTTCATGTTAAATTAAAAACAAGGGAGTTGTCTTGGTACAATACGCATAAAAAATAGTCAGTTCTATAATGCGACTTATACCTTCTGAATCGCGTTTCCCCTTTTTAAGGGAGTTGTCTTGAAAATTTATTTTTAATGAAACTTTCTCAAATTTTAAATATAGTTGAAGTAAAGTAGGACAAATTAACTCTGAAAATTTTAGATAATTTTACCGTCAACATTTAAAGTAATGAACCATTAAAAATAAATACTTTAATACGTAGCCTTATGAGAGCACATATGATAAAATTTTTGAATCAGTTATTACACGAAAAATTTTTAATAAAAGTTTTTGAAGAACTAATATAATTTATCTAATCTATCAATTTAAATAGTGTTTACCAGATAATTTCTAAAATATTCGATTGTAAACGTTTAAAATACCTTCTAATTTTTCGTACGGCATGTGAAGAGAAGTGAACATTTTGCAAAGTTGCGCTATATACATACATAATTTAAACTATACCGCGGAGCTTGAGATATAAGGGGACTGCTGCAGAGGGGCGATTCAACCTATGCTACATATGTATGTATCACGGTGATATGTATGTACGTTCGAACGTAAGTTGGTAGCACTGCTAAGACAAGTCGTCGCGCGCATTGAATCGTCTGTCGAACCGTCAAGACCTTAAGTCTCCGTTTCCATGTAGATACAATTTTTGCGCGCGACGACTTGTCTTAGCAGTGCTACCAACTTACGTTCGAACGTACATACATATCACCGTGATACATACATATGTAGCATAGGTTGAATCGCCCCTCTGACAGACAGTGTTGCCGTGTTAAAAATCTTCTCTCGCGTAATTTAGTGTACGTATACACATATAAGCACCTATAAGACTCTTCTATGCTCTGCTATGTATACACGTATAGTCGGTGATAAAGCATTAAAAAGGGGAAACGCGATTCAGAAGGTACACTGAAAAAAAAATTCGTTAAATTCAAGTAAATTGGTTTACTTGAAATTCATTTACTTGTATAAAGTAAATTGTTTCTTAAATTAAGTGAAAATTTGTTGAATCAAATAAATATTTATTTGATTATTAAATCAGGATTTACTTGAAAATATTTACTTCAAACAAGTAAATTAGTAATTTAAATTTAGAATATTTATTTAGATATAAAAAATCATTTACTTGAATCAAAAAAACCTATTTGTTTAAATTTAAGAAATCGTGTTAAATAAATATTTACTTGAATAAAATAAGTTCAACTTTGAATGAAAAAAATAGGTATTTACTTTAAATAAATTAGAATCAACATAACATATTTACTAAATTAAAGTAAATACTTTCTAAAAACAAATAAATATTTACTAAACTAAACAGAAATTTGAAAAAAATAATTGACTTGATCCCAACAAACCAATGTATTAATATCAGTTAATTTGTATCAAGTAAATATTATCTAAAATGAAATAAAACGCTATTAAAATTAATAAATATTTATTTCAAAGTAATCAGTTAAATTACTTAATAATATTTACTATAAACAAATAAACTATTTAGTTAAATGTAATGCATAGGTTTATTAATAAATAAATAATTTATTTGAATCAAATAAATATTTATTTGAATATTAAAATTAGATTTACTTGAAAATATTTATTTCAAAAGAGTAATTCAATAATCTAAATATAATATATTTCCTTCATACCCGTGCCGGAACTTCGCCTAAAAGTGCCTCTCGTGCGGCAGGGAACGGGCAAATTACATTTGTGATTTTCTTTACAGTCACATGCTCAGAAGCCACTGCGCACCTTCATACTACAACAGTTTCGGTCGCTTCACTGTCTGCTGCATGTTCCGACTATATCTATATATACTCAGTATGTCTAATCTCTGTTATTATACATCAAACATCGTTAGACATGACTGTTAAAATTATGAAATACACACACACATGATAATTACACACGTTTTTTTATATGAATTATCATTAGAATATTTACTGTATATCCTATGTTATCAGCTATAGGATACACATGTTCCGTTTTTTCACATTTCTTTCATGCATACACAATTTTTTTTTAACTCGCGATATTTTTTTCACGACACTCACAACACGCTTTTAGACACTTAAAAAATAAAAATACAATAAAATAATTGAATATTTATGTTCTTTTTTTGTTTCTTTACACGTTTTATTTATTTGAATTGTTAAATAAAACGAATTGTTTATCCTATGTTAACCGCTATAGGACTTTTATTTGCGATTCTCTCTCTCTTTCACGCTCTCAACGTATACTATAGTTGCTTGCGCATGCGCGCTACAACAAACTAAAGCATCAAATGACTTTTCACTAGAAGTCGTTTTCGATGTATTTTTTTACTTAAAAATGAATTTTTATCTTTTTGGGATGGCGAAGTTCCGGCCGGGCATGAAGGAAAATCGTATACGCTCCTTGGCACGAAAAAGGCTCATCATATGTGCGTGTTTTGCTTTGCTCGGCTGACGCCTCGCAAAGCAAACTTACACGCGCATGTAATGAGCCTGTTCCGTACCTCGGAACGTAATATACTATTACTTAAATATAAAAAATCATTTACTTGAATCGAAAAACATATTTGTTTAAATTTAAGAAGTCATTGATATATGAATATTTACTTTAAATACACTAGTGAAACTTTGAATGAAAAAAAATAGATATTTACTTCAAACAAATAAGAGTCAACATAAGAAATTTACTAAATTAAAATAAATATTTAATAAAAATAAATAAATATTTACTAGACTAAACAAAGATTTAAAAAAAAAATAATTTACTTGATTCCAACAAACCAATGTATTAATATTAGTTTATTTGTATCAAGTAAATATTGTCTAAATTGAAATAAAAAGCTACTAAAAATAAATATTTATTTCAAAGTCAACAGTTAAATTACTTGATAATATTTATTACAAACAAATAAATTATTTAGTTAAACTTAATGCATAGGATTATTGATAAATAAATAATTTATTTGAATCAAATAAATAATTTATTTGAATCAAATATATAATTTATTTGAATCAAATAAATATTTATTTGAATATTAAATCTGAATTTACTTGAAAATATTTACTTTAAACAAGTAATTTAGAAAGGACCCCGCACAAATCAAATGGTAAATGGATCCCAGTCAAATTGGTTGAAATTGTAATATGTTATAATTTGTATCATTCTGATCAAAAGTCATTATGGCCCCGATACTCAAAAATGGCTAGTTTTTTAGATATCGACAATTCAAAGTTGTGATTAAAGAAGATTCCTCATGCTTGGAAGCTTTGAACAAAGAATTCACAGACTTATGGGTGAACACATATATGTGCTTTTGTGATTGTTTAATGATCAGCAGGATCGTTAAAGGTGGCAATGGTAGATGGAGGTCATCGTCAAGAGAGGGGAGGGTGCAATTGATGAAGACAATATAAGGAAAGTTATGACTTAATGGATGAGTGTACCTTTGTATGCGTATATGTGTATCTTTTTGTGGGTTTGTGTATATGTGCGTTTCAGTATGCTTATACTAGCATATTTCTTTGTTTGAGTGTCTCAGTGTGTGTATGTAGGTGTGTGCGTGTCTATCGATGGGTATGTATTTGTATATTGCTACTTTGATGATTTCAGAATTAAGTAAGATCACAAGTTATTCCTATGCCGAAATCTCATGTGATTTTCAACCGATTTTGACCAGCAATGACCATCAGTGACCAATCATGACCGAGTTTGACCGGCAATGATCGTCAGTGACGGAGCATTACCATGTTTGACTACTAGTAACCCTCAATGACCAATCATGACTGAGTTTGACCAGCAATGACCCTTAATGATCCTCAATTATAAATCATAATCATGTTTGATCACTAATGTCGCTTAACGGGATGTCGTAGTTGTTGGAATCGAGTTTTGCTTTTTTTATCTTACTGATATCTTTTTAAATTCACTATTTGGACAAATATAATGACTTGTCCGCGCTAAAACTATATTAATACAATAATTTTTGTTAAATTAAAAATTCAATTTAGCTTCATATTTTTTCATGAACTTTGAATGAAAATTAGATATCAAGCTCGATGAACCTAACCTCAAAATAGTATATATCGAAAGTTTGTTTATAACTTTTTATGTATATTATTTTGATAAATTTCTTGACTTGTCCGCGCTAAGGATTGATCTTACGAATTTTCTTACTGAAGTGAAAGAATTTGATTTGACGCACTGTTTACTCATGAACTTTGAATAAAAATATTATTAGGAGGAGCAGAACTACGATATCCTCTTAATGATCAAGCATGACCATGCTTGATTTCTAATGGCCCACAATTACTAATCACGATCGCACTTAACTTCTAATTATCCTTATAAGCTTATGATTAGAAAATACTACATTGAGAAAAAAAATGCCCAGTGTTCAGTTTTAAAAATTACAATAATTTTTCATATTTATAGATATTTGCTCTGCGATCTTTTAGTTAATGACTTTGATATAATCAATCTCCTATTCAATTTTAACAGATTATTGATTTATTTGTGCATCTAAGGATATCCTTTTTAACTACAGTAATTTATCATTTTCTAAAACTAACTACTTCTTTGAAGGTGACTATTATTAATTGCGTTTAATCATCATTATTTTAAATAATATAGCTTTTAGAAACCTTCTTATTTGTTACGTGTGCAATGAGCGATTTATCCCTAGAATCATGACGCGAATAGACGAAGAAGAAAATGCCAATAAATGTGAAATCGCCATACGCAGACGTAAGGGATTTAATAGACCACCGCTTGATGTAATGCCGAATACTAGAATATGTGTCAACTGTAATCAGTCAATTAGAAATGAAATAGAAGTTATGGAACAAGACCATGCTTGTTTGAGACTAAATGTATTATCGCAGACCAGAAATAGTACTTGTCTGATATGTGAGGCTGTTGATGATCTACATAGATTGTCAATGGAATGTAAAGCTGACGTTTTTATTTTAACAAATATTTATATTTCTGAAAATGTGAAGTCATGTGGACATCATTTGGATGATAAAGGTTATATTTTAAAACTCTTCTTGAACGGCTTACGTTCGATTAACAGACCGTACGTCATCAGAGGATCTCAACTCTATAATTTCTTACAAGGACTTCGGACTGTAGCGCAAAATCTTGCAAGATTCGAAGACGAGAATAGTTTTTCTGATGAGGAGTTTGAAAGCTTCTTTCCTTTGACAAAATAACAGTTTCGGGATTTGTTTACTTTTTGTGATGGAGTACCTTGTCAAAATAGCTTCAGATGTATAAAAAAAAAGATTTGTTACTGTTTCTATGCAAATAAGGTTGCCAGATGTACTGATTTTTCAAAAATTATTTTGTTTATATATTTGCAAATATACACGTATATACATATAAACATAAAATTCTTTTAAAAAATAGTAAAAATTTAAAAGGAATTACGCTTATATGTATGTTCTTGTATATTTGCAAATATAAAAACAAAATAATTTTTGAAAAATCAGTACATCTGGCAACCTTATATGCAAACTACGTCAAGGTCTTTCAGACGATTTTCTCACTAGCAAGTTTAAATATTCAAGTAGACAGCTAACAAGTTTGACAATCGCAACAGTTAGATAATCACTTATGCAACGTTTTGTGCCTAATAATATAGGGTTTGATGCTATCACTAGAGATCATTATATTGAAAGACACGTTACAGAGTTTGCCAATGAACTATATAATCCGGAGCCGAATATCCCTAGAGTAATAGCGGCTATCGATGGTACCTACAGCTTTATTCCAAAAAGTAGTAATTTCAGAGCTCTTCGACAATCGTACTGCGTTCATAAAGGTAGACACTTAGTGAAGCCTGCTCTAGTAGTCGCTCCAGATGGATACATACTTGCAATTCAAGGACCGTATTTTTCAGATTCAAGGAATAATAATGCAGCTATGTTGCAGAATGAATTCGATAGAGATGCGGATAGAATCACTAGATGGTTTCAGGAAAATGACATAGTTATTGTCGATAGGGGATATCGTGATGTTACAGAATTACTTGCACGTTTAGGTATTACGTGAAAAATGCCGTCACATTTACAAGCAGGTCAAACACAATTATCTACGGAAGAAGCAAATGAGTCGCGATTGGTTACGAAGAGCAGATGGGTAGTAGAAGCTAGAAATAGCCACATTAAATCCATTTTCAAATTCTTTTCCCAACTAATACAAATTCAGAATGTTCCAAATCTGGGGGGCTTTTACCAAATAGCAGGAGCCATTATAAATAAGTATCATCCTCTGCTTGTCATGAAAGGTGCTGATGCTGCAGCCGCTCAGCAGTTATTGGAAAGGGTGAGACAACCGAATATTCTTCAAGCATTAGTTGAGGTAGACAATCTTCATACAAGAAATGCTCAAAGATGGATGCTGTTGGCTGCTGATCAATTAATTGACTTCCCGATATTACCACTTGGATATTTGAAAGACTTTACAACTGGCGTATATCCAATCGAATTAGCACCAAGTTATGTCCAAGATAAGTTTCAAAGAGAACAAGAAGAAGAGTTCCAAGTTGAGATGATGAGAGATGAAAACAGATTGCCACAACCAGGACTAATGAGAGTAAGAGTATTTTCAAGATACCGTAATGCAGCGAAATATCAATTGTGGATCTCATACCGGTTAGTTAACGATAATGAGGAGGACGATGATGAGACTCGTACCCCGATACAAGGTTATTATTGTGCATGTAAGTCTGGTGCTCGCACTGTTGATTGTTGCGCACATGTAGTCACTGTGGTATGGTTTATGAGATACGCACGTTATCAAGCTCTTCATTACCCTTCAACTTCCCTGATTCAAACAATTTTAGACGCCGGAAATAGGCCACAACAAGACAATCCAAACGCTGTTGCAATCCCTATTTAGGTACATTTCTTTTAGATTTAGGAAGAATATACAAAAACAATCGGCCCTTTTCAGGGCCAAATGATGTGCCAAATCTGATCGAGCAACCTCCACGTAGTGCACATTGGGTTACGCTAATTCTGACGGTAACACCTTCATAACTAATATGGAGCCCTAAGAATTATACACACGTACATGCATTTGCATATACGCTCACATACAAACAAAGACGTATACTTCAACGATAGCGTGCACACACACAAAAATATATACACAACCAATCCACGCAACACACCTACTCCACCACCTGCACCTGCATCCACATCTATACTTTCATATCATTACACACTCACTCCCACTTCCACTCTCATTAAACATTCATGCACAGTCTATGTCTTTAATCCTCATGTACACACACAAACAGGGGAACATGCTTTTATACAGGGGCATATAGAGGTGCGCATGTCGTTGCTATCAAAACTTTGCACATACGATCTCCACTAACTCCACTATAAATACATGCAGGTGGGCGATCACCCACAATAAAAACTGCGAATTCTTTTTGAATAGTGCGAAGAATAGTCACTAGTCGCAACCCTTAACTCTTGATATCTAAAAAACTGTCCATTTTTCGATCTTAGGCCCATGAAGACTTTTGATCAGAATGACACAAACTAGAACATATTACAATTTCAGCTAATTCGACTGGGATCTATTTACCATTTGATTTGTGTGGGGTCCTTTATTTATTCTATTTTGGGATCCAATTGGAACTTATTCCCTCAATTTTATCAATTTTTATTTTTTAACTGTGTCAGTGAACATTAAATATCTCATATACATATATACAAGTGTATCATTTCATTAAAAATTCATTAAATATAATAAAAGAATATTTGAATAAAATTTATTTCAAATAGAATTCAAAGATTTAAAGATAAATTTTTAAACGTTCTAACTTCGTATGTAACTTTTTGAAACAATTTTCAAATAGTTGCCATTCTCTCATATTAAAAAATACACAACTGTGTTTGCGAATAAATTGTCCGTTTCAAAAATAATAAACAAAATTCATATAACGGGTTTATATAGAAACATTTTGTAATTATGACAGCTTTCAGATCAATAACATCAAATGATTTTTCATTCCATAAATATGATAATGGATAAAAAATTTATGAATTTTTATTTTTGTTTTGAATTATACTTTATAAAATTATGTAAGAATTTTTTTCTAATTTCAAACAAATATTTTATTAAAACTTTATTTTATGGATGCAATTATAAATTTATATTTTTAAATTTAAGGTATCGATGATTTTAAATTAAAACTTATGTCTCTAAATTAATGATATTTTATTAAAATTATTATAACCTATATTTTTAATTAAATGATCAATGTTATTTATTTAACTAAACAGTAATTTATACGTCTCTTTAAGTTAATTACATGACAATATAATTCTTTTTCTTAATAATTGTATAGGATTATTCAATGTAAGTAATATCTCATATACTTGTGCATAGATTTAATTTTTAAATAAACTTACTAGGAGAGTATCATATCTTTGGATCACGGATTTTGCTTAAACTTTGTTATAAATTTTCAGAGAACAAAATATAGAAAAAGCTAAATTTATAATCGGAAACGCTAAATATTTCCCTGGTTCAGTATAATTCAAAACAAAAATAAAAATTCATAATTACAAAATGCTTCTATATAAACCCGTTATATGAATTTTGTTTTTTATTTTTGAAACGAACAATTTATTTGCAAACACAGTTGTGTGTTTTTTAATGTGAGAGAATGTCAACTATTTGAAAATTGTTTCAAAAAGTTACATACGAAGTTAGAACGTTTAAAAATTTATCTTTAAATCTTTGAATTCTATTTGAAATAAATTTTATTCAAATATTCTTTTATTGTATTTAATGAATTTTTAATGAAATGATACACTTGTATATATGTATATGAGATATTTCATGTTCACTGACACAGTTAAAAAATAAAAATTGATAAAATTGAAGGAGTAAGTTCCAATTGGATCCCAAAATAAAAAAAATAAATTTCAGAGCTCTAAATCTTTTTTTTAATTAATGTTTTAATGAATTTTTGATTCAAAACTATCGAACTAAAGTAAAAATATAATAGAATCATTTTTCTTATAAATAAAATATATAGAATGTAATTGAATTTTTGAAAATTACAATATGTAAACTAGCTTCAATTACCTCGCTCCTAACGTCAACCGCCCGAGTAGAAACATAAAACGGCCAACCGTAACTTACATCAGTACCTTATCCGGAAAGCCTTAAGATTTAAGCAGGGGTCTGTCACCAGGAAAAGATCCGATACGGAGTAGGCTGACCTAAATTCAGGGTGGCCGTTATGACACCAGAATAAGATCGTAACATTTATCACGTCAATTATTTCAGGTTATAAATCGGAAAGCCGTGGATACAACTGAAGTTTTTTCGACCGACTTAGCATCCTATCAATTAGCGTTAGCGTCCTTCCGTAACGTATATTCATAACGTATATTTAAATAAATAGTTTCATTTCTCTGAAACTTAATTAATTTAATTGAAGTGTATCATGAAATTAACTTCATTTTCATTTTTTATTCATTAAAAGCATCTTAAATAAAGTTCATATTCAGAAAATTGAGAGATATAAGTTGCGTGACAGAAAGAGGTTAGGTATAAAAAATATGACGGGGATCAAAGTTTTTCGTATTGAACAGCTACTAAAAATGTATAGCACTGAAGGTTCTGAATAAATTTTATTCATTCGTAACTTTTATGTTTTATCTTTGAGTAAAAACCTATATTAAAGCCAAATGTGAACCATATCCGCACCGGATTTGCACCGCATCCGGACCGGATTTTTATTTAGTCTATTGTACTTCTTTGTACTTCAGGCTGCCCTACTCCGGTCCTGTCATAGTCCTGAATAGCAAAACTGAAATCAGGTATCCTGACAGGGCTCGGAACTTTCCCTGGTGACACACCCCAATCGGGTACTGATCCGATTCCGGATCAGGACCGGAATATTATCTTCAGGATACGGATCCGGGACGGATGTTTCCCGTATTTACATTTCTACTCGGGCGGTTTGATTCTGACCTTTATAAAAATATTTTTCGATTTAAAATATTTTAAATTTCAAAGTATCCATTTTCAAATGTATTTGTGTATGCAATTATGTATATGTATATATAAAACCTTTTAAAAACGAATTTCATGAAATAAAAAATGTTACATGTTAAGAAAATATAGAAACAGGAATAATTAGAAGAACAGACATAATGAACAACGTCGCTATCATTAGCTTGAAATTCATAGTAGTTTCTCATTTCTCATTTCTCGGTTTTTATAAAAAGTTCGTTTTCACTTTTGGTAACACATAATAATATACGTATGTTAAAAATTTATCATGAATAGATATGAAAAAAAAGAAAAACAAATTTAAAATAATTACTATTAAAACAAATTTTACGACATAACAAAATAAATATTAAAATTTTTTATAATAATAATTTCTTTAAATTGTTTTCATTTATTTTCTATGAATCATGTATTATAATCTTACATAAATTGGTATGCGTTACTTACAGCGCAAATGAAATTTTCATAAAAACTGAAAAATGAGAAAATACTAAAAATTACTACCACTTTGACACGATAAGAACAGTAACGTTATTTTTTATAATAGTTGTTACATCCGCATAATCACGGATGTACGAAAAATCATTTTTATTTTAATTTTTTTTTTAACCTTTTGTTATACATATAAATGTGCGTACGTATATATAATTATATATACGCATATACATTATGCATGCATATAAACATGCAATATTTGCAGTTCATTCTCCCGATAACATATATTTTTTTAACATGTATTAAAATAAATTTTATATTGGATAGTTAGTAATAAAGAATATGCTGTATTAAAAAAATAAATTTAATTTCTTGTAGTAGTCTTAAGAGAAAAGCAGTAAGTTCGCGCGCCGTATACGCTACCTCAGCATTTTTAGGCGTGATAAGAAAATATCTTCTGTCACCGAATGTGAGATTCTAAAGAGTTTCTCACGGCCGAACTGACCAATGGGACTCTTTTAAATTTTGACAAACTTGCATTTTATTTCTAGATTTGTACCTTTCTTGCAGAGAAAAATAATTTTAATAAGTCAGTCCGCAGTTAGACTTCGCAAGGGTAACACCTTTTTCGACTTCCACATAAATCAAGTGTAAAATCGTAATAATAAAAACTTGTAAATCGCGCTTTATTTCCTTCTTCAATTTAATTACAAGCGAAATAACTTAATTTAGTCGCGCGCTTATTTTAACAAGTCAGTCCAATAAAAACGCGATTTTTATACAACTTACTGCTAGGGGAAAAAGTGTGTTAATACAAAGAATATTTCCTATTTTATTTTCAAATAAAAATAAATAAAAATACTAACGAGGTTTCTTCCGATTTATTATTGTAAATCTGCGCGATTCACTTATCAATAGCTTGTATAACATTTGTAATAAAATTAAATAAATATCATTTACAAAAATATACAAAAATAATCTCTTCGAACATAAGTGCCATTAATCCAGTTCCTAAATAATTAACAAGCGGGCAACCACAGAGGAGCACTGCGCTCTTCAGTGTAAAGTTTATTAAGTAGATAAACTCTTTTACTTTCAACCACGCAGCCAGCAGTTAAGACAAGGTAAGCGATTAAGCTCCTCTATCCCGCAGTCTTTTCAAAATAAAAAAATATTTACCAATACCAACAAGGAATATCCCAAACAAACACATGTCCGAGTAAATCTATTTAAGGTGACCGGACGTAACAAATGGTGACAGCGACGGTGGGATATTTCTTGTCAAATAACTAATAAACACTAACAAATTTTTTTTTTATATTATTAACAACCTGCTTTTTTTATACTAATTAATTACACTCGAAATGCTCTCTATCACAGAGAAACGCTAAATAATATTAGACAAAATACTTGCTTTAGATGAGCATAGAGTAAAGATTTTTTCGATCTGTTAACTTATTTATAAGTTGATAAATCAAAAATAAAATCTAATAACGCCTTTCTTATTTGAAATACATTGTTCAAAACGTTCTCTATCGCAGAGAAACGCTAGGTAACTAGACAAAATACTTGCTTTAGATGAACGTAGAACTAATATTTTCAATTCTTGATTTGTTTATAAATTAATTACTCGAAAACCAAATATTCGAAGCGTTCTCTATCACAGGGAAACGCAAGACAAAATACTTGTCTTAGATGAGCGCAGACCCAGTGTTTGAGATATTAATTTATTTATAAATCAATAATTTGGAGAAGAATAAATAAAGAAAAAGAAAGAATACTAAATAAATTGTTCAAAACGTTCTCTATCGCAAGGAAACGCTAGATAACTAGACAAAATACTTGCTTTAGATGAGCATAGAACATTTATTTCAATTCTTATTTATTTATACATAAATTAACAAACAAATCAATAAATCTAACATTAAGTAAAAATAAATACTTTACTTCTTTCTGTTTCTATAACTAACATTTTTCTGGAGTAACAATCTTTACCTTACAAATAGCTAAAATAAAAACTTAGTCAATTAACTTATCTAACGCAAAGCGTAAGATTAAACTAACGTCGTAGATTTGCTTTTAATTTTTCGTTTGCTACTTTTTCTTATGTTAATATGAAGTGAACCATTTTTCTTTCTTCGCAAATGTAATTCTGTACTAACTGAGTTAAAAACTAATGTTTTTTTGTTGTTTTTTTTCTCTTTCTTGTTTCTTTTTTTTCATTTTTTTTTGGTTTTTGTTTCTCTTCTTCTTTCTTTTTTTTTCTCTCTTTCTCTGACAGGGTTTACAGTTTTTGAGCCTCACGGCGTAAAACTCGTAAATTATTTTTTCATGCTTAACAGCATTTAAAAATTTCTGGTGGAGAGTAAGTAAAACATTTTTTTTTCTCAATCATAACGTTTTATTTCTTGAGGGTCTTATAGGTCTTGAGCCTCACGGCATAAGACTTGCAATTCGCCGTTTGTGCTTAACAGCACGAAGGGCTCAACCTGAAGAAAATAAAAAAGGGAAGAAACAAGTTGGCCCTACATCTGAAAGTTTATTTTCAATTTTGGGCTTGTATCTATTGAGCCTCACGGCATATAGTGCTAGTTCTCTTTTATCGCTTAACAGCGGCAAAAGACTTGGAAAGAGAAAAGAGACAGTTAGGTGTTGGAGCAACTTTTTCTAATAAATATTTTTTTTTCCTCCTTCTCTTCTTTTTTTCTTTTCTTCCTCTCTTCAAATAATCGTTTTTTTTTTTTGGTTTTGTTTTTTTTTCTTTTTTTCTGCTTTCCTCCTTATTTCTCCAGTAAATGACAGATAATAAAAGGAGAGGCCTTGGCCCTAAGATAAGGCAAACAGCAGATAAGCTAAGTCTGCAAGGAGAGGCCAGAGCGCGATTCATAGCGTGGGTCAAAGAAAATGACATTGATCTAGAGCCACAATTTCTACTACCGAGAAAGAAAATCGGACCAAAAAGGGGTTTAGTCGTTAACCCATACGTAATCGACACGCCAGCTAAATATTTAATAACCCCCCCTTCCCCCGGATACGACAACCGCAACAGCAGCGCGCTGTAATCGATTTGAGTCTCGAAGAAGTACAACTCGCACCAGCTCCGTTATCGCCCCTGCAAGTTGACCAAGCCGGTCAACATATGCAGTCGGAAAATAATCTAATTACTATCGATTAAAAAAATTTTTCTTATATCGCGTTTCCTTTCTTCTATAAGTAAGGAGTATTTTATTTAAAATTTCTTTTTCTTCTCCTTTTTCTCAAAATTAACCTAAGAAATCAATCTTTATATATATAAATAACAATTTATAATAATAATTGCACAAGCGATAATCTATTTTTTTTTAAATAGCCTAGATTTTAAATATCTTGTAAAATGGCTACCGGAGGAATTAACGACAAAGATTCGCCGCTCACCGAAGAGGAGTTGAGACTATACGCTAACAACTTAAAAGAACGCGAACAAAGAATTAAGGATTTAGAACAAGCGCTAGGGAATCGTGAGAAGAAAGTCCTAAGTGAGGCAGAACGGTTAAAGCAGGACGCGATGGACTCGTTAAATGTAGAAAAGGAACGCGTTCAAATGCTTGAAAAGGAACTCGAAAAAGAAAGAAAACGCCGCAAAAATCTTGAAATTACCATATCGGACACTGCCTCTAGTGTATCAAATTTTCCCTTAGCACAAGCTAATAAAATAGATTTGGGATCTCAAAATAAAACGAATTTGAGGTTAAAGCCAATAGACGAAACCGAGGAGTCGACAGAGGACGTGATAACTCAATTAGCAAAAATGCGCCGTGACATAGATCGAATGCGTGCAACTCGCTCAACGTCCCCCGTACCGCAAGCACAGCAGACATTACCACCAGACCCAGCATCAAGACCTCATAATAACCTAGCAGAACCACAGAATTCCTGGACTGTGCCACCAAGCATTTACATAAAGGAGGCCTTGAACAGCATACCAAAATTTGACGGAACAAACTTAATACCTTTTGTCAGAGCATGCAAACGCGCAACTCAAATAGTTCCTCAGCACCTTGAGAGAGAGTTAATAAAGTTAGTGAAAAATAAACTCGAAGACAAAGCGTATATCGCATAATTTCGGAACATTGGACGAATTCGTCGATAGACTAAAATCCGTTTTTGCCCCCACAGAAACTCTAAACAATCTAAGAGGTAAACTTGATCAAATTTATAAGGGAAGGAACGAGTCACTGCTTAATTTTATTACACGAATCGTTGACCTTAAAGAAGCTATTATCGATCGAAAACGTTTCGATATCAGCAACGAATTAACTCGTGACGAACTTTCTGAAATCGAAGGAGATATAATCGAAGGATTTCGAGACGGCTTACCGCCGGAATTTAGGCAAAGGCTTAAAAACCCAGCAAACTTAACTCTGAACGAAGTATTCGACGACGCAATCGCGGTAGATAAGCAGATTGATAGGGACAACTTGAAGCATGAATATAAGATCAACGAAAGAAATAAGAATCTCTATGAAAATAGACGAGATACGAACGAAGCAGCAGCTGTAAAACCGGATGTGCCACGAGCAACCACATCTAATCAGGGGAGATACAACCAGACCAACAACCAATCAAATGACAGAAGCAAAAGTCATAATAACAATCACCAGATAAAAATATGCGCCTATTGCAAAAACAGAGGTCATGTAAAGGAAGAATGCCGTAAATTAAAATGGGTCAAAGGAAATCAACAAAAAAACGAGACGAACGCTCTAGCGAAGGGCGCTTCTGGAGTGGCAACCGAGAAAACGCGTCCGGTGAACGCGATTGTAACAGAACTTACATCTACACCGTCAACTTAGAAGAAACAACGCCAATCGTCATCGTGGAATCCCCACAATTTCTACATAATTTCGTTGAAGCTATGGTTGATTCAGGTGCGCAACCCAATATAGTCAAAATAGGCATTTTTAACGGAGACGTAATGGTTAACGAATCAAACCGACCATTGTTAAGAGGAATATCGGGAACCGATATACCTTCCATTGGTACATGTGTCATTGACATATACGGATCTCCAACAGAGATCATTATAGTCACCAATGATTGTCCGATGAAAACAGAAGCAATTATAGGTTCAAACTTCTGTGAGCAGCGCGGTGCAAGCCTCGATTTCTATCGAAAGGCACTAATTTTCAAGGACAAAACCTTGCCTTTCGTAAATTTAAAAGACGTTAAAAGAATACCTGCTCTAGCAACCGCAACTGTACGTTTCCCGCTAAATAACCCAGAAGATGAATATGCTATATTAGGAAAATAAAATTTAACGAAAAAGGCATAGTGGCAGGAAACGTCATGGCAATCAATGACGGAGGCTACGTTGACATAGAAGTATTCAATACCAATATCTTTGATATCGACCTAAAAATAACACCGCTAACTCTAGAACCAACACAGAAATATTATCAGCATCGTAACGAGAAAATTTTTATAGACAAAGATAGCACTTTCTTCATGGATATAGAAGATATAAAAGAAGTTAACGTCACGAACCAAGCACCTTCTCTTGTTTCCATGCAGGCTTGTTGTACATGATTCAAGGTCAGCCGATGAACTAATCAACGACTTAATTACTTTCGAATATGGTGAAGAATACGATCGAGTCTTTCAGAGACGCTACTTAGACAGTACTATTTGCTCATCTTCCGAAGAAGACCTTCAAATTCAAGAAAATATAATTCCTAAATCTAAGGTTCCTGTGCAGGTGTTACCCAATTCTGCAACGTCATGCGTTGAGTCCGAAAATGCTTCGCGCGACACGGTAGACGATGACGCTCCGAACTCTATCGCAAATTTAATCGAATCCCCCGGCCGAAATCCAAAACCATCGTACGCAAAGTCCGAAAACGCGCCGTGCAACACGGTAAGCGACGGTGATAATGTGCGACGTAGCACCTACGAGACTTACGCTAAGCCCGAAGAAGCTCCGCGCAACACGGTAAGCACAAGTCTAACAAAAGGGGAAATTGAAATATCAGATAACGAAAGCACAGAAACCACTGAAGAAGATATAATAATTCGAGATTTCCTTCCGGGTGCAAATTTGCTGGACTATATCGAAATAAATCAGGTGAATCAACCAATAGAAATTTATGTAAATTACTCTGATGTAGAACCATGCATCAACAGAACTATCTTAGACATAAATACTGTCACTGAATTCTACGTCAAGCCATATAAAAAGGATAATCGAAGTTCAAAACACAAAAATTTTGAGCGAATATACAATGCTAACGTCAAAAACAGAACAGAATGTATATTAAACGACGTACCTAAAAACCATATAGCGGAAGAAAACGAAGCAAGGCTGCAGAAGCTCATTGAAAAAACTGCTGATGTTTTTCATTTGAAAGGAGAACCCCTTTCTGCCACTAATATAATCGAATATAAAATCGAAACCTACGACGAAGAACCAGTGAACGTAAGACAGTATCCAATACCTCAAAAATTGCAAGAAGTTGTTTACGAACAAATAAGTAAATTGTTAGAATCAGATATAGTCGAAAGAAGTGAATCGCCATTTAACAGCCCTCTCTGGGTTGTCAAAAAGAAAGACGATATTGAAGGGAAGCCACAATGGAGAGTTGTTGTTGATTTCCGAAAATTAAATGAAAAGATCAAGCCATATCCACATCCAATTCCATATATTACACATTTAGTCGAACAGCTCGGCGGGGCTCGCTATTTTATCGTCGTGGATATGTATTCAGGCTTCCATCAGGTGATGATTAGAGAAGAAGACCGAGAGAAAACAGCCTTTTCTACTCCTTATGGTCACTTTCACTTCAAAAGAATGCCTTTCGGAATTCGAACAGCGGCAAGTACTTTTCAAGAATTAACCAACAAAATATTAGGGCATAAACCGTTAGATCTACGCTCGAAAGGAAAAGGAAAGCTAGGATATATTGATGACGTCATACTGTTTGCGGAAAATCTAAACGATCTAGACGAATTATTTCTGGAATTTACAGAGACTTTAAGGAAATCTAACCTAAAGTTAAATCCCTTAAAATGCCAATTTTACGAAACATCAGTGACATTTCTTGGTTACGAAATTAGTCATAAAGGCATGAGGCCGTGTAAACCGGTCTATAAAATAAACGCTTTAGAGTCAATCGCAACCGAGACACTGTTTAAAAAGAATGACTTCCTAGCAGTAAGAAACAGTAAGGACAGTTTTTATTTGTGCCAAAGCAAACAGTACATTAAATGAAATAATAAAGTAATATCTATACGATAGTTAACGCGTCAAGACGGAGACGAACATATATATTCTTTCGACTATGAAGATAAGATACCCTTCGACAGTATACTAACAAGCGTAAAATTGACTAAAATCGAGCAAGACAGATATAAACTGCTAGCCGACGAACTGTCACGGACGCTAGACATCCTTAAGGAATCTTTAGAAGCTACACCCGAAGACGCTCACGTGACTGACGATGCTATGAATGAAAATACAAATATTTCTGAGGATCATCAATCGCTCAGGGACGAATTACATTCAAATCCGTCCAGGGCGAATGAAGCTCCTCTATCTGTTGAGTATGAGATAGGTCGAGACGAATCAAATCGACCTCGACCATCACGAAATATAATCGAAACGAGAGATAACTTTCTCATGGCAAAAGACAATCTGACCTATTTCATAACACAAAAAAATCAACCTCTCGACTCAGGAGCACTTTTTCTGCAACAAGAACAAAGACTTCCGCCCCTGCAAGATATTGTCCTTGCAAGAGCAAAAGTCATTGAAAATGACAAAAAGATTCTGATAGCTTTGCCAATTAAAGAAAATCTGCATATACAAACAGATAGAGAAATTTTCAAGGATGCTATTTTTTCACTGTTAGACGTATGCCAGACAACGTCTCTGATATCCTTGAGAATTTCAAAAACAGACCAGATAGACGATATCACGTGGAGTGAAATTGTCGATCTCTTAAAAGATATATTTTCAGATTCTCAAACTAAGATAATAATCTGTAAAAACTTGATACAAATACCAGAAGTAGATCTGCGTGAACAAATTATACGCGAAATTCACGAGTCACCAATAAACGGCCATAAAGGTATAACAAAGACATATAACCGAGTTAGACAACACCATTTTTGGCCAAATATGAAAGCGGGAATCCAAAATTTTTTCAACGCGTGTCGCACTTGTCAACTAAATAAACTAGTTAGAAATAAGGTTAGGCAACCTATGGTGTTAACAGACACACCGGGTTCTAGCTTCGAAAAGATTTCGTTAGATATCGTAGGTCCATTGGATAGGACCAGAAATGGGAACATGTACATTTTGACGATGCAAGATTTGCTAACAAAATTTTGTATAGCTGTCCCTTTAAATTCCACTACGTCAACGGCAATTGCCGATGCTTTTCTAAAACAATTTGTTTTTATTCATGGGTCACCAAGGATAGTCCTGACGGATCAAGGTGCAAATTTTATCAGTTCATTAATGAAAAACGTCGCGAAAATGTGTAAAATTAAAACATGTACTACCACCGCATTTCACCCTCAATCCAATGGATCTATTGAGCGAATGCATCACTCGTTAAAGGAATGGTTAATGAACTATGTATCAAATATACGACAATGGGATGAATGGTGTGAATGTACGACATTTTCCTACAATACCAGCGTTCATGAAAGGACGAAGCTCACCCCATACGAATGCGTATATGGAAAGATAGCTCGCGTGCCATCAGCGAGGGCGGTATTGGGGGAAAATACTACCGATACTTACTATGACTATTTGACTAGATTAAGATCAAAATTGTTAGAAATACACGAATTAGCTAAAGAAAATCTAAATAACGCAAAAAGATGTTCCAAGGAATATTACGATAGGAAGTTAAACCCGTGTAATTTTAAGGTTAATGACCACGTAATGTTATTAATAGAACCTAGAAAGGGAAAATTTCAACCGCAGTATACCGGGCCACATAGAATTCTTGAGATATTAGAAAATGGTAGAAATATTAAAATTTCTTTTAAAAACACTACGAAAATTGTACAACCAAATAAATTGCGCTTAACGAAACTAAGATCTGAAAGCTCGATTGATAATGATCAGAACTCTACATTTGACTAAAGATTTCTTAAAGTGAATACACATAACGATAATTAACGTAAATGTGCGTATTATTTTTTTTTTTCATCCGATTTCTTTGCTTGTGATACGTATGCATATCCAAATTTTTCTTTTCTTTAGATGTAATAACGAATAAAGAAACTTAAGCAAGTTGGTGAATTCACTTTACCTAATCACGCATCTTTAAAAATTCATCTTAGTAATCGGGTACAAATGCTTATAACCTCAATCAACTGTAATTACCCAACATAATAACCATACCTGTATCAGCATGATGTCTGCGAATAATCTTAAGTTATTTTTCTTTGTTATAGGAGGATGAACTGCAAATTAATGTTCTTTTTGTACACTTATATTCGAGTCGCCGTCACTTTTACGACATATGAATGCAGATCTGCCACCCCCAACATAACAACTATAGCACTTACAGAAGTCGGAGACTGCGTGCTATCCGACGCAGAACCTACTGAAGAAGAAATATACCTCCAGCTGCTACAACATACTCAATATTTCAAAGTCCGAACTTACCAATGTAGAATAAAGGTAGAGCAGGAAATTACGTATTGCGGTATGCATTCGCACAACTCAAAAGTAAAAGGAGGCTCTACCACATTCATGGAGTTGGCAACGAGAGAAGCATGCGAAGATCTCGTTAGGTATGGCCAATATAAATATGGACGCTCCGTAATAAATAATCTATTGGTGAACGCGACCAATAGAAGGACTGTCACAGTCGCCGGAAGATTGGATGCAAACGGATATTGTTAGGGTACAACTTACAATGATAATGGATATGAATACGAAAAAGTAGTCGTAACTGCGAAGCTGGAGATCAAAGCAACAGACTACGTGGTCACCGTAGATAAGAAAAAGAATATGGTGATCCTAAGCACCGGAACTCGATGCAGCTAGACCAGCGGTAGATGCATTGATGAGGAAGAAAGCTGCATTTTCTGGACCCCAGTAATGGGATCCACATGTAAGTTCGATGAATCCACCATCCTATATGAAGGTATAGGGACACGTATGGTTGATAACAATTCGAACGCTCCTGTTATCTACTTCGGCAATTCAACTGGGAAGATAAATTTTGGTCTAACCAAAACTGGAGAAGAGATGCTATGTGGATATAAATTATTTAAAACGGATCAAACAGAACTATTCATTTTAGAAACCACAAGAGGCAAATTATTCACCACCAGAAAAAGCTTGGAGATACCAGATATCATCCTTACTACATATTTCAACGCAAAAATAATGAATCTCGGAAGACATCTCGATAAACAACTAGGATCACTATATCGTGACATAGTCCTGCACCGATGTATATTGGAAAAGCAAATCATAGAAAATGCTTTACCTCTGGCGTTCTCAAACCCAGACCTTTTTGCCATGAAAGTCATGAAGAAGCAAGGTTATTTAGCCATAGCAGCTGGAGAAGTCGCCCACATCATTCAATGTGTACCACGATCCTGCAAAATAAGAAAAACGGAACAATGCTACTACGAGGTACCAGTGACTTGCGATGACGAAGTGTACTTCGCCAAACCTATCAGCAAAGTGCTAGCACAAATAAGAACGGTTAGAGATTGCAATACACTTATACCAAATATCTTCAAAATCAGCGAGAAATGGTTTAAGATTCATCTTACAGCAACGGAGGTAAACCTACCGCAAACCCTAAAACCATTTGTCCAACCGACCTGGAAACACGCCAGCATCTCAGAAGTCTTGGAAAATGGAATATACACACCGGAAGACCTGCAAAATCTACGCGAACATTCGATCTTTCCAGCCGAAAAGTCTGCGATGCTAGAAGCAATAGCGAGACGGCTTAACGACAGAGAAGCAAGGACGCGCTCTGTAAAGTTTAATAACCTGTTGACGCCAGAAGAAATGGAAACAATGATGGAATCCACGCTTAACAAAATGTGGAACAGGTTTCAAAAATTTGGCCAAATCTCGGCAGGAATATTAATGATTATCCTGTTATGCCAAGTAATCAAACTAATCTTCGACACCATAATCCGTGGATACACTCTATACACGGTATATGGATGGAGTACAAGACTCCTGGAAGCCATTTTCGGCTCGATAACACATTTGCTTACGAGCCTGGCTAAGCCCGAACGTACAGAGAAGGATAAAACATCAGAACACGGAACAGTCACCGGGTCAACGGAATCATTGAATCCGCCAAGAAGAGGACTCAGCAGATCTAACTCTATGCCACCATCAAGAAAAACCATCCGAGACATCGAGCTCAAACTGTTGGGAACCCCAAAGCAAAACAATTAAAATCTTATTGCTTTGTTTTCACGGTGGGGGTGTTACATCCGCATAATCACGGATGTACGAAAAATCATTTTTATTTTAATTTTTTTTTAACCTTTTGTTATACATATAAATGTGCGTACGTATATATAATTATATATATGCATATACATTATGCATGCATATAAACATGCAATATTTGCAGTTCATTCTCCCGATAACATATATTTTTTTAACATGTATTAAAATAAATTTTATATTGGATAGTTAGTAATAAAGAATATGCTGTATTAAAAAAATAAATTTAATTTCTTGTAGTAGTCTTAAGAGAAAAACAGTGAGTTCGCGCGCCATATACGCTACCTCAGCATTTTTAGGCGTGATAAGAAGATATCTTCTGTCACCGAATGTGAGATTCTAAAGAGTTTCTCACGGCCGAACTGACCAATGGGACTCTTAAATTTTGACAAACTTGCATTTTATTTCTAGATTTGTACCTTTCTTGCAGAGAAAAATAATTTTAATAAGTCAGTCCGCAGTTAGACCTCGCAAGGGTAACACCTTTTTCGACTTCCACATAAATCAAGTGTAAAATCGTAACAATAAAAACTTGTAACTCGCGCTTTATTTCCTTCTTCAATTTAATTACAAGCGAAATAACTTAATTTAGTCGCGCGCTTATTTTAACAAGTCAGTCCAATAAAAACGCGATTTTTATACAACTTACTGCTAGGGGAAAAAGTGTGTTAATACAAAGAATATTTCCTATTTTATTTTCAAATAAAAATAAATAAAAATACTAACGAGGTTTCTTCCGATTTATTATTGTAAATCTGCGCGATTCACTTATCAATAGCTTGTATAACATTTGTAATAAAATTAAATAAATATCATTTACAAAAATATACAAAAATAATCTCTTCGAACATAAGTGCCATTAATCCAGTTCCTAAATAATTAACAAGCGGGCAACCAGAGAGGAGCACTGCGCTCTTCAGTGTAAAGTTTATTAAGTAGATAAACTCTTTTACTTTCAACCACGCAGCCAGCAGTTAAGACAAGGTAAGCGATTAAGCTCCTCTATCCCGCAGTCTTTTCAAAATAAAAAAATATTTACCAATACCAACAAGGAATATCCCAAACAAACACATGTCCGAGTAAATCTATTTAAGGTGACCGGACGTAACAAGTTCCTGGGAGATTATTTATTAAGCGTCTTATTCGAGACATAAACTGTATTGACCATTGAGAAAGCTTCTTTAGAGCTATCTTACTCGTGAGACAGTTAGAGCTTTTGTAGGGAAAAGGAATAAGAAAATACATTACCAGTATATCTATATACGCGAGGAATAACAGATAAAAGAAACTTATTCCCTCTTATTACTTACATACATATATATATATATATATATATATATATATATATATATATATATATATCCTGGCAATATTTTTCCTTATTCCTTATTTCTTCTTCTTTTAGCCTGCAAAGGTCTTAACTAAATACGTTCCTTTTAACTTTCCTTATTCCTATATTTTGTTTGCATATGATCGGCATATCTTCTATATACTAAATAACCTCTTTCACGTGAAAGATGCTTAAAAACAAATTTCATATGTTCACGGAAATGACAGATAACAGCTAGGCTATATTTGTCACATTAGTGATCAATGTGTGTCGAAAATTTTGAGTTTCCACATAGATGGGCGATATGTGCACGCCGAATTTCTATGTTTGCGCATTGTTTAACTACACTCAACTCATAGGAGGTTGTCACACTGATCATCTTTTATTTTCGCACTGCTTGTCAATGTGTAAACATAGAAATTTTAAATCTGACATGTATGGAAAAAAAATTAATTAAAATAAAGCTAAGGTTATGATCCTCGGTATCAATGAATATCTGAATTGGAAGATAATTGTGACTTTAATATATTAATTAGTGCTATTCTAATTATAAAATTTTTAATTTAGTCAAAAACATTATTATTAATAATTTTAACGTGAGAAATTATTGCTGTTAGCAATTCAATGTTGAAATCATTAAAAATTATGTGGGTGGAGTTCGATGTTTCGAAAATCTGTTATTTTTTTGAGCTTAAAAATTTCCAATAGCACATTCTCATTATTTATATAAATTAAATAGAAATTTCGTTTTTAATTTATGTTTGTAATCGAAATGTATTCATTCAAATAAATTATAATTAATATTTAGAACTGTAATAAGTATTCAGACAATAATATAATGATGAGGTACTTTGAAATTTCTAATATAGTATTTCAATGTATTTTTTTAATACTTGTTGAAAATTTCATTAAAAAACCCGAAATATTATATCATTTTACGGTATTCTGTATACGTGTTACAATTCTAAAGCGATTATAATTTATACGAATAAATGCATGTCGATAACAAACATGAATTAAAAATTGACTTTCTATACAATTTAAATAAATATTATGAAAAAGCCATTTGAAATTTCAAAATTCTAAAAAAAGATAATGTTATCCATTTGGACTTTCGAAACATTGAACCCTACGTATATTATTTTCAATGATTGAATTGCTAACAGCAATAATTTCTCACGTTAAAATTATTAATAATAATGTTTTTGATTAAATTAAAAATTTTATAATTAGAATAGCACTAATTAATATATTAAAGTCACAATTATCTTCCAATTCAGATATTCATTGATACCGAGGATCATAACCTTAGTTTTATTTTAATTAATTTTTTTTCCATACATGTCAGATTTAAAATTTCTATGTTTACACATTGACAAGCAGTGCGAAAATAAAAGATGATCAGTGTGACAAACTTCTGAGTTAAGTGTAGTTAGACAATGCGCAAACATAAAAATTCGGCGTGCACACATCGCCCACATAGCACGAAAGATTCGGGAAGCTTCCATCGAAAGATTCGAGAAAAATTCCAATGTAAGCTTCTTGCAAGCTTCCCGGAAGCTAAATGAAAGTTTCAGAAAGCTTCCATTGGAATCTTTAATGTTAGCTTTACGGAAGGTTCAGGGAAACTTACATGTAATATTCCATGAGGGCTAAATGGAACATTACCAAATAGCTTCCAGTAAGATTCCGGAAAGAATACATGCAATATTACAGAAAAGTTATTTGGAAGATTGCATTATATCTTGCAGGAAGCTTTCAGTAATATTTTGTGGAAGATTCCATCAAACTTCCTGCAGCCTTCCACGAAATGTTACAGGAAGAATATGTCAAAGATCACAGAAGGTTACCAGTAACTTGTCAGGAAGATTCCCTGTAAGCTTTCCGGAAGCTAAATGAAAGTTTCGGGAATCTTCCATGTAAGCTTTACGAAAGGTTCAGGGAAGCTAACATGCAATATTTTATAAGGGCTCAATGGAACATTACAAAATAGCTTTCAGTAAGCTTCTGGAAAGATTACATGCAATATTACAGAAACGTTATTTGGAAGATTGCATTATATTTTGCAGGAAGCTTCCAGTAATATTTTAAGGAAGATTCTATTCAAACTTCCTGCAGCCTTCCACGGCATGTTACAGGAAAAATATTTCAATGTTTACGGAAGGTTACCAGTAACTTGTCAGGAAGATTCCCTGTAAAGTTTCCAAAAGCTAAATGAAAGTTTCGGAAAGCTTCCATTGGAATCTTTCATGTAAGCTTTACGAAAGGTCCAGAGAAGCTAACATGTAATATTCTATGCGGGCTAAATGAAACATTACAAAATAGCTTCCAGTAAGCTTTCGGAAAGATTACATGCAATATTACAAAAAAGTTATTCAGGAGATTACATTATATCTTGCAGGAAGCTTCCAGTAATATTTTGTGGAAGATTTCATCAAACTTCCTGCAGCCTTCCACGGAATGTTATAGGAAAAATATTTTATTGTTTACGGAAGGTTACCAGTAACTTGTCAGGAAGATTCCCTGTAAACTTTCCGAAAGCTAAATGAAAGTTTCGGGGAGCTTCCATTGGAATCTCTCATGTAAGCTTTACGGAAGGTCCAGAGAAGCTAACATGTAATACTCTATGCGGGCTAAATGAAACATTACAAAATAGCTTCCAGTAAGCTTTCGGAAAGATTACATGCAATATTACAAAGAAGTTATTTAGGAGATTACATTATATCTTGCAGGAAGCTTCCAGTAATATTTTGTGGAAGATTCCATCAAACTTCCTGCAGCCTTCCACGGAATGTTATAGGAAAAATATTTTATTGTTTACGGAAGATTACCAGTAACTTTTCAGAAAGATTCCCTGTAAGCTTCCCGGAAGCTAAATGAAACTTTCGAGAAGCTCCTATTGAAATTTTTCATGTAAACTTTACGGAAGGTTCAGGGAAACTAACATGTAATATTCCATGAGGGCTAAATGGAACATTACGAAATAGCTTCCAGTAAGCTTCCGAAAAGTTATATCCGAATGTTATTTGGAAGATTACTTTACATCTTGCAGAAAGTTTGCAGTAACGTTTTGCGGAAGATTCTATTCAAACTTCCTGCAGCCTTTCACAGAATAGTACAGCGAGAATGTACTAATGTTCACGGAAAGTTATTGCAAAATTTCAAAAAAAAAAAAAATACATTAGCTTGTAGTAAATATCATGAAAATTATTCAGTTGAATTTTTAAATAAATCTATTCCTTTGTTTATAAGAATTTGTATTCCTGGTACAAAATCAAACAATTTTAATATATATCATTGTACTTTAACATTTTAAATAACTGATAAATTAATTGATTTAAAAATTTAATAGAATAATCTTCATGGTACATACTATAAGCTAATGCATTTCTTTTTCTAAAATTTTACAATAATATGAAAAGTCAGGCAATATTTATGAGTACAGGTGTAGTGTCTGCCTTACATTAATTTAATTTTATAGATTAAAAATATTGTCTTTTTTTCTATTAAATTAATGTCTCATATTCTTTTTAATTTACAAAATTTATGACAGATTATTTAAATATGAAATAAAACATATTACATTTTAAATGATTGAAAATTTTTTATAATTGTGTATAACTTTCGATAAAGAATTTTTATTATTATTGATTTTAATTAATAAAAAAAAAACACAAAAAAATACGTTATTTTTTAAGAGAAAGTCGTTAATTTAATAAAATTTTATAAATTAAATAAATTAATTACAAAGTCTAAATATCTTTACAATGTTTTGAATACATGAATTTTATCAAATAAAAGATTTTTCCTCAAAAAAGCATAATATTTTGTATTCTTTTACCAACGAAAAATTAATAGTGATAAAAAATTTCTACTTAAGAGGCGGCCGTATAGCTCTGTCCTTGTCTAATTTAAATCTTCGTTATTATTAATAAATTAGATATTTTTATACGAAAGTACGGGCATAGCCCAATAGATTTAAGGACAAGCAAACGATCCTATCCTATGAAAAAATATAAAATTTTCATTATTTTTCGAGTGAGGTCTGAAACGGAAAAATAATTGAACTTGATAACTGTTTTTCCGTTTCAGACCTCACTCGAAAAATAATGAAAATTTTATATTTTTTCATAGAATAGGATCGTTTGTTCGTCCTTAAATCTATTGGGCTATGTCCTTACTTTTGTATAAAAATATCTAATTTATTAATAATAACGAAAATTTAGATTAGACAAGGACAGAGCTATACGGCCTCCTCTTAAAGTTACATAATTATAAAAATTAATTCATTTAATTTGTAATCTGCTTTTTCCGTATTTATATAATGATTCCCCATTAATTTTATAAATTAAAAATATAGTCTTTTTTCGTTAAATTAATGTTTAAAGATATTCTTTTTAATATAAAAAATTTATATCAGATTATTATAGGAATACGAATGAAATAGATTACAAATTAAATGATTAAAAATTTTTATAATTTTATAACTTAAGATGAAAAATTTCTTTTAATATTAATTTAAGTAAGTAAATAAGCACACGAAACATCTTGTTGCTTTTTTAAAGAAAAGTCTTTAATTTAATAAAGTTTTAAGAAAGAGTATTGTATTATTTATTTAAGTTTTTTTAAATAAATTTATTTTAAAATCTATATAAAATGAATTTTTCGACTTCATATAGCATGAAAATGTTTGTGAGTGAATTATACGTAAGTACATGTACATATACATTGATCTGTATACATAAAAAATATTTAAATTTAAAAAAATAGTGAAATATATGCATGTACAACGTAATTCATAGAGAAAAAAAAAATATGTTTGGTGGGGAATTGAACCACCAACAGATATCTTACAAGTCCGTCATCTTCGATTCGCAATTACGCCTGCAGGGGGATACACGTTAAATGGGCGTTTTGTCCCTAAGTGGTGAGATGATACCATACTTACTATATAAGTCGAACGTTGGCGGTTTTGAGTATGTACCTACAGCGCCTGCCTTGAAAATGAAAATGCGTCTTTATAATTATACGTAAATCCTAATATATGTGAATATGTATTGACGTATAAATATGATATAATAATTTATGTCGTCGTAGGCCGTATTCGGTGGAATACCTATAGACCACGCTAAATTTGTATAGGCATTGCATACGTTCATGCTAATATTTCGACGATATTCTCTCTGTCAATACTCCCTTAGGGAGTATTGACAGCTCTATACTCCCTAAGGGAGTATTGACAGATCGAGATATCGCACAGCATGGCCGTATATGACGCGAGTGACATCGATTCGTAGGTTAGTGAAAACAAAAGAATGTCGTTAGATATGTCAATGCTCATAAAAATTCATATAAAATCTTAACTATACAGAATGTTTTGTTTAAACAAATTTTCAAAGTTAAACAGTTAATAAGTAAAATAAATAAGTAAATAATGACATTATTTACTTTTTTTTAATAAAACATATATCATTAATTTTAAAAAATCATTTTTATAGTTCCTCATACGGCCTACCAACGACATAAACTTATCTACGTAACTTGGGAGTACGAAGGATTCTGAATCCAGGCGAGACTAAAGTGTTTGTCGCTTGAGTAGCAGTTGGTCGAGGGCGCGCGAAGCGCATTCATCCTTCGTACTCCCAAGTTACGTATATAACTAATATAAAATAGTATGTTGTAAGTAAACATGTGTTTTTCACAACAAATATTTGTAAAATAAAAAATACAAAATAGAATGTTAAACAGAATCGTAACAAAATATCTTCCGAATGGTGAAAAAAGATAATTAACCAATTGATATTTGAATTGTTGGCTTCCCCAAAGCCTCCGGAAACCGTACACTAGAATCTTCCTGGAAGCTTCTAGCATTTTTTTATGGAAGCTTCCATGAAGTATTTTTGGAACCTTACGGCAATCTTCCTTGAAAGCTTCTTGTAAGATTCAAAAGGCCTTTAAGCTAGCTTCCATGGAAGCTTACTGATTTCTTCCATAAAAGCTTCCTGGAAGCTTCCTTTGAATCTTTCTAAAAGAAAAGTGCGCGGGACATTTGAGGCTTCCAGGAAGCTTATATGGAAGCTTCCGGGAAGTTTCCGAACCTTTTATGGAAGCTTCGTGGAAGCTTTCCGTAAGCTTCAGTGCTATGTGGGCGCCCATCTATGTGGAAACTCAAAATTTTCGACACACATTGATCACTAATGTGACAAATATAACCTAGCTGTTATCTGTCATTTCCGTGTATATCTAATGAAAATATCTTAACATTTTTATTTTATATACATACATATTTATTTATGTGCATATCTATATATATATATAAATAAATTAAATTTAAATATTGAATCATATTAAATATTTTATATAAATACAAACAAGGTAAATAAGTTTAATTAATTTTTTATTTAATTAAGGTTAAGTACCGAGTCCGTGAAATGTCACCAATGAATGAATAGGTATAGATTTAATTCCAAATATTCAGTATTATAAAAAATATAGTTTTATTTATCAATCTCATTTAAAAGAATACATTTCAAACTTTAATTTTGATATTACATGTTAAACGATAAATTAAAAATGTATCTAGAAAAAATTACATGAATTACACGTTATTATAAAATTCACAATAAATATAATAAATATTAAATACTTAAAAAAAATAGACGTTTTTTTTTATTAAGTTCTCAAAACTTTACTAAAGAATATGATCCAAGTTTGATATTTCAAAAAGATGTTTAAATATGAAAAAGAAATATTTCAAAATGAATTTTTTCTAAACAATTCATTTATTGGTGCAATAACGGCTCTATATTTTTTTAATGAATCTTGATATAATTATTGTTATGTTAAATTATATCATACTTATTGTATTATATTACAATATATTTCACTTTCAATAACATATAACATATACGTGATAGCAAGATTTAGTTAAATAATAAAAATATATTTAACATTATTTGAATTAACGTAAAAAGAGTTCAGAAAATTATTATAACTAATAACTTGTGATTTATTGTGTTATTTTACTCAATGAAATTTGCAATAAAGGGTACCAAACACCTTTTCCCCTTACATTTATTTCAATTCTTTCTAGAATAAAAATATTATTTAAAAGCAAAGTGAAGATTTTTAAAATTCAATATAAGAAAAACTGTTTTGAAGTTTCTAGTTATTATATCTTAAAATTATTAATTCTATACTTAGCTTTTATAAGATAATTTTTTCCTAGTATCTCATATCTATATTAGCTAATGTTATGAAAAAACATACTTGAAAAAAGAATCTTATTTTACTCGTTGTAGCTAAAATGCAAAAATATTTGTTATCAAAGTAAATAAATATAATAATTCATATTATAAGGTAATTTAAATTGATTAGTACTCATCTCAACGAACGAAACAATAGATTTGTTGTAAGGTAAACAAATAAATTATTGACTGTTACACTAGAATAAATCTTGAAATAATTATTGTTATGTTAAATTATATTTTACTTATTCTTTTATATTGCAATATAATTAGTACTCATCTCAACGAACGAAACAATAGATTTGTTGTAAGGTAAACAAATAAATAATTAACTGTTTCACTTGAATAAATCTTGAAAAAATTATCGTTATGTTAAATTATATTTTACTTATTCTTTTATATTGCAATATATTTCATTTTCAATAACTTATAACATTTACATGATATCAAGATTTAGTTGAATAATAAAAATATATTTAAGGCGACTTCGGATTTTAGGTTAGGTTTTATTTTTGAGTGTTTACAAATTACTCTTTCAATATGTAAAATTTTTCAGATTTTTTAATTTCCCACCATTCTACGGATTATAATAAATGGTGGAAAATTAAAAAATTCAAAAAATTTTAGAAACTGAAAGAGTAATTTGTAAACTACAAAATGAAATCGAACCAAACTTCCGTAGTCGCCTTAACGTTATTTGAATTAATGTGAAAAGAGTTCAGAAAATTATTATAACTAATAACTTGTGAGTTATTGTGTTATTTTACTCAATGAAATTCGCAATATAGGGCACCAAACACATTTACCCCTCAGATTTATTTCAATTCTTTTTATAATAAAAATATTATTTAAAAGCAGACTGAAGAGTTTTTAAATTCAATATTTAAGAAAAACTGTCTTGAAGTTACTTAGTTTGATACTTATAATAAATGCTTATAAAAATTTATTTACTTATTTACACTGCAAAAATATAGTCGATTCCTCTAGTCATATATGTAAGAAATACAATAAAATAATTAAAGCGACAAAAACATGCAAAATATTGTCATAAAGCGAAAAATGCCGACTTGACATATATTACATGCAAAAAATTGTCGCTTTGACTATGAAATAGTATTTTTCGCCTGACGATAATATTTTGTATATTATTGTCGCTTTAACTATTTTAAATTATGCATGTACATGACTAGAGATATTGATTTAATTTTTGTCGTATGAATGAGTAATTAAATTATTATAAGCGTTTATTATAAACGCTGAACTAAGTATCCGATTTGGTTCCGACCGCCTTTTAACAAAATAAAAACGAAATTAGATTTACATAAGAAACTTTTCGGAGATTATTTAAGATATATTCATTATTAAATCAGCTAATTAAAAAAAAATTTGTATAGTATATCATATTATTTTAGCTATAAATTTCTGGAAAATTGCAAAATTGAAAAAAGAAATGAAAATCATTTAAAGTTCATCTTGCTATATTCATCATATAAGTAAAAATAAATAAGATAGAGTAAAAAGATTTGTGAAAGGTATTTTGCGCCCTTAATTAAATTTATGTTATGACTTAATTTTATTAGCATTCAATTTTTTTTCTAATGACAATTCATAGCATTTTTCATAATTTTTTTTTTGGTTTTTCAGCTTTAACGTATGAAAATACAATTAATCAAATAAGTTAATATAAAAGCAATTCTAACTTTATTTAAAGTAGATAAAAAGTGCTGGAAGAATTTTAATTTTCAATAATGGGTCTGACTGAGGAAAATAAATTAATTGTTAAGGCGACTACGGAAGTTCAGTTAAATTTCATTTTGTAGTTTACAAATTACTCTTTCAGTTTCTAAAATTTTTTGGATTTTTTAATTTTCCACCATTTATTATAATCCGTAAAATAGTGGAAAATTAAAAAATCTGAAAAATTTTATATATTGAAAGAGTAATTTGTAAACTCAAAAATAAAACCTAACCTAAAATCTGAAGTCGCCTTAACGGCATGTCGGAGCTGCAGCAATCGAGTTTTGCTTTTTTTATTTTATCGATATCTTTTTAAATTCTTAAATTAAACAAATATAATGACTTGTCCGCACTAAAGTTATATTAGTACAATAATTTTTGTTAAAATAAAAAATCATTTGGACTTGTTATTTTTTTATGAGCTTGGATTGGAAATTAGATATCAAACTCGACAAACCTAACCTTAAAATACGATATATCGAAAGTTTTTATTATAACTTTGTATGTATAATATTTTGGCGGTTTTCTTGAGTTGTCCGCACTAGAGTTTAATCTTACAAATTTTTTCTTTATAGTAAAAAAACTCAATTGAACGCATCGTTTATTCATAAGTTAAGATTGGAAATATTATTAGAAGGCAGAAAGCTTCGTCATGCTCTTAAAGGATAAGGATTGTATAGTGGAATTAATTCGATGTTAACTGATTATCATATATTAGAATTTGATAATATTTTAAAACGGTGCACCTTATTTAATATGCAATTAACTTTACTTATTCAAAAACCGCAATATATTAATTCAGTACCCATTGATACCCAATTTATACAATTATTATTTTCTGGAAATTTTAAAAGTGGTCACTGGATTGTATGTATTATAATAATAAAATAATTCATATATATGACAGCTTCAATCTTAAATATTTACAAGATGAGCATAAAATCTATATAAACGAATTATTTCCGAAAAAATCTGAATCAAGCATAGTTTTCGAAACAGTACAATCACAAACAAGTAATTATGATTGCGGCGTTTTTGCAATTGCTTTTGCTGTTTCAGTACTTTACAATTTATGTCCATGTTGCTTAAAATACGATATTTCTCAAATGCGATTACATTTATTGAAAATTTTTGAAACACAGCGATTAACAATGTTTCCAATTTTACATAATTATAATAATGCAACTATCAATTACAATAATCCACCGGACATGATAAGAAGTTTTTGTCATGAACCTTGTTTAAATAAAATACCATTAAATTTAGATGACGCTGAACTTCTTGAAAAAAAAATTACAAATGTAGTTATTGGCAGAACAAATAAAAATGATGCAAACGTATTGCAATCCAAAAGATTCTAATCTTGAAATAATTCCAATGGAAATTGACAATGACTCTTCAGAAAAAAAATTTTTAAGACAAAATGATTATTTAATGGATTTTGATGATATTAGCATAAATTATGACGATGATAAAATTAGGAATAATGAGATTGAATTAAATCAAGGAAGAAAAGAATTAAAAGAAATAGATAACAAGGAATCTTATGTATGACAAAATTGATTAAGAAAAAGGTGACAGAAAAATCGAATGAATATCGAAAAAATGCAATAAAACAGAAAATTACAAAAATGCAGGAAAAAAAATGAAAAATTAGAACAAAAACGTGTCAATATGAAAATGGAACAACCAAATAAATATAAAGAAATGTTAGAAAATACTAAGAAAACGAATTTAGAATTCAAGAAAATACTAAGAAAACGAATTTAGAATTCAAGAAAATAAAAAATAATGATCAATTAGAACAAATACGTTCTGATGAGGCTTCACGTAAGAAAGAAGCTTATATAAAATTAAAAGATTCTGAACCAAATAAATATATAGAATAGTTAAAAAATACTAAAAAAAACAAAACGGAATCCAAGGAAAAAAAAGTAATGATGAATTGGAACAAATACGTGCGAATGAGGCTTCACGTAAGAAAGAAGCTTATATAAAATTAAAAGATTCTGAACCAACTAAATATATAGAAAAGTTAAAAAATACTAAGAAAACCAAAATGGAATCTAAAGAAAAAAAAGTAATGATGAATTGGAACAAATACGTGCGAGTTAGGCTTTACGTGAGAAAGAAGCTTAAATGAAATCAAAATATTTTGAACCAAATAAATATATAGAAAAGTTAAAAAAAAATAAGAAAACCAAAATGGAATCAAAGGAAAAAAAATGGTGAATTGGAACAAATACGTGCGAGTGAGGCTTCACGAAAGAAAGAAGCTTATATAAAATTAAAAAATGAACAATCACTTAAATATGAAAAAATATTAGAAGAGAATAGAATAGCAAAAGTAAAATAGATTTTAAATATAAGTGCTGATGAATTGAAACAGCTACGTGAAAAAGAAGCATTACGCAAAAGAAAGACTTAAAGAAAATTAAAAAATTAACTTTATGTTGAATATGATAAAATGGAAATAGTTGAAAAAATTGATGATCAACAATTGGAAATTTCAGATGTTATTGACAAAACGCAAATAAATAATGATTTTTACCAATTTCAACATTTTAATTATAATATTGGAATGAATAAACCAACAGATGAGAGAAAGCGAAAATATAAATATGATTCTTATCAATTAAAAACGTTACTTATAAAGTGTAAACGATTAAAAATTGAAGACATTGATTATTATATTGAAAATAACAATAATAATATTTGTAATAACAATGATAATGTCATGATAAATAAAAAACAATGATAAAATTAAGGACATAATGGGAAAAAATTAAAGAAATTGAATGAAAAAGTTCTAGCAGAAGAAAGTAATTCTAAACTCATTGGTTGTATTGCAAATATATATTTTGATGAAAATGTTATATCTGAAAATTACATTGGCTCCATGACACATACATGTGTTTATTGTGATGCAAAGCATTTTGCTTTCGAATATAGTAAAAGTAAAGATTTCTCCAATTGTTGTCATAAAGGTTAGGTGGAATTGTTAGACAATCCTACTTACCCAGAACGATTAAAACTTTTAGCCACCGAACGTACAAAAGAAAGTATTGATTTTCGACAAAATGTAAGATTATACAATAATGCTTTAGCGTTCGCAAGTTTTGGAGCTAATTTTGATAAATTGACAGGTAAAGAACCACAAGTTATGAAAATATGTGGACAAATTTATCATAATGTGTATGCTTTGCATCGTAATAAAGATGAAGCACGTAAATATAGACAATTATATGTTTTAGATAATGAAATTGTAAGGATTGAACGTAAAAAATTCAATGCAAAGTTAGTATTATTAAAAGAATTAAATAATTTGATAAGAAACATTAACCCTTATGCAAAAGCCTAAAAAATGATGCATGAAGTAGAAAAAGAAGAACTGCAACGATGTGCAAAAATCAATTGTCCTCCAAGAACAGTTACAAGGTCTATTGTCCGCAATAACAATTTGGATAAAAATAGATATAATGTACCTACCTGTAATAAAGTCGCGATAGTATATGTTGGAAAAGATGATCTTCCTCCTATCGAACGTGATATTGTCATTTACTCTAAGTATGAAAGACCAATTAGTATACCAACAATTAGCAAACATACAGATCCTATGACATATCCGCTAATTTATCCTTAAGGTGGTTATGGATGATTGCCAAATATGAAAAGTAAATTTGGAACAACTAATATTTCAAATTTGCAATTTTATAATTATAGATTTAGTATTAGAAATGAATTTAATCCATACCTCAAATTGGGAAAAATATCTCATCAGGCAATCATTGATGCATTTGTAAAAGTTGAAACTTCTAGATTATATTTTATACGAAAAAATCAAAATATATTAAGAAGTGATTGTTACAAAGGAGTAATAGACTATTTACATAACAAAACAGAATTAGAATCGTCAAAAATTGGATAAATGGTCATATTACCATCAAATTTTACAGGCAGTCTACGATTTATGAAACAAAATTACATGGACTCGATGACGCTTGTAAATTATCATGGTAAACCTGACCTTTTTTTAACTATAACGTAAAATCCACATTGGAAAAATAATTAAAAACTTGGAAAATTATGAAAGTTCAATAGATAGGCCGGATATTGTAACAAAAGTATTTCATCAAAAAGTGGAAGAATTTAAAGATTTAGTAATTAAAAGAGGAATATTTGGAAAATGTGTTGCGTGTTGTTACGTAATTGAATTTCAAAAACGAGGATTACCACATATGCATATGTTATTATTCTTAGATAAAAATGATAAAATAAACACTCCCGAAAAAGTTGATGAAATAATAAGTGCAAAAATCCCAAATAAAGATCTTTATCCGAAATTATATAGTATTGTTAAGCAATTTATGATACACGGTCCCTGTGGTATGCAAAATATAAATTGTCCATGTATGGATAAAAATACGAAACAATGTACAAAAAATTTTACAAAAAAATTTAATAATACAACAATATTTAAATCAAATATCCATTTGATTTAAATATTGTTGTTTTAGTGGATATCCATCCACTATACAAACGCAAAAATGATGGCGTCAAATTTATTTTCAAAAATAAATTTACAGAAAGATTAGCAGATAATGGATTTGTTGTTCCATAAGATAGACAACGTTATTTTATTAGGTTATTACTATTACATGTTAAAGGAGCCACGGCTTTTGAAGCTTTGCGTACTGTTGATGATGTGATGTACAATTCATTTTATGAGGCAGCTCAGGCAAAACAATTAATTAATGAAGCTGAAGAATGGGATAGATGTTTGGAAGAAGCGTCTTCAACAGAATTCCCTTATGCTCTTTGTGAATTATTTGCTTTTATTTGCGTTTTTCATAATCCTATAAATGCACGAGATTTATATGAAAAATATAAAGATAAATTTTACCACCCTGAATACAAAAAAAAATATAGGTGAAGATCATGCATTGAATGTTATTAAAAATAATTTACAAGTCAATAGATTTTCATTGAACGATTTTAATTTACCTAACATAAGCACATTTATAGAAGAAGATAATAATCAAACAAATTTAAATCATAATAATAATATTCTTAATGAATTAGAAATGAAAATAAATTCTTGAAATGATAAAAAAAGGCAAATATTCAACTCTACTATAAAAAGTTTAAACAACCAAAGTAAAAAAAAATATATTTTTATTGATGGACCAGGTGGAAGAGGAAAAAGTCTTTTACTTAACGTTTTAATAGCTCATTTTAAATATCATAATATACGTTACTTATGTGTTGCTTGGACAGGTATAGCAGCGAATTCATTGATTGATGGAAAAACAGTGCACACAACATTTAAACTACCATTGAATATAACAGATTGCACAACATGTAATGTTAAGCCTAACTCTGCAGAAGGATGAAATATCTATGACTTCCAAATTTGCTTTTGAGGCAGTTGATCGTCTTTTTCAAGATTTGTGCGATATACAACACCAACCCTTCGGTGGTAAAACTGTAATTGTATCAGGAGATTTTAGGCAAACATTACCAATTGTTCGACATCGAAGTCGTTTTAATATTATAGAAAATTCGGTTGAATTTAGTTTAAGTTTATGGCAAAATTTTATGCGTACGACATTAAGTGAAAATCTGCGAGTTTCAGATAATGATAATAATTTCAAACAATGGTTATTAGATATCGGAGAAGGAAAACGTCTTAATCTTTTTGAAGATGATAATGAACTAAGTGCTATACCAGAAAATCTTATCATTAGAGCACATTTTGTCGAAGAAATATTTGGAAATAAAATAAAAATAAATAGTGAAAATCTAATAGATAAAGTTATTTTGGCTCCTAAAAATAATGATGTTATTCAAATCAATAACGGCGTTTTGAATATAATAGAAGGAGGCTATGTTGAATATTTAAGTATTGATACAGCCGAAGATGATGACAAAGAAAATTCAGATGTTATATTACCTACAGAATTTTTAAATACGTTAATTCCTAATGGACTTCCACCACATAAATTATATTTAAAAGTAGGAGCTATTATAATTCTTTTGAGAAATTTTAATGTAAATGAGGGACTTTGCAACGGGACAAGGTTAATAGTAAAAAACCTACTAAGATATTCTATCCAAGCTGAATTGGCAAGTGGAAAAAACAAAGGTAAATTAGTTTTTATTCCAAGAATAATTTCATCTCTATCTAAAGAACATATCCCTTTCAACATGCAAAGAAAATAGTTTCCTATTAGATTAGTTTTTGCAATGACTATTAATAAATACCAAGGACAATCTTATGAAAAAGTTGGTGTATATTTACCATCACGCGTTTTCAGTCATGGACAATTATATGTTGCCCTTTCAAGGACAAAACATAAAAATAATTTAAAATTATTTTTAAGCAAAAGCGCAATAGTCAACGGAGAAAATAAGAATGATCAAGACACAATTTATACAAAAACATTGTATATAAAGAAATATTATAAATAATATTGTAAATATTTATATAATAAAAATATTATGATATCTAATATAATAATATTTGATATAATATTCAAAATCATGATGCATATTAGAAAGCACTGATGAATTGACTGTACATGGAAATGCGCAGTAATATAGATTGCATTTAAAAATTCACAGTACGATATCGGCTGCATATGGGGATGCGCTGTTGAATCGGCTGCATATGCACGGAAAGAAATTTGGCAATAAATAATTACCATATTTTGTTCGTGTACGATTTTAGAAATAATATATTTCGAATTCGGTGAAGCGTTTTTCTAAAAATTGTAATATACCATTACAAGAAGTTTTGAAATACCGTATACATTGAATCCTGTATTACAAGGAACTTTGAAGTAAAAAATTACCACTTATTCTATTTACAAATTCAAAAACATTAATGTTAGTTATAATTACATTTAGTATTTCAAAAGACATTAAAATCTCCTAATGCCAAATTCCCTTCTGTGTGGGGATGCGCTGTTAAATCGGCTGCATATGGGAATGCGCTGTTGAATCGGCTGCATATGAAAATGCGCTGTTGAATCGGCTGCATATGGGGATGCGCTGTTCAATCGGCTGCATATGGTGATGCGCTGTTGAATCGTCTGCATATGAGGATGCGCTGTTCTACTGGCTGCACATAAAGATACACAGTTAAATCTACTGCTTAATAATTGTTGCTAAATATTGTGCAAATAAGCATTTGGAGCGGAGCCTGTTATAAAAAAATTTAAAAAAAAACGCTCCACTGACGAATTCCTTAAAAAATAACAGGCATGGATGAAATGCTTTATTAGACTAAAAAATAAAAATGCAAGAGAGGACAAAAATGCAAGAAGCTGTAAAAAAACAGAAGAGCAAGATAGAGTAAGAAAAAGAACAAAGAAAAAACAAAAAGCGACAGCAAGCGAAAAAAACAGCAAGAGACAGAAAGAAAGAGAATGCATGGGAGAACAAAGAAGCGTAAAAGAGCAAGACGTGGGAATGCGAAAAAAAGCATGAAAAAGCGTGAGAAAACGTAGGAAATCGAGAGAGAATGTAAGAGAGCAAGAGAGAGAGAGAGAGAGACCTAGTTTGGTACTTATAATAAATGCTTATAAGAATTTATTTACTCATTTGCACTTCAAAAATATAATCGATTCCTCTAGTCATATATGTAAAAAATACAAAAATTAAAGCAACAAAAACATACAAAATATTGTCATCAAGCAAAAAATGCCGACTTGACATATGTCACATGGAAAAAAAACCATATGAATGACTAAATAAATTATTAATTGAGCCCAAATATTAAATAGAAAATAAGACTTGAAAAAAAGACTGAAAAAATAAAGCCCAAAAAATTAGGATAAAAATATAGCAACTATGAAAAAATAAGGCCCTAAAGATAAGGCAAAAAATTATGATATCTTCGAATTTAATGCTTCACTATCTTTTATAAAATAATTCTTTTCTGGTATCTTTTGTTCACGATAGCAAACAATATAAAAAAGTTATTTGGCTCTAGATCAATTAAAAATTTTTAATCTTAGAAAAATTTATAGAAAATAAACATTTTTAAAAAAGAAAAAGTTATTGGACCCAAAAAATGTAAGGCATAAAAAAGTATAAGTTCCAAAAAAATATAAGGCTCAAGAAAATATAATGCTCAAAAAATATAGAGAAGGAAAAATTATTGGGTCCAAAAAATGTAGGGCCCAAAAAAGTATAAGTTCCAAAAAAATATAAGGCTCAAGAAAATATAATGCTCAAAAAATATAAAAAAGAAAAAATTATTGGGCCCAAAAAAATAAAAGGCACAAGAAAATATAAGGCTCTAAAATATAGAGAAGGAAAAATTATTGGGTCCAAAAAATGTAGAGCCCAAAAAAGTATAAGTTCCAAAAAAATATAAGGCTCAAGAAAATATAAAACCCAAAAAATATTGGGCACAAAAAAATTAAAGGCCCAAGATAATATAATGTGCAAAAAATATAAAGCCCAAAAAAATGTATACGTCCAAAAAAAATATAAAGCTCAAGAAAATATAAAGCCCAAAAAAATATTAGGCCCAAGAAAATATAATGCTCAAAAAATATAGACAAAAAAATTATTGAGCCCAAAAAAATATTAGGCCCGAAAAAAAGCCCAAGAAAATATAATGCTCAAAAAATATAGAGAAGAAAAAATTATTGGGCCCAAAAAATATAAAGCCCAAAAAAATATAAGACTAAAAAAATATAATGCTCAAAAATATAGAGAAGAAAATATTATTGGGTCCAAAAAATGTAGAGCCCAAAAAAGTATAAGTTCTAAAAAAATATAAGGCTCAAGAAAATATAAAACCCAAAAAATATTGGGCACAAAAAAATTAAAGGCCCAAGATAATATAATGTGCAAAAAATATAAAGCCCAAAAAAATGTATACGTCCAAAAAAAATATAAAGCTCAAGAAAATATAAAGTCCAAAAAAATATTAGGCCCAAAAAAAAGGCCCAAGAAAATATAATGCTCAAAAAATATAGAGACAAAAAAATTATTGAGCCCAAAAAAATATTAGGCCCGAAAAAAAGCCCAAGAAAATATAATGCTCAAAAAATATAGAGAAGAAAAAATTATTGGGCCCAAAAAAATATAAAGCCCAAAAAAATATAAGACTAAAAAAAATATAATGCTCAAAAAATATAGAGAAGAAAATATTATTGGGTCCAAAAAATGTAGAGCCCAAAAAAGTATAAGTTCTAAAAAAATATAAGGCTCAAGAAAATATAAAACCCAAAAAATATTGGGCACAAAAAAATTAAAGGCCCAAGATAATATAATGTGCAAAAAATATAAAGCCCAAAAAAATGTATACGTCCAAAAAAAATATAAAGCTCAAGAAAATATAAAGTCCAAAAAAATATTAGGCCCAAAAAAAAGGCCCAAGAAAATATAATGCTCAAAAAATATAGAGACAAAAAAATTATTGAGCCCAAAAAAATATTAGGCCCGAAAAAAAGCCCAAGAAAATATAATGCTCAAAAAATATAGAGAAGAAAAAATTATTGGGCCCAAAAAAATATAAAGCCCAAAAAAATATAAAGCCCAAAAAAATATAATGCTCAAAAAATATAGAGAAGAAAATATTATTGGGTCCAAAAAATGTAGAGCCCAAAAAAGTATAAGTTCTAAAAAAATATAAGGCTCAAGAAAATATAAAACCCAAAAAATATTGGGCACAAAAAAATTAAAGGCCCAAGATAATATAATGTGCAAAAAATATAAAGCCCAAAAAAATGTATACGTCCAAAAAAAATATAAAGCTCAAGAAAATATAAAGTCCAAAAAAATATTAGGCCCAAAAAAAAGGCCCAAGAAAATATAATGCTCAAAAAATATAGAGACAAAAAAATTATTGAGCCCAAAAAAATATTAGGCCCGAAAAAAAGCCCAAGAAAATATAATGCTCAAAAAATATAGAGAAGAAAAAATTATTGGGCCCAAAAAAATATAAAGCCCAAAAAAATATAAGACTAAAAAAAATATAATGCTCAAAAAATATAGAGAAGAAAATATTATTGGGTCCAAAAAATGTAGAGCCCAAAAAAGTATAAGTTCTAAAAAAATATAAGGCTCAAGAAAATATAAAACCCAAAAAATATTGGGCACAAAAAAATTAAAGGCCCAAGATAATATAATGTGCAAAAAATATAAAGCCCAAAAAAATGTATACGTCCAAAAAAAATATAAAGCTCAAGAAAATATAAAGTCCAAAAAAATATTAGGCCCAAAAAAAAGGCCCAAGAAAATATAATGCTCAAAAAATATAGAGACAAAAAAATTATTGAGCCCAAAAAATATTAGGCCCGAAAAAAAGCTCAAGAAAATATAATGCTCAAAAAATATAGAGAAGAAAAAATTATTGGGCCCAAAAAAATATAAAGCCCAAAAAAATATAAGACTAAAAAAAATATAATGCTCAAAAAATATAGAGAAGAAAATATTATTGGGTCCAAAAAATGTAGAGCCCAAAAAAGTATAAGTTCTAAAAAAATATAAGGCTCAAGAAAATATAAAACCCAAAAAATATTGGGCACAAAAAAATTAAAGGCCCAAGATAATATAATGTGCAAAAAATATAAAGCCCAAAAAAATGTATACGTCCAAAAAAAATATAAAGCTCAAGAAAATATAAAGTCCAAAAAAATATTAGGCCCAAAAAAAAGGCCCAAGAAAATATAATGCTCAAAAAATATAGAGACAAAAAAATTATTGAGCCCAAAAAAATATTAGGCCCGAAAAAAAGCCCAAGAAAATATAATGCTCAAAAAATATAGAGAAGAAAAAATTATTGGGCCCAAAAAAATATAAAGCCCAAAAAAATATAAAGCCCAAAAAAATATAAGACTAAAAAAAATATAATGCTCAAAAAATATAGAGAAGAAAAAATTATTGGGCCCAAAAAAATGTTAGGCCCAAAAAAATGTAAGGCCCAAAAAAATATATGTCTCAAAAAATATAGAGAAGAAAAAATTATTGGGCATAAAAAAATGTCAGGCCCAAAAAAATATATGGCTCAAAAATTGTGGGAAGAAAAAATCATTGGGCCCAAAAAATATAAGGCTCGAAAAAAGTATAAGTCCAAAAAAAATAAGGCTCAAGAAAATATAAAGCCCTAAAAAATATTGGGCCCAAAAAAATGTATAAGCCCAAAAAAAATATAAGGCTTAAGAGTTCGCTGTATCTCTGTCCTTTTCTAATTAAAAAATTGACTTTTTTTTCAAAATTAGCAACAAGAGGCAAAAATAAAGAGATGGTTTCGATGTGTTTAATAAAATGTAATATTTTCTTTGATTAGTATGAATTAATTTTATTGCTTCGTTTTTAAGAAAAGTTGGAATAACTTAAAAAATTAGAAATTAGTGTCAAATAATGGGATTTTCAAGTTATTCCAACTTTTCTTGAAAATAAAGCGGTGGAATTAAATTATTCTTATCAGAGAAAATATTGCTTTCTATTACACGAATCGAAACCATCTCTTTATTTCTGCCTGAAGCTATTAGTTTTTATAAAAAATAAATTTTAAATAGATTCGGTAAAACAGGTAACTGTGTCGGTATACAGCTGACTCTTAAGAAAATATAAGGCCCAAAAAAATATTTGGCCCAAAAAAAAAGACCCCAGAAAATATAATGTTAAAAAAATATAGAGAAGAAAAAATTATTGGGCCCAAAAAAATATAAGACTAAAAGAAATATAATGCTCAAAAAATATAGAGAAGAAAAAGTTATTGGGCCCAAAAAAATTTATAGCTCAAAAAATATAGAGAAGAAAAAATTATTGGGCCCAAAAAAATTGCTACTTTTATTAAAAAAAGATTAGACACATTTAAAAAGAGCGGAGAACCGGAGAACCGGAGAACCGGAGATCCGGAGAAAAACGTGGTTTCACTTTAATATAATATAGGATAATCGATGACCGTAGTGAGCTATAGTCTAGGATTGTAGTGATACTATATTCATCTATTATCTTATATTATATTAAAGTGAAACCACTTTTTTTTCCGTTTCTCCGGTTCTCCGGTTCTCCGCATTTTTTAAATGTGTCTAATCTTTTGGTAATAAAAGTAGCAATTTTTTATTGGGCCCTATATAATTAGTACTTATTAGTCATAAGCTTCTTTTTTGGGCCATATCTTTTTGGGTCTTATATTATTTTGGGCCCTATATTTTTATTCAATGCCCATTTTTTGGGCCCTTCTTTTTTTTATCCTTATATTTTCTTGGACTCTTTATTTTTTTGGGTCTTATATTTTTTTGGGTCTAATATTTTTTTTGTTCTATATTTTTTGGGCTTTATATTTTTTTGGGCCTTATATTTTCTTGCACCTTGAATTTTTTTGGACTCAATATTTTTTTGGGCCTAATATTTTTTTGGTCTCTATATTTTTTGGGCTTTATATTTTTTTGGGCCTTATATTTTCTTGGGCCTAATATTTTTTTGGTCTCTATATTTTTTGGGCTTTATATTTTTTTGGACCCAATAATTTTTTAGACCCAATATTTTTTTTGTCTCTATATTTTTTGGGCTTTATATTTTTTTGAGCCTTATATTTTCTTAGGCCTTATTTTTTTTGGGGCCCAATAATTTTTCAGGTCCTATATTTTATTTAGCTCTTTAAATATGCAGCTGATTAAACAGTGCACCCCAATATGCAGCCAATTCAACAACGCATCCCAATATGCAGCCGATTCAACAGCGCATCCCCATATGCAGCCGATTTAACAGCGCGTCCTCTTATATAGCTGATTTAACATCATATCAAAATATTTTGAAAGCGTCAGTTGATATCATATATATATATATATATATATATATATATATATATATATTTTAGTGAATATTATATTTTATATTATATTTCGAGTTCAACTATTACACAACAACATATACAACATCTCTTGACATATTCTTTATAATATCTCTTTATAAACAATGCTTTTTGTATATATTGTGTTCTGATCATTTTTATTTTCTCCGTTGACAATAACGTGGTCACCTAAAAATAATTTTAAATTATTTTTAAAATTCGTCCTTGAAAGAGCAACATATAATTGCCCATGACTGAAAACTGGTGACGGCAAATAAACACCAACTTTTTTATAAGATTGTCCTTGTGATTTATTAATAGTCATTGCGAATCCTAATCTAATAGGAAACTATTTTCTTTGCATGTTGAAAGGGATATGTTCTTTAGATAGAGATGAATTTGCATATTGAATGGAATTTCTTTCGTAGATGGAGATAAACTTATTCTTGGAATGAAAACTAATTTACCTTTGTTTTGACCAATTGCTAATTCCGCTTGAATGGAATATTTAGGCAATTTTTTCACTATCAACCTTGTTCCGTTACAAAGTCCCTTATTGATATTTAAATTTCTTAAAAGTATTATTATAACTCCTACTTTTAAATGTAATTTATGTGGTGGAAGTCCATTAGGAGTTAACTTATTTAAAAATTCTGTAGGTAACATAATATCTAAATTTTCTTTGTTATCATCTTCAGCTGTATCAATACTTAAATATTCAACATTGTTTCTTTCCATTAAATTCAAAACATTGTTATTGATTTCAGTATCATCATTATTTTTAGGAGCCAAAATAACTTTTTCCGTTAGATTCGTATTGTTTATTTTTATTGTTTTTCCGAATATTTCTTCGACAAGATTTTCTTTAATGATAAAATTATCTGGTATAGCACTTAGTTCATTATCATCTTCAAAAACATTGCGGCATTTTCCTTCTCCGATATCTAATAATCATTGTTTAAAATTATTATCACTATCTGAAACTCGCAGATTTTCATTTAACTTCATTTGCTTAAAATTTTGCCATGATAAACTAAATTTAACTGAATTTTTAATAATGTTCATACGGCTACCATGTCGTACAATTGGTAATGTTTGCCTAAAATCTCCTGATACAATTACAGTTTTACCACCAAAGGGTTGGTTTACATCGCATAAATCTTGGAAAAGACGATCAACTGCTTCAAAAGCAAATTTTGAAGTCATGGATATTTCATCTCAAATAATTATTTGTGTTTTCTTTAATTGTTTGCCTTCTGCAGAATTAGACTTAACATTACAAGTTGTACAATCTGTTATATTTAACGGTAGTTTAAATGATGTATGCACGGTTTTTCCATTGACTAATGAATTCGCTACTATACCTGTCCAAGCTACACATAAATAATGTATGGTATGATATTTAAAATAAGCTATTAAAACGTTAAGTAAATAACTTTTTCCACTTCCACCTGGTCCATCAATAAAAATATATTTTTTTTTACTTTGGTTGTTTAAACTTTTTATAGTAGAGTTGAACATTTGCCTTTTTTTATCATTTCAAGAATTTATTTTCATTTCTAATTCATTAAGAATATTATTATTATGATTTAAAATTGTTTGATTATTATCTTCTTCTATAAATGTGCTTATGTTAGGTAAATTAAAATCGTTCAATGAAAATCCATTGACTTGTAAATTATTTTTAATAACATTCAATGCATGATCTTCACCTATATTTTTTTTGTATTTAGGGTGGTAAAATTTATCTTTATATTTTTCATATAAATCTCGTGCATTTATAGGATTATGAAAAACGCAAATAAAAGCAAATAATTCACAAAGAGCATAAGGGAATTCTGTAGAAGACGCTTCTTCCAAACATCTATCCCATTCTTCAGCTTCATTAATTAATTGTTTTGCCTGAGCTGCCTCATAAAATGAATTGTACATCACATCATCAACAGTACGCAAAGCTTCAAAAGCCGTGGCTCCTTTAACATGTAATAGTAATAACCTCATAAAATAACGTTGTCTATCTTTCGGACTTACTAACTAGGAGAGACCCAGGCCTCCGGATCACGGATTTTGCTCAAATTTTGGGATAAGTTTCTAGGTGTCAAAATATGAAGAAAACCAGAATTTTGGACCCTAACGCTTAAAATTTCCCTAGTTATAGGTAATTAAAGAAAATCACTGAAAAAGATACTAGATTTCCAAACACTTATAGCTGTTTAGCATTAACAGTTACAAGCTTAAAACCATTTTCGAATGAAAGCTGACCTCAAATCCTTTCAAAATAGTGCTTGTAGCATATCAAAATATTATTTTTTCCCAACGTTACAGCGCTATAAGATTTTAACGTGAATTTCCTTTTAATAACATTAATTAATCATAAATGCTAAAATGTAGTACAATTTTTATAACACTATAGCTATAGGAAAAAATAATATTTTGATATGCTGTAGGTGTTATTTCGAAAGGATTTGAGCTCAGCTTTCATTTAAAAACAATTACAAGTGTCTAGTTGTTAATGCTAAAAAACTATAGGCGTTTGAAAATCTAGTAACTTTTTTAGTGATTTTCTCTGATTGCCTATAACTAGGAAAATTTTGAGCGTTAGGGTCTAAAATTCTGGTTTTCTCCATATTTTGACACCTAGAAACTTATCCCAAAGTTTGAGCAAAATCCGTGATCCGGAGGCCTGGGCCTCTCCTAGTAAGTACATTCTACAAACTAGGAGAGTGTCACACCTCCGGATCACGGATTTTGCTCAAACATCGGGATAAGTTTTCAGATGATAAAATATGAAAAAAGCTAAAGTTATAGTCATAAACACTCAATATTTCCCTAGTTGCAGGCAATTGAAAAAAATCACTAAAAAAGTTACTATATTTTTAAACGCGTATAGTTCTTTAGCATTGATAGCTAGAAGCTTCCTTTTTTCAAATTAAAGCTGAGCTTAAATCCTTTCGAAATAGTAATCATGGCATGTAAAAATATTATTTTTTCCCAAAGTTATAGCGTAATAAAGATTGGACCTGAACTTTTATTTAAAAATATTAATTAAAAATAAAAGCTGAAATTAGGTCCAATTTTTATTACGCTATAACTTTAGGAAAAAATAATATTTCGATATGTTGTAACTACTATTTCGAAAGGATTTGAGCTCAACTTTTTGAAAAAAGATTTAAGCTTCTAGCTATCAATGCTAAATAACTATATGCGTTTAAATATCTAGTAACTTTTCTAGTGATTTTCTTCAACTGCCTGTAACTAGGGAAATATTGAGTGTTTATGACTATAACTTTAGCTTTTTTCATATTTTATCATCTGAAAACTTATCCCGATGTTTGAGCAAAATCCGCGATCCGGAGGTGTGACACTCTCCTAGTAAGTATTGGTTTTCTTTTTTTTTTCTTTTATTCTATTTTTTCAGTTTTTCATCAAATGTATAAAAATTTGGTATTTCTGAATACAAGTAATTTCGTGCTTCAAAATCTTCTCTATTCAATTCAAAATATGCTATTAATGTTGTTCCCACATTTTTTTGCATGATCATTTCTTCTTTTCCTTCTTTAAAAAATACGTTTTGTTGATTTTCTTCATGAACGCTTAGACGTTTTATAGTATGTGAAATGACATGTAAAGGATATTCTAATAATCTGTGCATTGCTTCAGGTGGACATAAATATCGTGTATTAATGTATTGTTGGATTTCGTCATATTCATATTCAATATTTTCACTATTGTCATTTTGAAAAGTGTCTTTATTTTCTGATTGATAATCTACATTTACTTGATGCATTTTAATGTATGAACAATCATGACCTTTATAAGAGTATTTGAATAAATATTTAATGCATTGAACAGTGCAACAAACTTCTACGTTTATGTGTGCATTAAATTTCAATTATAAGTAAGGATAGTAAGGAACAACAAATCCATCATCTGCAATTCTTCCTGTAAATTTATTACTGAAAATAATTTTGACGCCATCATTTTTGCGTTTGTATAGTGGATATCCATTTGATTTAAATATTGTTGTATTATTAAATTTTTTTGGAAAATTTTTTGTACATTGTTTCGTATTTTTATCCATACATGGACAATTTATATTTTGCATACGACAGGGACCGCCTATCATAAATTGTTTAGCAATACTTTATAATTTTAGATAAATATCTATATTTGAAATTTCTGCACTTATTATTTTATCAACTTTTTCGGGAATATCAAATTTATCATTTTTATCTAAGAGTAACAACATACGCATATGCGGTAATCCTCGTTTTTAAATTCAATTACATAGCTATATGCAATTCATTTTCCTAATATTCCCTTTTTATTACTACATTTTTTAATTCTTCTACTTTTTAATAAGATACTTTTGTTATAATATCTGGACTAACTATTGCATTTTCATAAATTTTCAAGTTTTCAGTTATTTCTTTACAATGTGGGTTAGAGGTCATAGTTACAAAAAGGACAGGTTTACCATGATAATTTACAGGTGTCATTGGCTCAATGAAATTTTGTTTTGAAAATCGTAGACTTCCTGTAACGTTTGACGGTAATACTACCATTTTTCCAATTTTTGAAGAATCTAATTTTTTTTCTGTTATGTAAATAGTCCATAACACCTTTATAACAATCACTTCTTAATAAGTTTTGGTTTTTTCGTATGAAATATAATCTGGAGGTTCCAACTTTTTCAAACGCATCAACAATGAACTGTCGAGATAATTTTCCTAAATTAAGGAATGGAGCTCAGCTTTCATTTCAAAAAAGGTTTAATCTTCTAGCTAACAATGATGAGATACTATAAGCGTTTAAAAATCTAGTGACTTTTTTAGTAATTTTCTTTAATGGTCTGCAACTAGAGAAATATTGAGCATTGGCCTCTAAAATTTTGGCTTCCTTCATGTTTCTGCATCCAGAAAACATTCCCAAAATTTGAGCAAAATTGGTGACCCGAAGGTGAAACACTCTCCTTGTTAGAGTAAATGACAATATCACGTTCAATAGGAGGCTGATCGTCTTCTCCAACATATACTATTGCAACTTCATTACAGGTAGATAGATTATATCTAATTTTATCCAAAATATTATTGCGGACAATAGACATAGTAACAGTTCTTGGAGGACAATAGATTTTTGCACGTCATTGTAGTTCTTCTTCTTCTACTTTATGCATCATTTAATAGGCTTTAGCATAAGGGTTAATGTCTCTTATCAAGATATCTAAATGTTCTAATAATGTTAAATTTATATTAAACTTATTCCGTTTAATCGCTGCCATTTCATTATCTAAAATATATAATTGTCAATATTTACGTGTTTCATCTTTATTAGAATGTAACGCATATACAATATGGTAAATTTTTACACATATTTTAATAACTTGTGGTTCTTTACCCGGCAATGTATCAAAATTAACACTAAAATTTGCGAATGCTAAAGCATCATTGTACAACCTAACATTTCGTCGAAAATCAAGAATTTCTTCCGTTAATTCAGTTGCTAAACACTTTAATTGTTCTGTGTAAGGAGGATTTTCTAACAATTCTACTCGACCTTTATGAAAACAATTGGGGAAGTCATTACCCATACAGCATAAAAGGACTTTGAAAGGATTCTGAAAGGATTCATAAAAGGACTACAATCTTTCAGAAATATTTCACTGAAAGGATTCTGAAATAATTCTATGTCCGAGGTATTATTCTTTTAAAAATAATACATAAAAATATTTCATAAAGAATTCACAAGTCATTTCAAAATCCTTTCAATGGAAGAATTCTGTAAGGATCCATGAATTCTTTTGGTAATAATTCGTAAATCTTTTCATACATCTTCCATTGAAAGGATTCTGTAAGAATAATATGAAATATTTTTAAAATATTTCATTGTATTATTTCTAAAAGGAATATACCTCGGACATAGAATTATTACAGAATCCTTTCAATAAAAGAATTCTTTAAGGATCCATGAATTCTTTTGGTAATAATTCTTAAATCTTTTCATACATCTTTAGTTGAGAGACGTGTAAAGTTCTAGAAATTTTATTCTTTCCTGTATTATTTAAGAATCAATTGAGAATCAATACACACACACACACACACACACACACACACACACACACACACACATATATATATATATATACATATATATATATAACGGATATGTGATGATATAATTATTCATAGGATTACGAATAGTTTTACAGCGGTTAAAATCGAAGTTATCATAACACAGACATCGCACGCATAACAATTTATAGTTTCCATTTAAGATTCTTATTTTCCTTATATATGAAACGGGAAGCACTCTTACCGCTTGCGAGAGTAAGAGATACCGCCATCAAGCAAATAAATTATAAACTAATCCCGAAAATATTTCTAAATGATTCTGTAATCTTTCACGTTTTCTTTCATAAAGTACTTTCAAAGTCCTTTCAGTAAGGATTCATGTAATAACTTTTATCCTTATCATAAGTTATTTCATGAAATATTTCAAAAAGATTTCAAAATTATTTCATGTAAGATTTCTTGAGACTTTACCAAAATATTGCATGAATTATTTCATGAAAGCTTTTTGAATGAATCTTGAAATGATTCGGTGAAAGAATACCTTAGATCATTCCGAAAATCTTTATAAGTTATTTTCTGATTTTAATCGTTGGAAGACTTCTGAGTTCTTTCTTGTTTCCTTTCAAGAAGTCTTTTCAAAGTCCTTTCAGTAAGGATTTATTTAATAACTTTTATTCTCATCATAAGTTATTTCATGAAATATTTCAAAAAGATTTCAAAATTATTTCATGTAAGATTTCTTGAGACTTTACCAAAATATTGCATGAATTATTTCATGAAAGCTTTTTGAATGAATCTTGAAATGATTCGGTGAAAGAATACCTTAGATCATTCCGAAAGTCTTTCTAAGTTATTTTCTGATTTTAATCGTTGGAAGACTTCTGAGTTCTTTCTTGTTTCCTTTCAAGAAGTCTCTTCAAAGTCCTTTCAGTAAGGATTTATGTAATAACTTTTATTCTCATCATAAGTTATTTCATGAAATATTTCAAAAAGATTTCAAAATTATTTCATGTATGATTTCTTGAGACTTTACCAAAATATTACATGAATTATTTCATAAAAGCTTTTTGAATGAATCTTGAAATGATTCGGTGAAAGAATATCTTAGATCATTCCGAAAATCTTTCTAAATTATTTTCTGATTTTAATCGTTGGAAGATTTCTGAGTTATTTCTTGTTTCCTTTCAAGAAGTTCTCTCAAAGTCCTTTCAGTAAGGATTCATGTAATAAGTTTTATCGTCATAATAAGTTCTTTCATGAATTATTTCAAAAAGGTTTTAAAATTATTTCATGTAAGATTACTTGAGATTTTACCAAAACCTTGCTTGGAATTATTTCATGAAAGCTTTTTGAATGAATCTTGAAATGATTCGGTGAAAGAATACCTTAGATCATTCCGAAAATCTTTCTAAATTATTTTCTGATTTTAATCGTTGGAAGATTTCTGAGTTCTTTCTTGTTTCCTTTCAAGAAGTTCTCTCAAAGTCCTTTCAGTAAGGATTCATGTAATAACTTTTATCGTCATGATAAGTTCTTTCATGGATTATTTCAAAAAGGTTTTAAAATTATTTCATGTAAGATTACTTGAAATATTACCAAAACCTTGCTTGGAATCATTACATAAAAGCTTTTTGTAAGCATATTGAAATGATTCGTTGAAAGAATATCTTAGATTATTTTGATAATCTTTCTAAATTATTTTATGACTGGAATCTTTGGAAGATTTCTGAGTTATTTCTTGTTTCCTTTCAAGAAGTTCTCTCAAAGTCCTTTCAGTAAGGATTCATGTAATAACTTTTATCGTCATGATAAGTTCTTTCATGAATTATTTCAAAAAGGTTTTAAAATTATTTTATGTAAGATTACTTGAAATATTACCAAAACCTTGCTTGGAATTATTACATAAAAGCTTTTTGTAAGTATCTTGAAATGATTCGTTGAAAGAATACCTTAGATCATTTTGATAATCTTTCTAAATTATTTTATGACTGGAATCTTTGGAAGATTTCTGAGTTATTTCTTGTTTCCTTTCAAGAAGTTTTCTTGAAGTCCTTTCAGTCAGGATTCATGTAATAACTTTTATCGTCATGATAAGTTCTTTCATGAATTATTTCAAAAAGGTTTTAAAATTATTTCATGTAAGATTACTTGAAATATTACTAAAACCTTGCTTGGAATTATTACATAAAAACTTTTTGTAACTATCTTGAATTGATTCGTTGAAAGAATACCTTAGATTATTACGAAAATCTTTCTAAATTATTTCATGACTAGAATCTTTGGAAGATTTTTGAGTTATTTCTTGTTTCCTTTCAAGAAGTCTCTTCAAAGTCCTTTCAGTAAGGATTTATGTAATAACTTTTATTCTCATCATAAGTTATTTCATGAAATATTTCAAAAAGGTTTTAAAATTATTTCATGTATGATTTCTTGAGACTTTACCAAAATATTACATGAATTATTTCATAAAAGCTTTTTGAATGAATCTTGAAATGATTCGGTGAAAGAATATCTTTGATCATTCCGAAAATCTTTCTAAATTATTTTCTGATTTTAATCGTTGGAAGATTTCTGAGTCATTTCTTGTTTCCTTTCAAGAAGTTCTCTCAAAGTCCTTTCAGTAAGGATTCATGTAATAACTTTTATCGTCATAATAAGTTCTTTCATGAATTATTTCAAAAAGGTTTTAAAATTATTTCATGTAAGATTACTTGAGATTTTACCAAAACCTTGCTTGGAATTATTTCATGAAAGCTTTTTGAATGAATCTTGAAATGATTCGGTGAAAGAATACCTTAGATCATTCCGAAAATCTTTCTAAATTATTTTCTGATTTTAATCGTTGGAAGATTTCTGAGTTCTTTCTTGTTTCCTTTCAAGAAGTTCTCTCAAAGTCCTTTCAGTAAAGATTCATGTAATAACTTTTATCGTCATGATAAGTTCTTTCATGGATTATTTCAAAAAGGTTTTAAAATTATTTCATGTAAGATTACTTGAAATATTACCAAAACCTTGCTTGGAATTATTACATAAAAGCTTTTTGTAAGTATATTGAAATGATTCGTTGAAAGAATACCTTAGATTATTTTGATAATCTTTCTAAATTATTTTATGACTGGAATCTTTGGAAGATTTCTGAGTTATTTCTTGTTTCCTTTCAAGAAGTTCTCTCAAAGTCCTTTCAGTAAGGATTCATGTAATAACTTTTATCGTCATGATAAGTTCTTTCATGAATTATTTCAAAAAGGTTTTAAAATTATATCATGTAAGATTACTTGAAATATTACCAAAACCTTGCTTGGAATTATTACATAAAAACTTTTTGTAACTATCTTGAATTGATTCGTTGAAAGAATACCTTAGATTATTTCGAAAATCTTTCTAAATTATTTCATGACTAGAATCTTTGGAAGATTTTTGAGTTATTTCTTGTTTCCTTTCAAGAAGTTCTTTCAAAGTCCTTTCAGTAAGGATTTATGTAATAACTTTTATTCTCATCATAAGTTATTTCATGAAATATTTCAAAAAGGTTTTAAAATTATTTCATGTATGATTTCTTGAGACTTCACCAAAATATTACATGAATTATTTCATAAAAGCTTTTTGAATGAATCTTGAAATGATTCGGTGAAAGAATACCTTAGATCATTCCGAAAATCTTTCTAAATTATTTTCTTATTTTAATCGTTGGAAGATTTCTGAGTTATTTCTTGTTTCCTTTCAAGAAGTTCTCTCAAAGTCCTTTCAGTAAGGATTCATGTAATAACTTTTATCGTCATGATAAGTTCTTTCATGAATTATTTCAAAAAGATTTCAAAATTATTTCATGTAAGATTTCTTGAGACTTTACCAAAATATTGCATGAATTATTTCATGAAAGCTTTTTGAATGAATCTTGAAATGATTCGGTGAAAGAATACCTTAGATCATTCCGAAAATCTTTCTAAATTATTTTCTGATTTTAATCGTTGGAAGATTTCTGAGTTCTTTCTTGTTTCCTTTCAAGAAGTTCTCTCAAAGTCCTTTCAGTAAGGATTCATGTAATAACTTTTATCGTCATGATAAGTTCTTTCATGAATTATTTCAAAAAGGTTTTAAAATTATTTCATGTAAGATTACTTGAAATATTACCAAAACCTTGCTTGGAATTATTACATAAAAGCTTTTTGTAAGTATCTTGAAATAATTCGTTGAAAGAATACCTTAGATTATTTCAAAAATCTTTCTAAATTATTTCATGACTACAATCTTTGGAAGATTTCTGAGTTATTTCTTGTTTCCTTTCAAGAAGTCATTTCAAAGTCCTTTTAGAAAGGATTCGTGTAATATTTCATATTTTAACTTTCATTTCCTTCTTGGTATTATTTTTGTAAAGACTTTGTAATCTTTCTGTGTATTATTTCATAAATTCTTTTCAAAAGAATATGGTTATCTTTTTAAGTCCTTTTTAAATTTTTTCAACGTATTATTACTTGTAATATTTCATGAAATTATTTCGAAATTCTTTCATGCTGTGTGGGTACTTTTAGTATATTCGAAAGCAAAATCTTCCGCATCACGATAAACACATGTATTTGTCATGAAACTAATGTAATTTTCAGATATGAGATTTTCATCGAAATATATATTTGCTGTGCAACCAATCAGTTTCGAATTAATTTTTTCAGTTAATATTTTTTTATTTGATTTCTTTAATTTTTTTTTACTTTGCCCTTTATTGTTTTATCAGTAACTTTGTTCAATGCAATATTATGATTGTTATTATAATTATTATTATTGTAATTTTCATTATAATTGTTGTCTTTAATTTTTAATTGTTTACACTTAATAAATAATGTCTTTAATTGATAAGAATCATATTTACGTTTTCGCTTATTTTCATCTATTGGTTTATTTATTGTAGTATTATTATTAACATGTTTATTGTCATCAATTTCTATTTGTTTACACCTTGTGCGTAATTATTTAGATTGGTAACAATTATTTTTTACTTGTATTTTCTTAATAATATCGGCATTTTCTAATTTTTGATTTTTAATTTGTACCATTCTCTCATATTCATTATATTGTTCACTGACAACTCTTCTATAAGTTTCTTTTTTGCGTAATTTTTCTTTTTCATGCAATTTCTTAATTTATTAGTATCTCTATTTTCAAATGATTTTATTTTTTATATCTTAATATTTTCAATTTTTTTTATATTTATTTGATTGTTCTTCTCTCATTTTTATGTAAGCTTTTTTCTTACGTGTAGCTTTATTTGTACGTATTTGTTCCATTTTATCAGTACCCTTTTTTATCTTTGATTTCATTTTTGTTATTTTAGTATTTTTAATTTTTCTTTATATTTATTGGGTTGCTTTTTTTAATTTTCATATAATCTTCTTTTTTACGTGAAGCTTCATTCACACGTATTTGTACCAATTAATCAATACTCATTTTTTCTTTGAATTTCAATTTCGTTATCTTAGTATTTTCTAATTTCACTTCATATTTATTTATAATTTTTTCTTGGATTTTTATATGAGCTTCTTTCTTACGTAAAGCCTCATTCGCACGTATTTGTTCCAATTTATCAGTACTCATTGTTTCCTTGAGTTTCAATTTTGTTATCTTAATATCTTCTAATTTTTCTTCATATTTATTTGGTTGTCCTTTTTTCATTTTCATATAAGCTTTTTTCTTACGTAAAGTTTCTTGAACTCGTCTTAGTTCTAATTGATCATTACTTTTTTTTTCTTGCATTTCCATAATAATGTCTCTTTCTGAAATTTTTTTATCTTTATGTGATTGTTCTGTTACCATTTTCCTATTAACGGGATGTCGGAGCTGCAGCAATTGAGTTTTGCTTTTTTTATTTCATTAATATTTCTTTAAATTTATAAATAAAACAAATATAATGACTTGTCCGCACTAAAGCTATATTAATAAAATAATTTTTGCTAAAATGAAAAATCATTTGGACTTGTTATTTTTCTATGAGCTTAGATTGGAAATTAGATATCCAACTCGATAAACCTAACCATAAAATACGATGCATTGAAAGTTTTTATTATAACTTTATATGTATAATATTTTGGTGGATTTCTTGAGTTGTCCTCACTAGAGTTTAATCTTATAAATTTTTACTTTGTAGCAAAAAAACTCGATTGAACGCATCGTTTATTTATAAGCTAGGATTGGAAATATTATTAGAATTTTAAGTCCTATTACAAATAAAGCTTCTTTTTCATCTATTTCTTTTAATTCTTTTTTTCCTTCATTTAATTTAATCTCAACTGTCCTAATTTTACTATCGTTATAATTTAAGTGGATATCATCGATTCCCATTATATCATTATCTGGTTTTAAAAAATTTGTATCTGAAATGTCATTGTCAATTTTCATCAAAATTGTTTCATGATTCGAATTCTTTTGTTTACGATACATTTCCATGATCTTTTTTTGTTTTGCCAATAAATGCGTTTTTGAGTTTTTTTCTAATATTTCAAGCTCGGCGAAATCTAAATTCAATGGTATTTGATTTAGACGTTACTCATTTTAAATAATCGCATACTTTTAATAATTATATATGAGCATTATCATTATTATTATATGCAATAAAAATGCCATAAATGCAAGGTAAATTTTAGTTTGTAAATATTAATTTCTGCTGAGTCTAAAAATTTGCATAATTTTTTCTTCTTCTTTAACGTCGCTATATATATGCTATTTGTCATGCTAATCAGTGACAGAGCTCGTAAGTGTGTTTGTGAACAAAGTACATGTAACTTACAACGGTGCTTCTATGAATCGGCTGCCGAGAGCGGGATTCGCACTCAGAATCTTGAGATTACAAATCTAACGCTCTACCGAATAAGCAGCTAACCGGTTTTATTTCTATACTAATATGATATACTTATATTAAAAAATGATCGGCTCTTTTCGTAATCATTCTTTTACGTTCGCCTTTAAACGAAAATGTAATATTATTAAATGAGTTTAGTTTGTTTATGATTTTATTGATCAACACCAACACCCATCATTTTATCTTTTTTCTTATATTTCTTTATCCCTCTTTTTTTAAATATATTAACAGAAAAAAATACAAGAAAATCATTATCTAATATAATCATTATTTCAATCATTATATTTTAACACAAATAAATTTGTAAAATTTACAAATTTTATTATTCAAAATTTTGTATTATTCATGAATTTTTATGTTAAAATTTTAACTTAGAAAATTACACAAAAATAATTTGTAAATTTTAACACAAAAAAATTTGTATTTCATCTGTAACACTTATAAGTGTTGAAATAACAAATTTTTTTCCACTGTGTGCCTTTTTAATTTAAAAGCTGAAAAATAAAAGAAATTATGAAAAATGCCATGAATCAATTGTTATATGATAAATAAATAATAATAAAATTTGTAAAAAGAATATAACGATAAAAAATGGTTATTTTCAGCAATTATACACTTATGTATATATGGGACATTTTACACCAACTGGATCCCTGGTAGAAAGTTTAGCATAAATTATGGCGTGTCCACCAACATATGGCCATATTTGTACGGTGTAATTACACTGTCAAATTTCACCATAAGTTGGCCATAATATGGACTTATTCTAATGTATGATTTGTGCGCACTACTATAATAAACTTATATTTATAGTATAACAAGTTTAACTTTAATTGTGAACTTTCTCTATTCTTCTCTATTATTTTTTATTCACTATTCTTCAGATTTTAATTACAAATGAATTTTTTTTTATTATAACCTAATTTTCTGATATGACTTTATATTCGACATCTTAACCTAACCCTAATCTTTAAAAATAGACGCGCTAATGTAGTTCTTAAGTTTTGTTAGTTAGTTGAAAAACTCAATATTATGTTATATAATAAAACTAATTGATTTGCATTAACATTATGTTATAGCAGGACACTTTAAAATTATTTGCAAAATTTTAGAACTTTGAGTACCAGACTTTCAAAACGAATATGTGTATTATGAAATATTTTGTTTGTAACTAAACCAAAAATGAAACTTAACACCAATTTTTTCAAAGTGAAATTACAATAAAATTCCCAATATATGGATTTATATTGATATTATGCTAGACAAAACATTCTAAAGTTATTTACAAAATTTCATGATTGTAAATGCTATAATTTTAAAAACAAATAAGTGAAAACGAAATTATAATATCACTTTAAACAGCTTGATGGCCAGTTTCATTTTTAGTCCATGTCGAATGAAATGTTTCATGTGGTACTTGTTAGATTTTTTTTTAACTATAGTACTTAAAGCTATGATACTCTGTATTTTGCTTTAAAATATCTTCCTCGAACATGGTATCAATTCATATGAATGTAATTTATATTGTACTGTTGTTTTGATTTAAAAAGTTGGTAAGCAGTTTTATATTTGATTTAGTCTATGATGAGTCCTTTCATATTATACGTACCAGACTATACTTCTTTTCAAACTATAGAATTCAATGTTATGTTTTATTATACAACCTAGATTACATTGATTTGCATTGACATTATGTTACAATAGGACATTTTAAAATTATTTGCAAAATTTTAGAACTATGAGTGCCATAATTTTAAAAAGAATATTCTAACATGTGTATTATTAAATATTTTAGTTGTCGCTAGACCAAAAATTAAACTTGCCACCAACTCCTTTAAAGTGAAATTACAATACAACCTACATTACATGGATCTGTATTGATATTATAATAGACAGAACATTCTAAATTTATTTACAAAGTCTATGAATAATTTTAAAATATCTCATTCAATGCTTAAAATCCTTTTGATTAGTCAAAAATGTGATTTCTTCAATTTGGTGGTTGTCGTAAGCTTTCTCAGTTAATTTTTAACCAATTGTTCGACAAACTTTTAAATTCTTTTTCTTTTTCTTTTAAATAAAAGTGTTATTTTGTGAATACATATTAATTAAAGATCTCTGGAAATTTTGAAGTCAATTCGTTGAAAATTGGCTGAGGAAGCTTGCAGTGACCACCAAAATCAAGTGTTCGAATAAAAGAAAGAATTTTAATCATTTCATGAGATTATTTAAAATTATTCATGGGCCAAAGTCTTATATTTTATATATCTAAGGTAAAAAAAACTTTTTTTTAAATAATATTATTATAAAAAAATTATTATGACATTTAAATTTAATTTTTATTTTAGGCTTGAATTTGGGCTTGATACCTTAAGTTCTTAATTAATTGATATTTTATATGAGTGTAACTACAATTAATATTAAATAATACTAATATCTCATTAATTTATATTAACACTAAATTTATTTTTAAAATAAATCATAACCTATAAAGTTTGTATTGTTCATTATAACCTTTGTCTATTCGAGTGATATACTAACAACCCTACTAAAAAATCTCAGGTGAGAAATCACCTGATTTCTCAGGTGATTAATCATGCCAAAATCTCATGTGACGATTTTTTTGGTTTTTACACGTTTCAAAGCATACTTAGTCAATTGCGAACTATTTTTGAAAATTTAAAAAAAATTTGAACTTAGAAAATTTTTTAAAAATTTGGTCTTAGAAAAAATTTTGACTCATTTTACAAAAAATTTTCTAAGTTCAATTTTTTTTAAATTTTCAAAAATAGTTCGCAATTGACTAAGTATGCTTTGAAACGTGTAAAAACCAAAAAAATCGTCACATGAGATTTTGGCATGATTAATCACCTGAGAAATCAGGTGATTTCTCACCTGAGATTTTTGAGTAGGGAAGTAATTGTTATTAATTGTAAATAATGTCAGACCATTAACTATAACTTTATAAATGAAACTTTAATGTATTATTGTTAATTATAAAAATAAATAGTTTATAAAAATGAATAATATATTATGATAATTTATTAAAATGAATCATTTTCTGATAATTCTAAATTATAATTTCCTTAATTATTATCCCAAAATTTTAATTATCTTTTCAAAATTATAAATTTGTATTCCTTGTCAAGTCCATAAGCTGACCATATTCCGTCAAAATAAGACTGGGTTTGTAGCCTTGTCAAGTCCATAAGCTGGCCATATTCCGTCGAAATAAGACTGGGTTTGTGGCCATATTATGGTTGCAAACCATAAAATACACCATAATGACACCGTAAATCCAGGCTTTTTTCTACCAGGGGAAGAGCAAAAGAATAAAAATCGCTGAAACTCGGAGAATATATTCTGTTGGTTGCCCAAAATGTGTAAAAAAATTTTCAAGAATTTAGATTGGAAGGATCAAGAGCCATAGATCCTTGAAATTTGGAAATTTTTTAAAATTATTGGAAAAGTACCAACTTAATGGTTTTTTTCTGAAAATCCTGATGTTTTAAAGAGAAATTCATAAGAATACATCTTGTTGCAAATGAAAAGGAAAGTTAGCATAAAATTTTACAGACCTAAATTTTGAAGTTTTCTATTGGTTCTTACATGTATTACACGGTAGTTGAAATTACTCATTGTTTGCCACTTCAGAAATTGCTTTTTGAGGGCTTATTTTCTTCTATTTCTTATTATCTTCAAAATAAATTTTTGATTGCTTAAGAAAGAGCCACTAATAAGGAGTTATGAAAGTTTAAAATATATATATTCATGTATGATTTATTTTTCATATTGAATATAAATGTATATTCTAATGTATGATTAATTTTTATATTGAAAATAAATGATACATGATAATATATATTTTAAACTGTCTTGAATCCTTATTGATGGCTCTGACTTACATGATCAAAAATTCATTTTAAAGTTCATGTAAAATAGAAAAAAATAAGCCCACGAAAAGAAATTTCTGAAGTGGCGAACAATGAGTAATTTCAATTACCATGTACAACATATAAGAACCATTAGAAAACTTCAAAATTCAGGTCTGTAAAGAATCATGCTAACTCTGCTCTTCATTTACAACAAGTAGTATTCTCATGAATTTCTCTTCAAAACATCAGGATTTTCAGAAAAAAAATGATTAAGTTGGGATTTTTCCAAAAATTTTGATAATTTTCCAAATTTCAAGGAGCTATAGCTCTTGATCCTTCAAATCTAAATTCTTGAAATTTTTTTTACATATTTTGGGTAACAAAAAGAATATATTCTTAGAGTTTCAGGGATTTTTATTTTTCTTCTCTTCCAGTTGGTGTGAAATGTTGCATATATATATATATATAAATGTAATAAATCATTAAAAAAAGTTTGTTGTAAAAAGAACTAAAATGAAAATTATTTAGAGTTATTTCTAATAATTGTATTCTATAATTTATTTACAGTTGTTTACGGATATTTGCAGTATCTACATTTAAAAAATGTATAAATGATAATAAACAATCATTATTTATCTCCAGCCTAACGCTTTTTTATTGTTATTTATAGTTTTCAATATTTTCTTATAATCATTTGTTTATTCACAGTATTATTTTACTTTTAAAAAATAATTTTAATACAAGGTGATGAAATATTTTACTATAAGATAATATATATACATGTTGCATATCACAAAAAAATTTCAACATCAAAACTAATTCTCTAATGTAAAGAATAAAAAATTAAATTAATAGAATTTTGAAATTTTGATATGGGAATACTTTTAATAATTAACTTTTTAATAACTTTGAATATTGGTAAATTTTTTAAATAACTTGTGGAAGTGAATGCTAATTAAATTTAGTTTTAACATGAAGATAATTATTCAAGTTGGAAATGTATTTAATAAAATAATATAACTATTTATAAGTTATCACTTAATGTTGCGTCGCAACACAAATTTATGTAGAAGTCAAAAACGATGATGAGCGGCAGCACTTACAGTCGCCTGTTCTCACCTCCCTTAAGTCAGCTCATAGACGAAAGGGGGGAGAGAACAGGGAGACTTTGCAAATGCCGCGGAAAAATAGTTTAGTATCAAGCGTGACCTCGCCTCGAGCGGTCTTGTCTCTTGCGAGAACATCAGGTTTCATTATACAATTCTTTCTTTTCAAAAAGCGATCAGAAGCTTTTATCATTGCACAATTCTTTCTTTTCAAAAGGCGATCAGAAGCCTTTACTGGTGCGGACGAGTTTCCGTACAGCGACGAACGGTCGACTGCGAATCAACGCATCACCTTCGCCCACCTAAGCCGCGGCTATACAAATTTCATTGTGTCTTATTTTCCTTTCTCTTTTTGCGTGCGTGCGTGCGAGTAAAATATAATCGTGCGGCAAATAGTGTGTAAAATTATAGGAAATAAATCAAGGGTTTTTTATGCCACATGGCTTTTTCCCTTTATATTTGTGTATTTATTGAGTGAATCCTTTCCCGATAAATAAAGTGTAAATCTTAGATAAAATCAATTAAAACAAAGCAACTACAACCGCAAGGTTTGTTGCTTTGTATCAGTAAATTCATCTAATTTCTCTTTACAAATTAATAGATCTTTGTGTGCAAAAATTAGTGGTAAAATCAAATACAGTGAAAATCTAAATTTAATTCAATTAAAAGATTCAAAGTTAAAATAAAATCAAGTGTCAATTCATTTTTATTCAAACAAGGGTAAATTCAAAATAAGATCAGTTAGGGAATTTCATGATTAGATAAAATTTCAAAGGAAAAGAACCACGTTCTTTTCTTTCTAAATCATCCAACAAATTTAGTTAAAAAAATCGTTGGAAAAAGACTACGCGTCTTTTCACTTAATGATAATTTTTTAAACTTTTTATTCATAGTTTGAAATAATATTAAATATATGATTATCATTTTAATAGTTTTTATAAAATATTATGTAAATTTTATAAGTATAAATTATTTAAGGAGGTGTCAAATGGACAGTACACTTGCGCCCATAAATATTGACTATATTTCCATTGTATTTCAAAATTTTAAATAAAGAGATGCATTAACATATAGGATGTATCACACTGTAAAAAATTGCTTTGTAAAATTACTATCCTAGTGGCAATTTTTGTAACTTACTCTGAGAACAGTCTTAGAAAGTACTAATATCTATAATGAAATTAAAATTACTGTTCTGAGAGTAGGTTACAGAAATTGCTATTCTGAGAATCAAAATTTTACTAACCAAATAGTATATTTAAGCGAGATTAGTAAAATTACGTTACTGAGAATAGTTAGTTTACTTTTCAACTTTAATATTACTAATTTCAGTTATTAATATTACTGTGCTCAGAATATTAAAGTATTTACTACCTAGTATTAACATTACAAAATAATTTTTTACAGTGCACGAAGATTATTTAGTTAAATTTTTAAATAAATCTATTCATTAGTTATGAAGGAGTTTGGGTTCCAGTATTATGTACTAATATTTTTCAATTTGGCATCAGAAATCTAAATATCTTGAAAACTAATGATTAGAAAAATTTGAAAATTTAAATAAATAATCATCATGGTACATACTACAAGTTAATACATTCCTTTTATGGAAATTCAACAATAGAATGGGAAGACAGTTAAATATGACAGTTAATTTTTATATCTTCTTATAATAAAATATAATCAAACTTTGAAAACAAATTCAACATAATGAAATAATTGTACTTTCAATGATCATATTTAATACAAATTTTAGAGTGATATTACAGAATATTATTTTTTTCCGCATTTATAATAAAAGTTTCACAAATAATAAGTAAATTTTTTTTTGAAATGTTTACTATTTTAGGGGAAATTTTCCTTCTATCTAGACAGTTCATAAATATAAATTCATAATTATAGACATAATCAGAAAAATTTATTAGTATTTCATATATTTTCCTATCTTTATAATTGACCCATATGGAAATAATTTATGTGAAAAACTGTAAATAATAGTAAATAATTGTAAATAACTGTTAAAAAATGTAGGAATTGAGACATAAATAATAGTTATTTACAGTTATTTATTATTAATTACTATTATTTACAGTTATTTACAGTTATTAACTGTTATTAACTGTTATTTACAGTTATTTACAATTATTTACAATTATTTACAGTTTTTTATAATTATTTACAATTATTCATAATTATTTACAGTTATTCATAATTATTTACAGTTATTTACATTTTCAAAAATTTTTAAATTAGTGGATAATTTAATGTTATTAATAATTATTTACAATTATTTATAGTTATTTACAGTTATTTACAGTTTTTTACAGTTATTTACAGTTATTTATAATTATTTACAACTATTTACAATTTTCCATAGTTTTTTACAATTATTTACAGTTATTCACATTTTTAAAAATTTTCGCCTATATATAAAATTATTGAATAAATTTGTGATAATTTTCGAAAATGTAAATAACTGCAAATAATTGTAAAAAACTATAAATAATCGTAAATAACTGTAAATAATTGTGAAAAAAGTGAATAAATGTAAATAACTGTAAATAAATATAAATAACTGTAAATAAGTGTAAATAACAGTTAATAAGTGTAAATAACAGTTAATAACTGTAAATAAGTGTAAATAACAGTAAATAATTGTAAGTAATTGTAAATAACTGTTATTTATGTCTCAATTACCACATTTTTTAACACTTTTCTACAGTTATTTACAGTTATTTACATTTATTTACATTTATTTACAGTTATTAACAGTTATTTACAATTATATCCAAAAATTTTTTCCATATGGGGACTATTAAAAAAAATTTAATATCAAATAAATAATTTTTTAAAATTGTATTTCATAATATTTATGTTCGAATGATATTGAAAAAAATATTTTTATATCATGTAATGATAATTTTTCAAATGAGGTAATTTGATGTATTTTGAAAATTAATGTTTCTCTTATTAAAAATATTATTGCTTTAATGAAATAAATTTTAATATATTTATTTGTTAAGAAGGGGCCGAACTATTTGTCTTTGTCTAATAGCGTTTTTCATTATTCATGTAAACACTATCCGGTAAAACAAGAAAAAATAGCAGTCCCCGCTAGATATTAGTATGATAAGTAAATTTTGTAATAACAACCAAATTTTTTCACTGCGTAGTTTTTGAATAATTAGAGACCTGCCAAAAAAAGATAGGTTATATTCTAGATTGCTAGTAGGTCTCTAATTAGTCAAAAACTATGCGGTAACAAATTTGGTTGTTATTACAAAATTTACTAATTATACTAATATCTACACTGAGAAAAAAATTTAGTTGAGTCAATGAAATAAATTTAGTTATTAAATATTTTGTTGATAAAAATTAATTTTGATTGAAGTAATATGCAAGGTTATTAAATCACTGAAATATTTAGTTGGGATAAAAAAAATTGATACCTAAGTTAAAAAAAATAAATATTTTTTTATGTTAAGAGTGTGCGCATATTTTAGGTGTAAATTTAGTTAAGGCTGTCGTGGACAGAAGCGCCCTCTTTTCTTCTCTCTCTCTGTATATGCGACGGTCGACCAGTGTGTGCTTGTCAAGCGACTCGTCGTGAGGTTTCCAAGCAGTGTCTGAGTCAATCAACCTTTTTTTATTATTGAACTTTAATACGAGCGTGTTTAATAAGGAGTGTGTGTTGAACAATAAATACTTTAAATACAGCTTGTGTGTAATTTGTTGCAGTGTCTGCTTATTGTAATTTTGATTACCTCGCCCCTTAAAGAATAAAACTTAATAGGTTATGGAAGCCCAGCAAGCTTCAGCTGCGCAAGGCCCGGCAACAGGGGAGATGGAGCGAGGTAAGAAATTAAAAGAAAATGAAATGCATTATGTACGGGAAAGGAAGATGAGGAGGAATTTCGTTTTGCTGCGAGAAAACGTAAAAACGGTTAGTGCGCGTTTCTCGGTGTCGTGGAATGGAGAAAGCCATGAGCGTGGCACACATGTGCATCGGTATATGTGTGGATATGCATGCACACGTGTATGTGTATGTATATATGTAAATCAAGATGATTGTTGGCAAAGCGAAATTCGCGTTAAAATTGGAGTTGACATGTCAGTTGGGTTTTTCTTTCTCGAGATTGGCGTTCTTTCTGGACTCTTTATTTCGAGGCAAATCAATATGGCGGATTTGCGTCGATCTAGGAAAGAGCCAGAAAGAGACAGAGAAAGAAGAACAGTGTAAAGATGGCGCGAGGCGTCAAGCACGCGCGAGAACGATGCCGCGCTTGTACGAGAAACGAGGAACGAGGAACGCGAACATGAATAAAAGATGGCGATACATGATATGGCTATACGAGTACGATATGTATATATATGTGCTATATGAAAACTATGGGACGCCGTAGCATATAAAACATATATATCGAAAGTAAAAGCAACAAAGCTATTAGCAAAATTAATAAAATAAATAAATCTAGATTTATTAAAATTAATAAATTAAAAAGGAAATTATATTTATATATATACGCAATATAAAAAGGTTAATTTCTTTGAATTCTGTACAGAAAGGAAAAATCTGCTTCTTTTCTTGAAAACTCAAGAAGAAGCTTTTGGATTTAAGGACAGGCACGGCAACGAGGAAATGAGAGTTCTTATAAAGGAGAAACGAGTATACTTCGAGACGGAGTCTGGAGTTTCATACACTCTAGGTATGTATGTACGCGTGTATGGATATATGTATCAGTGCAAAAGATTTAGGTGTGAGTGATGATACAAGTATACGTACGAAAATGCAAGTGTGTGAATGTGAACGTATATATGTATAGGAGAAAACAGGTGTATATATACATAGATGTATGTATGTATATACATATATGCATTTGAATTTAAACTTAATGAAGTTTAATATAATTTATTACAAAATAATTAATTACAAAACTAGTCAAAACTTCGCGAGTGAATACTTGAGTTCGGTATCTCACATCGAAGTAAACTAGTGACAATTTTAATGTACTAAACAAAAAAAATTTCTTAAAGTTTTGATTCTGATACGACTTGTGTTCTGTCTGTCAGAGACTTAACGAAATAAGGAACAAAATGTTGATTTGATCTGAGTTAGTCAAAGCTCACTGATGAAAAGAAATTGAACTAATATTTAAATTCGTATATTACTTGTGTTCAGTAATGTTGAATTTTCTATTTATTATAAAACTGATTTATAGATAAGGAGTTCGTCACTGAGGAGCAATTGGAGGCTTTGGCTAAAGAAATAGCCAAAGAAAACGAGAGAGGTATGCCATTGCTGATGCCTTACTGTCGAGGCGGAAAGAAACGCAGCTGCGACAATGGAGTGGAGGAGAAATCTGGAGGTAAGGAGGCAACTAAGGAGGACGAGTTCAACGAGGCCGAACCAACCAACGAACGAGCAGAAGATACTTCTGCGTCGGTATTGGGAGGTAAACAAAATCTAAAAATCAAAAGTATTGCAAATTGCAATTTCAATCTTAAGAAAATATTTTTGAACAGAGATAAAATTAAATTTGAACGAGAAATAGATAAAACAAGTCTTATACCAGATAAATATCTCACCTCTAACCATTTTACAGAAATTTTGAATCAGCTGACCGCTCTCTCGACCAGGTTCGACAGAGTCGAACATCGACTCGAAGAGTACGAGCAACGACTCGACACCTTCGAGAGAACGATGTCAAGACGAGAAGGTAGGTTCAGAGATTGGGCGAGGGAGAAGTTCAGCAATGACCTGAAGGAGCTGAGAGAAAAACAGGATGACGAGTTTGACCATCTCAGGACTCAGGTTTATAATGTTGATCATGATTTCAATTCAAATAGCTGCTCGAGTGAAAATGAGCGAGAACGTTGCTATAAAGGTTGTTGTAATTCTACGGAGATCGAAGGAGAACGAGTAACTAAAGCTGAAATATCTCGGATGGTAAGAGAGGAAGTGAAGGCGATGAGCGGAAATAACTCAGCTAATTATTCCTCAATTGAGTTAAAAGAAACCTTGAAGGCTGGTTTGATGAATAAATCCGTTCTTCGCAAATACCAATTGACTGAATCAATGAAGATGGATTATTTCATGGACTATCTTACATCCGAGTTACAAGCTAACGATCTTTTGTACGTGATTGATGAGTCTAAACAGCCAAACGATGATCTAGACGAGAGTGTAAAAGAAAAACACAAATTTCGGGTTCGAGACATTATCATCAACCGCATTGATACGAATTATCATAGTAAAGTGGTGGACATTAAGGATCCGGTAAAATTGCTGAACAGACTTAAGGAGATAAAATTACGAGAACGAAATGTAACAACGGCCACAATCAAACGACAACTTTACGGTCTGCAATATAACCCGAACAAGGAGAAAGCAAGCGCGTTCCTAGATCGTTTTGATGAGTTAGTTAGGAATTACAACAACCTACCAGATGTAAAATCTCTGTCTGATGAAGATATACGAGATGCCTTTTTTAATGCTATCGTAGCAAACGTACCTCAGATTCAAAATATTGATTTTATGTACAAAACTACAACTGAAAAGGATTTAAACTATGATAAACTGAGAATGTACATTTTGCAGATGGAGAGTATTCAGAATCAGCTGAAAGGAGGTACGAGTGGAGGAGCTGCCGCTATGACAGCCACGAGTGATGTACGCTGTTACAGGTGCAACAAAACGGGCCACTGGAGTAAGGAGTGTCCCAGTGGAAACCTTCGTCTTTGTTACGAGTGTAACAAAATGGCGGACCACATTGGTGACAATTGCCCACTAAGGAGGCAGAGACGAGGAAATAACAGGTATGAAATTCGAAATAATAGTAATAATAAATTTCGAGGTGACGGGCATTACGGACGCGTACGTGGTTTTAAGAGAAAAACTAACAATACCAGAGACGAGTCTCAAGCAAAAAGAAATAAACTTCACGAAAAGAATAATCATCACACTAACCCTAACAAGTCAGGATATAATAATAAGAAAAGGAGTAACGAGTCTCATAAAGGAAAGGAAGCTCATAAAGAGAACGGTGAGTGCTCGGGACTTAACGAGAGGGAACGAGTAATCGATACAAAAGTCGAAAATGCATGTAAAATTATACGACTCAATTCGAACGATAGGGGTTTAAACAATATAACGCAATTTCTTGCTGATTCCGGAGCAACTCAGCATTTAACTAATTCAAAATTAATATTCAAAACTTTTAACGAGAATTTCAGTGAGGTTAAATGCGCGAATAATGATAGCGGCGCAAACTTAAAATCGGAGGGAGCAGGAGTAGTTCTAGGTACCACAGGTCAAAACAGAAAAATTATGTTGGATAATGTATTGTATGCAGACAGATTGTCAGATAATCTGCTTTCGTTACGAAAATTCGCTGATCAAGGCTTAAGCATCTATCTGGATAACGAAAGGATAGATATCTATGATCCAATGTCAAATGAATTATTTATTTCTGGAATATATCAAAAGCCTTATTGGATAGTAGAACTAGAGACGATTGAAAGGAGTGACGACATAAATTCTGCAACAAACAAAACTGTGGCATACGTAATCACGAGGAGTATGTCAGATGAAGAAGATACGGGTAACAAGGAGAATAAAGAAGAAAAAGAAAATAAGGAGAAACAAACAAAGACCAAAAGGATCTCAGACTTCAATAACACTCTGCGAGACAGAGTTATAAATAATACTGAGGAAGTGGAAGAAACTGATGAGATTGTTTTGGATATGGAGCATTCAAAAACTACTGAGGTTGTTTCTCCCTACAGTAAAGCTATGATCTGGCACGCTAGACTGGGACACGCGTCCCTTAAATATCTAAAGGAGTTACAAAGAAAATATAAGGAGATTAAGGACTTAAAGGAGACAAACTTCGATGAATCCATACTAGATTGCGAAGTATGCATGATATCGAAGCTCAACAGACAACCATTCAATTCGACTAGACAACGAGCATCTGAACCACTCCAGATAATACACTCAGATGTAATGGGTGTAATAAGTCCAAGTACCTATCCAAAAGGATACAGATTTATATCTGTATTTATAGATGATTACTCCCGCCTGGCCATGGCATACCCAATGAAAACCAAGGACGAAACTGGTCAATGCTTGGAATCTTTTGTCAAGAGTGCTCGAAATTTATTGGGAAAAGATGCTAAGGTTTGTTACCTCAGAACAGACCAAGGCACCGAGTACACAGGAGGACACACCGTGGAAGTACTGCAAAAACTAGGAGCGGAGAATCAACTGGCTTGTCCTGATACACCTCAACATAACGGTGTTGCCGAAAGATTCAACCAAACCATTCAAAGGAAGGTACGAGTAATGATCTACGACTCAGGACTGCCAGAAAACATGTGGGATGTGGCTCTGGGATCTGCTGTGTTCGCATATAACAGATTGCCACATGCCTCTAATGATATGATGTCACCGTTAGAGAAATTTGCTCCTCATCACAAGATAGACATCACTCAACTGAAACGTTTTGGCTGCCTAGCTTACATGAAGGTGCAAAGGAAAACTGGTCCTAAATTTCGAGGTATTGGAAGTAGAACTGTCTTGGTTGGATACAAGGAAACAGGCTACGTTGTGTTCAAACCTGAAGAAGGAAAGTTCTACGAGAGTCGAGACGTCAGGTTCAACGAGAAGCTAGTCTTTGCTGATAAGTATAAACGTAGAGAACTAAATAACTGGGAGACAATGGACAGCGAGGTAAATCGTGATACATGGTTTACTGAATTCGAGAATGAAAAGGAGAATCAGACAACGAGAACGGAGGGAGTGCCTAAAAGAGGAAGAGGTCGTCCAAGGAAAGTGAAGGAAAATATCATTAATGAAGAAACTTTAACTGAAGAAACTACTGCAGTTTTGATTGCTAAACTAAATGGAGACCCTGCCACGTATCAAGAAGCCATGTCATCAACTGATAAACAACGATGGAAGGAGGCTATCGAGGACGAATTAAATTCCATGCATAAAAACAACGTTTGGAGAACAGTTGATAGACCAGAGACGAGAAATGGCAAGAAACCCAACATCATTGATTCTAGATGGGTTCTGAAGAAAAAGGAGGACCCAGATGGTAACACAAAATACAAAGCTAGGCTTGTTATCAGAGGCTTTAAAGATAGGAACGTTTATGACTTGCAGGAAACATACGCACCAGTTTCACGTCTGCCTTTAATCAGATCTGTGCTAGCCATCGCAAATCGATTCAATATGGACATCTGTCAAATGGATGTTAAAACAGCGTTCTTGAATGGCATTCTCAACAACGAAGTCTACATGGAGATACCTGATGGAGTAAACTGCACAGCAGAAACGAGACGAGACAAGGTGTGCAAACTTAAAAAGGCTTTATACGGACTGAAAGTCAGTCCCAAGTGCTGGAATGAAAGATTTCGTGCTACTGCTCTCAAACTTAATTTAAAGGTCTACGACGATGAGCCATGTCTATTTACTTGGTGCGAAAACAACAGACTTTTGATTCTTGTGCTTTATGTAGACGATGTGATGCTGGTCAGTAACGACATAGGAAAATTGAACGAGATAAAGCAAAATTTAATGAAGGAGTTTGAAATGACGGTCATTGGAGAACCAAAAGTATTTCTAGGACTGGAGATACACAGAGACCGAAAAGAGAAGAATCTTAGTATCAAACAAGAGAAATACATTGATAAAATGCTGATTAAGTTCGGATTTGATAAGGAACATCCTCAAAGGACACCCATGGTCACAAATCAAGTAGCCAACAGAGATAGGAAAGATCACGAGGAAAACGAGGATTTGAACACAATTATAAACACAGAAAATAGTTTAAATCGACCTTATCGAGAGGCTGTTGGTACTTTGCTCTACTTGGCTAACACTTGCAGACCAGACATTGCTTACGCAGTTAATGTTCTCAGTCGACATCAAATCAACCCATCTGAAAAGGAATGGAAAATGTTAGAGCGAGTCTTCAGATATCTGAAAGGCACAAAAGATATAGGCTTAAATTACTTTGGTAAAGGTGACTCTTTACAAGGATTTTCAGATGCGAGTTTTGGAGATTGTAAAGGATCTCTGACAACGAGTGGATACGTCATAAAGCTGTATGGAGACACTGTAGCTTGGAGAACGAAGAAACAGCAGTATGTTGCTCTATCAACTTGTCAGGCCGAATACGTAGCTATGAGCGACTGCTGCCAGGAGCTGATTTCCTTGTATAACTCTTTAAAAAGATTCCTTAAGAACGAGTTCACACCCATGGCTTTATGGTGCGATAATCGAGCTGCGGAAGCAAGTGTTAAAACTGGAGGAGGAGGAAAATTGAGACACATGACTGAGATCAAGGAGCATTACGTTCGAGAATGTGTCACGAGAGATCTGGTTAAAGTAAATTGGTTGGCTTCGAAAGAACAAATAGCGGATGTATTGACTAAGCCCTTATCGTTCGATTTGCACGCTAAATTGATGAAATTAATCTTAAATATATAATATGTTTTATATAATCTATAAACTGGTTCTCTGTTGCAGGAAGTAAAAATTTGAAGAAGTGATTGGGAGTGATGGACGGTCGGAGGTTTTCTTTTAATTTCCTTTCATTTATTTTAAAAAATATGCGATAGGGAGTGTTAAGAGTGTGCGCATATTTTAGGTGTAAATTTAGTTAAGGCTGTCGTGGACAGAAGCGCCCTCTTTTCTTCTCTCTCTCTGTATATGCGACGGTCGACCAGTGTGTGCTTGTCAAGCGACTCGTCGTGAGGTTTCCAAGCAGTGTCTGAGTCAATCAACCTTTTTTTATTATTGAACTTTAATACGAGCGTGTTTAATAAGGAGTGTGTGTTGAACAATAAATACTTTAAATACAGCTTGTGTGTAATTTGTTGCAGTGTCTGCTTATTGTAATTTTGATTACCTCGCCCCTTAAAGAATAAAACTCAATATTTTAAAACGAAGAAAAATTTATTGTTTCGGTTAAATTATTTGATTGATTTAATCAAATCAATTTCATTAAGGCAGCTGATAAAATTTTATAAAATATTTATTTGTAACAATAGAATATGTTTGTAAATTATCTATATATTTTGTTACAGTAATTAAATATTTATTTTAGTAAATCGTTTGTTAAATTTACAAAATCTTTTATAACAATAAAAAAATATTGGTCAATCATCAATATAATATTTGCTTGAATTAATGGTCATCCGATTAAGTTAAAGAAGCTTATATTGTAAATAAATGCTTCACTAAGTTAATAACATTGTCATTTAATTAATAATATATGTGATTGTATAAAAAAAAATATTTTGTTGTATATAACACATAAAATTTGATCAGCATTTCAATAAAAATTACAATTGATTGAAAGAAATAGGTTCCTTAAAATCAACAAATCCGATTTCAATGAATTTACAAAAAGAAAACCGATAAATTATTTTTTTAAAGTCAAGAAAGGTGCAACGTAAAATAAGATATTAACTTTTTTTTAAAGAAATATTTATTAAACCGAATATATTTATTCTATTATTTCTATCAAGTTGTTATTGAAACAAGAATATAATTCACTGATTTAATTAAATATTATATTAACACTTCCATTAAATTACTTTAATGTTCAATAATGTATTAGATTATTTTAATGAAATATTTATTAAACCAAATATATTTATTTTATTATTTCTATCAAATTGTTATTGAATCAAGAATTTATGTCACTGATTTAATTAAATATTGTATTAACACTTCTATTGAATTACTTTAATGTTTAATAATATATTTGATTATCTTAATGAAATATTTATTAAACCAAATATATTTATCCTATTATTTCTATCAAGTTATTATTGAAACAAGAATATATTTCATTGATTCAATTAAATATTATATTAACATTTCCATAAAATTACTTTAATGTTCAATAATATATTTGATTATCTCAATGAAATATTTATTAAACCGAATATATTTATTCTATTAATTCGATCAAGTTTTGATTGACATAAGAATATATTTCACTATTTCAATTAAATATTATAATACTTCTACTAAATTACTTTGATGTTTAATAATATATTTAATTATCTTAATAAAATGTTTACTAATTCTAACGTATTTATTCTATTATTTTTATCAAATTTTGATTAAAAGAAGAATATATTACATTGATTTAATTAATTATTATATCACCTTTATTAAATTACTTTACTGTTCAATAATATATTTAATTATATTAATGAAATATTTAATAATGTCAAAATTATTGTTTTATTCTTTCAATAAATTTTGAATAATAACAAAAAGATATTTCATTGTTTTAAATAAATATTGTATGACTTATATTAAATTATTTCACTGGCCAATGAAATACCTAATCATTTTAATTCAATATTTAGTTGCTTTGATGAATGTGTTTTTTCTCTTTATGAAATATATGATTGATTCTATGAAATATCTCATTGTCTTTTACTCAAATAATTTCATTGCTATATTATAATTAATTGGATGCATTAAATTAATTAAATTTTTAATTGATTCAAATATTTGATTTATCTTGTTCTATAAAATTATTTTATTACTTTTATTATTTAATTATATTGCGTCTATGAAATCAGTGATTAATTGAATTAATTATTATTTTTAACAATTAAATATTTTATTATTTATGTCCCAATTAAGTATTTTGTTGTATTAATTAATTTCTTTATCAGATCGATCAAATAATTATTTGATTATCTTAATGAAATATTTATTGAAACAAGCAGTTATTATTTAATAACATATTTACTAAATCAAATGAAATATAATGTTAAAATTAATATTTAATATTCTTGAAAAATATTTTTTTGTATAAGTTATCATCCTTTATACTCAAACAAACTCATGTTTTAAATACGTGTCTTGCTAAGTGAATAACTTAGCAAAATATGTACTAAACTTAATAAAAATTACAGAGAAATCTGATTAAATACTTGTTAAAATCAAGTAAATCCACTATTTGATTCATCTACATAATTTATTTCATTCAAATAACACATATTTGAACTAAAAGAAACATTTATTGTTTTAACAAAATCATTTAGTTCGATGGTTTGATGATACAACCGCTTGATGGCGTCGTTAATTTTCGATCTCGCAAGCGGTAAGAGGGCTTCTAAGTTGATACATGAGGAAGTTAAAAATCCAAGATAATACGTAAATTGTAATGCGAGCGAAATTTATGTTAGATTTACTGCGTGTGCGATCACTGTATAAAAAGCATACTAATGTTAGTATGTTAATAATTGTTATTCTTTACCATATAAATAAATGGAATCATATTCACCTGTCCTTTAATGAGTGATCAATTCATTGATGTTAATAAATAAATGTAAATCACTGAAAGCAAAATACTGTTGATTAAAGACAGTATTTGTTCGATTAAAATATCTATAAATCGAATTAATTAAATATTTCTTTACTTTGAAGGAATATTTTATTTGAGATAACCGAATAATTAATCAATTTTTTGTTAAGACAATGAATTAATTTTATTAAATCTTAAAATTTTATTAAATTTAAAATATTCAATAAATTAAACTTTCATTTGAAAATATAAAATATTGAACTAATTTAATTTCAATATAGCATTAAGGGGAATCCTCATACCGACATAGAGTTCTACCTTATCTACATTTAAATTATGAATTTTAATAAAAATTCAACTATTCATGACTGAAATTCGTAGAAGAGGCACATTCTTGACATTCTAAAAAATTCATTGCAACGTTAAAAGACAGAATAAAAGTAAAAATGAAGACAAAAACTGCATAATACGATTATTCATAACTACATTGAAAAATTAATCGTATTAAGCAGTTTTCGCCTTTATTTTTACCCTAATATTGTCTTTTAACGTAGCAATAAATTGTTTGGCATGTTAATAATGTGCCTCTTCTATGAATTTTAGCCAAAAACAGTTAAATTTGTATTAAAATGCATAATTCAGATATAGATAAGGTAGATCTCTGTGCCGGTATGAGGACACCCCTTAATATGATGAAATAATTAATTAGAAAAACAGATGGACATTTTAATTGATAATTTTTTTTATTAAAACAATGAATTAATTTTATTGAATCAATCTTCGCGACATTTAATAAGTCAAATATTTAATTGAAAATACAAAATATTATTTGATTTAATTTCAATATGTATATTAATGTAATGAAATAATCAATTAGAAAAACAAATGGGCATTTTAATTGATAAAATTTTTTATAAAAACAATGAATTAATTTTATTGAATCAATCTTCGCAACATTTAGTAAGTCAAATATTTATTTGAAAATACAAAATATTATTTTCAACCAATATTTGTGATGTTTAGTAGAATCAAATATTTATTTAAAAAAATGAAATATTTATTTGACTCAATTAAAATATTTGTATTAATGTAACAAAATATTTTATGTGCCGCCCGCACCTAAGGGATTTCATTGATTCAATTAAGCCTTACTTAATCCAACTAAATTTTTTTCTCAGTGTAGCGGGGGCTGCTATTTTTTTCTTGTTATACCGGATAGTGTTTACATAAATGATGAAAAACGCTATTAGACAAAGACAGATAGTTCGGCCCCTTCTTAACAATTTTTATATAAATGACAATTCATTTAAATACTATCATGTGTACAAATGAAAATGTAATTAAAGTTAAATGTATGTTATTTATAAAAAATTGTTAACAAGTAACTTTTCAAATAATATATTTTCATGAAAACTAATTTAAATACTTTATTTTCTGAATGATAACTAAATAAAATTTTTATTTAATAAATTTAGTTATACAATTATAAATATATAATATTTATATAACTGTTCATCAAATAAAATTATTATTTTTTTAATATATATATTAAAAAAATAATTATTACAATAGATTGTAGTTAAATAAAAATGTTTATTTTAATAATTATAGCGTTGAAATTTATTTTGATGGAAATGTTATTCGATTGACATTTACAGTATTACTTTAACTATATTTGAAAAGTTACCTGTCATCGATGAAAAAATATTTAATTTTTTAAATTAATATTCGATTAATATCAAGAATTTTCTAAAAATTATAATATTTATATGCAAACCTTACTTGTGATACCCCAGTGAAAATGGTAAATGTATCCAAATCATACGAAAGTGTATCAAAGTGTATCTAAGAGCGATATTTCGGACCAAATGTTAATACACTTTGGTACACTTTGATACACTTTCATACATTTTTATACACTTCCAAAAAAAAGTTTCTTGGTATCAATTTTTTATATTCGTTAATGATATACACTTTGATACACTTTAATACACTTTTGCACATTTTCATATATTTTTTGGACACTTTCATACACTTTGATACACTTTCATACATTTTTCTAATAAAGGAAAAATGTTGATTTTCTTGGATACACTTTTGCATACATTGATACACTTTTGCACACTTTGATACACTTTGATACACTTTTCGAAAATGTTGACTAAAATTAATTTCTACATTTGCTATGTGTTACACACTTTGATACACTTTTGCACACTTTGATACACTTTGATATACTTTTGCACACTTTAATACACTTTCATACATTTTTCCAATAAAGGAAAAATGTCGTTTTTATTGGATACACTTTTGCATACTTTGATACACTTTTGCACACTTTGATACATTTTAAAAATTTTAACTAAAATAAATTTCCATTAAATGAAGCCTCTTCCTTAAATAATCAACAAGATCCCTGTAACATATTGACTGTGCAAAATGGAAACAGCAATAATACTAATAATAATGAAGATGCGACTGCAAAGACTACAAAAAATAACTTAGTCTCAATAGACAATACAAATGAAAATTTATAAAAAAAAACTATCTTAGAAACAACAATGTTTAAATATTTATATTTAATAATGTTATTAAATTAAAAATGTGTTTATTAGTATAAATTATTTATCTTATCTCATTACTTGATATGTATTACAAAAGAATAATTATTTTTTTGAAGTTGTCTCTATTAAACTTTTATTATTTATAAATTTCTAATAATATTAATGTTTAAATATTTAATGCTAATATAGAATGTAAGTTTTTCATTACAAATTATATTTCAAATATATATTGCTAATTCTTATGTTTTAAATTACTTTTTATATTTTACTTTTATAATTTATAAAAATATTTTTCAATTTTTTCAATATTGTCGTTTTATTAACCTTACATTTATCCCAAGGGCATTAATACATTAAAATTTATGAAAATATCTAAAATGAAAACGGCTTATTTTAATACACCGTTTCATGCCTAAAAAGTGTATTAAACACTATTAAAATGTATAAAAAATGTACGCATGTGTATCAAAGTGTGCATGGTAAAACCATTTTTAATATTCTTACTTAGAAATGTATCGAAGTGTATCGTGTTTTATTAAAATGTATTATATTACATAAAGAGAGCGCGGTGGCGTAACGGATAGAGCTCTTGCCTTCAACGCGGAGGGCATGGGTTCAAATCCTGGCCAGGTACCTCTAAACTTTTTTTTCGAAAGAAAATTAGTGTACGTGCCATTTTATATCGCGACTCTCAAAAATCCGATCTCATTGGGTATCGGTTGATTGTTGGTCACCAAAAGTGGCTGACCATCCATCGGTAGTCAAAGTTTTCGGTATGGTGGGTCTGACAGTCTAGCCTGATGTAATGTGATAAACAGATACCGGGCGGGGACTCCCTCGACCTCACCATAGAAAAAAGATTAATCATATAGAGGACAATATCCTTTATATATTAATCTTTCAAAAAAAAAAAAAAAAGAAAAAAAATGTATCAAAGTGTACAAACGTGTGCAAAATAAAACAGGAAAAGGATAATACTCAGAAGTGTATCAAGATGTACCATAGCATATTAAAGTGTGTCAAAGTGTGTAAAAGTGTATCAACGTGTACAAACGTGTGCAAAATAAAACAGGAAAAGGATAATACTCAGAAGTGTATCAAGATGTACCATAGTATATTAAAGTGTATCAAAGTGTGTAAAAGTGTATCAAAGTGTACAAACGTGTGCAAAATAAAACAGGAAAAACAATTTAGGCTAATACTCAGAAGTGTATCAACATGTACCATAGTATATTAAAGTGTGTAAAAGTGTATCAAAGTGTGTAAAAGTGTATCAAAATGTGTCAAAGTGTATCAAAATGTGTCAAAGTGTATAACATCAAAAAAATTGAGGAAATTTAATTTCAGCTCACTTTTTAAGAAATGTACCAAAGTGTACCAAAGTGTATCTAAGTGTATCAGAGTGTATCAAAATGGATCGAGAATAAGGTCTGAAAAATCGCTCTTAGATACATTTTCATACACTTTGATACATTTTTGTATGCTTCAATACACTTTCATACACTTTTATACATTTTGATACACCGAAAAATTTCCATTCAGGTACATACACTTTTTAATATTTGTATCTCATTAATATTTTATATTAGATGTCAAAAGGATTGTTAAGTAATTGCAAATAGTTATTTTATTATTCTGAAATATTTAAATTTAAAATTAACCAAAAATGTGTATTTTAATCTAACGGTTTTTTAAATTTAAATTTCGTATTTCATATATATACTAGCTCGCCACAGCGGCCCTTTGGGCCGCTGTGGCTCGCACTTCGGTCTTTTCAGAGCTTCGCTTCACTCAGCTCTGAAATGATCTCGGGCCTTGCATCGTTTCGCGATGCAAGGCATGCCAAAAGCTTCGCTTCTTGCATATAAGTCATGACCGTAAACGCTCGCGTTTTGCACTCGCTATTTAATATTCAAAGAATATTAAAACAAAACATTTACAAATGCAAAAGCATTAAGAGCAGGCCGGATTCGCTGTTCTTGTCTAATTGAAATTTTTGTTATTTACTCAAGTATTAATCGGTGTATCTGCAAATTGAAGGTTAAGCGCAATAGATATTATTATTACAAATATTTATGCACAAGAAGAAAAAAATCTACCGATTTGTTTTTGAGAAAAGTAAGGAACGCAAAAATATTATAAACATAAACTTTTACTTCGGTGTTCCTTACTTTTCTCAAAAACAGAGCGGTAGAATTTTTTTTTCTTGTGCATAGATTTTCATAATAATAATATCTATTGCGCTTAACCTTTAATTTGAAGATACACCGATTAATACTTGAGTAAATAACAAACAACTCAATTGTTACTCGGTCGGTATCAGGATCTACTCCGGCCTGCCGTTAAATGTTAATCTTATTTCTTTTTTCATTGTATTTTTTACCGCAACTTTCAACAGGAGGTTTGAATTTATTGTATTTATTTAAAAAAACAAATTTATAATTATTTAAATTTTTCTTGTGAATGAAGTTGATTGATTTCGAAGAAATTTATGTTATGTGAAAAAGACATATTTTCATGTATACTTTTTAAAGTTTTGAATAGGATAATTTATCAAAAGTTACAAGTAAAAAAAATTATTTTATAGTTCAGTAGCTTAAACGTATAGTTTTGTACTGTTAAGTCCTGGCTTTACACCAGGACGGAGTTAATGATTGATTATGTTGTTGATATTAGGAAAGTATATTTTATTAAATGAAATAATAAAGTTTGATTTTAAAAATATTAAATTTGAAAGTTAAGTCTAGTGGTAGAAAAGCTCTACCAATTTTAATTGATGTGAATCGTTCTCACGATTAAATATACTTGAATTGAAATAATGTAGATCAAAATGTAATTGTAAGAATCTTACCTTGATTGGCTAAGTAGATACAGGCAGACAGTAAATAAGTACACTTGATTTTAATATTTTAATTATAGAGTTTTATCTGTTACTTTTATAATAAACTGAAGATGGTGCGTGAATATTAGAATAATTTTATAGTGCGAGAAATATAGTTAGTAATTGCATCTTTGAAGTGCTTTGTAAAAATTCTTTGATAAAGTGCTTTGGAAAAGTGTCTGCTTTAAAGTGATGTTATTGAAGTGCTCTCATATATGATTTTTCGTTCGTATTTATAGTAATTATTCATATTTATTATTTATGAATAATTGTTTTATAATTTCTTTAAAGTTAATAAACAAAATTGATTATTAAGCATTTTTATGAAGTTTTATAATTTGAATTCTGAATTGATGTCAATCGATGAAGCAATGCTTATTATGCATTTTGATTCTTATTGAATGATATGGTTAACGTGGTAAATCTGGTTCATGTAGTCTTCGTAATTGTTCTTATTTTGTTGATTCTGTAAATCACATTGCACTTCGTTTCTTAACAAATGACTTACTTTTACAATATGCTCGCTAAGGTTAATTAGTTGATTGATCAATAACTGTATATTTTTGGAATGATAAATTTTTAAATAAAAGATACGTCGTGACGTAACAGTACAAAGTTTTTATTTGATCTAAATCATTCCGACGGATGATGATCCAAAACAATAATACAAATAAATATTGGCAGAAAAAAAAATCGTTCGAGTGGTTGTAAAACAGTTATCCCTTTAGAGGTTGAAAAAATGATTTTTTGGTAATAACTTGAAAAAAAACGAATTTTGAAAAAAAGTATATTAAGTAAAATTTATAGAAAAAAATAAGATCCATCTTTTTAGTTCCATATATATATTTTTTTAAATAATATTTATCAAATTATCATTAAAAAGCCTTTAATTTTAACATTTTTCATGAACAATTTGAAAAATATTAACTTTAGAGAAAAATGTATGATATTAAAATCATTTTTTTTTATATTCTATAACTTTTATTTGATATACTTTTTTTAAAAAACTCGTATTTTTCAAGTTATCACCAAAAATCCATTTTTTTGACCATTTAAAAGGCGCCTATTTAAAAACGCTTTTAACGATTTCTTTTAAAATAGAAACGTTTACTTATGTTATTATTTAAAATAATTCCCTGTTTGAATTATTCAGATCGGATAAAAATTCGTCGAGAAAATTCATAAACTTGATTTCTCACACACATATATTCATACATACATTTTAAGGAAGCCTCGTAATAGTCTTATTTTGCTATAAAAATAAGTTTTTCATCATAAAATAACATATTTTAAAGGGTCACATTTTTCGCGATGTCGAAAATATAAGGCACTTCCGTATAGCGGTCGTGCCTAAAAATACATTTGTGAAGATATTTTTATTAGAAATGAACACAAAATTTTTTTAAGCATGTTTCACGTAAAAATTAATTTCATAAATCAAATTCATGGTCATATATTAAGGTCTAGAAATTATAGTTGTTACTCAGTTCCCAGTTCTCAGTTTATTTATATCAAATATCGTACTATCTTTGTTTTTCTTAGGGAAGTAGAGTGAGAAATAGTCACTTGATGGAATAAATTATACGCTTTTTTACTTTAAGCACATGTGTACATATATTTTTATATTATATTTCATCAAATTATTTTCAATTTTATTTAGTACTTAAAATTAACTTAAATTAATTAAGTCTTATTTACTTAAAATTAGTCATTTATACATAATAATATAATAAAAGAAAATTCAACCGAGCGACGTTAGGAGCGAAAAACTTCAATATAATTAATTTCTATTAACGTAAAACTCATTAAATTGTGTAACAATTTCTAACAGTTGATAAATATAATGTAAATCATATAATATATATATATCAATTTTAAATTACTAATAATTAATTTAAAACTCAAAAGTAACTATTTCGAAACGGAATATGGAAGATAAACATGTATCGTTTTATTACTTAAATATCACGAACCAAAATATTAATTATTAGTAATTTTGAAGTGTTATATATTATGTAAATAATTCTATATTTAATAATTTTTAATTCTAGTAACAGGAAAAGCCGCCCGAAAAGAGATAAATAATTACATTTTCTGCGAAAAATTGCCCTTGAATCGTGTAGGTGAAATATCAGTCTTAGTACCAAAAAAAAGACAGTAAGTGTAACGTCGGGCAATTTTGCTGACTTCTTTTAAACAAAAAAATTCATATTAATATCTTTTCACGAAAATTTCTTTTTTTAAAATACTTTCAATGTGTTTTCCTATAAGACCAACACTTTATTTTTCTGTTAATTATTTTTAAATCATTATTTTTCCATTATTATTTTGTCCGATCTGTATATGTTTCGGTGTGAACTCATTTTCTTTTGAGACAAGTAATTATTGTACCTTTTAAATAAAATAAAGTAAAATACTTCAGCTGTGTAAACAATCGTTAAGGGATACTCTAATCTTGGGTACCTGAAAAATATTATGTAAAAATTTACACGTATTTTCGTGTATATTGAAACTGCCTGAAAAATTTTACCGTTATCAATTAGAACACCGAGACAGAAACTTATTAAGTTAGGCGCCAAGGAAAAATATACTCATAATTACGTAAGAAACTCATAATATTCTTTTGCAAATTAATAAATTTTGTTAATAATAATTTACTCATAATGTATTCTTTTTTTTTTTATATATCAACACACAAATTTTATTATAATAAATAATTTCTTTTCTTCTATAAATAAAATATTTAAAAATTAATAGACATTAAAAAACAAATAAATAAAAAAACAAAATTGTTATTTAAAAAAAACAACATTAAAGATCATCCCTAAAAAGTTTTAGAATGTGTATCCCTTTGTTTCAAAAATATGATTTCTTTTCGTTATATTTTAAATAAAACCGATATATGTATATAGATATGAAATTATTCATATAAGAAAATAACTAATTCTTTTTTATGTAAAAATTTTATAAACTTTTATTCTTTTTCTTTCTTAAAAAACTAATAAATAAATAAATATATATATATATATATATATATATATATATATATATATATATATATACATATAACAGTTTTAAATAGTATTTATAAGCAATGTTTAATAATAAAAAAATTGCGTATGCATCAAGCCTACACTACGCTTGAAATTAGAATATTGCGTTTCCTTTATTTTAAATTTATTTGTTAAATAAAATTTAGAAATTAAGTTTAGTTTTTCAAAAGCGTTGAACAAAAAAAAAAAAAACAAAAAAAACAACAAAACCAAAATCTTTAATTAATTATAATTTTTATACGTTAAGCGTCCTTTTTTTTACCAAGCGTCTTTTTTTTGTGTGTGAAGCATCTCTCTATTTTTCTTTATTTTCTTTATTTTCTTTAACATTTATTTCACTTATATTAATTTAAAACTTTAGTTTTAATTATTGAAAAGTTAATAATATTAGTATTAATTTTACCTCTTTTATTAAACCCTTTTTATTGTTAAACTTGCGTTAGCGTCTTTTTTTATGCGTAATTCTACTTTATATATATATATATATATATATATATATATATATATATATATATATATATATATATATATATATATATATTAATTTAATATTAATTGATAATGTTTATTTAATTAATATCTATTTCATATTATTCCTTTGTTTTCACTTTTGCAAATAAATAATTTAATTTACTAATTATTAGATTTATTTAAACTAGCTTATTTTATTATAGATATTAGTTGAAAAAAATATTATAAATTAAAACTCTAGTTTCTAGTTTTATCTTTTTTATATGCGTAATTCGTTATATTTTTAATAACAATTAGATTTAATACAATTTATGTAGCTTACTTTCAAAAGAAAGAGAAAGAGAGAGAAAGATAGAGAAAAGAGAGAGAGAAAGAAGAAAATCGACACTAGGACAGCCAAGTGACAGTTTATGGAACTTTTACGGAAACAGAATTGACCAATAGGAAGATTCAAAATTTTGGAAAACTACCCAAGCGGGGGTGGTTAGTCAACGCCCCAATTCCAGGGTATATAATCCCCAACTAGGGCCCAAAATCTTCAGTGCGCCTTTGAGCGTGTCTTATAAACACGCTCTCTACTCTCTTCAGGAACTTCAAGGAAGCAACAGCAATTCTCAAATCACTACAAGCCAACAACAATTCTCAATTCACTACAAGTCAACAGCAATTCTCAATTCACTACAAGTCAACAACAATTCTCAATTCACTACAAGTCCACAGCAACTCTCTATACATTTCTTTCTCTGCCTTTTTTTTGAAAGTAAGTAAAATTTATCGTTTTCTTTTCATTAAATTCAAAATTAAAAACAAAACCTTTTATTCTTATTTTTGATCATCCAAATAACAAACAAATTTCTATTTTATTATAATATTTTCTTTTGATTTAATTTTTTATATATAATTTTACAACTATCTATTTTTCATTAATATATATATATATATATATATATATATATATATATATATATATATATTCATATATTTCTCTTTTTAAATATAACGCGACCCCGACTTTGAGGACCGTCCTCATCAGACCCCAAGCAGAGCGATAGAGACATGTTGCTTTGCTTGGCTAGGGGTATAAAAATTTAATACTCAAATTAAATAAAAAATTAAAATCGCGACGCGGAAAGGACTCGATATAAGTCCCCGCATTTCAAGGACCAAATTAGACTCTCGCCCCGCGTAAGTAACACGTGGTCAAACTCGACAACAACCCACTAAAGCGCGACGCTGCGTAAAAGAATTTACGCGTGTTTAGCGGCGATTAATGAGTTATTAATTTAATTCATTTCTCGACGTTACAGAAGCATCGCAAATTTATGCTCTTGCTTCATAATATAATAGTACCAACATTGGTCCCTAAAATTCAAGCTATAGTACTAATTGAAATTATATCGCCACTCTTTTTTCAAGAACATTAGTACATAAATTAGATATACTTGATTTAGAACCTATTTTAACAATACTTTCCTTTCTCCGTGTAGTTGTTAGTCCTAGTAAACGTCAAATACTGTTTTCGATTATTTTATGGTTCGTTATTGAAACACGTGATTAAAAAGAATGAATTCCTGTTATATTTTTTATTGATTCTAATGCAATTTAGTAGAACAAATTCTTAATTCATCATGATATAATTTGTATTTAAACAATATTTATGCGTATTGTAACTTTAATTATTCTTTTTTATAAGAATATAAAAATTTACTTTAGTACAAAATTACAATATTAAAATTCATAGGTTGCGGCAATTCTTTTTTATTTTAAAATTGGCTAATTTATACATTATTATTATATCATATATAAAAATTCAACCGAGCGACGTTAGGAGCGAGGTATTTTTTGCTAGTAATATATTATAGTAATAAAGTATAGTTTCTTATATTATTTTCGCGCTACTATAATCGGAGAATATATTAATCATAATGTTTACATACTATAGGCCTATATAACTAGTTGGTCGTCTTCTAGTGCATTGATAGGTTTATAGTTTATAGACTCATCGTTTATGGGTTTATGGTTTATAAGTTTATTGGTTTATGGCTTATAAGTATATGGTTTATGGGTTTATGGTTTTATGGTTTATGGGTTTATGGTTTTATGGTACATGGGTTTATGGTTTATAGATTTATAGTTTATGGGACTATGATTTATGGGTTCATGGTTTATGAATTTAAGGTTTATGCACGGAGCAAAAAAACCAGTTATTATACCGTGAAAAATGTTTAGGTTATATTTGTGTGCATTTTTACTCTTATAATACGATAAATTCAAGATTATTTAACTTAAAATATTAAAACGTTATATTTCTGTTTCTGACATAGCATTATCCCTTACGTTTCAAGTTATTTCCTGTGAGCTCACGGTAAAATCCCGTGGAAACGTAGGAAATCTAAGGTGAAACAGCGCTATATTCCTTTGGACACTATTCACGTTCTAAAAACGTGAATTCGTAGTAAAAGTAACTTAGGTCCGCGTTCAAATTCCCTGAAACAAGTTCAAGCTATTATCACGTAAATATTTCAGTTAATATCACTAGATTTTTCGCTCCGTGTGGGTTTATGGGTTCATGGTTTATGGGTTTATGGGTTTATTGTTTATGGTTTTTGGGTTTATGGTTTATGGGTATATGGTTTTTGGGTTTATGGTTTATGGGTTTATTGTTTATGGATATATGGTTTATAGGTTTATGGTTTTATGGGTTTATGGTTTATAGGTTTATGGCTTATAGATTTATGGTTTATGGATTTAAGGGTTATGGGTTTATGGTTAATGGGTTTATGGTTTATGAGTTTATGGTTTATGGGTTTATTGTTAATGGGTTTATGGTTAATGGGTTTATGGGTTAAGAGTTTATGTGTTTATCGTTTATAATTCATAGGGTTATGGTTTATGGGTTTATGGTCTATAGGTTTATAGTTTATGTGTTTATGGTTTATAGGTTCATGACGCATAGATTTATGGTTCATGGGTTTACGGTCTATATGTTTATGGTTTATGGGCTTATGGTTTATGAATTGAGGAGGTTTATATCTTATGGTTTTATGATTTATTGAATTATGGTTTATAGGCTCATGATTTATGGGTTTGTGATGTATGAGTTTATGGTTCATGGGTTTATGAATTATGGGTTCATGGTGTATGGGTTCATGGTTTACAATTCCATGTCTTTTGAATTTATGTTCTATAGGTTTATGGTTTATGGGATTATATCTTACGCTTTATGGGTTCATGATTTGTTAGTTCATGACTTATGAATTGTGAGTTTATGGTTCATGAGTTTTTGAGATTTCGGCCTATAGATTTTTGTTTTATGAGTTCATGGTTTAAGGATTTATTATTCATGGGCTTATGGTTCATGGGCTTATAATTTATAAGTTTATGTATCTATGGATTTATGGGTTAATTATCGGTGGTTTCCAAATTTATGGTTAATAGATTAACGCTTTATTGGTTTATGGTTTCATAGTTTATAGGTTTATAGATTCATAGTTTGCCAACCATAAACCGATAAACCATGAACTTCTACACCTATCAACCATAAACTCATATAATATAAACCCAAAAAACCATAAACCCATAAACCATGAACCCATAAATCATAAACCCATAAACCATAAACACCGCTAGATATTAGTATGATAAGTAAATTTTGTAATAACAACCAAATTTTTTCACTGCGTAGTTTTTGAATAATTAGAGACCTACCAAAAAAAGATAGGTTATATTCTAGATTGCTAGTAGGTCTCTAATTAGTCAAAAACTATGCGGTAAAAAATTTGGTTGTTATTACAAAATTTACTAATTATACTAATATCTAGCGGGGGCTGCTATTTTTTTCTTGTTATACCGGATAGTCTTTACATAAATGATGAAAAACGCTATTAGACAAAGACAGATAGTTCGGCCCCTTCTTAACAATTTTTATATGAATGACAATTCATTTAAATACAAACACGTGTACAAATGAAAATGTAATTAAGGTAGATATAATTTTAATATATTAATATATAATTTTAACATATTTAATTGTTAACAATTTTTATATAAATGACAATTCATTTAAATACTATCATGTGTACAAATGAAAATGTAATTAAGGTTAAATGTATGTTATTTATGAAAAATTGTTAACAAGTAACTTTTCAAATAATATATTTTCATGAAAACTAATTTAAATACTTTATTTTCTGAATGATAATTAAATAAAATTTTTATTTAATAAATTAAGTTATACAATTATAAATATATAATATTTATATAACTGTTCATCAAATAAAATTATTATTTTTTTAATATATATATTAAAAAAATAATTATTACAATAGATTGTAGTTAAATAAAAATGTTTATTTTAATAATTATAGCGTTGAAATTTATTTTGATGGAAATGTTATTCGATTGACATTTACAGTATTACTTTAACTATATTTGAACAGTTACCTGTCATCGATGAAAAAATATTTAATTTTTTAAATTAATATTCTATTAATTTCAAGAATTTTCTAAAAATTATAATATTTATATGCAAACCTTACTTGTGATACATACACTTTTTAATATTTGTATCTCATTAATATTTTATATTAGATGTCAAAAGGATTGTTAAGTAATTGCAAATAGTTATTTTATTATTCTGAAATATTTAAATTTAAAATTAACCAAAAATGTGTATTTTAATCTAACGGTTTTTTAAATTTAAATTTCGTATTTCATATATATACTACTTTTTTTTTATGTCTGTTACCTCATAACTCCGTCATTTCTTAACCGATTCGAAAAAACTTTTTCTTATCTGATAGAGAATGTTTGCAGAAAGGTCCCATACGTGTCCTATAATTATTGGGCAAATATTCGGTTTGTATGACCCAATTATCAAATTAAGAAAAAAACCGGGTGTTTTGTTTTCTCATTTACCTCCCTTATACTTCACCTACTCTCTCTCTCTCTCTCTCTCTCTCTCTCTCTCTCTCTCCCTCCCTGCCTCCCTCCCTTCCTCCCTTCCTCCCTCCCTCTCTCCCTCTCTCTCTCTCTCTCTCTCTCTCCCTCCCTCCCTCCCCCCTCCCCCCATAAACCAATTTCAGACACAATATCCATAAGGCCATTGTCAATATTCTTGAAGTGCCTTTCAAAAGCCAACAGTGGATCAAAAGTATTTTAAATTGAATCAAGCCAGTCTGATAGTGCGCCCTCTAAAGCAGACACAGATGCTCGCAATGAGGAAAAATCTAAGTCTTCCTTCTGCTGTGAATAAGGGATCGTACCCAAATGCCGTTGACAGTTTTGTGGGGGGGAGGGGTCGATCAAAATCTACGAAAAGTAACGCTATGGGAGGGGGGGTGAGTTATTTACTCCTACGTTGGCTATTTTTTTTTTATCAAAAAGATCATTGCATAATATTAGCAATTTGGAGCAGATTTTTCATCCGAAAACTGCAAAGTCAAGCAGTTCCGCAGTCTGTCCACTAAAACACAGTATATTTCTTTCTTTTACATGTACGCGGGCGCCGCCATACGGTGCAAAGCATAAGCCGTTTCTTTTAGCGAGTGAGCTGTCAAAACAAACGAAAAATTTTCAAGCCGATTGCAGCATTTATATTTGTGCCTGTTGAATCGTGTTCTATTTTTATAACGTATTTTAAAAGGTTCATAGTTTTATGATCTTTTTCGATAAAATTAGAGTGAAAAAGTTTATCGACGATTAATATATTTAATATCTTATAAATATTTATTATATGCAATGTTTAGAATTCTGTTGTTTCGTGGAAATGCTATTTTAATAAAATAAAAAACATAAAAATATGTTCAATATTTAAAAAGTAATTAATATAATTAAAATTTTTTTAAAAGTTTAATAAAAAATAAAAAAGTTAGTTTACGTTACAAGGGGGAGGGTACTTTGATAGTTTACACATGTCACAGAAAGGGGACCGGGGGGTCGAAATATCGAAAAAATTGTCAACGGCATTTGGGTACGACCCCTAAAATATATCAAAATTGAGTATTTGCAAAGCAGGGAGTGATTTTCTGAAAAACAGACAGATGAACAAATGTCTAAAAGAAAGTTTCCTCTTTCAAATGATATCTACACTGAAAAAATTGCGAGTGAGAAACTATACTAAATATGAATACGCAGCGTTCTGCGCATAAAAGCGATCCTCGTGCCCGTGAGAGAGATCCTTGCTACGTTTTTAGGCTCGCTGCCTTCTCAAAATTCTCTCGTCTCTACTCGTCTCTAATTTTGGGAAAGCAGCGAGCCCAAAAGCGCAGTGAGGATAGCTTTAATTTAATATAGCACCGATGTATTCACGTTTAGTATAGCATCTCCTCGCTGTGGTAAGGGAGGGCGCCTACAGTTTTTTCAGTGTAGTAAATTACTCATTGTCGTGGTAAATATTGAGATATTACACGTTAAAGTTAATAAACGTCTCTGCGACCGGATCAAGAGAAGCCATATTTTTCGCATCACTCAACAGCGACAAGAAAAGTGCGCGAATTTTGAAAGTTTTAAATTCTTATAATAAAATAAAATTAATAATATTATGTGTAAATATACATTATTTTATTTGAAATTATTTTATGAGAAACTATTCTATTTCTGCTATTTTTACATTATTTCTTTAAATTTTATTATATTATTATCAAAATATTAAAATAAAAATAAGCAAACTTAACCTAAAAGCAGAAACCGGTCACAGACGTCATGTTACATACATATATATATATGTATGCATTGTACTACGCGATCGAATTCATGATAATTTATTTACATTCTAAGTGCGTAACGTGCAAAAAAATGCAATGTTCATAGTACATTTAAACGTAAAAAATAATTATTTAATTTTCAAAAATAAATATATATATAAATATCTATATTCACTTTTTTATCGACTTTGACCTTAGCTGTACTCGCAAGAACCTCCTTAAGCCTTACTCTGTTTGGAAAAATTAGTAATTCTAATAAAAAATAATTACTATTTTTGCTAGTGCCACACTCTCTACTGTCTATACATATAGTGGAAGCATAGCTTCTGTCGACCAGTTGCAAATTGAGCGAGCAAGACTCTGTAAGGAAAACGTCCTAGAGCACAAAAGTGCAGTACCAGAACGAGAAATATAAAGAGAGAAAAATTAAACGTGTTATAGTAATTTGCGTGATACTAGTACGTTAAATTATAAATATTATATATGGTCGGCTTCGCCGATCCTCGTGCATATTAATCGCACGAATATTACAGATGATATAACCGTCAGTTAAGTTACGTTAGCGAATGCCCGTGCATATCAATCGCACGAATACTTATAATTTAACGCACAAGTATCGAAAAATATTTTTTGATCCTCAGGGCGGGAATGTACTATTTTGCGCCCGGTCGACAAGCATAGAAATCGAATTTTTCATCTTTTGGATCAAAAAACAATATGTGTACCACGGGCGCAAGGGGATTCCCTATTTTTCGCCCTTGATACACAATGTACTATTTTGACACAGAGTGCGTAAAATTGCACATCAAGAATTTGGTTGCGTTTCATTATATGCAATTTTACACACGTCGTGTCAAAAATCTACCTACAGATGGAGGGAGAGAACCGTGACAGAGAGTTGATAGGCTGTTTCCATGACGAAATTTCGAATTTATGAACGTAACTTAACTAACGGTTATATCATCTATCTTTTTTTCTTATCATGAGAGCGACAAAGACAGGTTGGGTTTTGAATAATAATCGTTACTTGAATTGGATCTTTAAAGGTTAATGCAAAAGGTTGCGTAGTTAGATTGCGTGTTCTAAGATAATTGCTTAAACAAGTGAATTTGGTCGAATGGAATTTAACACACGCGTTTTGTTAGCTAGGCACTCAAACGCGTGGCCTCGTGTAAAGTGCAGATTAAGGTTAACACAATGAAATAACACTGTAAATATTACGATTCACAAAAGTGAAAAGAGTTGAGCTTTATTTAACCTAAATATTCACAATTGATTCGCCACTAGTGTGGGCGTAATTAATGGATTAGAATTTCACTTGTGTTAGATAGAATGAAATCACAAAATGGCTGTTCGCACGTTGATCCGTGATCGATGTTGATAGCTTGAGCGCTCGACCAAGAAGAAGGAAGGAGCGTTCAAGCTCTTGTTACTCGAAGAAGGTGCGAGGCGCTAGCGTCTGTTTCCTTCGATGGTGAGGCTCTGCGCGCGTCGGCGCTGTTGCTGGTTCTGATGATGGCGCGCTGAACAGAGGCGCCACAACCACTCCTCCCCTAGAAGGCACCTGATCAGAAGGTGTCTCAGAAGAAGATGGTGTTGGATCCTGTATGTTGAAAGTTACTCTTCGTTGTTGTGTTTTTGTAGTCTGCTGTGCCATTGAAGGCTCATCTACTGCGATGAATGCAGGATAGAGATGGTCCGTGGAGACTGTTTTTGGAGTGCCATCTACGTCGATGATGTAATTCTTCTCATTAACTCTCCTAATGACCTTATGAGGTCCTGTACGTGGGGAGTTAATGGAGGTTTGACTGCTGTTACGAGCTTGAAAACATGAGAGCATTTTTTAAGCTCTGGATGTACAAATTGCCTTGGTACTGTATGATGTGAAGTGGGTGTAGGCTTGAGTGAGGCAAAATGCAAACGTAGCTTATCCAAAAATGATGTGGAGTCTATGGGTGAGTCCTGAGTTACAAAAAATTCTCCTGGCACTCTTAAAGTTGTGCCAAAAAGAAGCTCTGAAGGAGAAGCTTTAATGTCTTCCTTGTAGGCCGTTCTGAGACCCAGTAACACTACTGGTAGTCTTTCTGTCCATGGATTTTGAGGGCTGCACATGAGGGCAGCTTTGAGAGTACGATGCCATCGCTCAATTAAACCATTGGCTTGCGGATGGTACGGTGTGGTGTGTATTTTCTTAGATCCCATGTCTTTGGCAAGAGCAGTGAAGAGGTTTGACTCGAATTGAGTACCTTGATCTGTGGTAATGGTAAGTGGCGTTCCAAAAAATGCAATCCAACCAGAGAAGAAAGCAGCGGCTACCGTCTCAGCTAACATGTCCTTGAGAGGGATAGCCTGTGGCCATCTGGTGAATCTGTCAATGATTGTGAGGCAATACCTGTATTCTCCAATCAGTGGCATTGTGACGAGATCGAGGTGCACGTGATTGAATCTTGCTTCTGGCACAGGGATGTGGTGAGGTTCTGTCCTTGTGTGCCGATAAATCTTGGCGCGTTGACATGGGATGCATTCTCTAGACCATGTGAGAGCATCTTTCCTTATTCCTGGCCAGATGAATTTTTCTTTCAGCAGTTTTGATGTGATGCGGCCGCTTGGATGGGCTGAACCATGTACGACATCAAAAGCCGTTTTTCTCAGTGAAGGTGGAAGGTAAGGACGAACCGTTCCTGACGAGATGTCACAATGAATGCGAACGTTGTCTATGTTAAGAGGTTGAAGCTGGAGAGAGGAAGCTGAGCCAGATATTGGTGCAATTCCTTCTTGTTGTTGAGCTTCGCTTATGGTTACGGCATCCAGCTTGGTAGGCATGTTGATTGAAAATACTCTAGATAGAGCATCTGCTACGACGTTGTCATCGCCAGCTATGTGAACAAACGTGGTGCTGAATTGACTTATGAAGTCCAGCTGGTGTAGTTGCCGTGGAGAAGCTTTCTCTGGACGTTGCTGAAAAGCTTTAACGAGTGGTTTATGATCCGTTCTGATAATAAATTCACGCCCTTCGAGTATGTGAGCGAAGAATTTCAGTGATGCGAAGGCGGCTAGTAGTTCTCGGTCGTACGGACTGTAATTTTTTTCTGCCGCAGAGAGCTTGCGAGAGAAGAAGCCTAAAGGTTTGCATACTCCGTCGACTAATTGTTCTAAAGAACCTCCAATTGCAGTCGAGGAAGCATCTGCTGTGAGGATGATCTTGGAGTTGTGGTCTAGAAAGCTAGACGTTGTAGCGTTGATAAGAGCTTTTTTAGTGTCTTCAAAAGCTGTTATGAGATGTGGTTCCCATGTGATTTTCGTCTTGTCTCGCTTTTTTGATCCTTTGATGAGACTGTTAAGAACAGCTTGTGTGTGAGCTGCATGAGGGATCAGCGTTCTGTAATAGTTCATGATTCCTAAGAAGCGTCTGAGATCCCATATTGTTTCCGGACGCGGATAGTTAGCAATGGCTTCTACCTTTTCAGGAGGTGCAGAAAAGCCGGTTGCGTTTACCTTGAATCCTAAAAAGATTACTTCTGATTTTGCAAAGTTGCATTTATCCCAGTTTATCTTGAGTTTGTTGAGTAAAAGTACGTCAAAGACAGTACGTAGATTCTCTATGTGCTGCTCTAGTGAAGGTGAGGCGATTAATAGATCGTCCAGGTAAATGGTTACGAAGCTCAGATGACCTAAGATGCTGTGCATGAAACGTTGGAAGGTCTGAGTTGCGTTGCGTAAACCTAGTGGCATTCCTAAGAATTCGAAGAGCCCAAAAGGAGTCGTAATAGCTGTCTTGGGGACATCTTCTTCAGCTACAGGAATTTGAAAGTAAGCTCTTGATAGGTCGAGCGTAGAGAAATAGCTTTTACCACTGAGCTGGAGCAGCTGATCGATGATGCGTGGGAGAGGGTACCTGTCTGGTACCGTTTGAGCATTGAGAGCTCTGTAGTCGCCTGTGGGGCGAAATTTGCCTGATTTGGTTTTTACCATGTGCAGCGGACTGGCGTACTGGCTATTAGAAGGCCTAATGATGCCATTAAGCTGTAGAGACTGGTATTCTTCCTTGGCTGCTGCTAGCTTTTCACCTATGAGTTGTCGAGGTCTAGCAAAGACAGGTGGACCAGTTGTTACTATGTGGTGTTGAACTGAAGCAGAGGGACCTGAGATTCCCTTTTGATCCTTGAGAAAGCGTTTCATGTACTCTGTGACCAAGTCTTGTACACTCTTGTCGCCGAATATATGTGAAGGCGGAGAGAGCATTGAGATGGAGTGAGTCTGCGTGCTTAGCAATTCGCAACAGACTGAGCATGACGTCATTTCATCGATGAGGCGAGCACGTTTGAGGTCTGGTAGTAGGCTGAAGTGAGCTAGAAAATCTGCGCCTAAAATTGGAGCATTTATGTCAGCTAAAAAGAAAGACCAAGTGAAAACTCTACGTAAACCGATGTTGAGATGCATGGTTTTTCGACCGTATGTGAGGATGGGTGAGCCATTGGCTGCAGCTAAAAATGATTGCTGAGGTTCCTCTTTGGGGTTTTACCATTGACCGGCAGTAGAGATACGATTGAACCGCTGTCGACCAGAAAGCGTGTGCCTGAGTTGTAGTCTGTGACGTGTAGCCGATTTTCTGACCATGTGTGTTTTGGAGAAGCCGAGGCGAGATTGGAGCTGCTGCCTGATGGGTTGCTCGACAGCAGCGGTGTTAGTTTCCCTGGATGCTTGGCTTCGCTGAGTTGAAGGCGCACGGAGGCAAGCAGGTTCTAGCGGCATTGCCAAATTTGAAATGGTAATGGCAAATGCCATTAAAGTGAGGCCTGTTCCTTGAGTTGGACCTGTCTCTGGACTGCTGCCTGGTGTCAGATCTAGATGCTCTGAAAAAGTGAGAGGTATTAGCGTTTGTCAATAATTGACTCATTTGGTTTGAAGTTTCTCTAGTGACAGAAATTAGTTGATTTAAGAGCAGTTTTATCTCTGCTAAATCTGATGCTCTATTTTGTACAGCGAGCACTGCGTCGTGACTAACAGAGTGAACATGAGGCACGAATGGGCTTTCTGCAAGTTCATCTGCTATGCGTAATAATTTTTCTGTTTCTTCTGTTTTGAAGATTTTTAGTAATCCTTGGATTTGTGCGGGCATTAAGTCAATCCATTTGACGCGGAGTAATTCTTGCGATGCATTGTCTCCTGCATATTCTTTTATTTGCCGATAGAGTTGCGATGGTTTTTTATCTCCTAATTGAAGTTGATTAAGCATTTTTGTTAGCTTTTTGTCTGGAGAATCAGCAAAACGCTCAATGATGCGAGTTTTGAGAGCTTTATAAGCATCTGCTTCTGGAGGCGTTTCGAGAATGTCTGCAATTTCTGGCAGAACAGTTGGGTCGAGCGCTGTAATTGTTAAGTGAAATTTAGACGTATCTGACGTAACTCGGTGAACTTGAAATGCCGATTCGATCTGGTTAAACCACAATTGAGGACGTTCGCGCCAGAAAGGAGGCAATTTGACTTGTGACATGGCGTTTACTGTGTCTGGCATGTTGCTTAGTGAGTTAAGCTGTTCGTTTTCACTGTCAGTAGCGACGAGGTGAGAGCTTTGTGTGCTATTTATGGAAACGTTGTCGTTGTCGAAGAGATTTGGTGACGCTTTGATAGTAGCGTTTAAGTCTGATGTGTCATCTAATTCAGTTAAATTCGCCGATGTGCCTGACCGTTTTTCGCTTGACGCTCTTAATGGCGTAGACGTAATCGGGCCATGTGGCGGGAGAGACTCTGCCATTTTGTGCACACCATGCTTGCGATTCACTGCGCGCTTTTTTTGTTAAAATGTTTTTTTTTTGTTTCTTACGAATATGCGTACACGATTGTCTTTTTTTTTTTATTGTTTCTTACTTTACACTTTTTCTTTGTGAGTTTTTTTGTTGTAGTCACTTCGAAGCACAAAATTCACTTGAACGACGGTGGTCACCATTTTAAAGGTTAATGCAGAAGGTTGCGTTGTTAGATTGCGTGTTCTAAGATAATTGCTTAAACAAGTGAATTTGGTCGAATGGAATTTAACACACGCGTTTTGTTAGCTAGGCACTCAAACGCGTGGCCTCGTGTAAAGTGCAGATTAAGGTTAACACAATGAAATAGCACTGTAAATATTACGATTCACAAAAGTGAAAAGAGTTGAGCTTTATTTAACCTAAATATTCACAATTGATTCGCCACTAGTGTGGGCGTAATTAATGGATTAGAATTTCACTTGTGTTAGATAGAATGAAATCACAAAATGGCTGTTCGCACGTTGATCCGTGATCGATGTTGATAGCTTGAGCGCTCGACCAAGAAGAAGGAAGGAGCGTTCAAGCTCTTGTTACTCGAAGAAGGTGCGAGGCGCTAGCGTCTGTTTCCTTCGATGGTGAGGCTCTGCGCGCGTCGGCGCTGTTGCTGGTTCTGATGATGGCGCGCTGAACAGAGGCGCCACAGATCTATGAATTTGAGTTTAAATCTGTGTTCCGAATCATGTGATTTAAACGTTAGCAAGTAATAACTTTTAACTTTTTTTGTTTCAAGTTATTAATCTAATAAAAATTTAATTAAAAATATTGATGAATATTTTTTGCTAGTGATTATAAAAGGTGAAATATTAGTAATATACGCAACAAGTGACGTACGAAGGAAAAATATCGGCAAGGGTCAATGTTTTCTGCTGCTCAAGCAAAGAACATTGAACCCTGCCAATATTTTCCCGACGTAAGTCACAAGTTGCGTAGGTTGTTTTATGCCGTTGTAAACAGTTGGAGGAACTATAAAATTATAAATATATAATTTAATACATTTCTCACATTTTTTCAATGCATATTTCATAAATTTATGAAATGTGTAAGAAGCGATTCTGTAGAACTCAAAGAAGTGTGGAACAGGCAGAGTCGTCTGCGCGTGCAAGCGCCACATGTTGTAGTGATGCTTCGAGAAACAAAGCACGCAATACTTATTGCATCGGGATATACATATTTTCAATTCACAATTATATTAATTTTTTTCTTTGATTTAATAAATATAATAGATACATCTGTTTATAAAATCTTTTTTTCTGTTATATTTGTTTGTACTTGTAAATATGAATGCACAAACTTGTAACTGAAAAGTTTAAAAATTTTTTCATTTCTCTTACAATGTTACACATTTTATGTTTATTCTATTTTTTCACTGTATCACTTTCACTGTCATTATTTTTTTCACTATTGGCTCTAAATTCTATTATTAATAAATCATTATTAACAATTATTTATTTAATCTATATTTTAAAAAATGTATTAAATACGAAAAAGACCATTATGAAATTTGAATAAGCACAGGACTCAAAAATACGGCGTCGATTGTCTAATGCGCCTGTCAATGTTACCACGCTTACGCTACTATCCGTTTCAAACACATCGATGCTCACATCTTGCTGTAGATCTTAGCTAAATCCCAACCTACTATAGCATATTGAATATTTCCCTGAGGATATACTTTATATTCATGTATCCCGGGGGAAATAAGCTGACAGCTAATATACATTAACGGGATGTCGTAGTTGTTGGAATCGATTTTTGCTTTTTTTTATCTTACTTATATCTTTTTAAATTCACTATTTGGACAAATATAATGACTTGTTCGCGCTAAAACTATATTAATACAACAATTTTTGTTAAATTAAAAAATCATTTAAACTTGTTATTTTTTTATAAATTTTGAATGAAAATTAGATATCAAGCTCTATGAACTTAACCTCAAAATAGTATACATCGAAAGTTTGTTTATAACTTTTTATGTATAGTATTTTGGTAAATTTCTTGTCTTATCCACGCTAAGGATTAATCTTAGAAATTTTCTTACCGAAGTGAAAGAATTTGATTTGACGCACTGTTTATTCATAAACTTTAAATAAAAATATTATTAGGAGGAGCAGAATTACGATATCCTCTCAAGCTCGAATTTATAGTCGACACTCAACACTCGGTTCTCAACCCTCAGATTTTAAAGTTTCATTGTTCCGTGTTCCCTAAAAACGTAGACCCACGTTTATAGGGAACACGGAACAATGAAACCTTAAGATCTGAGGGTTGAGAACTGAGTGCTGAGTGTTGAGTGTCGACTATAAATTCGAGCCTTAGTACAAAATATCACAAATAAAATACAGCAGCGCTGTGAGCGCAACTATAAGAGACCTCTATACCCATTTAACTAGCCTACTATGTAACACGGGCTCTTACTGGTTACGACGGTATAAATATATTAACTCGCATAGAATTTCTATTTACGTTTGTGCGTATGCATGCATCCACATGTATTTTAACTTCGGTCTATAATTTATCTATGATTTAAATGTTTAAATAAATGTCTTTAAAATACTACACTATTCAATTCTATTATTATTATTATTATAATAATTATAATAAATTATAAATGAAAATTTTCAAAGCTTTAACAATATATGTAAAGCAACAGAAGTTAATTTATTTTATTATATTTTAAAAATTAAACGGAATAAATATGGGAATAGTTGGAAATAATGGATGCGTTTATATAATTTTAATAAATCTTGAATAGATGGGAAAAATAAAAAAAAATAAAAATTATGTTTTATGATGATGGAAACAAAGAAGCATGAACAATGTATTACATTTCCTCTTGATTTACATGAAGGTATTGTAGTTCTTCAATTTATATGAAATATTGTACTATATAACATAATTATTTATAGATGAAGTTCATAATTTTAAACTTACTGTGTATATATATATATATGTGTGTGTGTGTGTGATCGTGTATTTTTATTTTAGGTGTACAAGATGACGTATCTCATGAAGAGATATGTGAACCTGTTGATGAATGTGTTCTGCATGAAGAATTAATTGAAATCACAATTGCTAACATGAATCAAAACATTGAAGAAACTTCAGTCGTAGAAATTTTGACAGAAAACTCAGAAGATGATGAGCAAAATTCAATTATGTATCCCATTTACATTAAAAAAGAAACTTCAAAGCAATTCACAACAGGAGATGAATCAATGGCTGTTGAAGCTTTACGTCAATTAGGTGGAATGTACCCTTGTTCAGAAGATAAAAAAATTGCATGCCCTAATTGTGCTGATCTATTTACACAAATAGAATTATCTAACCATCATATAACATGTACAACTAGTAAACATATTTGTCATATTTGTGGAGAAAAATTTGAAAGAAAAATGGATTTAAATAATCATGTAGTTTGCCATCAAGTAGATCGTCCTCATGCTTGTAGAACTTGTGGAAATTTGTTTCGATCTAAAACCAACCTACAAAGTCACATGATTGAAGTACATCAAGTTGTTAGACCTCACAAATGTACTGTTTGTGGGGCAGACTTTCAAAGACCATCAAGCTTATCTAATCATATGAAAATTCATAATTATGTAGCAGGAAGAGCATTAATGCAGAACAAAGGAAACAATATTTCTAATTCTCAAGATGTCACTTTAACAAACACTGTCCAATCTATACAAAATTTTGAAATATCTCAAGTGCAATGGGCTATGCAATCATACAACTATGCAGATGATCAGAATAATGTTGAAGGTCTTTTAAGTGATTCTGATAAAATAGATACATTACAAGAATTAACTGTACTTTCTAATGTAGAAGTAGCTCCATTCCAATATGTTCCTCAAAATTTTGTAACTAATCAAGATAGTCAGCAATATAATTTAAGTTTAAATTCTTTCAATAATTCAGATACTACAGTAAAAGTAGAAGTTACTAATTTAAGTAATGAGAACAAAAAAGGTTGTATCGAAATAAATTTACAAAAAAATAAAATAAATACTTGTAGTCAATGCGGTGTCAGTTTTGCACATGCAGCATCTTTGAGTTTGCACGAGAAAATTCATCCCAAAGAATTAGCATTACCAGTGGAATGTGAATATTGTGATAAACAATTTCAAGATACAAATTTTTTAACTGTACATCATGCATCTTGTTCCAAAAGGTTAATGCAAAATAATATGGAATCAAATGCTCCTAATGTTAAATGGGGAAAACATTCTTGCTCTGAATGCGGAAAAAAGTTTACTACCAAACAAAAGATGTTTAGACATCAATGGATTCATAGAAAAAAAACGCATTCTTGTGAGGTTTGTGGTTTGCAATATGAAAAACAATCTGAACTTGATGAACACAGATTATCAGCTCATCCAGGAGATTCTCCATTTACTTGTTATGTATGTGGAAAAAGTTTTGTATCTCGACAAGGACTCTGGGAACATGGTAGAACTCATGCAGGAAGTCCAGCCTATTTTCATTGTGATAAATGTTCAAAAACTTTTTCTTCAAGACAAGGTTATTTAATACATCATCGAACTCATACAGGAGAACGACCATATGGTTGTAAATTTTGTTGGAAAGCTTTTCGTGATGGCGGTACTTTAAGAAAACATGAAAGGATACATACTGGTGAAAGGCCTCACGTTTGTCCTTTGTGTGCAAGAGCGTTTAATCAGAAAGTAGTTTTACGTGAGCATGTTAGGTGGGTTCATGCTGCAGGAAAAAATGAAACTGAAGCTGTCGAACCCCCTTTTCCATGCCCTTTATGTGGGACTTTAACTCAAGATAGGGATGAATTATGTGCCCACATTGTCAAGCATTCAGACCTGATGATTGCAGAAGCTAAGATTAAAAGTAATAATGACAATGTTAAAACTAAATTACAAGAAAAAAAAAAGAAAGTGTTGTCAAGAAAAGCAAAACCAGAAAATTTAAAAGCGATTGAAAAGCAAACGATTTCTAAAGAAGAACAAAATGAAGCTTTATTTTCTATTACAGATCAAACAGAGTCTTCAAGAGAAATACAAGATACTTATTTGCTAGTCAAAAATGAATATAATGATGCTGTTTGTATTAAAACATATACTAGGTCAAAAGATATTTCCCAAACAAATTTACAACAGGAATCAATTAATTTAACAACTATTGGTAAATCATTGGATGATAAAGACGAAGAAACAATTAATTTTGCTAACAAACAAGGTAATATTGATACTATGCAGTTGATACCTTTCACTACATCTGCACCTGATGAAACAATTCATCTTATTTCTACACCTAAATCAAACAATATTTTACATTTGATATCAAAACAGAATGAAAGTTTACCTGTTCTAACAATTCCTAATCTACCAACTAATGAAATCTTCCCTAATCAAATAACATTTATAAAAGACGTATCAAAAATTGAAATGTCAACTAATAATTCATCAATGTACAATGAGAAATTTGCCAATATGAATGCCATGATAATTAAGTCTGTTGATATAGAATCTATAATAATTGAACAAAAACGCACTATGAATGAGAATGGTAGTAATGATGAAAGTGAAGAACTAGTGTGTGGTATTTGTGGAAATGACTTTGATGATAAAAATGTATTCATGGAACATGTAAAAATTCATATATAAACAGATTTATCAAATTGTACAGATTTTGTTAATTATTGATTGCGTGAAATTATTAAAATAAGTAAAGCAAAAAGTTTGATTCATACTATTTTACTGTTACGAAAGAATATAAAAATGTTTAAAAATTTCACAACTTTAATGATAATATTATTAATTACTGTCTTACTATAAAAACTATGAACTCAGCTTAAAACACAACTGCAAACTTAGCTGTGAACCCAGCTGGGAAATCATGTGAGGATTTGGCCGCAAGTCATAGTTGTTTTCCCAGCTGAGTTCACAGCTGCGTTTTCGAAAATTTTTTAAATAAAAAAAAAGTTAATTTTATTTTTAAATAATAAAAAAATTTAATTATTCTCTGTACAGAAATGTATATTAATTTAATTATACAATATAAGGAGATATTTGTGTGCATGTGTGTGCAACTAAAATAAAATAACTTATTTATATTTAAAAAAATTTATTAGTTCTAAGATAATATATATAAAAATATCTTATTTAATATATCGACATTCTTTTTATATATAGATAGATATTATTTATCAGAATACAAAAAGGCGTGTAATACAATTTATAAATATAAAAATAAATATTGCACATAGTTAATATCACAGTCAATCACTAAACCTAATAATACTAAATAAATAAGTTACAAAAAAAGTGACATCACAGCCCATATGGAAATAATTTATGTGAAAAACTGTAAATAATAGTAAATAATTGTAAATAACTGTTAAAAAAAGTCAGAGTTGAGACATAAATAATAGTTATTTACAGTTATTTACTATTATTTACAGTTATTTACAGTTATTAACTGTTATTAACTGTTATTTACAGTTATTTACAATTATTTACAATTATTTACAATTATTTACAATTATTTACAATTATTTACAGTTTTTTATAATTATTTACCATTATTCATAATTATTTACAGTTATTTACATTTTCAAAAATTTTTGAATTAGTGAATAATTTAATGTTATTAATAATTATTTACAATTATTTATAGTTATTTACAGTTATTCACAGTTATTTACAGTTATTTATAATTATTTACAATTATTTACAATTTTCCATAGTTTTTTACAATTATTTACAGTTATTCACATTTTTAAAAATTTTCGCCTATATATAAAATTATTGAATAAATTCGTGAATATTTTCGAAAATGTAAATAACTCCAAATAATTGTAAAAAACTATAAATAATCGTAAATAACTATAAATAATTGTGAAAAAAGTGAATAAATGTAAATAACTGTAAATAAATATAAATAACTGTAAATAACAGTTAAAAAGTGTAAATAACAGTAAATAATTGTAAATAACTGTTATTTATGTCTCAATTCCCACATTTTTTAACACTTTTTTACAGTTATTTACAGTTATTTACATTTATTTACAGTTATTAACAATTATTTACAATTATATCTAAAAATTTTTTCCATATGGGAGATTACGAAAGTTGGTAAAATACACACAATAATCTTATAAATTGAAAAGCAGCCATATATCTATCAGTCGCAATATTAAAATCTAAAAAAATTAAAAATAATAGATAATAAAATAATAAGCGTATAGTGGTGTATACTGACAAAAAAACTACAAAGCATATAGCTTATTTCATTGAATACCCTATTAAAAAAATCAGGTGATAAATCACCTAATTTATCAGGTGATTTATCATGCCGAAACATCATGTAACGATTTTGTTGGTCTTTACACATTTTAAACCATGCGTAGTCAATTTAGAACAATTTTTGAAAATTTTGGAAAATTTTGAACTTAGAAAATTTTTTAGATAATTTAGTCTTAGAAAATATTTTGACTAATTTTACAAAAAAATTTCTAAGTTCAAAAATTTCAAAATATTTCAAAAATTGTTCTAAATTGACTAAGCATGGTTTAAAACGTGTGAAACCCAACAAAATCGATACATGATATTTTGGCATGATAAATCACCTGATAAATCAGGTGACTTGTCACCTTATTTTTTTCACCAGGGTAACAACCCTGTTAAAAATAACCAGCAGGATATCCAGGTGGATTATCTACTTGGATATCCAGGTGGATATCACTCTGATCGAGTTGGACATCACTCTGATCTTCATTCACCTGGATGCAGCTAAAATCCATTTGGAGATTTTTTACGAAAACTTATAATTAGGCATTAGGGTAAATGTGCCAGTTATCGTTGCCCCCCCCGACTATCGTGCTCCTTCGATATTTTAATACATTAAGATAGGTTGAAGCCTTAATAAATAATACAAACAAATTTTTTTTATATTTTTGAAGTATAATTTAACTATTGGAAAAATAAAAATTTAATTTATCGACGTTTTATATTGTATAAATAATGTACGAAATTTTTGTAACGTGATTTATGCGTTTTTAGTGCACGCGTTATGAAAAAGCTTAAGGATTGCATGTTTAATTCAATCATTTAAAGTATTAAAAAATGTATATTAATAATATGTAAATGCATTTTACTATAGTAAAATACTTAAAAATTTCGAAAAAACTTACAATTTGCGTTTTTAAATTATTTTTTATTATTTATTTATAAAATATAGTAACTGGAACAGATTTAAGCATATGATTCAATTATCGTGCACGATAACTAAATCAATTTTTTGGTATAATCTTAGTTATCGTGCTCTCTAACATGTGAGCATCGAAGAAAACATAACCTCAAAAAAAGATAAATCGACGAAAAATGCACGGTATTCGACGGTCGATATTTGGTTGAGGGCTTGCTTACTGACAAAACGCATTTAGTTGGGGGCGCGGAAACTGACACACGGTATATAGAAATCTGAAAATTGAGCAACATACGGTATTTGACGCATGCATAAATTCTTATATTTTTAATAATATTTCAAATATTTTTCTATACATAATTAATCAATCATGCTTATTAAATAAAAGATGCTTCAACGTTTATAACTGATATCAATAGTTATCTAGCATTAATAGAAAAATCTGTTTAATTTGATAAAATCTGTAAGAGATTACGTTAAACTCGCGGTAACTGGCACACTTACCCTATAAGCATCTGTATAACATAATAATACTACCAATAAAAGAAAATTGAAAATTTTACCCAAATTAAAATTATCCAGGAGGATTATCCTCTTGGATATCCAGTTGGATTAATAAAATCGAAAAATTAAGAAGTAATTTTATCAAATAATTTACTGCAAAGCATACTTTATAATTTTTTGATTCTATTAATCTAACTGGATATTCAAGAGGATAATCCTCCTGGATAATTTTAATTTGGGTAAAATTTTCAATTTTCTTTTATTGGTAGTATTATTATGTTATACAGATGCTTATAATGCCTAATTATAAGTTTTTGTAAAAAATCACCAAATGTATTTTAGCTGCATCCAGGTGAATGAAGATCAGAGTGATATCTACCTGGAGTAGATAATCCACCTGGATATCCATCTGGTTATTTTTAACAGGGAAATTAAATTATATTTGATTTTAATACTGTAAATTGAAAAAATTATTATTATAATAATAATGAAATGGGTTTGGTGTTGGGCAGATGTAGCTCGTTATTTATTTTCATGTACACGCAAATTTTATTAATATAGTGTGTTGGAACAGCAAATGGTTCTTCTATGAATGCAATTTTTTTATTACTCTATAATTTCCTTTTAAATCTTCTAAATGTAATGTTTGACATGGTCACTTTTTTATTTTCTTTTTCATATATCAAAAACTTTAAAATTTTAATACATCTTTCATCTTGTAGTTGTGTAAATGAATCATTGGTCCTTTTATTTTTTATAGTTAAAACAGTGTACACGCATCCATTTTTTATCATTCTGTCATAAGATTTTGTAAAATTTGGCTCAAGTATTAACTAATTGGAGCAAATCTGTTATTCCAATTGCAGGTAAAGCATTTGATATACTATATTTCAAAATCATAAAAGTCAATTCTTCTACGCTAACATCTACTGGAACTGTTATTTTTTTTAAAATTCTGTGCTATTCATGAAGTCATAAAAATTTTTGTACTTTTTTGGTTTAACCATACTTGGTAACTCTGAATTATCATTGTAATTGTCATCTACACATAAATCAGGAAAAATATTCTCCTTCCTACTTCCAACAAAGAAATTAAGAATACTTGATGAATCATCACACTTATCTTGTATTACATTACTTAAGGCCTGAAGAAAAAAGAAAAAACGTTGAAACAAAGTACAAATTAAATATTTAAAATGTGATGTATAAAAAAAATTTTTTCTGCTTTCAAAGAGAACTAATTTTTTTATAATTAACTAATTTTTAATAAAAAAAATTTTTTCGATAAAGTTTTATAAAATTTACTTTTTCAAGATTTTTAAGTTCTACTATAAGTTGAAAGTTATCATATTATGTTTAAAATACTCAATTATAAAAATTATCATTCATTATCTTATACTAAACAGAGCATAAGTTTTTTACAGTCTTTTTTTAAGTAAGTTAATAATAAAAGTACTTATGCAGTTACAGAAATCATAACAATTAAAGTAAATAAAATAAAATGCTCTTATAAATTATTATTTTAATTATAAAAACTAGATTTACCTCATTAAATTCAATATTCTCTACAACACTTTTTACCCTTTGGAGTAGTTGTATCTGTTATATAAATGTTTTTCAATGATCAATACAATAGATTTGATTAGTAGTTTTATATAAATAGAAAATATCAAAAAATGAACTAAATGAAAAAATTATTTATTTGAAGTATTGTGTATCAAAAATATATAAGTCAAATATTATAAATACCCATATGGAAAAAATTTTTGGATATAATTGTAAATAACTGTTAATAACTGTAAATAAATGTAAATAAATGTAAATAAATGTAAATAACTGTAAATAACTGTAGAAAAGTGTTAAAAAATGTGGGAATTGAGACATAAATAACAGTTATTTACAATTGTTTACAATTATTTACTGTTATTTACACTTATTTACAGTTATTAACTGTTATTTACACTTATTAACTGTTATTTACACTTATTTGCAGTTATTTATATTTATTTACAGTTATTTACATTTATTCACTTTTTTCACAATTATTTACAGTTATTTACGATTATTTATAGTTTTTTACAATTATTTGCAGTTATTTACATTTTCGAAAATTATCACAAATGTATTCAATAATTTTATATATAGGCGAAAATTTTTAAAAATGTGAATAACTGTAAATAATTGTAAAAAACTATGGAAAATTGTAAATAATTGTAAATAATTATAAATAACTGTAAATAACTGTAAAAAACTGTAAATAACTGTAAATAACTATAAATAATTGTAAATAATTATTAATAACATTAAATTATCCACTAATTCAAAAATTTTTGAAAATGTAAATAACTGTAAATAATTATGAATAACTGTAAATAATTATGAATAATTGTAAATAATTATAAAAAACTGTAAATAATTGTAAATAATTGTAAATAACTGTAAATAACAGTTAATAACAGTTAATAACTGTAAATAACTGTAAATAATAGTAATTAATAATAAATAATAGTAAATAACTGTAAATAACTATTATTTATGTCTCAATTCCTACATTTTTTAACAGTTATTTACAATTATTTACAGTTTTTCACATAAATTATTTCCATATGGGTATATATCTATTTATTGTAATTGAATAAAAACTAATTTTTTCATTAGTTTTATTAACTAAAAATTTTCATTTATCAATTTCATTAATTGTAATATAAAACTATACAATGCTCAAAGGCATGAGAAAAGTGTTCGTCAAAAGTTACTATGTTTATACAATTGCTTTGATATACGATTGTGGATAGTTTAAACTCTAATTTTTAGCAATCAGTCTTACTCATATTGTTGTTCACTTATGTTTTACAATTATGATGATTATTATTCAAAAATTTTTTTTTGAATAATATCTTGTACAAGTTTTGAAAATCAATATGCTATCATTCAAGTGATAAATAGTTTTGGATTCAAAAATTTCTTTTTGAATAATATCTCGTACAAGTTTTGAAAATCAATATGCTATCATTCAAGTGATAAATAGTTTTGGAGATATGATGATGGATATAATTTAGTTGTTCAGGAGAACATGATGTTTGCAAAATGCTTAGTCTTTCTTGAGAGAACTCCAAGCTCATTTGTTTGTATAAACTACAAAAGCTTATGTTGTCTTTACTGCAAAATTTCAACAAACATCTAAAGAAGAATCAGACAGAATATATTCCTTGTTCGTGCAAGCGCTGTTAATATTATGTTGTATGATAGCAACCAAATGCAACATAGTCGCATAGATAAAAAACTAAGGAACATTCTCTTTCAAACTTATTTAACACAGAAACTAGATGAACGTTATATAAGAATGAGGGATGCCTTTTGGTGGTATACATTTGGAATTTGTTGTTAAGCACTTACTATCTGCTACTAATTCATAAAACTTGAAATGTTATAAAAACAACCTACATCTGTAAAAAAATGAGTTTATCTGATCTCAAGAAGGTAATTATATATTTATATTTTTACAGTATAATATAATACTTTTTTTAAATTATTTAAAAATTTTTATTTTTGATGAAAAAATATGTAATATTTCAAAATAATCTATCAATATCAAATATATTAGATTTTTATATCTATTAGATGATATAAATCAACAGTAATACTTATGTTTATTAAGATTATTAAATTTTTTTTTATTTTCAGTATTTTACAAAAGAAGAAGCGGATGATGACATAAGTAAAATATAATAACATATTGATGTAACAACAAATATAAATCTATGGCCACTATTTCATGATGAAGTTGCTACTGGATTACGTATTCATGTTGATTCAACATGGATTGCTTACAACAAACAACAGCAGAGTGAATTTAATATCGAATATTCAGGTTTTTTATGGCTTTAGGACTTAATTGTCATCTTAAAAATCTCGCACCATTTAGTATGTATGAATATTTAGTTGAATGTCATGAAGCTACTAGCATATTGGTTTATTACTAGGATTATCAGCTTCGCATAGAGCATCAATAGATGTTTCCAGGTTAAAATTATTATTACTTCATGCAGAAATTTTCATACCTCCAACCAGTATAGAGTTGGATGTTCTGCAAAATGTTGAAGTAGCACCACTTATGGGTGTTGGATTAGTTTTTATGTTCAGGAAGAGGCTCAGTTTTATCAAATATTCCAGACACAGTTTATTATTATATGGTAAAAGGTAATACTGGATCTTTCTGTGCAGCTCAGAAAGATAAATATAAATTACCCAGTTATCAAATAACACAAGGTGAATTTATAAATATGATGTAACTAGTGCTAGAGCAACCATGGCATTAGGTTTGATGTATTATAAAAAAATGTTTAAGTGAAGAATTTAAGTAAGAATTAGCTCCATTTTTAAAAATAATTACAATTAAAATTGCTAGGGTTACAGAACATATTAAAGCAAATGACCCAATTCACAAGTATATTGAACGTTTAACTGTGTCACAACGTGTTGAATTTATTCATACATGTAAGGAAAAATATATAAAAGCAAAAATTGAACCAAGCACGGCAGTTGGTGCTTTATCTTTACAAAGTATTGGAGAACCTGGTACTCAAATGACATATGAACATTACTCAAGGTGTAACTCTTTTAAGGAAATTATTTGCTAATCCAAAAATCAGTACTCCAATTGTTACAGCTCATTTAGAAGATGATACTGATCCTGAAAGTTTTTAGAACTTTAGGTATTGAGGTTGCTAGAACAACTATTATGACTAAAATTAAATGAGTTATGGAAAATCATGGAGGAGTATTGATCGTTGACATCCAATGCTTGTTGCTGATTTAATGACTAGCAGAGGAGAAGTTTTAGGTATAACAAGACCAGGTTTAGCAAGAATGAAAGAACCTCTTCTAAATTTAATTGAAAAAACTGTTGATTATGGTCAAAAAGAAGCTATTAGTGGAGTATCAGAATACGTTATCCTGGGCATACCAGTTCCAGTTGGAACAGGGATTATTAAATTACTTCATAAAGCAGAAAAAGACTATCTAAAAACAAGAACTTTGTTATTTAATAATGCAAATCATAAGGAAGTGGATACGTAGCATTTTAATTTATATTTGAATCATGTAAATAAATTTTTCAAACTTATATATTTTTTTTATAAATACTTTATAAAAAGTATTCAAATATTTCCCATATGGAAATAATTTATATGAAAAACTGTAAATAATAGTAAATAATTGTAAATAACTGTAAAAAAATGTAGGAATTGAGACATAAATAATAGTTATTTACAGTTATTTACTATTATTTATCATTAATTACTATTATTTACAGTTATTTACTATTATTTATTATTAATTACTATTATTTACAGTTATTTACTATTATTTATCATTAATTACTATTATTTACAGTTATTTACAGTTTTTTATAATAATTTACAATTATTCATAATTATTTACAGTTATTCATAATTATTTACAGTTATTTACATTTTCAAAAATTTTTGAATTAGTGGATGATTTAATGTTATTAATAATTATTTACAATTATTTATAGTTATTTACAGTTATTTACAGTTTTTTACAGTTATTTACAGTTATTTATAATTATTTACAACTATTTACAATTTTCCATAGTTTTTTACAATTATTTACAGTTATTCACATTTTTAAAAATTTTCGCCTATATATAAAATTATTGAATAAATTCGTGATAATTTTCGAAAATGTAAATAACTGCAAATAATTGTAAAAAACTATAAATAATCGTAAATAACTGTAAATAATTGTGAAAAAAGTGAATAAATGTTAATAACTGTAAATAAATATAAATAACTGCAAATAAGTGTAAATAACAGTTAATAACCCTGGTAGCACAATCTGACGCAAGTATCAGTGCGCAGATCTTATATAACATGCTTCCCAAATCAATAAGAGTTCTGCAGTCAGAACATTGCATCAGATACTTGCAGCAGATTTGCATCATACTTACAGCAGATAAAGTGCACCCTAAGTGTCTCATGGGATGCACGGATCTTCGCAGCAGACTTGCATCATACTTATAAAGGTCACGTGCAGCAGACACTTTGCAGCAGATGTGCGCCATACTTGCAGCAGATAAAGTGCACCCTAAGAGTGTCATGGGATGCACGGATCTTCGCAGCAGACTTGCATCATACTTATAAAGGTCACGTGCAGTAGACACTTTGCAGCAGATGTGCGCCATACTTACAGCAGATAAAGTGCACCCTAAGAGTCTCATGTAATGCTAAAGATGCCATGCACAAAGCTGCTGCAATTATGACGCCCGAGCTCGTGATCAAATCATTCAGATTAAGCACCCTTAATTGCACAAGACAATCAAATTCTGCTGCTCAGTGTCTGACGTACGTGTTCGAATGCAATTTCATCGCAATTCTGCTGAAAGTCCCCGTGCAGTTAAAAATCCTTGTGTAACTGCACTAAAGCTGCTGCAAGTCTGATGCAAGTATGTCGCAATTAATCTGCTAAAGATGTCATGCACAAAGCTGCTGCAATTATGACGCCCGAGCTCGTGATCAAATCATTCAGATTAAGCACCCTTAATTGCACAAGACAATCAAATTCTGCTGCTCAGTGTCTGACGTACGTGTTCGAATGCAATTTCATCGCAATTCTGCTGAAAGTCCCCGTGCAGTTAAAAATCCTTGTGTAAGTGCACTAAAGCCGCTGCAAGTCTGATGCAAGTATGTCGCAATTAATCTGCTAAAAATGCCATGCACAAAGCTGCTGCAATTATGACGCCCGAGCTCGTGATCAAATCATTCAGATTAAGCACGCTTAATTGCACAAGACAATGTAATTATGCTGCTCAGTGTCTGACGTACGTGCTCGAATGCAATTTCATCGCATTCCTGCTGAAAGTCCCAGTGCATTTGGAAACCCTCTTGTAAGTGCACTAAAGCTTGCGCAAGTCTAACGTAATTATGATGCTTAGAGCCGGGTGCAATCATCTTAGCGCAGAAATATAGTTGAAATGGGAAGCATGTTAGTTAAGATCTGCTGTAGTTTGACTGACAGACAGAGAAATTGCAGCAGAATTGCACAAGAATTGAAAAAGTTGTGCTACCAGGGAAGTGTAAATAACAGTTAATAATTGTAATAAGTAACACTTTTCTACAGTTATTTACAGTTATTTACATTTATTTACATTTATTTACAGTTATTAACAGTTATTTACAATTATATCCAAAAATTTTTTCCATATGGGTTCTTAAAAATATTTCTCTTTCTGGTATTTAAAATAAAAAAAGAGTAGCAAAATTTTGATAGTAGATGGATGAGACAAAATGCAGCTCAAGAGCAACATGCTTATTCACAACAAGGGAATGTTATACTATATTCTTCCAAATGTTACCTGTTCTATTACTGATAGTTTTAACATTTATTTATAACTTACATCATAGTTCCAAATATTCAGTACATAGAACAACTCAAAATCTTAAAATTCCATATTATGTAAGAGATAACTTTCATACAGAATATGATGGTAACATGAGAAGGCTCAGTTGAAGAAAAATACATGAATTTTTTGAGACATTCATATAATAGGGAAAGAAATTATAGAGATTAATTAATGTTGTATCAAGCAAGAAGTTTTGGCGATCATGAACAGATTCAACAGGCAAGAAATATAGAAACACCTTTAGATAAATTTTCAAATTTCATTTAAGTGTGCAAAATGATGAAAAAATAGGTTTGATATAAAGCTTCATTAGAATGTTGGAAAAAAAAATTTATTGAAAACTGATTCTGTTTCAAGCTGCTCTGTCGAAAACTATTTTGTATTTTAATCTTGCCTTATCAGAATATTAAAATTTTCTTATTATATAAATATCAAAAATAATACCACATTAAAATGAATACTTCAAAAATTTAGTTCGATGATTTGAAAATTTTTATGTTTAAGCTATATTCCCATATGGAAAAAATTTTTGGATATAATTATAAATAACTGTTAATAACTGTGAATAAATGTAAATAAATATAAATAACTGTAAATAATGTAACGGTAATTTACTACCCGTTGCAAAAGAAATTAGATTTTAATTCAACTTGACTTTAACTAGACTTATTAATTTTTGATTGAATACGGAGCTGCTAGAATTTATCTCAAGTATGGTAAACTAGCAACAACTCCGGCAAAGCTAGTTAGTATGTTAGATTGATATGCGACGGAGTATTTTTCCGTCAGCTCGTTGCTGCGCGTCTCTCTCTCTCTCTCTCTCTCTTACCTGATCGAGAGACGCGATGCCGCTAGCACAGTACTCCTTATTTATATGGAATTTAACTTTCCCAGTTAAATTTATTATATATATTTACGTAGGAAATATATGTATATATTGTGATAAAATAAATAAGGACCGCGGACGCGTCGGGGTAAGCAACAGGATAGGCTTTCTTTAATACATGCACTTACGGCAGACAAAATAAGATTTTATAGTTAAAATGTATTTATTAGAAGCAATAAAGTATAATACAAAAATAATATCTGAACGCGAATGAATTAATATGTAAAATTAAGCAATACAAAAGTGTTTAAATTAAACGGAAAAATATTCTCTAGAAAGAGGTAGCAATAGGGAGGGACGCGACCCGAGCTAAGATCCCTATTGAAAAAGATCACGTGAATAATTTACGTAAATTTTTCATGTGATTTTTGTTTCATTTCATCACGTGAATTATTCACGTGAATTATTCACGTGAATTATTCACGTGAATTATTCACGTAAATTATTCACGTGAATTTTATATTTTTTATATAAGAAGTATTTCAATAAATGTAATCTCTCAAATCAAAAGTATTTCAATTAGATTGACAGATATGTGTTTATTTGTAAAAGTTTACAAAAAGTGATACAATTAATATGATTTTTCAAATAAAATATGAATCACTAGAAAAAAATTTGTGTTTCATTTCATTACGTAAATTATTCACGTGAATAATTCACGCAAATAATTTACGTGAATAATTTACGTAAATAATTCACGTAATGAAATGAAACACAAATTTTTTTCTAGTGACTCATATTTTATTTGAAAAATCATATTAATTTGAATACTTTTAATTTACAAAATCATATTAATTGAAATGCTTTTGATTTGAGAGATTATATTTATTGAAATACTTCTTATATTAAAAATATAAAATTCAGGTGAATAATTGACGTGAATAATTCACGTGATGAAATGAAACAAAAATCACGTGAAAAATTTACGTAAATTATTCACGTGATCTTTTTCAATAGGGATACAACGTACGCTCGAACGCACGATAGTTGTTACAACGCCAGAAGTTTCTTCGAGGTAAGAAACTTCTGGTTAACAAAATCTTAATAATAACTTACGATATCGCGCAGAGGCCTCTTATTCCGGATAACTAACGCCGATTGACGTTGACCAACGGAGATCGTCTTTGTTTCGCCTGATCGCTGCGGCTCGTGAATTCGGCCCAGCGATAAACAATTTGCAGGTCGCTGCAACTTGTAGAGAACAGTCGACGTAGGTAGAGCACGACCTGGAGAAGATACTCGTGTCTCTTCCGATCTCCTTTTATTCTTCTCACCAAACTATTACAGCACTACACCAGCGAATCGATTAATAAATCCGAAAGATCAAATAAAGATGCGCGCTTGTAGGCCGTTGAATCAAGTCTGAAGCGCCGCGGCTTCTCTTCCTTCTCGTGCGCGTCGATTGACGCCTTATAATACTAGTATACGACGGCGCTCGTGACAGCACCCCGAGTTAGATTAATTACAGCAGCGCGCGAGATTCGAACACGGTAGAATACCGTGACACCCCTCCGCCAGACGCAGCATACCTTGATTCTGCTGCTCTCAGTTGATGCGCTGAAGGATTTGGAATGGGAAAGGTGTAGTCAATAATTACAAAAAGAAATATCAAATTATATTACATATATTCTCGGTGCTCAGCACGACGAGGACACTGATACGATCTTTTTACACCTGGATGATTACAAATGTAGCACCTTGGCTGGTCTTTGGCAAGGGCTTTTCGCCTTGCCTCCTCTTCTTCTTTCTCCAGCCTCAGTTCAGCCATCATTTTATCGGCTTTGGCCCGTTCGTGGGCCGCTTTTGCCTTGGCGGCGGCTTCATATGCCTTCTTTAAGGCTTGAGAGGCTTCTTCCTCTGCTTGGCGGACCTTAGCCCTTTCTCTTTCTCTCCTCTTTCTTTCTTCTTCTTGCCTGGTCAGTCTAGCACGCCTGACTCGTAGCAATGCCGCCACCTCTTGCCTTCTATCTTTGATGATAATCGGCCAGTTACTGACTAGCTCGTCTGCTTCCAGTCCATATCGCTGTACGAAGTGGTCCCACCAAGCAAAAGCGTCAGCTTCTTCATCGAAGGCTACCGAAGACTGACGAGCTACTCTTCTTAATTCTGTCTGGAGTTTCTTCCACTCTTCTGCCATCGATGGCTCTTCCTTGGAAGGCATCGTGCCTGATCGTGGGTCGCAGGCCGGTTGGCTCTGCGACACACTGGGCTTTGAGGCTCCTACAACCTCTTGCCGCTTGGGCGTCGGCTTAACCCTGATCGGCGACGGCTCCCGTGGTATTTCCTCAATCGTCAATGCTGGGAGGCTATCTCTCTCCTTCTCCTTCTCTATCTCCCGCTGGATCCTTTCAGTCTCCGACTGATCTCGCAGGAATTCGGCGTATGGCAGCAGGTAATCTCTAATCTTCAGATCCGCAGCGTTGGAGATTAGGAAGGCGATAAGGTCTTCCATCCCTTTACGACGTTGAAGATCCATCTGTTAGTAGGAAGAAAGGATTGTTTGTTAGTATTCTCAGGTGGTTACTTTTTATTCGCACGGGTTCGCATTCTAGTTTTTCTCGGCGAATATTCGATTAAATTTTCGCTACGCTGTATATTTGTAGAACCTTTTGGCCTACCACGCTTACACATAATCGGTTCAGACTCAGCTTATCGCATACGCTTTACTGTTCGTGTTACAACGATCGCTGTTTTACGCGGACGACCACGCTTCCTATTCGGTTTATCGAGTTCGGGAGCATCACCGCTCGCAGGCGGTCGCACGCTGTCTGAGCCCGAACCTCCGTTGGCACACGGAGTCGCATCGCTCGCAAGAGACGGGTCGCTCATCGTTTCATTCGCCTTTGATCGATCCAACGGTGGTTGAGATGGTGTTTCGGCTTCTTGCCTTGCTATGTATGGTTTTAATTGCTCTACGTGAACAGGGCCGCAAGCATTACTATCTTGATCTATCAGACTGTATGTGTTAGAGCCACATTTCGCTGTGATCACATACGGGCCTACGAACTTAGGTGCGAGCTTACTTGCAATACCCTGAGCAGCCGAAGAGAGTATTTTATTTCTTTTCCATACTAAATCTCCAATGGTATACTCTACTTCTCTTCGACCAAGATCATATGCATCAGCTTGCTTCTGTTGCGCAGACTGTGCACGATCGACTACCTGTTCATGTAGCAAAGGTAATTTGCTTACATGATTTTGCCAGTTCGTTACTTCTTGTAATCGTTCATTTTCCTGAGCAGCTTTATCTTCTTTTCTTTTCAGTGAGCTCGGAGGTATTGGCTGCCTACCATAATTTAACAACGCAGGGCTCGTGCCAGTTGTACTCTGTTTCGCCGTATTATATGCAAATATAATTTCAGGTAACTTTTCGTCCCAAGAACGGTGATTTTCATCAATAAATGCAGTAATCATGGTTTTAACCGTCCGGTTTATCCTTTCTACCGCATTAGCCTGCGGATGATACGCAGGAGTAGTATTATGACAAATACCTGCTTCATTTAGATATTTATCTACTACTTGATTCCTGAACTCTGATCCATTATCAGATAAGAAGATCTCAGGCGCACCAAACCTTAAAATAATTCTTTCTCTTAGTGCTTTTGAGATCGTGGAGGCATTCGCTTTTCTAGTAGGTATGCACTCCACCCATTTGGTGAATATATCTTCGAAAATCAAAGCATACTCATATCCACGTTTACTTCTTGGAAATGGACCTGTTACATCTCCAGCGATAACTTTCCATGGGCCTGAAACTTCTCTTTTACCCATCAAACCTGCAGGTAGTTTTTGTTCGACTTTGCACTGCTGACAGATCTCACAACTCTTAACATACTGTGATACTGTTTTCTCTATATAAGGCCAGTAATAATATTGCTTTACGCGAGCCACTGTTTTATCACGACCTAAGTGACCAGCTGTCGGCTCATCGTGGCATTCATGCAGTACTTCTGCTCGACTTTCGCTGGGAACAACGAGTTTCCATGCGTCATCGTCTCCCATCGTTTCCTCAGTGAACCTGTCCGGTACATAACGGTACAATTGACCTCCAACTATTTTCCATCTGGGATAGTCATTAGGGTTACTCATAACCTGTTGCAGCAGAGACTTATACCACGCATCGTTGGTTTGCGACGCCCAACTTAGTGCACTTAAGTGAGTGTCGCATTCTACTGAGTCTTCATGCATACGTGATAACGCATCAGGTACATAGTTTAATGCACCTTTTCTGTGCTCAACAGTGTAAGAGTACCCTTGCAGCTCCAGCGCCCAACGCACTAGCCTGCCCGTTGGATTATGTAAATTACATAACCAACGTAAGCTACTATGATCCGTTATAACCTTAAAGTCATAACCTTCAATGTAACAACGAAACTTTTTGACAGCCCATATAACAGCTAGACATTCTCTTTCTGTTACGCTGTAGTTTCGCTCTGCACTGGACATGGTACGACTAGCGAATTCCAATACTCGCTCTTCGTCGTTGACTACTTGTAGAAGTACTGCTCCTAGGCCTGTGTCACTAGCATCTGTCTGTATAATGAATTGCAAATCGAACTGCGGTCGATGCAATAACGAAGCAGATGCGATTAAGGCTTTTATTTGGTCAAAAGCGATTTCCTGATCGCTTGACCATGCATATTTGCAGTCTTTTCTACTGAGTCTGGTTAATGGCTCTGCTAACGTGGCGAAATTTTTCAAGAATTTCCTGTACCACGAGGCCATGCCCATGAAACGCCTCAGCTGCTTTAGATTTTTAGGAGCTGGGTATTCAAAGATGGGTCTTATCTTATCTGGGTCAGGCTTAAATCCATCCCTGTTTACCAGAACACCGAGATATTTGACCTCTTCTCGGCAGAATATACTCTTTTCATGGCTGATCGTAAGGCCTGCTGCTTTTATTCGCAGTAATACCCTCTTTGACCATTTTATATGTTCAGCGAACGTCTCAGTTACTACGATGATATAATCTAAGTACGAAAATGCGTATGGCTCGAGTTCTGGGCCAATGACCTTATCGATTAATCGCTGAAAGGTGGCGCCAGCGTGGCTAAGGCCATACGGCATCCGTTTAAACTGGTAAAGACCCATGCCAGGTACCGTGAATGCCGTTTGAGCACGTGAATCTTCTTTCATCCTAATTTGATGATAAGCACTGCTCAAATCCATTGTAGAGATGTATCTTGCTTTCTGCAATTTACGCAAGATATCATAAATTCTTGGCAATGGATACGCATCAGGTTTTGTAACTGCATTGACTTTTCTAAAGTCAATACAGAACCTGAATTTGCCATTTGGTTTCTTAACTCGAACTACAGGGCTTGACCAGCCGCTCATCGAAGGTTCAATTATATCTGCAGCTAGCATTTCATTAACCTGCTCGTGCATCCATTCTTCGACTTTTTTAGAAACAGGATAATATCTCTGTTTAATAGGGCGTGCAGAACCTGTATCGATCTCATGTTCGATCCAATTTGTGCAGCCTATAGGAGTATCATCTTCTCCTAATATTTCTGTAACTAAACTTTTCACACGAGCCCGATCAGCTGCTGATACGTCAGCTAAACCAACTGATCCTAGCTTAGCAACATGTAACTGCTTAACGGCATGTCGGAGCTGCAGCAATCGAGTTTTGCTTTTTTTATTTTATCGATATCTTTTTAAATTCTTAAATTAAACAAATATAATGACTTGTCCGCACTAAAGTTATATTAATACAATAATTTTTGTTAAAATAAAAAATCATTTGGACTTGTTATTTTTTTATGAGCTTGGATTGGAAATTAGATATCAAACTCGACAAACCTAACCTTAAAATACGATATATTGAAAGTTTTTATTATAACTTTGTATGTATAATATTTTGGTGGTTTTCTTGAGTTGTCCGCACTAGAGTTTAATCTTACAAATTTTTCCTTTATAGCAAAAAAACTCAACTAAACGCATCGTTTATTCATAAGTTAAGATTGGAAATATTATTAGAAGGCGGACAGCTTCGTCATGCTCTTAAGCGCTGCGATTTCCAAATTTACTTTCACATTCGTTCCTTTGAAAGAGAGTTTATTTTCGCAAGGATCGAAAATAGCTTTAAACGCTCGTATAAAATTGCCACCTAGATAACATTCTTCATCTAAGCTAGGCATAATAGCAGAACGGATCATCTTTGTAACTCCGCCTACTGTAAAAGGTAAGTCGACATAACCCACTATCGAACATTGCCTACCATCTGCTACTTTGGCAAATCTGTCCGTAGCTGGTATTAACGGCACCTTACAGGCTGCGACCAACTGCAAACCTGTAGAATTCATGACTGTACGTGACGCACCTGGGTCATATAATGCTCTTATACGGTAATCTCCGATCACTACCATGAGCCACCATCGAGCTTCGTCATCTATATCTGACTGCAGTGGCTCTTCCTGTTCACTTGTCTCAGCCTGACAAGCGCGAGACTCGCTCTGCTCTTCTACTGGGATTTCAGGTGATTTTTTGTTTATCACTCTTTCAGTAGAGAGTTCTGAGGTCTCGTTATCTTCGCTGGGAACAGCAGGTACCTCGTCTACTTGCTCCCTCGTCCTTTTCTCGTACATTGAGGACAGGACCATTGCGTGTATCCAGGCAGCCCACAGCGATAACAACTGAGGTTAGGATTTCTAATTCTCGTACCTTTTATATTTTCCTCGTTAGGTTTATCTTTATTTGGGTTTTCAGTCTGATTTCCTTTCTGATTCTGATTTTTTTGTTCAGAGCTACCTTGCCCTTGATTAGGTTTACGAGGAGGTCTCTTAAAATTCTGTGGATTTCTCTGCTGATTTTTACGTGATGTATTTGGCGAAGCTTGTCCAGACTTATTTATATTGGGAACCGCCGGTTGCCTGTCCATTCTTTCAGACATTTTATTTAACTGAGAAACTATCTGCATCAACGTTTTAGCTATGTTAAACTGTTCAGATTCCAGCGTTTTTTCTTCTATAGCGGCAACCTGGTGTTTATTCTCTTTTCGCTTGGACGCAGGACGGTAAGCTATGTCAGGCAATAAGAAATATTCTGGCAGGGGAGGAGGCCTATATTCTCTCTCTGCATCTATTGTTAATTCAGCTTCGACTGCTTTTTCTAGTAGTGACTCTACGTCAACAATCTCATCCCTTCTTACCATGCGCTGAATCTCGGGTAAGAGGTTGCGATGTAACAGATCGAGCTGTTGCCCTACATCTGGTAATGGGACTTGCTTTAATATAATGGCCTGTAGACAGGTTATGTAATCACGCACAGGTTCATCTTTACCTTGCGTACGCCTGTTCGCTTTAGACCGCAGTCTTTGTTGGAAACGTCTACTGTGTCCGTACCAACGCAAAGCAGCTTCTTTAAATTCTGCCCACATGTTCCATGAATGTTTATTGTTTCTGTACCACGTGACTGCTACGCCTGATAACAGTTCTGAAAGAGAGGATAGCAGATCACTCTCACTCATTTTTGCTAATGTTCTGCATTCTTCTACCCTGGTCAGGAAGAGATCTATGCTCTGTCCTTTTTCACCTGAGAATGTTACGTTCCATCGGCGAACTATGTGGCCGATATCCAACGTTCTATTAGCGTTGTTAGTCCGATCATTTTGCAAATTTGTGCTCATTTGCGGCATTGGGCTTGACGTAATAGGAGTCCCCCTCCTCCCGACTGTACTTACTCTTGGAAGTTCACTCGGAGTTAAGCCTGCCTGCACGTCAGCCAGAGTGCCATTTTCAGTATTATTATGTATTCTGAATGTATCTTGGAAATTTACTCTCGTGTTTGTTGGCGGCCTCTGGTCGTTACCTCTTTCTTGCTGGTTGCTTTGCTGCTCATCTATCCGTGTACTAGATGATCTTGGATTTGGAGTTTCCTCTCTTCTTTGTGTTATGGCAGCTACTGACTCTGCCAGTGTTTTTATTTGCATTTGCATATTGTGAAGATGTTGCATCATCTCAGTTGGCAATACAAACAGTGTTGCATCCGTTGTTTGCATCACTGTTGTTGCCTGTTCGGTAACTTGATTTGGAGGGTTGGTTGATGCTTGTGCCTGTCCGCCAGAACGTGGTTTGTTCGTTCCCTCTCTCAATGTCTCCTGTAGGTTTAACTTTATCTGAGGATCTTTATCGAGCACACTGAGAACATGTTCTTCATCTTGTTGCGCATTAGGGTCAAAAATAGTTGACCCTGTCTTCTCACATATTGTTCTTTCTATATATTCCTTTCTTACTCTTAGGCGCTGTTGACGTATTGTCAATTCATCATCATTAGAATTCGTTTGATGAAATTCTTCAGCTGAATAATTCTCAATCAGCCAATTTATTAATCAATTGGTTTTTTGATGATGAAAGCCGTCTGTTCTTAGTCCTAACTCCTGTAGAGTTATTCCTAAGTCCTCCTCAGATATATACCCTACCCATTTTTCGGCTGCATCAGCACTTGCTTTTAACGGTACGTTAGCCATCTTGAATTTATTTTTCTTCTTTCTTGACTATATCTGTGTTTAAATCTGATCGCACGCAAGTACGCTACTACGCTTGCAGTGTGTGTGTATATTCGCTATATATATATAATAAATAATATTTCAGTTCGTATATGTGTGGTTAGAAACTAAGCCGCACACATACGATGTGAAAAAAAATAAAATATATGTATATATAATTAAGAAGAAAAAATATATATTTTTATGTTTTGGTTTTTGGATTTATTTATTTAACGTAATAACTAATAATATTTTAGTGATTGACTGACATAAAACAAAATTTTTCAACACTGTAATTTTAATTTTTATTACAACAAGGACATTAGAAATTGTCGTTAAAATATTCAAAATACGCGGCTAAATCCAAAAGCCTGTGCGCTTTCAAACTTTCGTTAAAAGCGCACACCTAACTGTGTGAGGACAATTTTTTTTATTATACACGTGTATTTAATGTGTAGTGTAAAAAGGTGAAAATTTATTAAAATGAAATCTTTGAGAAATTTCTAAATTCTTCAGCCACACACACTGCGCCGATCAATTGCCACGCTATGAGCTGGCAATATTTTGTGAGAGAGAATTTAATATCATGAAAAAAAAATATTTTATTATATGTAAATAATGTTATGTAGTTTAAATTCTATTAAACCACACAAAAAAATTTTTCCTGATCCTTTAATGTATACTCAAAAAAATTTATTTTAATTTTTATTCGATTCAATTTAATATTAAATTACAAAAAAAAATTTTTACTCTTGTTGAGAATAAATTATTTTTACATTAAAGGATTATTAATAATTTATTTAATTTCAGCTTCCTCGCCAGCTGAAACTAATATTCTCTCTCACTTTATAACCCTACTGAAAAATATATATGAGATCTCATATGAGATCTCATATGAGATCTCATATGAGATTTTGGCACGAGAACTCATATGAGATCTTATTTATATTTTACATTTTCAACCCTACTAAAAAATATATATGAGATCTCATATGAGATCTCATATGCGATCTCAAATGAGATTATATATACCCCTCTTATCGATCAGGTCGTTAGTCATATTTCGTTGACTTCCCTACTGAAAAATATATATGCGATCTCATATCAGATCTCACATGAGATCCCGTATGAGATCTCATATATATTTTCTATTATCGTATGTGAGATCTCATATGAGATCTCATATATATTTTTTAGTGGGGTTGAAAATGTAAAATATAAATGAGATCTCATATGAGATCTCACATGAGATCTCATATGAGTTCTCGTGCCAAAATCTCACATGCGATCTCATATGAGATCTCATATATATTTTTCAGTAGGGAAGTCAACGAAATATGACTAACGACCTGATCGATAGGAGGGGTATATATAATAATGCACGTCTCTATTTTAAATAAATTCTAAATGCCTGTTCGCTTTTTCTCTTAAAGCGAACGGCAGCATACAGAGTTATATTTCTTAATCTCTGTATCTATGCTATGCTATGTCAATAGCGTCTGCGCGTTACCTATGGAGAAAGAGACAAAAAAAAAATTTTGCTGGGACACGTGGGGACGCAACTTGTAACAGAAAATTACGAAGAAAAGAAAAATTTCGATGATATGCAATTTTGTTCACCAATTTTTTTTTTACTATGTATTTTACGAAAAAAGAATTTTATTTAATTTTGTTAAATTTATCAATTACGTAAAAAAAATTTTATGTCAAAATTATTTTCCGAAAGAAAATTTTAATTCATTTTTATTTTAACAAACAAAAATAATTTTATGGTTAAAAGAGAAAAAAAAATTTTTTCTACGTGCTACTTCAAATTTTAAATTTTACATATAGCAAAACGCCATCTTTAATATAAGATCCTTTGAGAACAACGCGAAGTCTGTTTGCGTCGACGACAACTACGCGCTCGACGCTATTTGCAAATTTCGATTTATTAAACGGCGCGTGTAAGCCTGATCCCGTTGACGCATCTATTCGTTGGGCGCCATTTTGTAACGGTAATTTACTACCCGTTGCAAAAGAAATTAGATTTTAATTCAACTTGACTTTAACTAGACTTATTAATTTTTGATTGAATACGGAGCTGCTAAAATTGATCTCAATTATGGTAAACTAGCAACAACTCCGGCAAAGCTAGTTAGTATGTTAGATTGATATGCGACGGAGTATTTTTGCGTCAGCTCGTTGCTGCGCGTCTCTCTCTCTCTCTCTCTCTCTCTTACCTGATCGAGAGACTCGATGCCGCTAGCACAGTACTCCTTATTTATATGGAATTTAACTTTCCCAGTTAAATTCCATAGGATTATTACGTAGGAAATATATGTATATATTGTGATAAAAAAATTTTTTAACAAAAAACAAAACCGACTTCAAAAAAATGCACTAAACAGTTACAAATAATTTTTGATCTTCAATAATTATACGCATACTACGCATCTAACTCAACACATGTGTAGCAAACATTTTATAGATTATCTAATTATTTGTAAACAGCACAAGCAAATTATATTTTTTTTTAATTCACAAAAAAACATTTCCGAAGTCGGCGTCAAGTTGTTGAATCGCTCTGCACAGATGTAGAATTTGACGCCGACTTCGAAAATGTTTTTTTGTGAATTAAAAAAAAATATAATTTGCTTGTGCTGTTTACAAATGATTAGATGATCTATAAAATGTTTGCTACACATGTGTTGAGTTAGATGCGTAGTATGCGTATAATTATTGAAGATCAAAAATTATTTGTAACTGTTTAGTGCATTTTTTTGAAGTCGGTTTTGTTTTTTGTTAAAAATTTTTTTTATTTGTCATTTTTTAGTGCAATGTTTTTAAAATCTTATTAATTCATAACGCATGCAATAGTACACCACCAAGCAATATATAGCAGGAAAGAAAGAAGGCTCAACAGCACAGTGTCGTTATGTGTGCATGTATACATATTCAAGCTCAGGTAAGAGAGAGAGAGAGAGAGAGGGAGAGAGAGAGAGAGAGAAAAAAAAAAACAAAACTCCCAGTTTTCTTAATTTGATAATTGGGTCATACAAATCGAATATTGGCCCAATAATTATAGGACACGTATGGGACCTTCCTGCAGACATTCTCTATCAGATAAGAAAAAGTTTTTTCGAATCGGTTAAGAAATGACGGAGTTATGAGGTAACAGACATAAAAAAAAAAAAAAAAATTCAGTCGAATTGAGAACTTCCTCCTTTTTGAGGTCGGTTAAAAATAAATAAGGACCGCGGAGGCGTCGGGGTAAGCAACAGGATAGGCTTTCTTTAATACATGCACTTACGGCAGACAAAATAAGATTTTATAGTTAAAATGTATTTATTAGAAGCAATAAAGTATAATACAAAAATAATATCTGAACGCGAATGAATTAATATGTAAAATTAAGCAATACAAAAGTGTTTAAATTAAACGGAAAAATATTCTCTAGAAAGAGGTAGCAATAGGGAGGGACGCGACGCGAGCTAAGATACAACGTACGCTCGAACGCACGATAGTTGTTACAATGCCAGAAGTTTCTTCGAGGTGAGAAACTTCTGGTTAACAAAATCTTAATAATAACTTACGATATCGCGCAGAGGCCTCTTATTCCGGATAACGAACGCCGATTGACGTTGACCAACGGAGATCGTCTTTGTCTCGCCTGATCGCTGCGGCTCGTGAATTCGGCCCAGAGATAAACAATTTGCAGGTCGCTGCAACTTGTAGAGAACAGTCGACGTAGGTAGAGCACGGCCTGGAGAAGATACTCGTGGCTTCTCTTTCTTCTCGTGCGCGTCGATTGACGCCTTATAATACTAGTATACGATGGCGCTCGTGACAGCACCTCGAGTTAAATTAATTACAGCAGCGCGCGAGATTCGAAAAATAAAAGGTACTAAAAAAATGATAAAAGTTATAATATAGCGAAATTGGAAATAAATGTTAATAATTGTGAATAACGAGAAATAACTGGGAATAACTGTGAATAACTGTTATGCATCTTTGATTTTTCTCTGATTTTTCAAATTATTTGTCAAGTCAAATGGAAATAACTGGGAATATCTGTAAGTAACTAGAAATAACTGGGAATAACTGGTGCTAACTGTTATTCCTGTCTCAATCTGAACATTTTATAACGGTTATTTCCAGTTATTCCCAGTTATTTACAGTTATTCACAGTTATTCACAGATTCGATTTCCACTAGGGTAATTATCACCCTATCAAAAAGATACAGCTGGATATCTACCTACATTTCCGAATGGATTATCCATCTGGATTTTCCAAAATCCAGGTGGATAATCCATTCGGAAATCAAGATGGATATCTCGTCAGAAATCCAGGTGGATGATCCAGCTGGATATCCATCGAATATCCATCGAATTCAGCTGGATCTTTTTGATAGGGCATCATCAAATTTATAATTTTTATTTGATTTATCTATAAATTTTTATTAATAAAGTTTTAAAATCAATCAAGCAATCATCGAGTAAAAATCTACTTTTAAAAAAGTATATTTTAGGCGAGTTTAGGTATTTAATAGTATAGTATTCTTTAGAACATTTTTTCTAAATATTTTTTTTTTACGACATACATCATTTTTTTTTTATTAATTTCAGCTCTTGAAAGTTCTGAAATGAATTGAGTAATCATCATAAAGTTTATACCTTTTCTTGATTTATCTATAGTTTTTGCTTAAGTCCTGTTAAAAAAAATCAGGTGAGAAATCACCTGATTTCTCAGGTGATTTATCATGCCAAAATCTCATGTGATGATTTTTTTTTGTTTTCACGCGTTTCAAACCATACTTAGTCAATTGAGAACTATTTTTGAAAATTTTTGAAAATTTTGAACTTAGAAAATTTTTTGTGAAATCAGTTAATATTTTTTCAAAGACCAAATTCTTTAAAAAAATTTCCAAGTTCAAAATTTTCAAAAATTTTCATAAATAGTTTCCAATTGACTAACAAGAAGAGCACCCCACCTTCGGAAAACGGATTCGACTGAAACTGCAAGATATGATTTTTTTATGAAAAAAATGAACCCGTGTCTTTTCTTTTCGTCGAATAGGCCCCCTAGACAAGGATATAGACATTTCTTCAAAAATATGGTGAATAAAAGCCTTTATAAGAACTTAAATAACCAAAAAACTAAGACTCTTACAAAAAAATGCATAGAAGATAAAATGGAGCACGAATTAAATGCTTTAATTTAAGCTTTGTTGCATTAAAAAAGATTCTGTTGTTCGAAAGTTATTCTTAATTAAATATTACCACGTATTTACTTAATATTTTTAGCATATAAAATGTGATCAATTTTTCGCGTCATTTCATTAGCATATTGTAATCGCCTGTTGAATTTCAACGTTTCAGAAATTTTTTATTTAATATGCTACGATTGAAGATCAAAATTGTGTAATTTTATTTCTAAAAACTTGACAAAAGGGCTATTAACTTCTAGCAACTTATATTTGAGAATTCGCTGCCATCCCTGTTGAAAATAATGACGTCTTTCCAGTACGTCTTTAAAAGATGTCTTTGAAGACGTCTTTGGTCGTGTCTTAGATTGGAACAAAATAAGACGTCATTTTTTTAATTTTCAGGAAATATAGTAACCAAATTACGTCTTTTTTATAAGTAAAATAATTTCAAAGACGTATTTTTTCAATAAATACTCATAGTAAAAGACGTAAATTTTCAAAAAAAAATTCTTTTTTTAAAACGAATGACGTCTTCCCTGTTGAAAATAATGACATCTTCCTAAGACGTCTTTGAAAGACATCTTTGAAAGACGTCTTTGGTCGTGTCTTAGATTGGAACAAAAAAAGACGTCATTTTTTCCAATGTTTAAAAACGTTATTTAACAAATGACGTCTTTTTATTATTCCAAAGACGTATTTTTTTAATAAAAATAACGTCTTTTCTTACGAATTTTTATTAAAAAAATACGTCTAGAAAATTATAAAAAGACGTTATTTGATAAATAGCTTTTCTAAACATCGGAAAAATTACGTCTTTTTTGTTCCAATTTAAGACACGACCAAAGACGTCTTCAAAGACGTCATTTTCTCCAAATTTAGGAGAAGATAACGTCATTTTTCATGAATTATGTCATTGAAAAATGACTGTACATGATAATCATTTTCCATTTAAAGGAAAAAACAAAAACGAGGAAACCTCGTAGTTTCAACTCTTCGAAAAACGAAGAGCATTTGTGATTGAAATGAGAGCGTTCTGGACTTGTATATCTGCGTCTTTGAAATTTGCATAAGGGATCGCAAAACACGAAAACCGCCACCTGGTGAGTTAAAATTAAATTGGCGCAATCAACCATCAATTCGACTCTAAGTCACTACGTGGCGTTTTAATAAGTTTTCTGATTCTTGATGCAAATTTCGAAGATACAGATATATAAGGCCAGAATAATCTCAGCTTAATCACAAATGCTCTTCGTTTTTCGAAGAGTTGAAACTACAAGGTTTACCTCATTTTTGTTTTTCCCTTTAAATGGTAAATGATTATGATGTGAAGTCATTTTTCAATGACATAATTCATGAAAAATGACGTTTTGTTCTCCAAATTTGGAGAAAATGACGTCTTTGAAAGACTTCTTTGAAGACGTCTTTGGTCGTGTCTTAAAGTAGAACAAAAAAGATTTCATTTTTCCAATGTTTAGAAAACCTTGTTGAAAACAATGACGTCTTTGGTCGTGTCTTAAATTGTAACAAAAAAGATATTATTTTTCCAACGTTTAGAAAAGCTTAACAAATATCTTTTTATTATTTCATAGACGTATTTTTTAAATAAAAATTCGTAAGAAAAGACGTCATTTATATAAAAAAATACGTGTTTGGAATAATAAAAAGACGTCATTTGTTAAATAACTTTTCTAAACATTGGAAAAATACGTCTGTGGCTCGCACCTCGGGCCTTGCATCGCTTCGCGATGCAAGGCATGCAAAAAGCTCCGCTTCTTGCATATAAGGCACGACCGAAAACGCTCGCTCTTCGCACTCGCTATTTCATATTTAAAGAATATTAAAGCAAATCATTTACAAACGCAAAAGCATTAAAAGTTAACCTTATTTCTTTTCTTCATTGAATTTTTTACCGCATTTTTCAACAGGAGGTTTGAATTTATTGTATTTATTTGAAAAAACAAATTTATAATTATTTAAATTTTTCTTGTGACTTAATTTGATTAATTTCGAAAAAATTTATGTTATGTGAAAAAGACATATTTTTATTAATGTATACTTTTTAAAGTTTTGGATAGAATAATCTATCAAAAGTTATAAGAAAAAAAAAATTATTCTATAGTTCAGTAGCTTAAAAGTAAAGTTTTGAATAAAGTTTTTATTTGATCTGAATCATTCCAATGGGGGATAATTTAAAACAATAATACAAATAAATGTTGGTAGTTTAAAAAAAAAACGTTTGAGCGGTTTTAAGACAGTTATCCCTTTAGAGGTAAAATAAATGATTTTTTGGTGATAACTTGAAAAAAACGAATTTTGAAAAAAAGTATATAATATAAAATTTATAGAAAAAAATAAGATACATCTTTTTAATATTATACATATTTTTTTTTAAATATTTATCAAATTATCATTAAAAATCCTTTAATTCCAACAATTTTCATGAACGATTTGAAAAATATTGACTTTAGAGAAAAATGTATGATATAAGAAAGATTTATTTTTTTATATTTCATAACTTTTATTCCATATACTTTAAAAAAAAATGCCCAATCAAACGAAGTTAGATTATTAGAATATTATTTATTCGCCGCTAAAGATGAGTTTATTATTTCGAAATTACAACTGTACGGGTGGGATTCGATTTTTCGAAAGACTGATATTTTTTTGTGCTTAACGTAGAATCTCAAAATTTGGAAAGATGCTATTGATAACATTCATTTAAATTATTTAGAAATCTGGTTTTCAATTCATGGCTGCAATCGAAATTTATTTATTCGAATAAATTATAATTGATATTTAGAATAGTAACAAGTATACAGAACACCATATTATGATTAGATATTTCGAAATTTATAATAGAGTTTTCAAAAGTATATTTTTGTATATTCTTTCAATACTTGTCAAAAGATTTTATTAGAAATTTCGAAATATTTTATAATTATATGGTGCTCTATGTACGTGTTACGATTCTAAATATCAATTATAATTTATTCGAATAAATAAATTTCGATTGCAGCCATGAATTGAAAATGAGATTTATAAATAATTTAAATGAATGTTATCAATAGCATCTTTCTAAATTTTGAGATTCTACGTTAAGCACAAAAAAAAATCGGCCTTTCGAAAAATCGAACCCCACCCAACTGTACTAATAAACATAAAAATAAAAAAGAAATTTATTTAATCGAAAATCACTGATTTATCCATTGCTAATGTTTTAAGGGTGGGGTTCGATTTTTCGAAAGACCGATATTTTTTTGTGCTTAACGTAGAATCTCAAAATTTAGAATGATGCTATTGATAACATTCATTTAAATTATTTAGAAATCTCGTTTTCAATTCATGGCTGCTATCGAAATTTATTTATTTGAATAAATTATAATTGATATTTAGAATAGTAACAAGTATACAGAACACCATATTATGATTAGATATTTCGAAATTTATAATAGAGTTTTCAAAAGTATATTTTTGTATATTCTTTCAATACTTGTCAAAAGATTTTATTAGAAATTTCGAAATATTTTATAATTATATGGTGCTCTATGTACGTGTTACGATTCTAAATATCAATTATAATTTATTCGAATAAATAAATTTCGATCGCAGCCATGAATTCAAAATGAGATTTCTAAATAATTTAAATGAATGTTATCAATAGCATCATTCTAAATTTTGGGATTCTACATTAAGCACAAAAAAATATCGGTCTTTCGAAAAATCGAACCCCACCCTGTTTTAAACTTAGTAGTTTTCGGTTGAATAAATTTCTATTTAATTTTGGGGGGGGGGTCCAATATATAGAATGTTAATCTAAAATTTGCGTCAAAAGTACGAATTTCATTTATTTGAACAATTATTCCGAAATTTCGAAGTTCAAATTTAAGAAAATTCATAAAATAGAAACGTATAAACTACAAATGCCCAATCAACAGAAGTTAGATTATTAGAATATTATTTATTCGACATTATTATAAGTCAACTATTTCGAAATTACAACTGCACTAATGGGTGGGGTTCAATTTTTCGAAAGACCGATATTTTTTTGTGCTTAACGTAGAATTTCAAAATTTAGAATGATGCTATTGATAACATTCATTTAAATTATTTAGAAATCTCATTTTCAATTCATGGCTACAATCGAAATTTATTTATTCGAATAAATTATAATTGATATTTAGAATCGTAACACGTACATAAAGCACCATATAATTATAAAATATTTCGAAATTTCTAATAAAGTCTTTTGACAAGTATTGAAAGAATATACAAAAATATACTTTTAAAAACTCTATTAGAAATTTCGAAATATCTAATCATGGGTGGGGCTCGAACATTAGAATGTTTTTTATTTAATGAATATTTATTTAGAGTGCCACAATTACGAATAGCGTATTCCATAATTTAGAATAAAGTAATAATGAATTTTCATGATTTCAAAAAGCAGTAGTGATAATCTCAAATCATTCGATTAAAATATTTAGAATTCTTTCGAAATCTTGATATAGTTTATTCTAAATTTAGAAGTACATTTATTTTGCTACTTCTTATTTCGATAAAGTGAATATTCTAAAATGCTTTACTCGCATTAGTTATTTTCGTTACTTCAGTCGCTGAAAAAATGAAAATTCTAAAATGAATAAATGAACATTCTTGATATGCACATAATTTATATGGACTTCTAAATAAATGTTAATAAAATAAAAAACATTCTAATGTTCGAGCCCCACCCCTAATCATAATGTGGTGTTCTGTATACTTGTTACTATTCTAAATATCAAGTATAATTTATTCGAATAAATAAATTTCGATTGCAGCCATGAATTGAAAACGAGATTTCTAAATAATTTAAATGAATGTTATTAATAGCATCATTCTAAATTTTGAGATTCTACGTTAAGCACAAAAAAATATCGGTCTTTCGAAAAATCGAACCCCACCCCACTAATAAGTATAAAAATTAAGGGTGGGGTTCGATTTTTCGAAAGACCGATATTTTTTTGTGCTTAACGTAGAATCTCAAAATTTAGAATGATGCTATTAATAACATTCATTTAAATTATTTATAAATCTCATTTTCAATTCATGGCTGCAATCAAAATTTATTTATTCGAATAAATTATAATTGATATTTAGAATCGTAACACGTACATAGAGCACCATATAATTATAAAATATTTCGAAATTTCTAATAAAATCTTTTGACAAGTATTGAAAGAGGGTGGGGTTCGATTTTTCGAAAGACCGATATTTTTTTGTGCTTAACGTAGAATCTCAAAATTTAGAATGATGCTATTGATAACATTCATTTAAATTATTTATAAATGGGTGGGGTCCAATATTTAGAATGTCCATTTTACATTTGGGTCAAAAATACAAATCCCAATTATTCGAACCATTATTTCATAGTTTCGAAGTTCAAATTTAAGAAAATTCATAAAATAGAAACGTGTAAACTACAAATGCCCAATCAAACGAAGTTAGATTATTAGAATATTATCTATTCGACGCTAAAGATGAGTCTATTATTTCGAAATTACAACTGCACTAATAAACATAAAAATAAAATAGAAGTTTATTTAACCAAAAACTACTGATTTATTCATTGCTGATGTCTTGAACTTAGTAATTTTCGGTTAAATGAATTTCTATTTTATTTTTACGTTTATTAGTTCAGTTATAATTTCGAAATAGTTGACACATTATTAATTTCGAATAAATAATATTCTAATAATCTAACTCCGGTTTATTGGGCATTTGTAGTTTACACATTTCTATTTTATCAATTTTCTTAAATTTGAACTTCGAAATTCCGGAATAATTGTTCGAATAAATGGAATTCGTATTTTTGACGCAAATTTTAGATGAACATTCTATATATTGGACCCCCCCCCCACCATAAACCCATAAATTATGAGCCCATAAACCATAACACCATTAACCCGTTTAATCCATAAACCATAAGCCCACAAACCGTAAACCCAGGGTGGGGTTCGATTTTTCGAAAGACCGATATTTTTTTGTGCTTAACGTAGAATCTCAAAATTTAGAATGATGTTATTGATAACATTCATTTAAATTATTTAGAAATCTCATTTTCAATTCATGGCTGCAATCGAAATTTATTTATTCGAATAAATTATAATTGATATTTAGAATCGTAACACGTACATAAAGCACCATATAATTATAAAATATTTCGAAATTTCTAATAAAATCTTTTGACAAGTATTGAAAGAATATACAAAAATATACTTTTGAAAACTCTATTAGAAATTTCGAAATATCTAATCATAATATGGTGTTCTGTATACTTGTTACTATTCTAAATATCAATTATAATTTATTTAAATAAATCAATTTCGATAGCAGCCATGAATTGAAAACGAGATTTCTAAATAATTTAAATGAATGTTATCAATAGCATCATTCTAAATTTTGAGATTCTACGTTAAGCACAAAAAAATATCGGTCTTTCGAAAAATCGAACCCCACCCTAAACCCATAAACCAGAAACTCATAAAACATAAGCACATGAACCATAAACCATAAACCTTTAAACAAGAAACTATAAACCCATTAAGGCGACTTCGGATTTTAGGTTAGGTTTTATTTTTGAGTTTACAAATTACTCTTTCAATATGTAAAATTTTTCAGATTTTTTAATTTTCCACCATTCTACGGATTATAATAAATGGTGGAAAATTAAAAAATTCAAAAAATTTTAGAAATTGAAAGAGTAATTTGTAAACTACAAAATGAAATCGAACCGAACTTCCGTAGTCGCCTTAACTATAAATCCATAAACTTATAATGCATAAACCCATAAACCATAAACTTATAAACCATAAACGATGAGTCTATAAACTATAAACCTATCAACGCACTATAAAACGACCAATTATAGACCTATAGTATGTAAACATTATGATTAATATATTCTCTGATTATAGTAGCACGAAAATAATATAAGAAACTATACTTTATTACTATAATATATTATAATACATGAATATACACGGAGCGAACAAATCGGGAATACTTCCTTGCGCCCTCTACTGCTATAGTTCCGTACACATGTTTTTGGAAATAGACCTTGTGTATAAGCAACGATTCCATAACCCATCAGGAAAAAGTCCGAACGCTTAGGGTGAAATCAAATGGAGCGGAAAATAGGCGACGGAACGTCACAGAACCTCAATTCCGCATCTTTGTATTCCGCCAACGGAGTAAAGACGACGTAATAGACGACATCAATTTTTATTTTGTTTAAAAAAATTATTAGTGCTTCAATAACCTCACGTAATATTTTTAATTTGCTTTCCATAGCTGTACTTTTAATTTCAATCAAACTTTTAAATTCTATTTTGGTTAACTATTTGTTTAAACAATTTCAAAAAGTCTGTGACGCTTCTATTATCCCGTCAAATTTGTTTCCCTATATTCACATGGAGCGGAATAGAAGTTCTGTGACGTTGATTAGCAATTTTATAATTAAAAAATAATGATGTTAATTGAAATATTTGGTTATAATAACAAACTATATTTTATTTTTATAAAAAAAGAATCTCATTACAATAACAATAGGTGATTATTTCCAACTTTTTTAACATTTTTGTTGTTAATTTAAAATTCGCGGATACATTTGTATGCTATTTTTAACAATTTTTCAGCTACATTCCGCGCCATGTTAATATAGGGAAAAAATTTGACGGAAAACAAGGCGACGGAATGAATGTTTTGTGACGTTCCGTCATCTATTTTCCGCTCCATCTGATTTCACCCTTATAGAGCGTTCGAACTTTTTCCCGATGCCTTATGGAATCGTTGCTTGTACGCAAGGCCTATTTCCAAAAACGTGCGTACGGAACTGTAGCAGTAGAGGGCGCAAGGAAGTATTCCCGATTTGTTCGCTCCGTGTAGTAATACTATAAAAGTAACAAAAAGATGTTTTTTTCTTTTAATCAAACGCCAGCGCTATTTGTATTTACTAAGAATAGTATAAAATAAAAAAATATAAATTTTTGATTTGACAAACTTAGAAAAAATTTATCTTATGTGACTTTATTTTTTTGGCAGATGAGATTTTGGCATGAGATCTCATCTGAGATCTCACCTGAGATTTTTTAATAGGGCAGGTGTAGTGTCTGTTTTACAACTTCTTAATATAACTAAATAACTATGATGTTCGAGGTCAAAAATTGGGAGTTTAGTAGAAAAATGATATACAATATTACGTCCTTTTGAACCTTGAACTTAGAAGTCAATAACTTAAAGTTTAGGAGTAAAATAGCACTAACTAAGTTTGAAGTTGGCTTCTGTCTCCTTCGATGCTCAGCAGAGAATGGGGGAACCTTGATGGACTCTCTTATAACTTAAGCTCTTTGTGCTATTTTAATTCTAAGTTTGGAAGTTCTCAGCTATTACATTCACAGTTAAAATAGACATAAATTGTACATCTTTTTTCTAATAAACTTGCAGCTCTTGACCTTGAATGTCGTAATTATTTTGTGGTATAGTTTTGATATCTAATAAACTACGAATTTCGAGATTTATAAAATGCGGAACTAAGATATCTATTGTAGTTAGAGCTTCGATATTTTCATCAAAGTTTTATCTACTAAAAGTTTTAGATGCATCTAGATGAATGAAGTGTGTAAGGTTTTGAGAACAAATTTTTCCCAAAACTTAATATTTCATTATTCTACATTAGATAAAATCATTTATATTTTATATCAAAATATTCTATTCATTTCAGTTTTTAAGATACTTTTTTGCATTTAAAAAAAAGCTAAATTTTTAAGAAAAGTATCTCTGTGTAAAATAATTGTATTATAACATTCAATATGACATTTTTAAGGTAAAAAGATAAGCTTTGCCTATTTAATTTTTTTACAATACATTCATCCCCACTGAAATTTCACTTATTTTTACAAGGACCAAAATAATTGAAAAAGAAGAGTGAATTCTCAACAAAAAAAACTGAAAATAATTTTTGCACTACCAAACTATCATTTTTTAAAACATTTTTTAACAATTTTTTGAATGTTAGAATTTTTTAAATACATTGATTAGTTATGATATGAAATTTTTAATGTTAACTAATTATTTTTTGAAAGACCAAAAGTATATGTGACGGTCAGTGTGTATGTTGTATATATATATATATATATATATATATATATAAATATGGATGTATATATACCCTACAAAAAAATCTCAAATGAGATCTTATGCCAAAATCTCATTTGAAAATATTTTTTATTTTGGTATATTTAATATAATTGAATGAAGACTATTTTTGAAAGTTTCTTAAGCCCGAATTTTTTAAAAATAGTTAATCTATAATTTAAAACAAACTAAAATTAAAAATATTGTCAAGTGAGATTTTGGCATGAGATTTCATTTGAGATTTTTTAATATGGTATATGCATATATATATATATATATATATATATATATATATATATATATATATATATATATCAGTAACAAAAAAAAAATTGTTTATTTATATTGCATTTCCGTTAATAGATAATAAAATTTGGTTTACATTTTGATACATCAAGCTTTGCATGTTTCTAGTAATATTTGCAGTAAATTTTCAAATTTCCATATGGTTTTTAAGGTATTTATTTAAGAGTTTTATTATGGCTCATTTTCTATATTTCCATCTCCTTCAATAATGGGCACTATTAAATTATCTCTTGACATTAAATTATATTTTATTACAAAAGCTGTGAACCTAGAAATCAGATACGTAAATATTGATACATTAAACAATTTTTACAATTCTTTTACAAAAAATATTATATTCAATTTTAATATTTACCGACGACAGAGATAACTTTCATTTTCAAATTCATCAAATATGGTACGATGATGGAAGTAAGCATGTGAAAAAATTCTATATACTCTACGACAAACTGATCCGAGTTTGGCCACTGATGATTCTTTAATACTTACTCTACAAAAAATATTTTTAAAAACGGCATTTATATATAGGATAAGACTTATGCAAATTGATTACAATTATATTTTTGATAAATACCTGCTTGGAAAGTACTTGTTGCTATTTAATAAACATGCAGCACCATCCAAGGTATGTCTAGTATAATCAATAGCTGGACATTCTTTTGGTGTTTTATGAGCAGCACATAAAAATATCCATTGTTCTGTGGCAGTCATTTGTGTACATGTTTCAGGATGACATTCATCTTGTAACCTAACTGCTAAACCATTCAACTCCATACAAAATTGTCTGAGATGTTCATATTTCCAAACACCTTCATCTTGTGATTCTGGCATAGTCAGTATGAGGTCAATATTAGCTGAATCTCTTCTGATCGTTTGTTGAATATACTGTTGAACAGCCAAAGTACTATCCATTTCTTCAAAAGGTTCATCTGGCCAACTATTAAAATCCTGTAAAAGTGAATGACATAATTATTTCACTTTCAACATATTTTTATATAAATAAGTAATTTAATGTAATTGTAAATTAATAATTGAAAATAAGTGTTTAAAAAGCGTAAAATAATTTTTAAGAAATTCTGATATCTAGTTAAGCTAACTATAAAGATATTATTTTTAAAAACTTTTATAACTATGGAAATTTTCAATAAATGGATTATTTTTTTAAAGAACCAAAAGAACATGATTCTTCTATATACATAGTACTTATTGATTTTTAATGGTGAAATATAACTGCAAAGATAAGTTAATAAATTGTAAAAGTCATTTTATAATTTAAAAAAGAATAGTTTTTCGATTCTCTATTTTAAAAAAAGAATAGTGCTAAAACAATTTTTTATTAACATTGGCTTTTGTTCCAGGTCTAGTTCTTCTAATAATTGTAGTTCCTTCCGCCATCTTCATTTCGTAAGGTGTTTATCGTTTAATATCACAGACTTCTTATCATAACAGATTGTGCTCATAGACTGAGAATAAACAGCGAGCACGGTCGTATATACAGGTCCCGAATCTCCCATGGTGAGGGAAGGTCTCTTATTTGGACAAGGCATAGTTTGAAAAATGATCGCTAGAGAGCACTGCAGTAGGATTACTATAGGGGGACGAGATACTTTGGTGTATCTATTTAACGACAAGTATTGAGTCACCAGGTAGCCCTATACTACCAATGCGTGCCAGGAAGGTGGAGACGTGGATAAGGTTGAACCTGAATAAATACACAGAGTAATTAGTAACGTTAAAGTTTATTAGCGCCAACTTTGGCTCTCGTGTGCATTGCTTAACAGAGCTGTCACACGACTGACTTGATGGTGGCTTCTTGCCGCGTTCCTTCTTGTTAGTACAGGTTCTCTTTCTCTCTCTCTCCTAACTACGCTTGCGCTCTAGCGCTTACATGTGTAGCCTGCCTACAGTACTCCCCCCCAAATGACGTCTACACTTGAATTTTAATTTATGATACCGAGACTATTTAAATTTACTGCATGAATATTACATTGTTTTTATGAGATACAAGGTGATTTTTACTTTAATTAACGCGTTATCAGACGTCATTTAAGAAACTAGAGAGAGAGAATTGTGAGAGAAGTTTTTTGGCAACCGCTGTTGCTTTACAACGATTAAAGATTGGTTACAAAATATATTTTCATTATTATTAACATTTGGTTTCTGATCACAGTATTTTTATAATCTAGCTTTTGTACTTTGTGCTGCTATTTTGCAGCTTCGATCACATGGACGTTTTACTTAACCTAATTAACGAGAATTATGGGTATCTAACTTATTTACATGTTGCATTTAAAAGTGTGGGTATTGATGTGAGTTTAGCTAATTATCTATAAGCGATTATTATTAACTAACTTGTTTTATATCAGCGAACTGCTGTTAGAGACTTTAAATTATCACAAGCGTTTCTTGCTGCAAATTTCAGTCTTGTTTATATTTAATTTTTTGAGAAAGTATTCAGTAAAGCTGCCCAAGCACAGCGTATGTGACTCATACAACCTACCAATTAGCGATAAGAGTTGTGGGGTCGTTTCGCCTTATCCGCATTTTAAGAATTTCCTGCGTTAATATCGACCGTGTTGTACTGTACTTGTGGACAATTTGTTTATTAAGGAAGTATAACTTATTACCACATGTCTTTGTAATTCTATGCTAATGAATTGCAAGCTAAGTGTATCTTCTAAGGTTATTCTTGTATAACTCGTAGGAGAATACCGTAAGGGATTGCATTAAACATTGTTAGGCTTAGTCATGATCCAAGTGTGGATAAAAATCCTCGAATGGGAAGTGATTTAGATTGCACATTCCTGCTGCCAGAATTGTGTGTAATTTGTGATAATCGGGCGTTTGGTTATGCTCGTATTGAGATATTTCTCTGAAATATTCGTCAATTATCTGAGGGTGGTCTTGATCGCCAAAACACTTTTCTATGAATTCTGGAGGGTCTGCGAAGGCTGAATTTTTGAGTTCGAAGACTGCTTCTTGGCCATCGAGTTTTTCGTGCCAAGTCAATTTACCGCCTGCCCAGGTGATCATATTGTAACCTAGTGATTCAAAGTCTCCTCTTCTTGTGAGGACTCCTTGATGGGCATCGCGGCTCATGAATTCTAGCGTGCCGTTATTGGCTTTTTTGGGGTCTGGTTTAAACTCAATGTCGGTTTTGAATTTACAGGACAGACCAAAATCTGCTAGATACACCATATCTTTCTTGCTCTTGTCTATGAGTATGTTGGAATTTTTAATATCGTTATGTACGTAACCTTTTTGATGCATGTACTTTAGGGCTATTAGGATGGTCCAAGCCAAATGGTACACTGTGTATTCAGGAAACATTTTATCTGCTTTCAAGAATAGTTTTTCTAGGTTAAGGTCGTATCTTTTTAATACCACAAATCTGTATTCTTGCTTGTCGATTTTATGACTACCTGCGCCGAAATACTGAGGTAATCCAACTTCTGAGATTAATTCCTCCTCTGCCCAGTCTGATAACATGTCTGGGAGGGCTGCTCGCATGTAGAAATGCATCTCGACGAACAAGGGTCCATTTTTATGAGGCTCTACCTTGATCACTACTGGGTAGTCTTTTGGGATCGTACCTGTGTATGGGGCGGCGGCGTAAATCTCACCGAATCCACCAATACCAATTGATGGTCCAATAATCCATTTCCTTTGTTTCAGATCTGTGAATATCTCGTTTAGCGGGATTGCTTTGGGCATTGAGTATCTCTTCCCAGCTAATTCTTTGGGAGGGATCTCCATGACTTGACTTTGCTGACTGAACCTTATTTTCTTTTTGTTTACATAAGTCCTTAATGGAGCTCGTATTTCGCTCTTAGTGGGCGTTTGTACAACACTCTCTTGGGTATTTCTAGGCTTATGTTGAGTTTCGTTGGTTCTGGCGTTAGTTCGGGTGTTTATGGTAACCTCGACTGATTGGTCATCATCTTGATTGGGTGTGATGATGTCATGGTTAAGGTTTTCTGGACTGGGTTCCCTAATTTGACTTTCTCCTGTCGTGTGAGGGTAATTACCATTTTGAGTTGCAAAGTCAAAATTATAGCTGTTGCTAAAATTCCTGTTGGGTTGATTCCGATTTACAGGTTCCTCTGCGCCTAGGATGACCTCTACGAGGTCGTTTGGGACGTAGTATGCCGGCTTTAACATCTCGACGGCTACGGTTTTGTTCTGTCCGTTAATGTCTATTACGAAGTTTCGTCCGTTATCATGGCGGGAAATGACTTTATGAGGGCCTGTATAGGGTTTATCCAGTCCGACCTTGGCTTTATTACGGTAGAATACGTGCGTGCACGATGCGAGTTCCTTAAAAACGAAAGGTTTAATCGCATGCTTGTGCGCTATTGGTACTGGTTGTATCTTTCGTATATACTCTCGGAATTCTTCCAAGAAGATGTGTCTATCCGGTTCAAACTCTCCAAAGGCGAAGAATTCTCCCGGTAATCTAAGGGTTGTACCGAACACAAAGTCTGCTGGGCTTGCTTCGGTGTCTAGCCGTATGCATGTGCGTAGTCCTAGCATTACTGAAGATAAGACTCGTGTCCAATTGTCATTGTTGGTACTACATTTTATTGCAGCTTTCAGAACCCTGTGCCATCTCTCTATCATGCCGTTTGCTTGAGGATGGTATGCTGCAGTTCGTATGCGCTGACAGCCGATTACTTCTAAGAGGGATCTGAAGAGCTGGGATTCAAACTGCGAACCTTGATCTGTGGTCAGGATTGCTGGCGAACCATAGCGTGAAATCCACGTATCGTAGAATGCACGCGCTATAGTGGGTGCTGTGATGTCCTTGACAGGTGTGGCTTCTGGCCACCTAGAATACCTGTCTATCATGGTCAGGATATATTTAAAGCCTTCACTGTCAGGTAATGGACCTACTAAATCTATGTGGACGTGGGAAAATCTATTGTCTGGTACGACAAAGTGCTCTGGTAGGAATTTGTTGTGTCTTGTAACCTTAGAGGTCTGACATCGTATGCACTCTTTGGCCCATGTTTTTACGTCTCTTGACATATTTGGCCATACAAACTTTTGTCTTATCAGCTTGTCCGTTACATTGGCACTGGGGTGTGCTCTTGAATGATATATGTCGAAGGTTTCTCTTCTGAGTGAGACTGGAATGTAAGGCCTAATAGTATTTTGATGGATGTCGCAGTAGAGAGGGTAGTCATCTTGGCGCCATGAAAGTCTTTGTAACTTCAATGGATGTTCTGGATCGTTTAATATTTCTCTTAGCTGTTCGTCGTTGAGCTGTTCTCTGCTCAGCTGTTCGGGACTGAACAGCATGGGAATGCTTATGGCATCTGATGAACTGACCAAGTTTTTAGATTTCGCGTCGAGTCTGGTTTCCGGGCTATCCCAATTGATTTCGGCTGCTGTACCAAGAGACTCAATTCTTGACAGGGCGTCTGCTACGACGTTGTCAGAGCCAGGGATATATTTAATTTGTGTGTTAAATTCGGAAATGTAAGTGATTTGACGTATTTGTCTTTTGCTGGATTTTTCAGCGCTTTGAGAGAACGCGAAGGTTAAAGGTCTATGATCTGTTATAATGGTGAATTCTCGCATGTCTAGGTAATAGTGGAAGTATTTTAATGCCTCATACACTGCTGTTAACTCGCGGTCGTATACTGAGTAGTTTAATTGCGATGGGGAGAATTTACGCGAGAAGAAGGCTAACGGACGCCATGTATCTCCCTCTTTCTGTTCCAAGACTGCTCCCATTGATATATCAGAAGCGTCTGTGACGACCCGTGTCTCAGCTGAGGGGTCAGGGAATGCTAAATATGTTGTTTCAGCTAACTCCTTTTTGGCTTGCTCAAAAGCACTTTCTGAGGGTTTGTCCCAGACTACGGGTCTTTTGTCTTTCTTTTTGGCGTCTTTGATATGCCGGTTGAGTGCTACATGGGTTTTGGCTGCTTTAGGGATGCAGCGCCTATAGAAGTTTATCATCCCAAGGAATCTCCTGAGATCGTCGATCGTTTGAGGCTTGGGGAAATTTTTAACGGCTTCTACCTTGTCTTTAGCTGGTTTGAAACCGTCTGCACTGATTTCATACCCTAGGAAAGTCAGTTCTTGTACTCCGAAAGTGCATTTATCTATGTTTAGGTGTAGATGGTAATCCTTGAGCCTCTGTAGCACTATTCTGAGGTGTTTCTCGTGCTCCTCTTCGCTAGTAGAAGCAATGAGAATGTCGTCGATGTATACGAAGACAAAATCTAAGTCGCTTAGAGCTTTGTTGACGTATCTTTGAAATGTTTGGGCGGCATTTCGTAAGCCAAAGGTCATGACTGCGTATTCAAATAATCCAAAAGGTGTGATGACTGCTGTCTTTGGAATATCGTCTTTTTCTACTGGTATCTGGTGATACGCTTTCTGTAGATCTAGACTTGTAAAGATGGTCTTGCCATGTAATAGGGTAGGAAAATCCTGTATGTGTGGTACTGGATACCTGTCCGGTACGGTTACTGCATTTAATTGGCGATAGTCACCGCAAATGCGCCATGTTTTGTCCTTCTTGGGTACCATGTGTATTGGGCTTGCCCAAGGGCTGCTTGAAGGCCTACAGATGCCAAGTTTGCAGAGATCTTTAAATTCTTTTTTGGCTGCGGTTAATTTTTCGGGGCCTAGCCTGCGCACGCGTTGTGCTATGGGAGGGCCGTTAGTTTTTATGCAGTGAGCTACGCCTTGTTCAAGGATGGGTGTAGGATTGTCTATGCCGATTACTTCCTGAAATTGGGACAGTAATTGAGCATATTTGCAGTCTGGTTTAATGACTGATATTTTAATCTCGTTTACTTTGTGACCGTGTAGACTGGTGGTTAGGAGTGTTTCTCCGTCGGCTAACAGTCTCCTTTTAAGGTCGGGTAGAAGGTGGTAATGTTCCAGGATGTCACCTCCTAGTATAGGGTATGGGACATCTGCGATTATGAAGTGCCATTTAATAGCTTTACGCAGGTTTAAGTTTAATTCGATATATTTGGTTCCGTAAGTATTGATGACTGTGTTGTTAGCTGCGTAAAGTTTAAATGCGTGTGGTGCTTCTTTATTGTCTTGCGTTCGTGGTATTACTGACACCTCGGCGCCGGTGTCTACTAGAAACATTTTTTCCGATAATCGATCAAAGACATGGAGACGGATTGATTTTACACCCGGTATACTCGTCTCCGCGATTACTGGGTGTTTTGGTTTCCCTTATCAGCGGAGTTCCTTGGGGACTGCTCTCTCGGTGGTTTTTTACTGCGTTGCCACCCCTTTCCAACCACAGGGGTCTTGACAGGATCTCGCTTTTATTCCGAACCAGTAGTGGTAATAACATAGCCTGTACAGTTTTTCCGGCGAGGGTGTGCGGGGTGAAGCTCTTCTCTTATTGTCGCCTTGGTCCCGCGCGCGTGATCTACTTCTGCTATTCTGTTGTTTGCCGTTATTGCTGTTTGCTCTGAGGCTTCGTTTAATTTCATTTACGGTTTCTTTGATTTGGTTTAGGTCACTTCCTGGGTGTTGTGGTTCTTGCCCCTGTTGTTTGGGACTCGAGCTGATTTCGTGCACATCTTTATTAAATCTGCGGACTAACTCATACATGTTGTCCGCCGTGGCTACTTGCTGTCTTTCATTTTTCAGTTCGATTGTCTCCAGCATTGCTTTTTGTGTATCGAAGGGTAGTTCTGATTTCCAATGAATTAAGACGGCAGATCGGCTGATATCGTCACCCGCGAGGTCGAGCAACTCATTTAAATAATCGGATGGTTTTCGCCCATCGAGTTTACATTCTTTATATAACCGATTCATTCTTGTTGTCTGGGACATTGTAAATTTCTCTAATAATACTTGTTTGAGCGTGTCATATTTTTCGTTATCCTTAGAGGTTCTGAGTGTGTGCGCGACGCTTTGCATGATCGGTGGCTCTAAATGGTTTATCAAATTACTATATCTAACGTTGTCATCCCATATTCTGAAAGTCGCGAGCTGTTGTTCGAAATGGTCGAACCAGGCACCGGGTTTGTTTGTCCAGAACATTTGGAATTTAATCGTGGTCGCGTTATTCTGATACGGTGTTGCGAACGGGTGGTGTCCGAACTGTGGGCTGTAACCGCTATTTGACGCTTGATTAGGCGGACAGTGACTTTGGTTGTTGGTATTTTGATTAAGGTATGCAGGTGGGACGCGAAGACTGAAATCTTGATTGGATAATTCGTTTGTAGTTGATTTTGTCATAGGCGGGATTTGATTAAACGAGTTAGCATTTTTATTGGTCTCAAACGTGTTACCTGCCGTGCTTTCTTCAAAACGTGGACCGTTGTTCATTTTACTTTGACTATTGACATCTTGATGCAATTTTATTAATTGCTGCGCGTAGATTAAGTCGTCTGCGTTCATGTCCGGCATTTTAATATTACTCACGGATTTTGCGTCGACTTGAGCTGTTAGGTGTTCAACTGCGGAACATAGTTTATCAATCCTTTCATTAACGGCTTTCATTTTTTCGTCATCCGCCATTTTCGGGTCCGTGGGGGTTACTTGTTTATTCTTGTCTTCGAGAGTGTTATTAGTGTTTTGGTCGTCGTTTTTATTGTCGGTTACCCCCATTTTAAGTTTGTTGCTCCGCAAAATTATCGGAGATCTGGGTATTCTGTTACTAGTTTCAAATGCACTCATTCGTTTATTGAAGTTTCACAAGCTTAAAAGCCGAACTTCAATACGCACGCGGACATACACTCTTTATTAACTGATGACCAAGTTTTGTTTTAGGTTAAATTGAATGGTTTTTAAGTTACTGTGTACATGATCTACTGCAACTCAGTAGTCACGGTATTGTGTCGTAGGCTGTACTTCGGAGTACACGAAGACAGCCGTCTTGATTGCACTCCTAGTACATATGGCCTTGATGCCAACCCACTTGACAATTTTGTGCCATTGAGTGCGTGAGTAAATTTAAAAAATATGCTTGGTTGTCAGTTTCACTGAAAAATGCGCAATTAGCTTGAATTTACTATGTTTAAATATTTAAATTTTATTTACTTTATTACTTTATTAAATTTGTTTTCAAAAGTATTCACTGAAACTTGCAATCTCTTACGCACGCTGTGCTTGGGGTTGCTGACTGTTTTAAATTTCTAACCTATACTAGTGTCATATTTGCGAATTTCAATAATTTTTCTAATTTTTGTTTTAAAATTGTATTTCGAAAAATATATATTTTATTTAAGTTTGGTACGCTAAAAGATTTTGCTTCTATTTTAATTTTAATTTTGATTTCGTATTTTGTGAAAAGAGAATTAAGTGTAAAGAAAAAACGTTATTTTGAATAATACTGAATTTCGTGGAACTCGCGATTTAATATTTGTGCCTTTCAAGATGGCGATTAAATTTGGCGGTTATGATACGCGACCACGTTTTTTCTTTCACTTCGGTAATTATATTTTTCACTATAATTTAACGTCTCTATGCAGTTTATTTTTATTTTTCACTGTTTTTCATTGTTTATTCACTAATTTTCACTAATTTTCACTTCACTTTAGAGTTCGCTTTTTCTCTTTTCTTTCTTTTACGTGTGACCGAATTTGTTCGAATTTTTCTTTTCGTAAAATTTGTTTCTTTTTTATTGCTTTTCTTTCTTAATTTTTAGCAAAATATACTCTTTGAATTTTTCTTCTCGCAGTTAACAATTTTTGCTTGTAATTATCTTAAGTTCAAAATTTCTTTTTGTGAATATTGTTACGTTAAAACTTTTGTTTTTATTTCTAAGTTACAAATTTTGCATTATTAATTCTGAATCTAAAAATTTTCGTAACTTTTAAAATTGAAATTTTCTGTTTTTACTTTTACTAGAAGAATACTCTGATTTAGAAATTGTTTGCGATTGAACTTTATTTGAAAATTTTACTTTTAATTTTACTTTTACTTTTTGTAACTTTAGTTAAAAATACCTTAATTTATATGTGAAACGCAAATGACGCTCTGAAGAAAATTTTCGAAGTCCAAGATGGCTGCCGATGTCCTTTGTTCGCCTGAGTCGTGTGTCTTTGATGAGATGCGAGGCGATGTCAATTCTTGTAGATGACAGCGATGATTTTTCTTTTTTCTAGGCTTTATTGGTGAACTTGCTAGCCTTTTTATGTGCTTTGTTAAGCTTTATATGATTTAGTGTGTTTGTCTTCCTTCCTTCCTTCCTTCAAGTAATTTTGGTTAAACGTGAGATTGACGATGATCTTTCACGAGGCGTATGTTGAAATGGATGCCACTGTAGGTGTATTACTTGAAGGCATCACGTCGGGGTCACCACTATAGGGGGACGAGATACTTTGGTGTATCTATTTAACGACAAGTATTGAGTCACCAGGTAGCCCTATACTACCAATGCGTGCCAGGAAGGTGGAGACGTGGATAAGGTTGAACCTGAATAAATACACAGAGTAATTAGTAACGTTAAAGTTTATTAGCGCCAACTTTGGCTCTCGTGTGCATTGCTTAACAGAGCTGTCACACGACTGACTTGATGGCGGCTTCTTGCCGCGTTCCTTCTTGTTAGTACAGGTTCTCTTTCTCTCTCTCTCCTAACTACGCTTGCGCTCTAGCGCTTACATGTGTAGCCTGCCTACATTACTATGCGGAAAAACTGTCACCCGCAGAGAGGGAAATTTAAAAATTCGTAAAATATGAAAAAAAGTATTTACAAAAATAGTCTTCATGATTTGATATTTATTACAAAAAAAGCAGTTACTGTAATAAAATTAATTTTTTATAAATGCTTCTCATATTTTTCAATTTTAAAAAAGATAGTTTTAGTACGCGAATAATTTTTTTGATAGTCATTTCAACTTATAAATAGGGACATATTGTACATAAAAAATACATATAATATTCGTTAGTTATGACAGTAAGATAATATTATACTTTTTAAATGTAAATAGCATTTGCAAAAATATGAATTATCTTATTAATTTAAATTACGAATAATATGCTAAATTTTTATTAAATTTTATTTTAAATTATATCGGCGCAGATAAGTATGTATCATTTCATGTCATAAAATTTAAGATTTTTTTTTTTTTTTTATAATTTTAATTGGCCTTTTGACTATTAACCATATTTGGTTTTCTTGTCTTTGGCCATGACCAGGTATTTGCCCATTGGGACTTTTTTTGTATATTTTTGTGTTTTTCGGGTTTATTCCCTCGGAAAAACTTCGAAAATTATTTTTTCTAATTTTTCCTAGGGAATCAAACCCCGGTCCACTGGGACGGAAGGTCAGTTGATTTTTACAACTGCACTTTTTCATCCCTTAGCGACGGAGCTCGTAAGTGTGTTCTGTGTACAAAGCACATGAAACAGAGGTGCTCGTTTGAAAAACAGCCGAGAGCGGGATTCGATCTCGGTTCCCCAAGAATACGAATCCAACGCTCCTACCGACTGTGCCACAGACCGGCTCTAGAATTTAAGATGATGCGGTGGGCTAGTGGCTAACGCTCTTGCTTCTGGTTTTAGCTGCTCAGGATCGAATCCTGGCTGAAGCATCTTTTTTTTGCTTTTTAATTTTTTTTAAATATTTTTTAACTGTTTATATTTTTTTCTTTCATACATATATACTTTTAGTATGTGACTTTGAATCTTTTTGCCTATAAATGATTTGTTTTAAGTTCTTTTAATATATACGCCCTACTAAAAAATCTTAGGTGAGAAATCACCTGATTTCTCAGGTGATTAATCATGCCAAAATCTCATGTAATGATTTTTTTGGTTTTTACACGTTTCAAACCATGCTTAGTCAATTGCGAACTATTTTTGAAATATTTTGAAATTTTTGAACTTAGAAAATTTTTTGTAAAATGAGTCATAATTTTTTCTAAGTTCAAATTTTTCAAAAATTTTCAAAAATAGTTCGCAATTGACTAAGTATGCTTTGAAACGTGTAAAAACCAAAAAAATCGTCACATGAGATTTTGGCATGATAAATCACCTGAGAAATCAGGTGATTTCTCACCTGAGATTTTTTAGTAGGGCGTAAATAAATGAATTAATCATAAATAATCACTTACTCTAATTAATTAATAAAATTTGTTAAATTAATAATAAAGAATATTCTTTTTATTTTGATGATGCGTTGATTATATAAACAAAATAATTTATTAAAAAATACGTAAATAAATATTTTAATTGATTATTTCTTTCATACGAATCCTAGTAAAGTTATCTTTTTCGTTTAAATATACATTACATTTTTTATAAAAGAAAAATATTATTAGTAAAAACTATTATTTTTTCCATAAAAATTAAATAAATTTTCCATAAAATAACTGAATAAAAAAGTGAATTTTCATGTACGAAAATGAATTCTTAATGCTTTCATTTATTATTTATTTTTATAAATGACTTATTAGTATTCGAATATTTATTATTAATTTATTTTATTTTATTAACATTGAAAATAACTTCTGAAAAAAATTATTCACATTCTAAAAAGATTAAAAGTTACGTACAACAAGAAAATTTGTAAATATTTTATTGAGAAGTTAATTTCAATGTTAATAAAATTCTATGAAATTGTCATAAATAAATTATTTTTTTATAGAATTCATGCATCATCAAATTTAAAAAAATCATTCTTTGTTTTTAATTTAATGAATTTTATAAGTCAATTAAATTAAATTATTTATGATTGATTCATTTAATTACATACATAATATGAGAACTTAAAACACATTTTTTAAACGCAAAAAGATTTAAAATCACATACAAGTATAAGTATGAAAGAAAAAAATATACACTGAGAAAAAAATTTAGTTGGATTAAGTAAGGCTTAATTGAATCAATGAAATCCCTTAGGTGCGGGCGGCACATAAAATATTTTGTTACATTAATACAAATATTTGAATTGAGTCAAATAAATATTTCATTTTTTTAAATAAATATTTGATTCTACTAAACATCACAAATATTGGTTAAAAATAATATTTTGTATTTTCAAATAAATATTTGACTTACTAAATGTCGCGAAGATTGATTCAATAAAATTAATTCATTGTTTTTATAAAAAATTTTATCAATTAAAATGCCCATTTGTTTTTCTAATTGATTATTTCATTACATTAATATACATATTGGAATTAAATCAAATAATATTTTGTATTTTCAATTAAATATTTGACTTATTAAATGTCGTGAAGATTGATTCAATAAAATTAATTCATTGTTTTAATAAAAAAAATTATCAATTAAAATGTCCATTTATTTTTCTAATTAATTATTTCATCATATTAATGCTATATTGAAATTAAATTAGTTCAATATTTTATATTTTTAAATGAAAGTTTAATTTATTGAATATTTTAAATTTAATAAAATTTTAAGATTTAATAAAATTAATTCATTGTCTTAACAAAAAATTGATTAATTATTCGGTTTCACAAATAAAATATTCCTTCAAAGTAAAGAAATATTTAATTAATTCGATTTATAGATATTTTAATCGAACAAATACTGTCTTTAATCAACAGTATTTGCTTTCAGTGATTTACATTTATTTATTAACATCAATGAATTGATGACTCAATTAAAGGACAGGTGAATATGATTCCATTTATTTATATGGTAAAGAATAACAATTATTAACATACTAACATTAGTATGCATTATACAGTGATCGCACACGCAGTAAATCTAACATAAATTTCGCTCGCATTACAATTTACGTATTATCTTAAATTTTTAACTTCCTTATATATCAACTTAGAAGCCCTCTTACCGCTTGCGAGATCGAAAATTAACGACGCCACCAAGCGGTAGTATCATCAAACCATCGAACTAAATGATTTTGTTAAAACAATAAATGTTTCTTTTAGTTCAAATATGTGTTATTTGAATGAAATAAATTATGTAGATGAATCAAATAGTGGATTTACTTGATTTTAACAAGTATTGAATCAGATTTCTCTAATTTTTATTAACTTTAGTACATATTTTGCTAAGTTATTCACTTAGCAAGACACGTATTTAAAACATGAGTTTGTTTGAGTATAAAGGATGATAACTTATACAAAAAAATATTTTTCAAGAATATTAAATATTAATTTTAACATTATATTTCATTTGATTTAGTAAATATGTTATTAAACAATAACTGCTTGTTTCAATAAATATTTCATTAAGATAATCAAATAATTATTTAATCGATCTGATAAAGAAATTAATTAATACAACAAAATATTTAATTTGGACATAAATAATAAAATATTGAATTGTTAAAAATAATAATTAATTCAATTAATCACTGATTTCATAGACGCAATATAATTAAATAATAAAAGTAATAAAATCATTTTATAGAACAAAATAAATCAAATATTTGAATCAATTAAAAATTTAATTAATTTAATGCATCCAATTAATTATAATATAGTAATGAAATTATTTGAGTAAAAGACAATGAGATATTTCATAGAATCAATCATATATTTCATAAAGAGAAAAAACGCATTCATCAAAGCAACTAAATATTGAATTAAAATGATTAGGTATTTCATTGGCCAGTGAAATAATTTAATATAAGTCATACAATATTTATTTAAAACAATGAAATATCTTTTTGTTATTATTCAAAATTTATTGAAAGAATAAAACAATAATTTTGACATTATTAAATATTTCATTAATATAATTAAATATATTATTGAACAGTAAAGTAATTTAGTAGAAGTATTATAATATTTAATCGAAATAGTGAAATATATTCTTATGTCAATCAAAACTTGATAGAATTAATAAAATAAATATATTCGGTTTAATAAATATTTCATTGAGATAATCAAATATATTATTGAATATTAAAGTAATTTTATGGAAGTGTTAATATAATATTTAATTGAATCAATGAAATATATTCTTGTTTCAATAATAACTTGATAGAAATAATAGAATAAATATATTTGGTTTAATAAATATTTCATTAAGATAATCAAATATATTATTAAACATTAAAGTAATTCAATAGAAGTGTTAATACAATATTTAATTAAATCAGTGACATATATTCTTGATTCAATAACAATTTGATAGAAATAATAAAATAAATATATTTGGTTTAATAAATATTTCTTTAAAAAAAATTTAATATCTGATTTTACGTTGCACCTTTCTTGACTTTAAAAAAATAATTTTTTGGTTTTCTTTTTGTGAATTCATTGAAATCGGATTTGTTGATTTTAAGGAACCTATTTCTTTAAATTAATTGTAATTTTTATTGAAATGCTGATCAAATTTTATGTGTTATATACAACAAAATATTTTTTGAAGCTATGCTTCTTACGCGACGTTACGGCAGGGGCACTAAATGTATAAAAATCGACAGTCCCAAATGTCACCCAGCGTGAATGAACGAATACGGCACAGGATGCCATTATTGCTATCAACATACAAACATTCTTTTTTCTCTTTCTTTCTTTCCCTCTCTCCCATTCCGCTTAAGAATATGCATGTATATACATATAAGAAAGATAAAGAAAAAGAGACTGCCTTGTTGTAACCGGCAAAGAAGGCTAGACATAGCCCCCTCCATTCGCGGCTACCTTTATTGTACATATAAGAGAAAGAAAGAAAGAGGGAGAGAGTCAATTCTTAAAGCCGGCGGACAGAGAAGGATAGACGCAACCCTCTCTATTCTTTATGAAAAAGAAAGAGAGAGGGAGAGAGTCAATTCTTAAAGCCGGCGGACAGAGAAGGATAGACGTAGAATACGATGATTAAATAAATAAATTATGTAAATAATATTTATTTAATTTAAATTTTAAAATTAGTATACGTATGAAAATATGCGTTTGTATTTATAATATTATAATCTTAATATATTTTTTTGGCAAGAATTTTTTTATTTTCTCTCATTATCTTCCTCCGTTTATTAATATGTGTATATTTATATAGTTGTTATTAATTACTACATTAATAACAAAAAATGAAAATTTAATAAAATTTAATAAAATTTTTGTATTTTTCTGTTTACAATGCACATGACGAAAATTACGTTTACCTAAATATATGTTTTTTTAATAATTGATATTAATAAAAAACTACATTATTAATACATTTTTAAATACATAATACATCGAATGAAAAATAACGTTTTTTTGTATTTTTCTATTTACAATGCACATGACGAAAATTACGTTTACCTAAATATATGTTTTTTTAATAATTGATATTAATAAAAAACTACATTATTAATATATTTTTAAATACATAATACATCGAATGAAAAATAACGTTTTCACTAAAAAATTAATCATAATTTTGCAAATGTCACACTTCCTAATTTCTATGTATATATACTGGAAGCATAGCTTCTGTCGGCCAGTCCCCACGACTGCCACTCCTGTTTTTTTTATACAATCACATATATTATTAAATAAATGACAATGTTATTAACTTAGTGAAGCATTTATTTACAATATAAGCTTCTTTAATTTAATCGGATGACCGTTAATTCAAGAAAATATTATATTGATGATTGACCAATATTTTTTTATTGTTATTAAAGATTTTGTAAATTTAACAAACGATTTACTAAAATAAATATTTAATTATTGTAACAAAATATATAGATAATTTACAATCATATTCTATTGTTACAAATAAATATTTTATAAAATTTTATCAGCTGCCTTAATGAAATTGATTTGATTAAATCAATCAAATAATTTAACCGAAACAATAAATTTTTCTTTATTTTAAAAAAATATTTATTTTTTTCAACTTAGGTATCAATTTTTTTTATCCCAACTAAATATTTCAGTGATTTAATAACCTTGCATATTACTTCAATCAAAATTAATTTTTATCAACAAAATATTTAATAACTAAATTTATTTCATTGACTCAACTAAATTTTTTTCTCAGTGTATACAGTTAAAAAATATTTTAAAAAATTAAAAAGCAAAACAAAGCATAAAAAAAAGCAAAAAAAAGATGCTTGAGCCAGGATTCGATCCTGAGCAGCAAAAACCAAAAGCAAGAGTGCTAGCCACTAAGCCACCGCGATATTTTGAATCTTAAGACATGAAATGATACATGCTTATCTGCCCCTACATAATTGAAAATAAAATTTAAGATTTAAAATTAAAATTATTATTCGTAATTAAAATATGTAAGAATTTATATTTTTGCGAGAACTATTTATAGTCCAAAAATATAATATCTGACTGTAAGAAGTCACGAGTATTATATGTATTTTTTATATTAAAAACTATTATTTTGGAAAATTATCAAATAGTTATTTTTCTGTACATCTATGTATATTACAAATTTTCAATTAATTTAGAATCATTTAATTATGTAAAGAAAATAATATAGCACAAGCACAAGACAGATACCTACTATAATTTTTTTTTTTTTTTTTATTAATGCGCATTGGCCTTTCGCTTTTTGCTTTGACCATTACCAGGTGGAGTATATATGGTGGAGTATAGTTTGCCCAGTGGGACTTTTTATAATTTTGTATTTTGCCCATTGGGACTTTTGTATATATTTTTTTTGTGTTTTTCGGGTTTATTCCCTCGGAAAAACTTCGAAAATTATTTTTTCTAATTTTTCCTAGGGAATCAAACCCCGGTCCACTGGGACGCAAGGTCAGTTGATTTTTGCAACTGCACTTTTTCATCCCTTAGCGACGGAGCTCGTAAGTGTGTTCTGTGTACAAAGCACATGAAACAGAGGTGCTCGCTTGAAAAACAGCCGAGAGCGGGATTCGATCTCGGTCCCCCAAGAATACAAATCCAACGCTCCTGCCGACTGTGCCACAGACCAGCTCTTACCTACTATAATACATGTTATATAGAATTTCCACGACCATTACTATTCATGGGTAAAGCGATCACAGCGCTTTCACTCTTGTGGTAGGAGAAAGAATCAATCGTGCTCGCTTAAGAGAACTTCCCCCACTACGGGAGTTACGGGACCTGTATCTACGACCGTGACACCGAGTGTCCTTACCCGACGAATTGGACCCTCGTATGAGAGAGAAAAAATGATATATATTTCTCTCTTTTTCTAACTTTCATATAAGAAAAAGGTAAAAACACATCTTTTACATATTTTTCTTTCTCACACTAAGGCCGAGTCTACACTATTTACTTTGTACCGTCTATACTTTTGGAGAAAGTCGTTGATTTAGTGATTTTTAAAAAACGACCAATCAACGACTCCATCCAAAAGTATAGACGGCACAAAGTACATAGTATAGACTTGGCCTTAGGGTGAGATCAGATGGAGCGGAAAATATGCGACGGAACGTCGCAGAACATTCATTCCGTCGCATTGTTTTCCGTCAAATTTTTTCCCTATATTCACATGGAGCGGAGTGGAAGTTCTATAACGTTAATTAGTAATATTATAATTAAAAAATTATGTTGCTAATAGAAATATTTGCTTATAATAACAAAATATATTTTATTTTAAAAAAGAAAAGAATTTCATTAGAATAACATTGAGTGACTATTTCCAACTTTTTTAACATTTTTATTGTTAATTTAAAATTCGCGGACACAATTGTAGGCTATTTTATCAGTTTTTCATCTAAATTCCGCTCCATGTGAATATAGGGAAAAAATTTGACGGAAAACAATGCGACGGAATGAATGTTCTGTAACGTTCATTCCGTCGCATTTTTTCCGTCAAATTTTTTCCCTATATTCACATGAAACGGAGTAGAAGTTCTATGACGTTGATTAGGAATGTTATAATTAAAAAATTATGTTGTTAATCAAAATATTTGCTTATAATAAAAAATTTATTTTATTTTCAAAAGAAAAGAATCTCATTAGAATAACATTGAGTGATTATTTCCAACTTTTTTAACATTTTTGTTGTTAATTTAAAATTCGCGGACACATTTGTAGGCTATTTTATCAGTTTTTCATCTAAATTCCGCTCCATGTGAATATAGGGAAAAAATTTGACGGAAAACAATGCGACCGAATGAATGTTCTGTGACGTTCATTCCGTCGCATTGTTTTCCGTCAAATTTTTTCCCTATATTCACATGAAACGGAGTAGAAGTTCTATGACGTTGATTAGCAATGTTATAATTAAAAAATTATGTTGTTAATCAAAATATTTGCTTATAATAACAAAATATATTTTATTTTCAAAAAAAAAGAATCTCATTAGAATAACATTGAGTGATTATTTCCAACTTTTTTAACATTTTTGTTGTTAATTTAAAATTCGTGGACACATTTGTAGGCTATTTTAACAGTTTTTCAGCTAAATTCCGCTCCATGTGAATATAGGGAAAAAATTTGACGGAAAATAATGCGACGGAATGAATGTTCTGTGACGTTCCGTCGCATATTTTCCGCTCCATCTGATTTCACCTTTAGGCTAGAAGTTAGGCTCGAATTTTAGTCCACACTTAGCACTCAGCACTCAGTTAATATGTATTAAACATCATTCTATCCTTGTTTTTCTTATGGAAGTAGAGTAAGATAGAATGATGTTTGATACATGTAAACTAAGTGCTGAATGCCAAGTGTGGACTATAAATTCGAGCCTTATAGTCGTTACTCAGTTCTCAGTTTACATGTATCAAACATCATTCTATCCTTGTCTTTCTTATGGAAGTAGTGTAAGACAGAATGATGTTGATTCATGTAAACTGAGAAGTGAGAACTGAGTAACGACTATAAGTTCCAGCCTAAGAACCACACAATTACACAGCACATTTAGTCCATTCTTTTAAGTCTATGATTGTGCCATGTATACTATTATGCCAACAAATATAGACGCTTATAGAAGCGTACTATGAAATTTTAAAGTGTTACCCAGGTTTTTGGACGAAAAATTTAATTTAGAAGAATCCTTCTATAAGGGTGAAATCAGATGGAGCGGAAAATAGACGACGGAACGTCACAAAACATTCATTCCATCGCCTTGTTTTCCGTCAAATTTTTTCCCTATGTTCACATGGCGCGGAATGTAGCTGAAAAATTGTTAAAAATAGCATACAAATGTATCTGCGAATTTTAAATTAACAACAAAAATGTTAAAAAAGTTGGAAATAATCACCTATTGTTATTGTAATGAGATTCTTTTTTTATAAAAATAAAATATAGTTTGTTATTATAACCAAATATTTCAATTAACATCATTATTTTTTAATTATAAAATTGCTAATCAACGTCACAGAACTTCTATTCCGCTCCATGTGAATATAGGGAAACAAATTTGACGGGATAATAGAAGCGCCACAGACTTTTTGAAATTGTTTAAACAAATAGTTAACCAAAATAGAATTTAAAAGTTTGATTGAAATTAAAAGTACAGCTATGGAAAGCAAATTAAAAATATTACGTGAGGTTATTGAAGCACTAATAATTTTTTTAAACAAAATAAAAATTGATGTCTATTACGTCTTCTTTACTCCGTTGGCGGAATACAAAGATGCGGAATTGAGGTTCTGTGACGTTCCGTCGCCTATTTTCCGCTCCATCTGATTTCACCCTAAGCGTCTATCTTCTTTGGAAATACATTCACTGAATCCAAGTTCTATAAAATTTGCATCCGGAGTTATAATAATTTTAAAATAATTTTATTCAATTGCGAAGATGAAATTATTATCTAATTATGTTCATAAATTATTTTGCGTAAGCTTTAATTCTTTAAGGGCGATTCTTCATATAACCCGTACCCGTACCCGTACCCGTACCCGTACCCGTACGATTGTATAGGTGAGTGTCTTATCTTCACTATTTTATCATCTGTGAGTGTCCTCTATCTACTATCGAACTCATCATAGATGGTAAAGTAGTGAAGATAAAGTACTCGCCTATACAATCGTACGGGGCTCTTTAAAATGGGCACCCAAAAAAAATTGGTTCCGATGCAAATAACAATGTTTATTTGTTTGCACATTGATGTTTATTTGTTTGCTAACTTTGTTATTCGCGAGAAATTTACAAAAAATAAACGGGTGCTGAGATTGATTGCATCCGATATGCAAAAATCAATATTTAAAAAAAATAATCTATATTACGTTTGCTAATATCAGGGGGGTTATTCGTAAAGTATCTCACAAGTGAGATATGCTGTATCGACCAATCAAAAAGCTCCTTTAGACCTATCTCATGCGCGTAGGTTGCGCGTGACGCTTACATGAATATCTCACTCATACATACATACTTTATGTCTGTGCGTCCACAATATTAAGCATAATGTATAAATAAGCAGAATATTTATTTTTAAATAATACAGAAATAATTTAGTGTTTTTTGTACTTAAATGAATACATTAAATGAATGAAAAATAAAGAAAAATGTATTCAATTTTAATCAACTAAAACTTTCAATGAAAATAAACAATTGTACGATTGAGAGGTATCAGTAAAGTCATTAATTGAAGAGGATGGAAACAATTATGCAACCATTACATGCTGTAGAAGAAGTTGAAGGTTTGTATCGTATGTTACGATCAAGTTTAATGAATGAAGATTGTTCCGTTGTGATACGTATATTGGGGGATGGCAGCACTTTACAGCCACTGGCCCTTCCTTCCTTGCACGTTTCTTACGTGCCAGGGGAGAGGGATCAGTGGTCATGCCTTTTTTCTTTTTTTCCGGTGAATTCGTTTTTTTTTCTGCGTGACGCCAATAGAGACAGCACGTGTCTCTCGGCTCAGCTTAAATAAAATTGTTCATGTGTTAACAAAAAGTAAAGACGTAAAGGTTCATACTTAAGATCATACCTCAACTAAGGTTTATTTAATAGATGTACAAAAGTAAAACTGTAAACTCATTACAATACAAACTCATCAGGGTCCATCCCTTTCGACGCTAGTTCGAGTGAAAACATAAAAATTATAAGGGTCTAACCCTCTCGACGCTAGTTCGAGTCTATAGCTACCAAAGCTTACTCTGGGTATACTAACCCTCTCGAATATACTTCGAGCTCATTACACTCATTATACAAAGTGCGTGTGTCTCATAGTCTATGCGAGCGTACGAATAAAAGTTTTGTTTCCTAGAATTTATGTGCGTGCGTGTGACGTCACCAGCGTTTCTCTTATAATCTGGAAATTTAATGTTTATCGATTTAGTTTCTGTAGTTCTTAATAAAGAGGATTTTTTTGTTCCGGTTGGCTTTTTTCTCACAAGTGCTGTTTTTTATTTATTTCCTTTATCCAAAAAAGTGTAGGACCGGGCAGAGGGTCGTACAACGACCTAACGTTCCACCCAGCCCAAGAAGAAATGCACGCAAGTGTGGGAGACCACCAAAATCCACGTTGCCAACGCACTAGAGCATGCATGAGAGGGACTCGCCAAATGTGTGATGCAGAGATAGAAGATGCACCACCTGCCCACGAGTAAAATGAAAATGTACCGCCAACCTCTACCACCCTTCTAGCTCCACCGCCATCCTCTCTAGCTCCCGTCAACAATTCACCCTCCTCCAACACACTCCTACTACAATCACCTCCTCCACCTCAAATACCAGCTCCAAATCCTACTCTCTCTCCTTCTCAAGCTGTCCTATGTCTTCAGTCAATCCTACCATCCATTGTCGCCATTAACCCATTCCAGCTTCCATCACAAAAACCCTATCCTGTCCCAATCAGTCAATCTAATCACCAACACACTCCTCCAATTCAAACATCACCACCTCTTTTAGCTACACTCTCACCCTGCCCAACACCAAGTACCTCACAACAACCTTTATCCTTAATCCCTCCCTTGATGTCCATAAAAGTATCCCCTCCAGCTATTATTTCTATTCCTGCCCTTCCAGCCCGTGAACCATCGCCTACTCGACCTGTTGCTGAAAACGAGAGGCCAAATCGAGAAATCGGAGCCGAGAGACCAAATTGTTGGAATTGTCAGGGAGGCAATCACAATTGGACCGGGTGTAGAGCCTCCAAACGCACCTTCTGCCATGGGTGTGGCAGACCAGGCGTTACCAAGCGTACATGTATCAGATGTAGACAAAATGCGCATCAATAAAATATAATCAAAAGATAAAATAATCCTGTTTAAAGAGAAATCTAGTTACTTATAAACCTTACCAACCCAAACCCATAACCCTTTCGGCTACCCAAATCATTGTTTGCTTCTATTAACATTCTTTTTTTTTTGTATTTATTAAGCTTGCTAAAATAACCTTCATTCATTCACATTCATTATCAAGCTCATTAAAATTGCTAGCTACTTGCAACGATATTTTTCAAGGCTCACAGGCTATATTTACACAATATTTTGTTTTAATAGATAACTGTTTAATACAACATAAAAATTATCTTAGCTAAATTTCATTCAACTTAATTCTTTTAAAATAACTTATTTTATTATAAAATTGCTGCAATATAATAATCTTAGTACCTAGCGTGCATCGACAGAGCATCAGAGTGTCATCTCTCAGTAAGTAAAATTTGCTTTTTAATCTAAATATTCAATATTGTTTTTTTGTATGAATAGTAAATGAATTAGATTTTTTTTTCTGAGTGTGAATGTAACAACATGTAAGAATGGGATATGAGTGTTTTGACTAAATAAATATTCAAATAACTAGATTTAAGAAATATGACTTTTGTAATAATAAAGGGACAAGCCAGTCGCGTCATTTTACATTAAGCACCCTCATATACAGCGCGAAACACTTACACTTAATTTAGCGAAAATAGAATCAACAGACACAGCAGAAGAAGATTTTCCTATATACACTGTACACCGCTGCAGATAACACCGGTTATCTTAATCTAAGCCCCTCTATTTTTTATATATCCAACCTTTTCTTAATTATTTCTAGCTTGTATTTTTTTTGCGTTTGACGAAAGTATACGGTTCCACCGTACACTTCCGTGTGGCGGGGGGGGGGGGGGATTGTAACATGGCAATTTGACCATGTTACTAAGACATATAGTAATAAGCATAAAGACGACAGAAAGAAGCCTACGACTGTCGGCAAGAAGGAAAGCAGACCACGCGAGTCAAACTCGTAACACCATACACGAGTTCGTTGGCACACACGCACGAGTCTATAAGGCTTGTATAATGTGCACAGATAGGGCTAGCAAGTCGCTTGACTTGAGTAGCTAAGTTGGGGTCCGTTAAGGATCGGTTGTCTCTCTCTGGCGGCGCGCGCAGCGTACCGTAAGAGTAACGAGCTTGGTCGACAGAAAGAACCCGTCATGTCTTTAATCTTTCTGTCGTCACCATAGAGCAAAGAGCGTTTCGACCTGCTCTGCTATACAGTACCTTTTTCTTGTGCGCAATAATATAATAAATTTTAGTGTGAGTGAGACGGATTAGATTTATATTTTTTTTTATATTTGAAATAAAGTCTTGAGGCTTGATTTTGCGAGTGCCAACGTGCTTAACAAAACAGCATAATTTCTTTGCTTTATTTGTGCGACGTGTGTGCCGGGCGACCTTATGCGCGTTCTAGTGCTAATTTCCCTTCGTGCTACTAAACTCATTTTTTTTCTGTGTGCTCGTGCCCTTTTTGCGTGCGTGATTGTTGGAAACTATCTGCTTTACTCTTGCCGATAGTTTCTATACTATTAACAAACGGCGTCGCGTGCGTTACACGCGGCTGGCATCCATCTTAAGAGCGCGTGCTATAATCGTATATTTGTCATAATAAAGTACTTTTCTGTAATCATTATTTTACTTGTAAATCCACGTATTATTTACTATCTATATACCTAGTGTAACCTCCTAATCCCCAAGGTTGTCACAACATCGCGGTAGGATATCGATTGCAATATAATAAACATATAAAAGAAAGTTGAAGGGGCTTGCGCATGCGCAGAAGGTTAAAGCAATATGTGGGGATATGCAGTCGATTTGTAGGAACTGTGATGCTGTACATTCAGTCCTCCGTTAAGGGGTTGTAATTATGTGTAGTGATTATTTACTGGTTATAGACTGCGCAGATGGTCTGCAGGGCTAGTACTTATGCGCAGTAAGTCTCTATAGGTTATAAACATGTGCAGTCGATTTATAAAAATAATAGACATGTGCAATCAGATTGTAGAGATTGTAAATTAGCGAGAGTTTGATTAACGTATCGGCTTTTGATAAACATTTTATAAAGCTTGGTCCAAAAGAAACAGGAAAACTCTGCAAAATTCGTGTTTTTTCAGTTTTCAGGGCCCATGCGGCTCGATGAGGTGTAACTAAACTTGGTCATTAGTCCTAAGACATTATATTCTCTAATAACTTGGTATAGAAACGTGTTTTTGAGGTTAGGATAAAAAAAACTCAGAAAAAACGCTAAAACTCCGTTTTTTTTGCTTTTTGCTTCATAGTTAAAAGAATGATAAGAAACTTCAAATATCTTTAAAAATTGGAATTACAAGGTGAAACAATCTGCAGAAAATCTGAAAAAAATCTGGTTAATTCTTAGTAGAATTACAAAGTTATTTGCATATTTCCAAGTTTTTCGGCTACAAATTGTGCACGGTAAAAATTATTTAAGAAAAACAAGTTTTGGGCCTCCGTGGCAGCTTGGAGGCTGAAATTTTGCGCATAGGCATCTTTCAACATACTCTATAGAATAGGCCGCAAGTCGTAAAGATCCCGGCCAGGGCCGATTTGACCCCCTTATCTCGCTATAGCCATTCAGTGGGGTTTTAGAGTCAATTTTATTAAAAAAAAGGATTCTATTTTTCTCTCTAAGAATTTTTTTTTCATCTAAATTCTGGGTTTCAATTTAATTTTTATTAAATTCACTTTTTTCATCCATTTTTCAATTCGACTTACTTGACATCTAAGGCAAGAAAGCCTTCACGACAAAACAAAGATACTATGATTACTCCTAATATCATCACAGATTGTTGCTATGCCTGTAATATAATAAAAACATTCCTCCCAATAATGCAAGACCTCATCAGTGGTGAACCTACTACTGTGATTTAGTTAGAAGCATTGTTTTTAAAAGTAATATTATTGTATAAGTACAAATGCATTGTAATGGGGAATTCGTTCCCTCTCCCCCAGTTACTATATTCTTAAATCTATAATGTAATCTCTGAATTATTCTTAATTTCAAATATATTAATTTTCTTTATTTTACTCTTAATGTAATCTAAAAATATCTTAGCAATCAACTCTCTCGGGTTGATTCTAATCGAGTCTTCGCAGGGAACAATGACGAAACCACTGATAGAAACTAGCAATAATTAATTTATGTATTTAGAATAACACAATGTTAATACAACACTTAAGTAACTCTGTTAAGTAAACTATAAGATGAGTAATTTTCACTCTCAATTTATTAAAGTAAATTTAACAGTTTAATCACCCGACAATTTCTCGAAATTATGTGGAGTGTAAGAAAAACTGTATATAAAAGAAAACTCTGACTCGATTTAATAAAACTTTTATATAAATTATAATTTATAAAAATCAACTTAAATGTGTGAAGTTAATATTAAAATGAACTATGGCGGCGAAACTGACGCTAACTATGACAAGTAAATCGGCGACGCGCATTGACTCTGAATTTTCACTTTATAAAGGAGTAAGATGGATGACTCACCTTAATAGTAAAAAGTGTTACTCTCAAATAACAAAAATCTCTAACAAGAAATCTCCTCTGTTCTTTCAAAAATAATAAAAAATCTCTCTCGTATTTATTAGACAAAATGGCAGCGTAATGTTTCTTCTCAATCGAATGAAATCCTAACAAAATGGAGTATAAAACTGAAAATAAACTCAACGAGTATAACCAGCAATATAATAGGAAGATCAACCAAGTGAAGCTATCCAGATTCAATAGAGAAGTTTCGATGGAGCGTCTTCTCTCGAGCTCCTTCCTCCTCATCCCTTCTTTAATCAATTACGTCACGACTATAATAACTGTTGATTGGTTATTAATCCTTTCCGTAATTATTATTTGTCAATTACAAAGGATGTTGACTTATATCCGATCAACACCTTCCATTTTGGCGGTTTCTTTGATGTTAGCGCCCTCTATTTCTCGTGCGCTCTATTTAAATTCATATTTAGAATGTTCTATATACTCGATTTTTATTAGCCTTCATGCAAACTTCATCACTATCTCTCTTCAGCGCTTGATTCTTCTATCTTCCATCACTCTCGCTCTCGATTCTACGTAGTTCCATATATAATACTCATGCTGCTCTCGATTTCTACGTAGTTCTATATATATTACTCATACTTATGATACATTGAATGCTTATACATCACACGGTGGTCCTCGAGTAAATTTTACCATGGAGTTTTTGCAGCTTAGATTTTCCTTCTAGATATGATTTTAGGCACATTTAGGATTTAATTCCAACAAAAACCAAAATCGAAGAATAAGCACTTTTTTATTTATTAAAATTTTATTTTTTTTATATTTGGTTTTCATAAAAAAAAATTTTTTATTGATTCATGAGCTTAATTTCTAGAATGCCGTTTTCGAACAGAATTATAAATTATTTACATATTTTAGGCAAATATTATTGTAAATATATTTAGGAAAATCTAAAGTTATGTATAACATTAAAATTAAGATTTTTTTGTAAACATTATAGTGATAAAGACTATGACAAATGACACATTTTTAAATTATTTAAAGACGGCATTCAAAGTAATTGTATTTAGAAAATACTGTTTATTAATATTCTATGAGAACACTGCACGTATTTTTGGTATTTCAGTAACACCAAAAGTACAATTTTCATGTAAAAGATTGTATTGAAGAAAATGATGACCTAGGTTTTTACAGCGAACAGGTAATAGAAACAGTCCATTATGATTTTCCTGCAACATGGGCTAGTACAAAGTATCAGTGGATTATATTTACAGACTGCTCTTAATAATTAATCTGCACGATTAGAATCATGTTGCGGAAAAATTAAAATAGGCTTTTTCCATAGCTTGTTTACTGTAAAAACCTAGGCCTCGATTTTCTTCAATACAATCTTTTATGTATCGAAGAAAATCTTAAGAGGGCTTCGTTCAGATTTAAAGCGTGTAAGTTGTGGTTTAGGATATCGACATTTTGTAAACATTACAGCGGTTGGTATTCTAAATCACAACTCACACGATCAAAATCCAAAAAAACTCTTTAACAATGTCTATCATTCACTGTGAAAGCTTTGAATTTAAACATGGAAAATGTACTTTTGGTGTTACTGAAATACCAAGAGTACATGCAATGTTCTTATAGAATATTAATACACAGAATTTCACAATTACAATTACTTCAAATGCCGTTTTTGAATAATTCAAAAACGTATCATTTCTCATAGTCTTTATAACTATAATGTTTCATAAAAAAAATCTTAATTTTAATGTTACGCTTAGATTGTTATATAACTTTAGATTTTTCCGAATATATTTACGATAAAATTTGTTTAAAATGTGAAAATAATTCATAGTTCTATTCGAGAATGACATTGTAGAAATAAAGCTTATAAATTATTGTTGAGAATATACACACTCATACTAGGTGTCGCCACCTATTGAGAATATTTAGTAGACAGTTAAAGAGAATCAAGTTGCATCTCGTCGTCGTTTAGTTCAGTTCAAGTCCGTCTGTCAGAGATAAAACTTGTATTTCATTGTAGAGAGAGATAATTTAAATTAATTCATTTTGTATAGATTAAATAAAGACTTTTCGTTTAATATAAATTATGCTCTGCATTTATTATTTATTTAACAGGTTATGCGCCCAGAGTGCTTTTAACTGGTGTTTTATTTAATCAAATTAAAAAAAGGGGTTTGTGTGGTTTGGAGCGTGCGTCAGTCTATTTAGTGAATTGTTGTATTGTTCTTTATCTCTTGGTGGAAGCATCAGAGATGTCAAGTCAAGGAACGAAAAGACAGGACAAAGGACAGCAGGGGGGAAAAACGACGCCATTACTCTCTCAATTCTATGAGACAGTAATGGCGTCGCATGCAAGCTTATAGAAAGAAAGAAAACGACAGAGAATAGATAGCGTCGTGCACTAGTCTATAGAGAGAGAGTGAGAGAGAAATAAAATTAGTCGCCATGTTGGGTGAAATGACGCAATGTGTGTGAGTATGACAGATTCATGCGTGCATGAGAAATTTTTTTATGCTTTGTGTGTGTGTGTCTGTGTGCATGTATATTAAACGAGAGAAGAGACCATGCACGCACAAAATAAGATTGACAGACTAAATAAACAACAACACGAAGTAAAGAAGGTTTTTACGTATGTGTACGTATGTATATGTATGTGTATATGGGACGTTTCACGCCAACTGATAGAGCAAAAAAATAAAAATCGTTGAAACTCTAAGAATTTATTCTTTATGTTACCCAAAATATGTAAAAAAAATTTTCAAGGATCTAGATTGAAAGGATCAAGAGTTACAGGACCTGGAAATTTGAACATTTTTCAAAATTTTTGGAAAAGTCCCAACTTTATCATTTTTTTTCTGAAAATCCTGATGTTTTAGAGAAAAATGCATAATAACACTTCTTGTTGTAAATGAAGAAGAGAGTTAGCAGCTGAGAGGTGCGAATAACTCAAAAGATCCATTAAAATACTATGCATAAAAAGTTATAAACTAACATTCAATATATAGTATTTTGAGTCAAATAATACGTCTATCTGTTAAATAAAGATAAAAATATATATTTAAATAAATAAATAAAGATGGGTAGTCAGAAAGCTTTTGTTTATAATCATCCTCAAAAAATTCATTTAGTGTGTGTTCCAAAATTCTATCATCATTTTCTATTGAACAGATACTTTTTCTAGAAAGTTAAGGTAAGGAAAATAGTAATTATTTAATTATTCTTTTTTCTTGATGAATGAATTCTTTGAAATAAGTAAATTTTTATTGAAAAATAATTATTTGATTTTGGAATAATTCAGAGTCTAATTTTCCTTTGAAATTAATTGTAATTATAATAATAACCAGTGTTGTTTCGGAAGCCAATTTTGGCAGTGGCAAACATTAAATAATTGCAATAACCATGTTTTACATATAAGAGCCAATCAGAAAACTGCGAGATTCAGGTCTGTAAAAAATCCTGCTAACTCTCTTCTTCATTTACAACAAGAAGTGTTATTCATATTATGACATTTTTTCCAAGGTTATTTCAAGGTCAAATGAAGGTATAACTCCAAAAAATTCATTTTAAGTCGTTTTTTCCATGAGTCACAGGCTTCAGTGGTACAAACTGATCGTAGGTTTAATAGGGAAACCCACACACCCAAAACTTTCACATCCTAGTGAACAAATATCAAACTTGCACATCCGAACCCCATGCTCTTCATAGCCTCACATGCTAAACTGTTATACCAGACATCCCCCAATCCCACACATCTCTACCTCATGTATGATGTTTATTTACCGGAAACTTCAAGATCATTAAAGCTTCTGTTATAAATGTGTCAACCTTACGTTTAGCGCTACCCTGAAACAACGACGTGGACGTAGTAAGGATTGTTTCCTTTGGGGTGCTTGATTAAAGTAAGTACCTTCGCCCCTCACCTTGAAATACCGATTTCCGATTGTCACACCACGATAATTACTTCAGCTCCCTCCTAAAAGTAACGTCGTATCAACAATCTTGTTAGGCAGATAGTCAACCATTTAAGAGCTAGCCATTAATTACTATTAAATTTAAATAGTAAAATGGTATCAAAAATATTAATAATTATAATATTCGCTCGTATGCGGTCGCGACTAAATAAGAAAAACGTTTGTCACACTTTATTAATTGTGAATTTTAAAATAAAGTATTAATCAAAATATCATAGGTATTTGATTCAATAAAACTTTAATTCTACTTCGTATCGCACATAAATTTTGCCGTTCAAACTTGAAAAATACTAATAATGACAATGTAATTATTAATGACACATTTACAAATAATTTCTGTTCCGTCAAAGGTTCTTTTAATAATATCTGAACTGTTGACCAATTTTAAGATTTTCCGCTCATTTTTAATATTGAGCTTTATTTTTAAAAATTTGATTCTAAAAAAATAGGTTTGATGCTTTTTGTACAAAACAGAAATGTTGTATCTTTATTCTTTCGAAAGTTATGCATAAATTAAAGATATGAGCTGTAAAAAAATGTGATTGTTTAAAAAGAAAAGTCATAACTTTCATAATAAAGATGCAACATTTCTTTTTTGTACGAAAAGCATCAAAGCTATTTTTTTAGAATCAAACTATTAAAAATAAAGCTTAATATTAAAAATGTGCGGAAGATATTAAAATCGGTCAGCAGTTCAGATATTATTAAAAGAATCTTTGACGGAACAGAAATTATTTGTAAATGTGCCTTCAATGATTACATTATCAATATTAGTATTTCTCAAGTTTGAACGGCAATAATTCACATTATTTAAAATAAAAGCAAGTTTTAGTATTATGTGCAGTTCAAATTAAAAATAATTTAATGATTATTACTTTATTATAAAACTTACTTAGAGACAAGGGGACCTACTTAAATCGAGCGCCCCGAACTGTGAGAGGCAAGGGTACTCACTTTAATCAAACACCCCAAAGGAAACAATCCTTACTACGTCCACGTCGTTCTTTCTGGGTAGCGTTAAACGTAAGGTTGACACATTTAAAACAGAACCTTTAATAATCTTGAAGTTTCCGTTAAAATAAACATCATACATGGGGTAGAGATGTGTGGAATTGAGGGATGTCTGGTGTAACAGTTTAGCATGTGAGGCTATGAAGAGCATGGGGTTCGGATAAGCAAGTTTGATATTTGTTCACTAGGATGTGAAAGTTTTGGGTGTGTGGGTTTCCCTATTAAGCCTATGATCAGTTTGAACCACTGAAGCCCGTGACTCATGGAAAAAACGACTTAAAATGGATTTTTCGGAGTTATACCTTCATTTGACCTTGAGATGACCTTGAAAAAAATGTCTCAATATGATTTTGAACGTAAAATTTTCCGCTCTTTCAAAAATCAAACAATAAAAATGAGCGGACTAACGGAATCATCCAGTAATATTACGTTCTTTTAAAATTACAGAAAAAGAACCATCATAGAATATGTTTCCTTTAACTGTACGTATATAAAAATATTTTTTTAAATAAATATATCCATGGTTTTAAAAATAATATTGATCGATCATAGTTGCTGCTTTTACATACATAATAATACTTGTGTTCAGTATATTATGTATGGGAATAATAGCACATATGTATAATTATAAATATAAAAATATACATAAATAACTGGCAAATTTGATTGATTTAACATTGCTTGTGTTCGGCATGTTAGATTGATTCTCTTAAATTGTCATAAATATGAATTACCTAATATTGCTTGTGTTCGGCATACTAGGTTGATTCTTTTTATTTTGATAGATATTTTATTTATATTGGTTTACTATTCCTTTATAGTTGACAAGTACGTTACGAGTGAAGAATTTTACCTGGTGATAAGGACAATCACAGAGATGAATACAGAGTGAACACAGATTATATATGCCCTATTGTACGACAGGTAGCCGCACTATGACTGATAAGAAAGAGAGAAAAGACAGAATTAACGACAGCAGTGAGACTGAGAAGACTAAGGGACTATATAAAGAGACAGAACAGAAAGTAGAATAAAGTGATGGTTTTGAGGACGGCTCTGTGAAAACTGTAGTTAGAGTAACTGCAGGAGGTCAAATAGCGACAGATAAGGAAAGACAAAAACAAATCAAAGGTTTGACAGCAAAATTGAATGATGCATTGGAAAAATATTCCACGTGTTAACAGAAGTAACAAATAAAGTAAGTACAATAAATTATAAAATTGTAAAAAGATTGTTGCACGCAGCAAAAGCTTACAGTGTAAAATTCGTGTAAGTGCGAAAATTAATGCAAAGTACGCCGAGGAGAGAAAGAGAGTTCGCGTAAAAGATTTTACGAACAAAGAAAGTTCGCGAAGAAAGAAAATTTTAATTTCTAAGAAAAATTTAATAGCTGAAAATTCTGGAAGATTCGAATAAATTCGAAGTGACCGTTCAAGGTTGTTAAAAGACCAAAAGCCGTTTAAATGCGACCTTTTATGTTTTGAAAAGCATTGTAGTTAGTTGGATAACATAAGCAAGAAGCGTTTAGGCTCAACGTTATGTCGTAAACAAAGCGAAAATATTATACAAGGGAACAGAATTTATTTTATATTATTCGTATTGCGTTATTATTTTATTTTTATAAGTACGCAATCGTATATACGAACGTGTTGTTTAAATAATTTATTCATTTCGTGTATCGTTATTTAATATCTAAATTGTACATAAATTCGTATCGTAAGTAATTTATTTAATGTATACAGATTCGCGTTATAAATTGTTTATGAATTGTAAATAATTTATGTATTTCTTTCCGTAATATATTTATTAATGTAATATATTGCTATTAACGCCGTGCTAATAACATACTGTTAGCTGCCGTGGCTATTAAAGTGTATTATTTATTAAATAAGTAAGGTATATCTGAACTACATACAGAATGTAATATTTAAAATATTTATTAAGAGAACCTATATACAAGATGTGACCAGTCGCCTTGACGGTTCATATACAACTCTAAACACGCTAGTTACACTTTCATATATATACTATAATATAGATAGCATCGCTATCTACTATATTACATTCCTCCATCCTAAGTAAGCACTTATTCAATTTATAATACATACCTTTATCATTCATAAATTTAAATGATTTGGTTTTTTTTATAACTCTCTTAGGCTTTTCATTGACATTCAACGTTACATTTGGTTTAGATACAGATTTAACTAGATCACTTTTACAATCATGCTGTACAATAGCTTCTGCTAATACTTCCCCCTTGTCTTAATTTTTAATCCAATGCATGAGTCTCTATATCAGAATTGTTTTTTAATTTATTTTCATTTACATCAGGTTTTTCACATTCATTTTTATCTTTAACATACAGTTCTTTTTCAAGTACAATAGGTACATTATCATTTTGTATTTTTGACTCATTTTGAACAACATTTGTCTATATTTTTGGAATTTTTTAAACAGTTTCATGTAGTTTGTCACTAATCAATATACCAGCTATCCGTATAATCCATATGTCGTTTACAAACAATCTTTTCTATAATAGTTTTACATGAATAATTTCTACTTCCTAAATATTCTGTTACTTGAGCTTTCACCCAAGTTTATTAGGAGTCTTATACTCACGTATCCAAACCATGTCACCAACATCAAATGTAACCTCTCTTTTTCCATTACATTTTTAATTTGTCTCTCCACATTAGCATCTATTCTATTGTCTTTTAACAAATTTAATCTAGTTCTTAACTCTCTTCCATACATTAATTTTGCAGGAGTTTCACCTGTAACACAATGAGGTGTCACTCTATAACTAAACAAATATCGTGAAATGAGAGTTTCAATTTTTACATTAACATTATTAGGATCTAATAAGGCTTTTTGTAAACCTAATTTAAACGATTTTACTGCATTTTCTGCGGCTCCATTTAATGAAGGGTGGTATGGTGAGGTAGGTACATGTTTTATTTTATTTACATTACAAAAGTTTTCAAATTCACTAGACGCTAATTGTCTACCGTTATCAGAAATTAATTTCTTAGGAAGACCATACCTTGAACAAAAATCTCTTAACTTAATCCCCCTCTCCGCCCGTAAGTATTCACTGATACGCTGTTTCGGCTCTGTCTTTTTTTACTCTAATACTTTTTATTTCACTCTGCCGAGTGAATCTTTTTACAGAGAATCGTCCGACTAGGGGTCCTCAAGGCTTGGCTTGACTTGCTTGCACTAGTGCAAGCAAGTAAAAAGTATATTGAAAGAAGTTAAAGACGAAATAAAAAGAAACGAAGGTATTAAATAGCAAATCCAGAAGGAGATTCAACGTTTCGAGAGAGTTATCGACGCTCTAGACGGACGAATTGACAGATGGACAAATCTCATCATTAACTTCATGGAAAATAGGAAAAAAGAAAAAAAAATGAAAAGAAAATTACAAAATAATAAAAACAAATACACATGAACACATACAAAAAATCAACAAATAGGAGCAAATCCAACAAAGAAGGCAGAAGAAAATGCATATTTTTTTTATTAAATCTTTTTTTATGTTAATAGTGAAATTTTCTCTTGAACACAACTGATTGGTGACTTATATCAGAGCCAAACAGTTGTGATTATAACTCTAATATTTAGAATTCTTAAATACCTTAGTTACATTTTATTTTGCCACTTAAAATTTGTATTTAAAAAACACGAAAAAGAGAACAATCGCAAGTGATATAAATCACGTTTCCTTATTGTTTTTTTTTTGACAATTCGCTAAAAATAATTAGTAAAAATAGAAAAAAAAATGCTTTTGATTAAAGTAAGAAACAAAAAATAAGGTATGAAGAAAAATGTCACACCTTAATAATACGATCAGTGCAGTCATAGGTTAATTTCCTTTAAATTTCAAAAATTGTAAGTTCAACTAACTGGTGACTCATATCCAGCCAGATAGTTAAAATAATTAATGATAACCTTTAGAAATTTTTTTTAATGTACAAATTTTTAAAGAATGAAGGGAAGTTCTCCTCTGACTGTGCTAAATGACTAAAATAAAAATTGTTTTCTTTTTCTATAAATAAAAAAATTAAATATAGCAAATAATAAAAAAAAAAATAGTAAAATAAAATGATTAAACTTAATTAAATTAGACAAAAAAAAAGGAACAAGAGTGGATATGTACATGGATAGATCCACATAATAGCATTATTCATTTACAATTCATCAATTCATGCATTTTAATTATATCCCTGGTGAAAAAAATCAGGTGACAAATCACCTGATTTATCAGGTGATTTATCATGCCAAAATATCATGTATCGATTTTGTTGGTTTTTACACGTTTTAAACCATGCTTCGTCAATTTAGAGCAATTTTTGAAAAATTTTGAAATTTTTGAACTTGGAAATTTTTTTGTAAAATTAGTCAACATATTTTCTAAGACTAAATTATCAAAAAAATTTTCTAAGTTCAAAGTTTTCTAAAATTTTTAAATATTGTTCTAAATTGACTAAGCATGGTTTAAAATGTGTAAAGACCAACAAAATCGTTACATGATGTTTTGGCATAATAAATCACCTGATAAATCAGGTGATTTATCACCTGATTTTTTCTAATAGGGATCCCTTTCATAGTTAATTATTTTAAAGGAATTGTGAATGAATAGTAAATTAAATATATGTACAATAAACAATCTATTAATAAATAAGATAATTACATTATAAAAAAAAAAAATTATTTTCTCTTTTTGCATGTCGTTTAAGCCTTCTGTATGCTTAACAAAATGAGAGTGCATCTGCATACGGACAGATGCACCCAACAAATTACTAATTTACAACCTATTTATTTATACACTTTCTTTTTGAATATTTCCTTTATTAAATCACGAAAAAAGTTGTGAATGAGTAATTAATCAAGTAAAAATAATCTTAACAAATATACATTAAAATTTAAAAATTCTATACTAAAAAAAATACGCATATATGACGTTAGAAAGATAGATGCACGAGGAACGAGCGAGGCTCCGTCCTTCTCTAGTTACCAGAGTATACGTGCAGGCTACGAAGTTGAAGCCAAAGCGAGCATAGTCGCAGGCACAGAAATATAGAAAAATCACGCACTTCGCCAATGCGTGACGTAACAATCCATAGGATTTTGCACAGGCAAATGGGAAAGCCCCTCTATAGCGGACTGCCTTACCTTGTATATTGAGCACAGCTATCTCTCTCTAACACATGCGAGTAAGCGCGCTTAAGCTAAAGTAGGATCAGCAAGTAAGGCAAGCATAGCTTAAAGGTAGAACATATATATATCTCTCTATATTATATAGTTGTAAGGAAAATTTCTACGGCCAAGGTCCTCCCCTTCTCTTTTTTTCCTCGTCCTCTTACCTAATTTTAATCCTCTTTTTTTCCTTTTTTTTACGTTATTTTACGTTATTTGTTCCTTTTCCTTTTCTTTTCCTTTCCCCTTTCTCCCCTCTTCTTTTTCTCTTCTTTTGAGTTTCCTCATGCCTTCATTTTCTCTTCCCACTCTCTTCCTCAAAAAATCCATCACTTTTTTCCGTTATTTTACGTTATTTTAGGTCATTTTAACTCCTCCTCATGCAAATCCTCAAATTTTACCTTTTTTTTTGTGTTATTTTACGTTATTTTACGTTTTTGTTGCTCTTCCTTAGCTGCTCCTTAGCTCATCCTCTTTGATCCTCAATTTCATTCAAATCCCATCATTTAAAAAGCTTCTTGATAATTTTTATTGTTTGCACCTACTGCTTTTACTTTAAATATATAGAACAAACAAAAATATTAAGTTAATAATTTTTATGATAAATTTTATAAAATGTACAATTATTGTTTAAAAGAATAAATGACATCAAACATGGTAAAATGGAAATTTCGCAAGTCCCCTGCGCGCAAGCGCGCCAACCTCCACTACTAAGTAAAACTGTAAAACATATTAATACATTGAAATTATTTGAAATTCAAAATGTTCTTCTAACATTATAATTTTCATATTTTAAATTAGATCAATGTTTTTTAATATTTTGATTATTACTTTGAATTATTTCATAATGGGTATCTAATGAATCAAGTGTACCACTTGTAACAAGGATAAAAAATTACTCGTATACTATGATATAGTATACGCATATATCCATCTTCGTTGTGAGTTGCACAGCACAACGTAGATTTTTATGCTTGATGTGCGAGTACAAAAGTGAGACGGAGAGAGTCTGTGCTAATTTTTATTGTTTGCACCTACTGCTTTTACTTTAAATATATAGAAGAAACATATTAAGTTAATGAATTTTATGATAAATTTTATAAAATGTACAATTATTGCTTAAAAGAATAAATGACATCAAACATGGTAAAATGGAAATTCCGCAAGCCCCCTGTGTGCAAGCGCGCCAACCTCCACTACTAATTATTTTGTTGAAGATTTTAATGAAAATAAAGAAAATAATGCTTTATTTGAACTTCATAATATTTTTATTAATGAATATATGTCTTGTAAAGATTTTGGTTTACCTAAACCAAAAACAAATTTAATTACTTTGAACAATAATCATCATGATGAAATAGAAAGCAAAAAAAATTTTAAATTAATGTATAATAAATTAAACGATGAACAAAAATTAATTTTTGAAATTTTAAAGGAAAAAGATAATAAAAAAATATATTTTATTGATGGTCCTGGAGGAACAGGAAAAACTTTTTTATGTAAGACTTTAATATTTTATTTTATATCAATTAATAAAAAAATTTTGTCTATGGCTTGGACTGGTATTGCATCTACTTTATTACCTAGAGGAATGACAAGTCATAAGACTTTTAGATTACCTTTAAATTTAAATACAATTGAAAATGCATTTTTAGAATTACAATCAGATAAAAAAAAATTAAGAGAAGCTGATATAATAATATGGGATGAAGCATCAATGATTCCAAAAAAAGCATTAGAAATAGTTAATAATACATTAAAAGATGTTTGTAATAGTAATTTTCTTTATGCTCGAAAATTAATTATTTTAGGTGGTGATTTTCGATAAATTTTACCAGTTGTTAAACATGGAAATAGAAATTTAATTATAGAAGAAACAATAAAAGTTCATATTTATGGCAATTTTTTAGTATATTAAAATTAACAAAAAATATTCGATCTAAAAATAAAAAATTTGCTTCATTTCTATTACAAATTGGCGATGACAAAATAAACCCTTTCATAATTCCAAACAAATTACAAACTAACGATATTTGTTCTAAAATTTATTCTAATATTAATGAAAATTGTTGCAAAGAAAAAATTATATTAGCTCCTCATAATGAAGATATTAATAATTTAAATAAAAAAAGTATTAAATTTATTAAATGAAAAAACTGAAACATATTATAGTATTGATTACGCTACGCATAAAGGTGTTGATCAAACTGATGATAACATTTATTTGAATTACCAAATAAAATTTTTTAATAAAATTAAAGAAGGTTTATCACCTCATAAATTAATTTAAAAGTTAATGCTATAGTAATGTTTTTAAGAAATTCAAGTATATCGGAAGGATTATGTAATGGTACAAGATTGAAAATTATAAATTTATATAAACATAATATTGAAGCTGAAATAATAACAGGCGATAAAAGTAGAAATAAAGTTCTTATTCCAAAAATTACTTTAAATACAGGAAATAATTCTTCATTACTATTTATTCTTTACAGAAAACAATTTCCAATTATATTAGCATTTGCAATAACTATAAATAAATCACAAGGTCGAAGTTTCGATAATGTAGGCTTATTTATAAGAAGACTATTGTTTTCACATGATCAATTATACGTTGCTATGTCAAGATGTAAAACTTTTAATAATATTTATATTCAAAATAATTTAGATGATGCATCAAAAATAGATAACATTGTTTGGACGGAAATTTTCAATAAATAATTTATTTAAATTTTTACCATTTTTATTAATTCATTTCATTTAATTTTAACGATTAATTGATTTTTGAATTTCATTTTGTTGTGTAAATTTGATTCACTTAAAGGGTATTTTATTTTTATTTTACTAAAATTAAAGATTTTTTTCTTTTGTAAAACTTGTTTTAAATTAAATTGAAAGCTAAAACAGTTTCTACATAGCTGTCAGAAAGTAATTAGTCGAAAATATCGGAGTGGTAGCTGTTTCGTGAGCCACGCCACTCATGATGTGATTTTTGTCGACAAAAGCTAACGAATTTTTCACTGTGAAGATAAGTGCGTGCGTAGGGCAAGCGATCAGCAAAAGCCACTTCAGTGTCGGGTAGGCAGCTAAGTAAAGAGTAAGTAGACTCTTTCTCTTCCTCTCTCTTTCATATTAGAAAATTGCAATCAATGAAAATGTCAAATAAAGCAAAGGTGGACCCCTAAAAAGTCATTGATGTAAATTATTAAATGTGTTATGCTTATTATATTTTTTTTTTTTAAATATAATAGAAACAGAATAAAATTAAACTTAAATAAAATTATAAATCCCCATACATAAAATATAATTAAAATGTTTTCCAAGTTTTTTATAAAATTATTATTTAATGAAAATTAATGTTTAAACTTAATATTAATAGGAAAAATGGATGTATTTCAATGCCCGTTTTGCAAAAATTCTTATTCTATATCTCAATTTTTAAAAATACATATAAATAGAGTTCAGTGGAGTAGTGGCTAAGGCGCGTGACTCGTATTCCCGTTGGCGCGGGATAATATTAGAAGACATGAAAGAACTCACGAACAAAAAAAGGAATTATGTATTTATTGTAAGAAAAATTTTAGTACGAAATCTAATTCAATAAGACATATATTAGCTAAGCATAGGAAACAAAAATTTACATGCTTTATTTGTAATAAAAAATTTTCAAGAAATGATCATTTAAAAAGGCATATACAAAATCACGTAAATAATATTTTACTTGAAAATTCATAATTATAAAATTATTTTTTACAACAATAGAATATTTATTTGCAGTAAAAAAAAATTTGGTTCATAAATTGAAAATTATGATCAGTTTATATAATATAAAAACATTAAAAAAGGTATTATATTTTTTATAATATAAATTTATATTTAAAAATTTTTTCTATTATATTTTTAAAAATTTAAATTTAATATTTTCAATTTTGAAATGTTATACACTATTAACTACAATTATAAATAATTAAAAAATAATTTATTTTCATACAAAATATATGTATGAATTATGTTTTATTTTATTTTATTTATTTCCAATTAAGATTACAAGTATAATATTTACATATCACACTCGCAAACCCTGCAGAGATATAAAAATATATGTTCGCAGGATTGGACAAAAAAAAAAACTTAACCTAAGACTTACAATCTAATAAAAAATTATAATAAAAAACAAACATCCTTCATCACAACTGTTAAAGTTTAACAATAATAGAATTTATTATTACATAAGTGACCCAGACAACATATAATATAAAATTCAAAAAACTCTATTTTTTATTTTTTCTATAAGATATTTTCAGTTATAATCCATTTCTTAATCTTTTTCTTACAATACTCATTACAATGAAGCTCTCTCAGATCTTTAGGGAGATTATTAAACAGATGAATGGCCTTTATATAGCTTTGATCACTACCCACTGTTTTACAAATTTGTGGCAGCAAAATGCTCTTATTCCTAGTAATACTATTGGAGTTTTTGTAATTAAAAGTTAATTCTTTATAGTGAAACATAAGAGATTCAATGGCAAAGAGCTGATCAATGCTTAATGGTCTCTCACTACCTACAAAACAATCCCCAAATACAATTCTCAACAGTTTTGTTTGTAATTTTTGTAATAATATTTTATGTGACGCCAAGCATCCACCCCAAGCAATAATTCCATAGTTAATTAAGCTATGGAAAAAAGCATAATAAATAAGTAACATTGTTTCAGTAAGCATAAACTTAGAGAATTTGCAAAAAAGAAAAGTCAAATACTTAGTCTTATTAACAATGTATTGTATATGATTTTCCCATTTCAGTCTATAATCAAATACAACTCCAAGATATTTACATACTTCAACTCTTTTAAGACTAACTCCATTTATTTCTAAGTTAAAATCAGAAGGCACACTGTCAATATAATTCCCAAAAGTAATGAAAAGTAATGATTTTCTCAAATAATTTTGCAAAATTAGAAACAAGTGATATTGGTCTATAATTAACAACCAAATGACTACCTTTAGCTTTAAATATAGGTATAATGTCAGCACATTTCAGCGCATCTGGCCAGACTGATTGTTCAATACTTTTGTTAAAAATATATACCAATGGATCAAGAATGAAATCTAACAGTACTTTAATTGTTTTCATATTAATACAGTCAATACCCCCATTCTTCATTTTCATACCATCAATAATTTTCAGAACCTCAAAAGAATCAGTAGGTGTGATAAACATAGACCTAGGATTGTTATTCGGTACAGTTAAGGAAGTGTTGCGAGGTTTACAAATTTTCTTACTCAGTTCACTACCAATATTACAAAAATAATTGTTCATACAATTTGAGACATCAATTGGATCATATATTTTTTTATTTTGATCATCTATTATATATGTTACTTTATCATTACTTCTTTTATTCTTTCCCATAATGTTGCCAATAACATTCCATAAGTTTTTAGGATTTTGTGTATTCAACTTAACTCTATCCCTATCATACATTAATTTGGCCATTTTAATAACTATTTAAAATTTTAGTATAATTTCTATATTCTGCTTTAATAATAGAATTATCAGGATTTGATTTCATAGTCAAATATAGATTTTCTTTAACATTACAAGAAGTTATTATTCCTGACGTAATCCATTTTTTCCTAGGCTTAATCCTATAATTAAATTTGGTTTTACTATCACAGTTTCTGGATAAGTCAATACATTTGTGTATTAAATCAATTAAACAATTAACCACATCATTGGGATCATGCAAAGAAAACACCTCAGTCCAGTTCATATTATTAGCTACTTTCAGCATCTTATTATAACTGATAGAGAAAGAAGAAGATACAGGCTTAGGTGTCATTTTGACTTTTTCAATAGATAAAAAAAGAGGATAATGATCATTAAATAAATTTTCATATTTAAAAGAATTAGTTTCTATAGAACTGGATTTAACAAAAATATTGTCGATACAAGAACCCTCAGACGCATTTAGAACAGATGGTCTAGTTATTGAGCAAAAACCAGGTTTAAAACCTTTTTCCATAAGATTATTCAAATGCTCCTGGCCTAACGTATCAAGTTTAATAAGATCAATATTGAAGTCACCCAATAATAGATGATCTTTGACATTTATACAATTATTCAGATAATTCTTTAATTCAATTATAAACTCAACTTTAGGAAGATCATCAACTCTATAAAAGGCAGAAATAGCCAATTTTCTATTATTATTTAAATATACTACTGATTTAATGATCGATAGTCTGCCCATTTTGACAGTAATTGTTTCTTCATTAATATCATCTTTAATATACATAACTACACCATCCGCCATATTAATATCGCTACCATTATAATACATTTTGTAACCAGTCATACTAAAAAATTCACAATGATCAAGTATTCTCGTTTCCGTACAAACAATAACACAAGGCTTAACCTCCAAACTCTCCACAAACACATTCAAATTATCAAAATTAGCATTAAGACTTCTTACATTAACCAACAGTACATTTTCATTATAATTTTTTGTATATTTGTTAAGAAAAGATAGCTTATAAAATGTCCTTTCATTAATTATCTCTTTTTGAATATTATCAACAAAATCCAAATTAAACATCAATAAAAAAAAAACAAAAGAAAAATAGAAACTACTTATTTCCACGTTGGTTTGAAGATTTATTTCTTGTGACGATGGAAGTTCTTATTTGATTTAGTGTCCTTGTTGGAGGATCAGAGGTACCCACATTATCAACCGATGACTTATAGTCGGTATCCTTTTCATTGTTGTCAGAAATAACAGGTGGCGCCTTAGGTCCAATAAGGTTAGGCAGTATTGGTTTAGCACTATAAGCTGTATTTTCTATGCTGTTTGCTATCTTTTTTTTTAATATCTCACAGGCTTTAACATCACCCGCGCAATGATTTGTTTTATATAATTTACCGTATTTTTCATTTGCATAAATGCAATCAGCACATGCCCTTCGCCCAGCCCTACAGTCCTTAGATTGATGCTTCCCCGCACAAAATAAACATTTGTGAGAGTTAGTACACTTTTTGGAACTATGATTAAATCTAGCGCATTTATTGCATATAGAAATATTTACTGCATCAAATGCTTTGCAACATTGATAACCTATATAAACTTTATACTTATTTTCAATCACACAATCATACAATATAGGAGGGAGTTCAATTATAGCACCATTTAGATTGTTAGAACATTTAAATACATTTAATATTTTACATTCTTCATCAAAGTTCAAAAAATTGCGTTGGTTAATGTCATGTTCCATATCTTCAACTTTATCAAAATTGCTGGCAATACCAAAGACCTTAACCTTTGGATTAACTGGTTTCCCTATAGATACATCAAACTCACTTCCCAAAACTTCTTTCAACTTGTCACAAGTTTTATCAACATCTTCATCTTTTGTACATTTGACAATAGTACCATTATTCCTTTTAAGCATGACTTTATCAACAGGTATTATTATATCATTTTTTATAGCCTCACTAACTTCACTGATAACTTTCTCATTAGACATTGTTGGTACTTTTTGTTTAATTTTAATGTCAGGTACTTTTGTATTTTTAGTTACTAAGTTTCTCTTAAAAGCCTCAGCATATGTAGGTTGCATCTTAGTTTTCATTAATTTAATTGTATCAAGTAGAAGATCATTTTTTTTTATCAATTCATCATTTAATTGTCGCAACAAAACATTCTCACCAAGTGCAGCAATTATCGATCTACACTGTTCATCAAGTAAGACATTTTTAAAATTTGAGGTTATGTTTTGATGAACATTACATATAGCCAAGATATCACTCAGAAATTTAATATTTTTTAGTCTCTTAAAGTCACTTAAGTGAAAAACCTCCTCACATATTATGCAAATCACAAAATTAGCTTTTGATGAAGGATGACACTTATATGATTTTGGGCAAGGAATATCAGGCGGTTTATCTTTATCCGCCATCTTGGATTTTCGATATGTATATATAATTAATATTACATATAAAAATTCCAAGAAGTATTTTCCAGAAATATTATTTTTTATTTATAAAAGTAAGTAAAAAATTATATAAAATTTTATAAACAATTACATTAAATAATTTTACAATATTTACAAAAATTAGAACAAAAGTAGAGTTCAGTGGAGTAGTGGCTAAGGCGCGTGACTCGTATTCCCGTTGGCGCGGGATCGATTCCCCGTCTGGTCGCTTTTTCGCTGTCTCTGCCGTGGGCTGACACCACGTTAAATAATACATCAAACTGTGTTGTATTAAATGAATTTCTATGTGTTAAAAAGGGCAGTAATGCCCGTAAATATAATAAAAAAAAAAAAAAAAAAAAAAAGATGAAAAAAATTCTAAGTATATTGACAAAAAAAAAGGATAATACATGAAAATTTTTTTTATTTCTGTTTTCAAAATTTTTAGTCATAATAAAAACAGGTACAATTTTTTTAATATTCTAAATTTATAAATTAAAAAAATTTTTGAATTTCTAAATACCGTTTAATAGTAAGTATAAGTAATATTTTTTTAAATATTTAAATATATTAAATTTAATATACATATTATTTTTAATATTTTATATTTCAGCGAACATATTTAAAAGATGTTATTTTTTATTTCCAATATATAAATAAAAAAATTATTTTTTTTATTCATTTATTAAAAAAAAACATTTTTTAAAAATGTGAGTGGAAATAGACCTCCTTGGGAAACCACTAAAAAAACGCGCCTACATATATACCTCGGTATTTAAAAATACTAGGTGGTATGGAAAATATAGAAATATATTTATAATACAAACTTTATAAATTTAATAATTTAGGTAAAAAAACAAAAATTTATCAACGCTATGGACATTCATAAGATATTAGTATTTATGAAAATTGGTTTTATATACACAATAAAAACTTTTATTATATAACATCATATAAATAAGGAAAACCAAAATTGGTTTGTAATAAATATTTAAATATATTTTGAGTATAACTTAATATGTTTTAATAATTATATTTTTTACAGTTGATAAAAATAAAAAAATAAAGATAATGTAACTTAAATAACAAACAGGGGGTTGGCGAGCGGAGCGAACAGGGGGGTACCCCCCCTAGTATATATACTAGTATATATATATATATATATGCGCGCTACTATGCCTTATTTAAAAGGCTTTCTCACTCAATAGAAAAGTACAATAAGTTTCCTTTTTAAATGAAGTAAATAAAAACTTTATTAAAATAAAAGAATAAAAAAAAATTTAATTAGAAAGAAGAAATCTTAAAAATATATATAATAAATTCATATAAGATAATAAATAACTTTAAAAGAAAAATACCTGAAGTAAAATTCCTTTTTTTTAAAACAAATATTTAATTATTAAAAGTCCTTAAAAAAAAAAGAGAGAGAGAGAAAGGAAAAAAAAGAAAGGCTCCTTTCTCAAATAAATTTCTTTTATTTTATATATATATATATAAATATAAAAATGCCTCCCAAAAGAAAGACAATTAAAGAAAAGCAGGACGACTTAGAAAAATCGTTCAATCAAAGACTGACTGATGATAATAGTCGAAGTGCTTATGAGCAAAGCATCCAAGAGAATCTGCAGCAAATACTGCAATATATGGATGCAAATGAAGCTAGGTTGAAAATCCTAGAGGAACAAATGGACAGTTATAAAGATGAAAACAAAAAAGTAGAGGAAGATTTGAAAAAAGTGGAAACATTAAGTTGTAATTCAGTTAAAGATAATACTAATAAAATAGATATTTTAACTGAAAGTTACAATAAAACTAAATCAGAGTTTGAAGAACTCAAACCAGTGATGCAAGCGAACATCACAAATTATGAAGTATTAAAAATAAAAATGAATGGTTTTGAGAAAAACCAAGATGAGAAAAGAGCAAAACATTTAGAACAAGTAAAAACGCTCATAGCAAATGTTACTGTTTCTCGCAGCGATATAGAGACTGCAGAAAAAAAATCGAAAAAATAGCAAGCAGCATAAAAAACACGAATGATGAAGCTGAAGAGAGACTAGCAATGAAAATCTTTGGAAATATAAAAGATCAGATTCTAAATTTTGGTCTCTGAACAATTAGAAGCAAATGGTGAAATGTACATTGCCCAAATCTCAAAAACTAAACGACATATAATAGATCTCGAGAAAGAACTGCAAAAAAAATCTCGAGAAATAGAATTCCTTAAGACAAAAAATGACGAGCTACAAGAGGTTTGCGTAAAAAACAGAAAGGATATAGATCAGATAGATATGGTTCTTACTGATCACTCTAAGGATCTAAAAGACCTATCATCCCAGAATAAAGAGCTAAGAGCTCTAGAAAATAGAATTGAAAACTTTTAAAGATACCTAAGAGTTCAGAGCGTAAATAGAGAGGTTAGGTTTGAAGAAAACCTTCAGCTAAGAAGCTTAACGAGAAATAGATCACCATCTCTCACAATCAAAGAAATCCCTGCTTTAGAAAACAAATGGAAGGAGACGACAGCAAATGTGAGCTGGAACTCCAGGAAATCGAAAGTGACACCACCAAAGTTCAGAGCAGAAGAATATGAGTCTCCAATGAAATACTTGAGAGACATGAAAAGATATCTTGAGTTGACAGATGCAGATAAAACAGAGATTCTTTACACTCTGTCTAACTCATTAGAAAAAAATGCTGCTACATGGTGGGACATAATTAAAGAGTCAATAAACTCTTACGATGATTTCGAAAAAAGTTCAAAGAAATATTTATCAATGACGTCATGCAAGATGACATAAAAACGAAAATTGAGTCAGGAAAAAATCACCCAAATGGAAATTTGTCAAGAGTTGAATATACCACGAACCTAATAAGCAAGGCCAAGTTGACAGGATCATATTCTGAGAAAGAATTGATCAGAAAATTGGCTAGCCATCATGATATGGATATGAAATTTGCTGTAAGATCTCAAAAAATAACAGTAATTAATGAATTTCTAGATTTATTAGAAATGAAGGACTCTGAGAATCATAAAGCCCCCAGATGGCAACAAGAATCCAGAGTACCATACATGGAACAAAAAACATATAATAAATATAATGATGAACAGCAAATAAATAAAAACGAGCCTATTAAGAGGAGGTCACGTATCTCTGTCCTTTTCTAATCAAAGAAATGATTTTTTTACAAAAACTAATAACTTTATCAAAAAATGAAGAGAAAGCCACATCTTGTATCAGAAAAAGCAATATTTTCTTTGATAAGAAAAAATTAATTTTTTTGCTTCGTTCTCAAGAAAACCTTGAAAAACCAAATTGTCCACCCTAACCTCTATGATTTAAGTTTTTCAAGGTTTTCTTGAAAACGAAGCAATAAAATTAATTCTTTCTTATCAAAGGAAATATTGCTTTTTTTATTACGAGATGCGGCTTTCTCTTTATTTTTTGCTAAAGTTATTAGTTTCTGTAAAAAACTCAATTCTTTTATTAGAAAAGGACAGAGATACGCGGCCTCCTCTTAATGACAAGAGAGCTAAGGACCAGAAAACTCATTCAAACAATTATAATAAAAATCAAAATAGAAATCTCAATCATAAATGGCCAAAAGAAAACACTAAAAACATCTCAGTAATGCAGAGGGATGAAATACTAAAAAACAAAAAAACCTCAAACGAAGATGAGATTTTAGTCATAGAGCCAGAAGCAAATAAGCAACAGCAACTACAGGGAAACTAAATACAGTTGCATTATGCTTCTCGGATATAAAAGAAAAAACTAATCAGTATGGTGCAACTGAAAGCTCAATAAATTCGCTAAAGGAATTTCTCACAAATGAAGAAAATTCCGAAATAAAAAACATGCAAAAAATAGTTGAATGTCCAGAGATTGATATAAAGTTAAATAACATTAAGATAAAAGGATTGGTAGATACAGGGAGTCAAGTCACCTGCATTTTTGAAGCATTTTTTAATGCACAGATAGAAAATTTGAAAAACTGCCCTATACTGCCAATAGTAGGCAAAATAATAAGAGGAGCCGTTGGTGAAAAATCAACGAAAGTAAAAAAACAGCTCATGATGGAAGTAAACATCAACCAAGTAAAAAAGAACATACCCTATTGAAAATAATGACGTCTTTGGACGTGTCTGGATTTGGAACAAAAAAAGACGTCTTTTTTATCAATATTTTAAAAATAATACCTACTAAAATGTTTCAAAAAAGAATGTACTTAAGCTAAAGTGTATATACTTGAAGTACGTAATTGAAGTATGTATACTGATTTTCAACTGTGAATAAACACGCAAAATTATAACCTCATATACCTGCATCTCTGAAATTTGGATAAGAGATTGCAAAGTTAAGAAAAACGGCACCTCACAGTTAAAAATGTAACTACTGAAAAAATTATTCGAATCGACTATTAATTCTGTCTTTAACTGTTAGGTGGCGTTTTTCTTAATACGCGAACTCCTACAAAAATTTTAGTGACTCGGGTATATAAGGTTATAACATTTCCAGTTTGTTCGCTCAAGCTTTTCGGTCTGCAGAGAACTGATACTTATTTTGTTTCTATATTCCTAAAGAAAGATACCCTATTAAAAATAATAACGTAATAAAATAATACTTTTTTGGAACATTTTAGTAAGTACTTTTTAAAAAATTTTGATAAAAAAGACGTCTTCAAAAGACGTCTTTTAAAGACGTCTTTTTTTGTTCCAAATCCAGACGCGTCCAAAGACGTCATTATTTTTAATAGGGTAGTATTCCTGGTAATTCCTGAACTAATCTGGGACTGCATTTTAGGCATAGATAGCCAAAAGGAATTTGGTTCTACGATGGATGTGTTGAACGAAGAAATAAGATTTATAGAAGATAACAAAAAAATCTTTTTGAAGTATAACAAATGGAAATCAGAAAAAGATGAAGCGTCTCACTATAAAATCAAAATTGTAGATGAAGACGATAATGTAGATTATAATCTAGAAGATCAAGAATCAGAAATAAGTAGGTAAAAAAAGGAGTGAAAAGTCAGAAGACTATAGAAAATTTCGAGAATTCAGAAGGACAAAATGATCCACATAAATTAAAAAATAACGAAATAAAGTCAAATCTTGAAACGTGCAAAGCACAGAGAAAAAATATATCAAAATTACATGACATAATCTACAAATATAAAAGCATCTTCTCCAAAAAGCCAGGATTATTAAAAAATTTTGAATATGAATTTAAATTAAAAAATACAAAACCTTTCTTCGTAAAACCTTACCCTATTCCATTAAATAATAGAGAAAAAGTTAGAAAAGAAATCAGTAATATGCTAAAACAAGGAATTATAAGAAAATCAAGCAGTATATATATATAAGTCCCATTGTACCAATAATCAAGAAAAATGGTATAATAAGATTATGTTTAGACGCAAGAAAATTGACTGAGATGTTGGAAATGGACTATGAAAGTCCTGAGAAAATAGAAGAATTACTACAGGAATGCTATGAAACAAGGGTACTTTCTAGCCGAGATTTGACGAGCAGTTTCTGGCAAATACCTTGCGAGGAAAATTCAAAGAAATATACAGCTTTCATGCACGAAGGAAAGATATATGAATTCAACGTATGTCCATTCGGAATCAAAGTAAGTACAGCTGCTCTAATAAAAGACTTAGATTTCACTTTACGAGGTATGAATAAAAACACACTTAGTTTTGTAGATGATATTCTCTGTATAACAAACACAGAAGAAGAACCTAAAAACGTAAGACAATTAAAAGGATTTCTTGGATTGGTAAACTTTTATGCAAAATTTGCAAAAAACTCTGATGCCACAATACCTCTATTGAAGCTGTTAAAAAATAAAACAAAATGGGAGTGGGAGAGCAATGAACAGAAAGAATTTGAAGATATAAAAGATCTATTTACATCAAATGTAATACTGAAATATCCAGACCCCACAAGACCCTATTATCTTAGAACCGATGCAAGTGATTTAGCAATTGGTGCAGTGCTATCACAACTAGATGATGAAGGAGAAGAGATGGTCATTACATTTATTAGCCGTACTCTAAGATTAAATGAAATTTCTTTTTCACTACAGAAAAAGAAGTCTTGGCAATTGTATGGAGTCTAATAAAACTCGACACATATGTAAAAGGGGCAAAAATATACATAAAAACTGATCATTAAGCATTAGCTTTCTTATTTAAAAGCCGATTCACAAGCGCAAGAATCACAAGATAGATTTTAGCAATTCAAGATCTAGATATCGAAATAGAATATGTCAAAGGGAAAGATAATGTAGTTCCTGATCTGCTATCTAGACACCCTGACTTCTATTCTAATTCTCGAATCCAACCTTCAGAGCTATTAATAGCAGCTTTAAAATTTAAAGGATTAAGTAGGGAAATGATAAAAAATCTAAAAGAAATAATTAAGCTGCAAGAAGCAGACGAAAAAATAAAAGAAATAAAGAAGAAAATGAAAGAGAATAAGAACGAAGAAAATCAAAATTTTCCCTAGAAAACTATAAATGAAGTAGTCTATAAGAAAAATCATTTGAATTATCATAAAATAATGTTACCTTCTTTAATAGTAAAAAATTTCATAACAGAAATCCATGAAATATATGGGCACATAGGCCCAAAGAAACTACAAAAAATGATTGAAGAGGACTTTTATATAAGAGACTCAAGACATATTATTTATAAACAAATAGCAGTATGTAATTCATGTCAGAGAAACTAAATAAGCAATAAAAAGAGTCTAGCTCCCATGGAGAACATAGTACCAGAAAACCTAATGAATTATTATCAATCGATTTTTTTGGTCCTCTTCCATCCTCTACAGCAGGTATGAAACACATACTTGTTACAATTGATGCCTTCAGCAAATGGATTATTTTATATCCTGTGATAAAAGTGAATGCAAAAATAGTAATCAAAAAGCTGTTTGAGGACTATATTCCAAAATACGGAAAACCTACAAGAATTCTCTGTGATCATGGATCACAATTTCTTGCGAAAAATTATTTAAACAGACTCGAGAAAGGAAAAATCCAAGCAATCTTCTCGTCAATAAGACACCCTCAAAGCAACATTGTTGAGAGAGTAAACAGAGAATTAGGTAGTTTTTTCCGAATCTTTACAAATGAAAATCACTCTGGCTGAATAAAATATGTCCCATTAATACAAGAAATTATAAATGGGACATACCATAGTACCACAGAGTTCACACCAATAGAACTTCACTTAAATAAAAAGCCAAAAAGAGAGTGGAAAAAATATCTATTAAACGAAGCAAAACAAACAGATTTTTCGTATGAAGAAAAGATCTTATTAACCAAAGAAAGAATAAAAGAAAAAGGAAAAAAAAGAGCAGACAAAGAGTATAGCAGAATAACCATGTAAAAATGGCCTTAACTCGGATTTCCCTGAAACTTTGCTCACATTTTCGTCTTGTCAAAAAACTAAAATCCTGAAAGTTTCAGATCCCTATGGTCAAAATTGGCTTCATAACCTCAAAAAACGTGTTTTTCAATTTTTTTGCTATAATTAGGTGAATTCTTAATGGATCTTCAAAATTCGAAATCGAGGTAAAAGAGGACAATGAAACGCATATATTTAGTGACTATATAAAACCTCACGAGTCTCAAACATAACCTAAAATAGAATTTGAAAATTTCAAAATGGCCTGTACATCAACGGTATGAATGCATACTGATTTTTTACTTCTAGAAACTTTAATTTTCATAAAATCTATCATTCATATATTCTGCAGATTTTTGTAGGAGTGGTGGAAATTACCTAAAATATCAAAAAACTGAAAATTTTATAGATTTATAGCATTTTAGAGGCTCTATTGCATTCTGATCGTGAAAATAACAACAAATACACGTTCAGTGACCATGAAAATCTTCTAAATATCGATAATCAGTCGGATTTATATCATATGTATCTATAAAATACGAGAATAAGCTTAAAAAAATCGTTTTTTGACCAAAAAGAGTCCTGTAATAATCTTATTACCATCTTAAACTATAATTTCACCACGTCATCTTCAAAGTAACCTTAAACATTTATTCACTGACTAATAACTTCCTTGGTACTGATTTTTAATCTTATTCAGTAAAATGTTTGGCCGAAAGATATGAAATTAATCTCAAAAATGCGAATAGTGACTAAAAATGACCTCAACTATCTTTTTTCTGACGTATTCGAAACAATTCTTTGTATGATTTCTTTGAAATAACCTCAAAAATATATTGATGGATTCTAAGAGCTTCTTACTGAGATTGTTTATATTGTTCAGTGCGATGTTTTGTCGAGCACCACCAAAATATCGCCAAATAATGCGCCTAGCCAGCAAAAATATTTCATATTGTTCTACAGCATGATTTAAAAGTAATTAACATCAAAATAGTAATGTAATATTACGAAAATATTTTATTATTTTAAAGATACATTAGCGAGCCGAGCTTGTGTTGGAGTACAAGCAAGCAGGTGAGCCACACACAGTATGAAACGTTGGAAATATTTTCGAAATATTTCAAAACATTTCATGCTGTGCGGGACAGCTTTGTAGTTTATATTTGTTAGTGTTACCGTAGAAGATGTAGTTTTCGATTATATATCAAAAGAAATCATGCCCTGATAAGAATCCCGTTCTTTACGGTATTAACTGTTTGAATTATAAAATAAAGACAATGATTACATAACACAAGAACGTAACAATAATTTACAAAAATATGCACATTTAGGCAATCTGAAACTGAAAATAAATTAGTCTGCTATTTTAGTTGATAATCAAAAAAAATATTATCTTTATTAAACTTGAAACATGATTTAATTATTAAAAAAATTGTTCATTTTTAAATTACTAATTTTTTATTCGCTTTCTATTTGTTATTCATTATTTTCCTTTGTAATTTAGTTAAATTCAGTTTTTAATTTTAAAAATAATTATTTAATAATAATTTCTTTAATTGATTTTGACTTCTCCATCATAGAACGGTACGGACACGGAACAGCACGGCCCCTTGAAAAGTTTTCTCATCTGGATTCTCCCGTACTGCTAGTATGTACTAGGTGGAGAACTGTATATGCTGCAGTGTGAGCTATTTTTGCTCCTCGACTCTGAGTTAACATCGAGTCTGCCATACCCTTATCCACGTGCACTAGGGTAAACTATGCACGATTTCCTTTTTTCTCTCTCTTTTGGGTTAGCATAAGAGTAGAGATCATACCTTACTGCACACATTAATTCACCCTCGATTAAAAATGTTATTACTTGATTATTGATGCTAGATTGTAGCGCTGCAGTTCGTGGCAGACGGAAGAAACATTTTGTCTTTACTTAACGGAGTTTCCCATCATCTGAATCTCAGTACCTGTGAACACTGTATCCACAATAACAACATTACATAAAAAGAATTTGAGAAATGTATTTTTAATGAAATTTTAAGCAAAAAGTGTTTTATTCATAAGAATTTTAAGCTTCGAAATATTTATTGTTTTAATTATTAAATAGTCGTATTACAGCATAATTATTTATTTGCTTTAAAAATCATTTGCATAAAATTTTTCCATTCATTATCAAATTACATGAATTTCTTTTTCGTGTAGATTAGTCTTAATATTTATATATTTTATTACAAAATTGTAATAAAAATTGTAAATCAAGTTGAAAGGAATAAGTCAATTTGTAAGTAATCTATATATTATTTTTATATAAATAAATCTTTATAAGCTATGCAGTCGTTAATTCTTCTTTATTAATTTTTTCAAAACAACATATTTAGGTGACGTTTCTGTTACTTTTTTGTAACTCTTTTCAATCACTAAATAATATTTTGCAAATTAGAAAACATTCTTAACGATTAAAAATTAGTCAAAACATAATATAACTATATTTACATGTCAATATGTATAAACAAAGCGTAGCCTGTAAAGATTCATTAATATAAAAACATTTACTAACTATCGATTGAGTCATCATGATGAATATATACTATTTCACTATAACTAGAGAGAAATAATGATATACATCTCAAGCAATTAATTTGTACGCATTGATTTTAACTTATAATAAAATCTTCAAATCTGAGTATTAAATATTTATGAAAAACATAAAAACATTTTGCAAAATATGATTATTACATTTCCATTCTATAGATATTATAATCACTCTTTTGATTGAAACTTTTTTTGTAACTCATGAAAAAATAAATGTATTAAAAATGAATTCCCATATTGTATACAATGAGACTAAGGTGTACAGTACTATTCATTTTTATCAGTAATTAGTATTCACAAATTAAAAGTTGAATCCTCTTGCTTTCGCATTATGAAATAGTGAATAATAACAACTGGTTGTAATTATTGTCATAAAATTTTTATGCGTACATTTATTTGAATGCATATTGTAATTTTAACTATTTAATAATAAGTATAGTTGAAATATAATATTTGTTAAACAATATTTCTTATTTCCTTCCTAGTAACTTAATAGTATATTATTGTTACAATAAATATTTGAATGTATAGTTATATCAGAATTTTTAGAAAAAATTATTGAACACAAAATGTTTATGACAGATATAGTATATTACGCTCGATATTACGTTCCGAGGCACGGAACAGGCTCATTCCTCGAGGTGTTTTGCTTCGCGAGGCGAAGCCTCACGAAGCAAAACACGCGCATATGATGAGCCTGTTTCGTGCCGAGGAACGTATACGATTTTCCTTCATGCCCGGCCAGAACTTTGCCACCCCAAAAAGTGATAAAACTCCATTTTTAATAAAAAAAAATTCGTCAAAAGCGAAGAGTCATCTGTTGCGTTATTTCGTTGTAGCGCGCATGCGCAAGCAATTACAGTATACAGTTGAGTTTGGTAGAGAAAGAGAGAGAGAAAAAACCGAACATAGCAGCACACATAGCAGTTAACATAAGATACACAATAAATATATAAATGATAATTCAAATTTAAAAAACGTGAAAAATAATGAAATGTGTTTATAATACTTTTATATTACTATATTTTGTGTATGAAAACCTTTTAAAGAGCAAAAGTAAAATTGTGAGTTAAAACAATTGTGTATGTTAGTAAAGATATAGTTCATTTTAATAAATATAAATGTATTAATATCAAGTGCACAAAAACAAAACGTGTAAAGCAAAACGTGTAAAAACGTAAATTTAATTATTTATAATAGTTTAAATTATAACGAATTATAACTTTCGTTTAAAATAGATATTCTTTTTCATACACGTTTCTTTTAATTCACGACACTCTTTTAAACACTTCATGATTGTTTTTGTACAAAGAAAATATTCTTTGTACAAAAACAATCATGAAGTGTTTAAAAGAGTGTCGTGAATTAAAAGAAACGTGTATGAAAAAGAATATCTATTTTAAACAAAAGTTATAATTCGTTATAATTTAAACTATTATATGTATATTAGTGTATTAATATCGAGTGTGTTTGTTTATTTAATAACTACAAGTATGATGTATGCATTTATCTATTTAATGCTGAGGTTAGACATTCGCGTATATATAGATATAGTTTAAGTATACAGCAGACAGCGAAGCGACCGAGAAGACGTACAGTTCGTAGCTGCGCAATGCGTTCTGCGCACGTATGTAACGGAATAACACGAATGTGTTCGGCCGTTCCCTGCCGCATGAGGAGCACTTTTAGATAAAGTTTCGGCACGGGTATGAAGGAAAATGTTTTTTCATTCAATTTAATAGATCCAGTTATTATTTTCAACTGTATTACTTTATGAAATACAGATGCTGATTTCCTACATTGTATATGAAAATGAATGGTTCAATATTTCTTGGTTGTTCAGTATATCATGTGAGAATTTAATGCTTGAATAAATAATATTTTCATAAAGTTATAATAAAATCCTTTACTTTCTAGCTAATATTAGTCTCTAAAATAGTCTTTGAAATCATAAAGAAATTTTATTCTATAAAATAAGTATTTTAAAGTTATTTATTTATTAATATATTTATATTGAGCATTTAAAAAATTATATATTTGAAATTATGATACGATATTGTTAGAATATTTCTGTTAGTTACCTTCGACTAATATTCCTTCATCATTCCATTAGGTCTTGTTAAATTTTTTTGACAAATGAATTGATAACTATCTCTTGAATTCGTATTTTAGAATTATATCAATAATTATTACTAAATCATCAATTTTATAACTTATCTCAGTTTTTGCATTAAATATTTTTAATTTTTTTTACAATTATTTTTTTTACAAGAGGGCTTCGTTTGATATATTTGATATGTAAGGAAAATAAGAATCTTAAATGACAACTAAAATGTAATGTGTGCGATATTAGGTTTACTGCGTGTGCGATAAACATGTGTAGCGTGCTAATGTTAAAATAATATGAATGTTCTTAATCATATCAATAAATATAATAAAATTTCATGTTTTCAAGGTAGCCATCTAACATTGCTTGGATGTAACAAGGTTTATTCAGTGAATATAACATCAAATTGATTTAATAAAACAGTTTTTTCAAATCTCATTATTTATCAACAATAATCCTGATGAATTAATTATGATTAAAAATAATATTTTAATACTTTCAAGAAATATTTCTTTGAATCAACATCATGTAAAATAATTAAAAAAGTTAAGATTTACATCAAAAATAAAAAACACTTTGATTAAAAAAACATTTATTTGAATTAAAGTTTTTAACTTTCTCATAAACATTTTTTTAGTTCTCTAAAGTGACAATTCTCTTTTGTTTAAGAAATCTCTTATGTATGTTAATAAATATTTTATTGATATCAAAAGATACATTTTCACTGAAAGAAAAAATTATTTTGATTAAAAAAAAATTTCACTGATTGCCCGCAAAGAAACAATTTCTTTGATTCAATAAAATTTTTTTTTTACAAAGAAATTTTTTTCTTAGTATAACTTTAAAGCTTTACTCCAATTATTTTAATTTTTTTCTAGTAAATTATTTTCTTAATATTTTAATACATTCTCAATAATAATAATAAAATAAAATTATATTAAAATTTAATTTAAAAAATATAATGAGAAATAATTTGTATATTTCAGAATGTTATGGAAGTTGCAATGAACAAAAAGTGTCTTGTCTGTAATAAAATCTTCAAAAAAAAGAAAAGAAGGTCTATAATAAATATAAATTCGGAAGAGATGGCAAAAGAATTCACAGTAGTTTTCAAAATTGAATTCATAGTTGGTAACAAAATATGTAGATTATGTGCAAATCGTGTTTATAAAGAACGTCAAAAGAAAACGCAAAGTGAAGTTCCAACAAGTAATATTAAAGAAAATGAAGTTACCGATAGTCAGGGTTCTTCTTTTACAGTAACTAGTGTTTCATCAGGGAATGATCCTATTTTTGAATCTCCTGAATCTCCGCAAGTTCAACCACCAAAAGACCTCGTAGAATTTTCAATTCAGAGAACCATTATTTCTCATTCATACTGTTGTGTATGTATTAAAATGAAAAAAAATTTAAATGTTGTGCCCGATCGAGCTCGTACTCAAGCTTTTAAAGAAAAAAGAATATATATACCAAAAGGAAATCGCTGTTGTCCTGACCATTTAATAAATAAAAGATTTTTCTATGATGAAATAAAAAAATTAAAAGTTTATTCCAATTTTATTAAAATAGAAGTTTCAGAAGTGACATTTTTACTTGAACAAATGACAATGAAAAGTAATTTTGAAATTCATGACAAAGTGGGTACTTTAGAATTATCAGAAGAAAAGATAAGGACTTTTACGGGACTTACGTATGAAAATTTAATGTACCTAAATAAACTTTTAGTATCACTCCGAAATACAGATAATAGAAATAGCATTCAAGCAATTTTTGTATTTTTATTTAAATTGAGAACTGGAACTTTAAATGAAATTGTAGCAGCTACCTTGGGTCTTCGAAATGCTCAACAAGTGTCTGAATTCTCAAGTTCAGTCATCAACTCTTTTGTAAAGGATATTTTACTCACGCATTTTGGTGTTGATGCTATGTCTAGAGAAGATTTAATAAGAAATCATACATCACCTATCACCAAAGAGTTGTTTAATATTGCAGATGATCAGTTGACTTTGATATGCGATGGTCCATATTTGCGGCACCAAAAGAATAGTAATAACGCTTACCAAAGAATTTCATATTCTGGTCAAAAAAAGTTCATTTATGTAAACCATTTACTATTTGTACAACAGATGGCTACGTAGTCGATGTACCTGGTCCATTCGAAGCCAATTTTAACGACGCTAAGATTTTAGAAACAGTGCTATCTGATCCGAATGGAATTAAAAAAATACTTAAGAAAGGTGACATATTCATACTTGATCGGGGATTCCGAGATATAAAAAAGTGGTTAGAAGAACAAGGTTTTACTGTTTTAATGCCAGCTTTAAAGGGTAAGCGTTCTCAGCTAACTGCGAAAGAATCCAATGAATCTCGATATGTCACAAAAGTCCGATGGCCAGTTGAAGTAGTCCATGGAATGATTGGGCAGAAGTGTCATCTTCTAAAAAAAATAGACAACAAACTTCTCCCAAAAGCTAAAGAATATTGTCGAATAGCTAATTATTTACATAATACTTTTGGAAAACGTTTAAATTCAGATAAGAGTAACCAATTAGAAATTATTGCTCAAATGAAATCAAGAGAGAGTGAAGTAAATACTTTGGCTCAAGAAGTAGAAGCATCAAGATGGAGTCGAAGAAAGTTACCTCTTCAACCACTTACTTCAAATGAATTATTAGATTTTCCAGAAATGACTGAGAACGATCTTAAAATATTTTTTACTGGAACTTATCAGTATTTTCAGTCAATTTCATATTAAGCAGAATCAATGGGTGAAGATGACGATTTGAATTTAGAGTATGTAAAGGAAAAGCCAAATATAATTAAAATTAAAGTTAGATCACGTCATATAAATAGAAAGGTGTATATATGTTATATTGAGTTCAAACCTGAAACTATTGGCTGTGGTAGCATTTCACGCTACGCATGTGACTGTGCAAATGGACTTCGTACAATAGGATGTTGTTCACATGTCGCAATGGTAATCTATTATTTAACATACGCACGATATTCGTCTCGAATAGTAAGACCTGCAGCAGCATTTAAATGATTTATTTAATGTGGAAAATACAATCCCTATAATTAATGAAGATAGTGATGAAGATTGAAGAGAAATATAAAAAGAATAAGTTATACTTTATTTTAATTTTTTATGATTGAAAATATTTTTTTTAAATATAGACGAAATTAAAAATTAAATTTAAGAATTATTTTTCATACCATTAAATTCACTTGAAGATATCTCCTACATAGCATGAAATATTTTCTAAATATTTCATACATCATTCCGAAAGATTAATTTGAAATATTACATAATATATTCAGGAAATCTTTCAAAAATAATAATAAAATATTTTTAAGACTATATCGTGACTAAAGTCAACTACCTCGATATGGCCTACCAGGCCGACAAAGGGAGGTAAAATTCTAAGTATTGACATAAACTCACCAATGACCGTTTTATTCGAATCGAGAAATAGTTTCTTACGCTCTGATTATGGCCAAGGGGCGCACTACATTTTTTTACTTTAGATTCAGCCTACGTTTATATTCTTGTCTTCAAATCCATGTTTTTCCTATCAATAAAAGTTTAAGAAACTCGTGACCATATAGAAAATGTCGGATATGAATTCCAGGGCTCAAGAGTTAGTAGATATGGAAGGGATCAGCTTCGAGCATTGACGGAGGGGTATGGCCATTAAAAGAACGGTCATATCGAGATAGTTGACTGTATATTCATACAGATTTCTTGAAAGATTTATGAAATATTTCACGAAATATTCTATAAATATTTCTAAAATATTTCTTAAAATATTATTTTACAAATTTCTGAAATATTTTAAATAATTCATGGATTGTTTATAATTATTTATAAATCTCACATAAAATATTTCTGAAATTTATCTTAAAACATTTGATGGAATATTTAATAAATATTTCAAAAATTTTCAATGAAAGGTTTATAATTATTAATAAATCTTTCGCAAAATGTTTTTTTGGTCGAAAAACGATTTTTTTAAGCTTATTCTCGTATTTTATGGATACATATGATATAAATCCGACTGATTATCGATATTTAGGAGATTTTTTTGGTCGCTGAACGTTTATTTGTTGTTATTTTCACGATCAGAATGCAATAGAGCCTCTAAAATGCTATAAATCTATAAAATTTTCAGTTTTTTGATATTTTAGGTAATTTCCACCACTCCTACAAAAATCTGCAGAACATATGAATGATATATTTTATGAAAAGTAAAGTTTCTAAAAGTAAAAGTCAGTATGCATTCATACCGTTAATGTACAGACCATTTTGAAATTTTCAAATTTATTTTTAGGTTATGTTTGAGACTCGTAAGGTTTTATATAGACACTTAATATATGTGTTTTATCGTCCTTTTTCATCTTAATTTCGAATTTTGAAGATCCATTAAGAATTCACCTAATTATAGCAAAAAAACTGAAAAACACGTTTTTTGAGGTTATGAAGCCAATTTTGACCATAGGGATCTGAAACTTTCAGAATTTTAGTTTTTTGACAAGACAAAAAAGTAAGCAAAGTTTCAGGGAAATCCGAGTTAAGGCCATTTTTACATGGTTATTCGGCTATACTCTTTGACACTTAATTAATTATGTTAAAAATTTATTTCAATATTTTCAAAGAATACTATAGCTATTTATAAAAAAAATTATCATATCGACTTTTTATACAGTATAAATTTTGTTTAAATTTTTCGTAATGCGATTTAGGCGATTTCAACAAAAAGCATGGTAATTAACACACAATATTTGGTCGCAAGCACGTTATCGAGCACTCGGTATTTAATCAGAGGCACAGAAACTGACGTACGGTAATTAAAAATTGAAGATCGAGCCACGCATTAATCGGCGCATGTATTGATTTTTATATTTTTAATAATACGTTAAATATTTGTAGAATCATAATTATTAAATTATGCTTACCAGATAAAAGAAACTTGAACGTTTATAACCGATATCATTAGTTAATAAATTACAATAGAAAAATCTTCGAAAGGTTACGTAAATCTCTGCAACATTAATGTAAGTAATCTGAATTAATTGATTTCTTCTCAACTTGAGTCTTTATCGCCGGAGAGCCTTCCTACTCTTGAGTCAACTATTGACTAACTTGATGTTTCTGTAAATAGTTTAACTTTTGTTCTTGTGTCGTCCTATGATCCAATTGCTCCCATTAAGTGTCGTAAATTCTCAACCAAAAAGAAACCCCGGGGTTCTCCTGAAATTCGCAGGGCATACCGCTCTGCTGCTAGGTTTGGATCTGTTCTGGCTATAAATAACTTCAGGAGACTTAGAAGTGAAGTTTCTAATTCCCTTGACTCTACCAAAAATAAGTTAATTTTTAATCGTCTGTAAAATTCAGCAAATTCTTCTAATCATTGGTCTGTCTTGCACAGAATAGAGTTATCAGGTGAAACACTACCATCTCCATTACAATATTTTTCTTCGAGAACTCTGCTGGCGCATTACACTTCTGTTTCTTCTCGAATATCTGCTCTTTCTGATATCGAAATAAATAGGATCCTGCAAACACTTCTGCATGATGATAGCCCAACCTTTGATTTTGCAGAGGTGAGTTCTTCTATTGGCCCTGGTGGCCTTCCCATTGAAATGATCCAATTATCTAGGGACTCTTTACTATCTTCTTTAACTAATTTAGTGAATCGATCGATAACATCAGAAACTTTTCTTTCAGTATAAAAACGTGCCTTACTACTGTCATTGGCAAAATCAAATAAGTTTGATTCTGCGTCCCAAACCCGGCCTATCGCAAAATTATGCGAAATTTCCAAGATATTGGATAGAGTGGCTCGCTCACAGCTTTATACCTACATGGAATCTTATGGCTTCCTTGATCCACCCCAGACCGGATTTTGTCGAGGAAACAGTACTCAACCCGCTCTCCTTAAGCTTCTAGAGGATGTTCGCTTAGCAATTGACAAGAGGATGGTTACACTTCTCCTCCTGTATGATTTTTTAAAAGCGGTTGACACTGCCTTGTACTCTAGATTGCTTCGTAAACTTCGATTATTAAACTGATCTGACAATGTTATACGCTGGTTTGCGTCCTATCTCAGGGACAGACTCTAGTTCCTGATCTCAAAAACAATATATCTGACTGGATTTGACTGAAAACACTACCTTAGGGTAATGTTCGCAGACCCCTCCTTTTTTCTATTATTTATATCAATGATCTACCCTCGGTCTTGTCCAGGTCATCTCACATACTGTTTGCTGATGACTTGCAGCTCTATAACTCATTTCTTCCATCAGGCTTAGAGGTTGGAATTGATTTTATGAATGGAGAGATTGCTTCTGTGGTGAGATGGGCAAGCAAAAATGAGCTGACACTCAATCCAAGTAAAATACAGGTTATTTTTATTGGAAGCAAGCAACACATACCTAGAATTAATCTAGATGCTTGTCCAAAGATCCACGTAAACGGCATACCTATCAGTCACACTGATGTGGTCAAGAACTTGGGAGTATGGATATCCAACACTTTAAACTAAAGCAAACATGTTAATTCTGTTGGTCGCTTCTTTGGAACACTTCAGTCTCTTAAGTTTCACAGACATGCGCTATCGAAAAGGCTTGTAAAAGAGTTGCTTAAGGCCTTGGTGTTCCCTATCGTAGATTATTACTGAATGGTCTATGATGACCTTTCACAGACTCTGAACTTGAAACTATATCACGCTCTCAATACTTGTGTTAGATTTGTCATTGGAAACATTGATAGACAGGACAGTGTCACTCCCTTTCGTATCGAACTGGGTTGGCTCTCTGTTGGAGATAGAAGGTAGATACTTTGGAACCATTCTCGCTTACTCTGTCCTGGCCTACCGTACACCATCTTATTTGGCCGTCAACTTTGTTGGAGCTAATGTCAATACGTTAGTTAGAACATCAGCTAGACTACCTCAACGTATTTTGATTTGCCCAGTGGTTTGTACTGCTGCTATCCTAAATTCTTTGACTTACACTGCGTCCAGCTTAATGAATACTTGGTCTGATTTCTTTTCAAATTTTTTTCTGATTTTGATCTAGACCTGTTACTTAGAATTAAGTCTATGTTATTTGATGAATTATTAGTCGATGAGAGTGCTTAGTGGCAACATAGACTAATACGAAGTATCATAAAATGGTTCTAATTATGCAGATAAATTATTAAGAGCAGTCTGCGAATATGATTCACTGATACTTTGTACTAGCCAATGTTGCAGGAAAATCATAATGGACCGTTTTCATAGCCTGTTCGCTGTAAATACCTAGGGCATCATTTTGTTTAATAAAATTTTTTACATGAAAATTGTACTTTTCGTGTTACTAAAATACCAAAAATATGTGCAGTGTTCTTATAGAATGTTAATACACAGTATCTTCTAATTACAATTACTTCAAATGCCGTCTTTAAATAATTTAAAAACGTATCATTTGTCATAGTCTTTATCACTATAATGTTTTACAAAAAAATCTTAATTTTAATGTTATGCTTACATTGCTACATAACTCTGGATTCTCCTAAATATATTGACAACAATATTTGCCTAAAATATTTAAATAATTCATGATTCTATTCGAAAACAGCATTCTAGAAATTAAGCTCATAAATCATCAATAAAAAAAGTTTTCTTATAAAAAACAAATATAAAAACAAATAAAATTTGAATAAATAAAAAAGTGCTCATTCTTCGATATTGGTTTTTGTTGGAATTTGATCCTAAATGTGCCTAGAATCATATCCAAAAGGAAAATCTGAGGTGCAAGAACTTTATGGTCAAATTTACTCGAGGACCGCCGTGAAGTATTTTACTTGAACTTTGTATTAAAAATACGAAAGAACAACTCGAAAAATGTCGGGTAAAACCCATGCAAAACTCTTTGAAACCATTTTTCATTTGATAATAAATCTTGAAAAGTTATCCGAAAAATAGTTTGTTTAAAAATTCTGTTTTTTGAGATTTTACGAAAAATGGCCATTTAGGAAAGTTCAAAAATATTTTAGGGTCATGACAAAAACTTTTCCGTGATGTTTGCATATTAAGAGCAGGTCGTATATCTCTGTCCTTTTCTAATCAAAGAATTAATTTTTCTGCAAAAACTAATAATTGTAGCAAAAAATAAGGAGATAGCCCCATCTCGTATAATAAAAAGCAAGATCTTCTTTGATGAGGAAAAATTATTTTTATCGATTCGTTTTGAAGAAAACCTTGAAAAACTTAAAAAATAGGGGTTAGGATGGACAATTCAGTTTTTCAAGGTTTTCTTAAAAACGAAGCGATAAAAATAATTTTTCCTCATAAAAGAGAATCTTGCTTTTTATTATACGAGATGGGGCTTTCTTCTTATTTTTTGCTACAATTATTAATTTTTGTGAAAAAATCAATTCTTTGATTAGAAAAGGACAGATATACTCGACCTCCTCTTAATTACACTTTTTTGCAGTGATTTAAATTATTGCTATTGCGTTTTCATTATAGGAAAAAATTCAAAAGTAAAAAATTTCTACATTTTTTCTTTTTCTTCGTGAAAAACTCGCTATATTTTTTTCCAGGAGTATTTAGAATAGTATAGAGAATAGCAAAAAGTCGGTATGATCATTCGAAAGGAAAGCTCAAAATACGTTGGATATGATCTTTTTCAAATTTTCTTCAAACCTTTTCTTTAGTTGAAAAAAAGCCCTCTAAGCAGCTGTCTGAAAAATTGCTTATTGAATTTTGAGTTTTTTTGGAATTTTGCGTAATATGGCCATTTTGAAGAGGTTAAAAATATTTTAGAATCATGAAAAAAATTTTTCCGTAATATTTGAACATCCATTGCACTTTTTTAAATTATTATCACTGTCTTATAAAAAAAAATTCATTAAGTTGAAAATTTCTAAATTTATCAACTTTTTTTCGTGAAAAACACGTCGTATCCTTCTTCAGGAGTATTTTAGCAAAAAGTCGGTATCACCATTCGCAAGAACAGCTCAAAATACGTCAGATATATTTTTCAAATTTTTTCAAACCTTATCTTTAGTTGAAAAAAAGCCTTGAAAAAGATGTTGAAAATTCGGGGTCTTGGTCGTTAATGGATTAATATATTAAAATATACAAAAGGGCACGGTAGCAAGGGGGGGGGGGGTGCAACGATATTTGGCGCATCGACTCTAGTAATTAATCCAGCATCGAACTTGGAGTTTAATTATTTTCTTTTGAAAAGTCATTATTACCCACTTGGGCACGTTGAAACTTGCAGGATTAATAATCGATAATTTAAACAAGGAAAGAACGTGTTTTCACAGTAAAAAATGAGATGATACAAGACCTAGCGATAGATAGTTTCTCGCAGTCGCAAATTGCCGAGCTATTTGCACGTATCGGACGCATTGAAGGTCGTGACTTCGATCGTTGGGACAGTATCCGTATTAACTAATAACGTAGAATATTTACACGAGCAAAATATTAAATTAATCGACACCGTAGATAAACAAACGCGAGGAATTGAAAAATACTAATAAAGTTTTATACGAAGTCGTAAAATGTCTGGCAAATAAAAAACATTTAAACGTCCTTGCAAGATAAGAGTACATTCGAGAACCGATACGTTGAAAAAGGTTCAAGATGATATTGAATAGTGAAATAATAAAGTTAATTTACTTAAAAATAAGTATAGGGAAATAAATAAAAGAAAGGATAAATTAAGTGAGACTTTAAATGAAGCGTGAATTAAATAGTGAAATAATAAAGTTAATTTACTTGAAAATAAGTATAATGAAATAACTAAAAGAAAGGATAAATTAAATGAAACTTTAAATGAAGCGTTTAGAAGATAACGCCGACTTAGCTGCATTAAAAAAAATATTACTTGGAGCAAATGGATGATGGTGCGTCTAAAAACGAAAATGACATTTAAAAGCTTGAATTTAAAATCGAAAATATTACTCATATGAGCCCCGATGGTACTAATATGCCGATTAATAAAGCGACGTGTAAAATAAATATTGATTTACCAAAATTTAAAGGGTTAGACGCAGAAAGCCTTATAAAATTCTTGTATGAGTTGAATAAGTACATAGGATTCGTTAAGCGTAATATACATGAATAAATATGTATCATATCACGAACTCTAGAGGACTCAGTAAAAAGCTGGTGGTTCCTCGAGCAAGATGACGCTTAAAATTTCAACGATTATGTAAATTGGTTTAAGCGAAGGTACTGGAATTTCAGTATCCAACACACCACGACGCGTAAAGTCGAGTTCGGTAAATTCAGCCCCGCGAGAAAGTTAACACGCGTCAATTACGCGATTTACATGTTTAGTTTAGCAAAAGGATTAGAAACTGATGAGACCGAGCAAGACTTTCCTAATTGAATAACCGCTTATTACGACCAAATAGTGAGACATACGATTATCGGTAGAAACGTCAAAGAAAAGGCTGAATCATTTAAAATATTAACAAATTTCGATGACGACGATCGAAAAGAAAAAAGTTAAAACCTTTTCGTTAAGTAAACTTGCGTTCAGTCAAGATACCAATAAAAAGCCAAGCTCCTTCAATAAGCCTTGGCAATTAAAGAACGTGAGTTCGTTGCAAGCTTCAGCAACGCAAAAAATAGAATTTCAATAAACAAGAATCAAACGGAAATAAAGAAAAAAGTGAAAAAGATTCGTGTAATAAAAGTCAAAAGGTCGATAATATTCCTAAAGATTTATTAAAGATTAATAAAAAATATACGCCATTACCAAGCAAATATACTACCTTGGGAAATGCACAGAAGTTGCACCTTGTTTCGATAAAAAATATAAAAATAGGTCAAGTTGTAAGGAAAAATTCAATAAATTGAAAAAACTTCATTATAACTTGACTAAATTAAACAGTGAACCATCAGATGAAAATGTAACTACTTCGATCTTAAATGATCCTCGCGAAGATCTATTATATGATATAAATCCGGAAGTATCGAACGTAAACGCCATACACTGTCCGGAAATAACTATCCAAATAGAAGTCGTTCTGACTAAAGCCTTAATAGGTACTGGAAGCGAGATAACTTGCATTTTAGAAGAATATTACTATTTTAATTAAAATAAACTTAAAAACAAGCCAACATTGCCAACAAACGGTAAAATCATTAAAGGTGCTACTGGAGCAAAATCTACGCGTTTAAAATTTCAAGTTATGTTGAAAATAAAATTCAGTAGTTTAAAAAAAGAATTAATTTTTATCGTAGTTTCTAAACTTGTAAGACCATGCATTTGTGAATACGACTCGCAAAAAGCTCTTAAAATGATAATAAACACGGTAACCGAGGAACTACTCTAATACTCTGAATAATTAAATTAGTAATAAAAACGTTACTAATGATTATTAAAAGTACGAGCTTTTCTTAAACGAAATCGACAAGAAAATAAATTTATGTGCTTATCTAAACGATGCACTCGTCTCTGGGAACAGATGTTGCCATATTGGATTCAGGAACTGGCCGTTAATTCTGTTTAGGTTATTTGGATGTTATAGTATTTCTATAGCTTCTTGGTGTTTCCTTGGAAAGTAAGAGTTGTGGTTTTGGCGAGAATAGTTGTGTTGCCGAGGTCTATATAAAGGCCGGTTCCGATGTAGTGTTCTGTTAATGCTGATTGTGTGAAGTGTTTCAATTTCAACTTGCTGCAGTGTTCTTTGAATCTTTGGTATATTGTTCTTCCAGTTTCTTCCATGTAAATTTTTCCACAGAAGCAAGATATTTTGTAAACACTAAGAAAGTAGTGTAAAAGAGTGTGCAACGAAGGTTTTTTGTCTTTGGGGTTGTAAAGAATTTGTCCTATTTTTGTTAGAGGTTTGCATATAGTACGGATACTGTGTTTGCTTAGTATGTGTCTGGTCTGTTCTGTGACACCTTGTATATATGATAGTGTGGCTGTATAATGTTGGTATTGGTAATTTTAGAGCACTTTTTTTTTAATTGTTCGTTTAATTAGTCTTAGCATATAACCGTTCTGTATCAGGGCTTGTTTTACTTTGTCAAGTTCCTGTTCAATGTGAGCTTAATTAGAAATGCTTTATATATCAGAGAATTAATGACTGAAAGTTTTCGGAAAGGGTGATAGCGAGAGAAGGCGTGTAAATATCTGTTAGAGTGTATAGATTTTCTGTATACATCGTGTCCTAAAGTGTATTTGGGTTTCTAGTAGACTAGAACATCAAGGAAAGATATTTGATATTTTGTTCTATTTTCATAGTGAATTTAATATTGGGATGTTGTTGATTCAAGTGTTCTAGGAATTTGTGGAGTTCATCTTGATCGTGTGGCCAGATGACAAAGGTATCATCGACGAATCTTAGCAAAGTGAAGATTTTCTAGGAGTTGCGTTGAAGTTGAGTTTCAAAATGTTTCAGAAATAAATTGGCAATGATTGGTGATATTAGAGAGCTCATATCTGTTCCCGTTGTTTGTTCGTAAAACTGTTAGTTGAATGAGAAATATGTGTTGGTAACGCAGTGTTCTATCAGAGGTAAGAGATGCGGAGGTGGATTAGGGATGTTTTTCATGATGTTTATTGTGTCTGGAATTGGTACTTTTGTGAAAAGTGATACTACATCAAAATTGGCTAGGATGTAACCGGGTTTTAGTTATATATTTTAGATTTTATTGACAAAATCATAAGAGTTGTTGACGTAGGAGGATGAACGTCCTGTAAAAGGTGAGTTTTTCTGTAAGGTATCGTACTAGATTGTACGTAGGTAAGTTGACAACGCTCACTATTGGCCTTAAAAGAATATTAGATTTGTGGGTTTTTGGAAGACAATAAAGTCTAGGTGTTGAAGGGACTTTTCGGAGTAAGTTTCTTTTTTAATTCCTCTGGTAAGTTGAATTACTTAAGGGCACAAAACACCTTTTCCACCTGCAAGTAAAAAAGTTATGTATTAATTAGATTTAACGTAATTCTTTAAAAATGAAAATAGTATTTAAAAGTAAACCAAAACACCTTTATTTTAAGCCTTTATAAGCTTATATTGCTGTAGCCATAGTCCCATAATCATTCGATCAATTCTTGTTCTTATAATTGCTCCCCCGTAAGGTTTAAGCTGAACCGCTGGATAAAAATGATTTTTTCAAACATATTTAGCTTTATTATTCTTGCCATTCTCGCGTGAATGAGGGAATTCCTGAAACACAAAAAATTTTTACCTTATCAATAAATGATATCAATTTATTTAATAAATTTTAATATTTTTACCTTATTTTTTTATTTTTCAATAACTTCTAATTATTTGATTTCCAAAACACTTCATCCACGCGAGAATGATGCTAATACTGAAGTTAAATCAATTTGGAAAAGTCAGATCCATCTAGCGGTTCAGCTCAAATCTTGCGGGGCAGCCCCTAAAATTTTAAAAATTCAATATTTGAGAAAAACAGCTTTAAAGTTTTTAATTATTAAATCTTAAAATTATCAATACTATACTTATCTTTCATAAAATAATTTTTTTCTGGTATCTCTTATTTATATCAACTAACAATATAAAAAAGAGATACGAGACAAGAAAACCTTGTTGTTGACTCGTTAAAGCTGAAATGCGAAAAGGTATGTTATTAAAATAAGCAACAATAGTAATTTATCTTATTACAAAATATTTTGTTAGTGCTCATCCTTGTTCACCAATAAAACTATGTATTTGTTGTAAGAGTCAACAAATACATAGTGAATTGTTACTCTGATGGTTGTTAGAATTACTTGTACTAACCTTGAATCAGCTTGAAACTAAAAAATAATATTTAATATGGAATAATCATTTTATATTTTATTTTATAATTCAAATTCAAAATTAAGAAATAAAATTGAGCTTGAAAATTTATATTTTAATTAATATTAAAATTTATAAATAGAATTCACATCCAAATATGTAATAATAATTAGAATTATAAACTTACATGAATTTAATATGCATCTGGTGCATGGAAATCCACCACAGCTATTCGTTCTTTTCTATTCAGAGTATGTGCTTTTTTCGAATGAGACTTACTAGGAGAGTGTCACACCTCCGGATCACGGATTTTGCTTAAACTTCGGGATAATTTTTTAGATGATAAAATATGGAAAAAGCTAAAGTTATAGTCATAAATACTCAATATTTCCCTAGTTACAGACAATTAAAGAAAATCACTAAAAAAGTTACTAGATTTTTAAACGCATATAGTTCTTTAGCATTGATAGCTACAAGCTTGAAACTGTTTTTAAATGAAAGCTGAGCTTAAATCCTTTCGAATTAGTAGTTATAGTATGTCAAAATATTATTTTTTCCCAAAGCTAGAGCATGATGAACATTGGACCTGATTTTTCTTTTAAAAACATTAATTAATAATAAAAGCTGAAATTAGGTCCAATCCTTATTACGCTCTAACTTTGGGGAAAAATAATATTTTGATATGCTGTAACTACTGTTTCGAAAGGATTTGAGCTCAGCTTTAATTTAAAAAAAGTTTCAAGCTTGTAGCTATCGATGCTAAAGAACTATATGCGTTTAAAAATCTAGTAACTCTTTTAGTGATTTTCTTTAATTGCCTGTAACTAGGGAAATATTGAGTATTTATGACTATGACTTTAGCTTTTTCCATATTTTATCATCTGAAAACTTATCCCGAAGTTTGAGCAAAATCCGTGATCCGGAGGTGTGACACTCTCCTAGTTAGTTGACCACTATACATTGAATCATCTTTTATCATTCGAAGTTCTGACCCACTCGACAGATAGATTTCCAAGTTAAATGTCAAATTTTTCCGTCATTTTGGGAAAGTTACATCAAGATCAGCACTATTTGGAGAAATCGAATCAAGTTATTTCTTAACAGCTTCAGACATAGATTCTTTTGCTACTTGTTCATATACTTCACTAAGTTGATCATTGATAACATTGAACGCTGACTGTGCAACTGGCTTTGGCAAATCTATTATCACATAAAAAGTAGATAAGCCAGCAAGTCCATGGCCAAGTGCATGAGCAGCAAGAACACTACGTCTATTCACTTCGCATGCATTATTCATAACACCCACTCTCTTGCTAGAGTTTATAGATGCTAATTCACGACAAGAATTACAAATCACATAAATTTTAAATCCAAGTCTTTGGAAAGAAGATCCAATAAATTGTATTTTATTATGGCACACATTACAGCACATAATTTTTTCAAACTCAGGAAATAGAATGTTGATATCAACAATTCTATTTTTTGCCCTGGAACTTGAAAATTCTATTCTTTTCAGTTTAGAAAAAAAAGTAGAGGGTCTACTTCTCTTAGCTTCAGGAGAATTTTTTTCACTCCTACCAAGAAATTTTCTTGGCCTCTTTTTAGATCTTCCTGTAGATCGTTTTCTATCTTGATGTTGGTTAACAAATCTGCCTCTTGTATCTCTTTGATTCTTTGACATTTTTGAGGTTAGTAATATTAATGTCAATTCAAGCTTTTTACGCTTTAAATACAGTTTCTATTTAGATAAACGTAGAATTTCAGGCGCATATAAAAAAATACGAAATAACTGGCAAACGTGTAATTTATTAAAAATTAATAATTTGATGTAAATTAAACCACAAAACCTACTAATAATTTTTTAAATGTACTTTAAATAAACAAACTAACTGCGAACTGTCCATACAATCAGCTGAGACTGACTGTAATGTAGTGAAATGATACAAGCCGAAAGCGTGATATTCAAATTGATAAAAAATTACATAAATAACTATGTGCCACGCGTTTCCTTACAAAATCAAAACGAAATAAAATATCGATGTAAAACTTTTTAGAGCTAAAATCAAGATCAATATTTTGTTAAAATTAAAAAAATAAACTCTTTTTTTAAATTAAATCTAAAAAAAAATCAATAAAAATTTTAAAAATATAATTTAAAATAATTCTTAAAATTTTTTTAATTTGTAAAAATTATATCATTATAGACTTAATAAATAAAAACAAAATTAAATCTCTTGAAAAAAATTTTTTGGAGATTAATTAATGATTTATAAATTATTGAACCGAGCAATAAAAAAATAATTTCTTATAGTGTTTTAATAAAATTAGCTAAAAATTTGAAAAAAAATCTTAAAATAGCAAAATTAATAAAAAAATCAATTAAAAATTTATCCTACTAATTTCTTCATAAAAACGAAACTAAATGAGATAGGGTAAAAAACCTTTTTGGAGCTTATTCTAATTTTTCAAATCCCTAATGTAGCTGTTAGTCAGCGCTTCTTTAATTACCACTGATAGTTTATGGGCCCAGGCGTATCAAGAACTAAAAAAAAAATTATTATAACGGTAAGGTGAAATTTTGAGGTTAATCCTGCACGTGGTCGAACAATAAACTTGATAAGTGAAAAGAAATAGTGAACTTTAATGTTAAGAGAAGTACATTAAAAACAATGACTAGTGTAAATGTAAGAATACTAGTGTTAGATGAGGATAATTATGAAACTTGGCGCATGCAGATGCAAGCAGTGTTGTTAAAAAATGATTTGAGGCAGTATGTAAATGGTACATTAATAAAACCGGAAAATACATACGCACAACCTAACGCGATTGCAGAATGGACAAAGAATGACGAAAAAGCTAAAGCTCATATTATTCTACGCGTAAGTCCAAGTCAATTAACACAGTTAAAAAGTATTGAAACATCAAAGGATATACGGCTTAAACTAAAAAATATATATGCGTCAAAAGAGCCAGCAAGAAAAGCTGCACTGTTGAAGCAACTTACGCTATATAGAATGAGTGAAGGTGACGATGTGAGAAATCATATTAATAAGTTCATCAGCATCAAAGATTAGTTGACCGATATTAATGTAGAGATAAACGCAGACTTATTTTCTATAATGCTATTGTACAGTTTACCAATCTCTTACGAGAATTTTAGATATGCCATTGAATCGAGAAATGAGCTCCTAGATGCTAAATTATTAAAGGTTAAAATTTTAGGAGAGCAGAATGCAAAAGTCTTAATGTATAACTGGTATGACTGTTTCATCACAAAAAAAGAATCAACGAAAAAAATAAAAGCAGAAGTGAAAAGCAAGACATAAACGTTCCATCAAAGAACTATTATTGAAATAAGTTTTCAAATGTGAAGTGTTAACGATGTCATAAGCGAGGTTTTATTGCATCAAAGTGTAAGTTAAAATATGACAATTTTAAGAACGAAAAAAAAATGTAAACTAAATAGATGATGACGCTTATTTCGCCTTTATAAGAGATGTAAATAAAAACAACGAATGAGTATACGATGACACGGAATGGATCATAGATAGTGGGTGTACGGCGCATCTGTGCAAAAATAAAAACTGTTTTATCGATATCTCAGTTTTTAGTGAAAATTTAAGTCTAGCTAATAGTAAATCAACAAATGTAAAAGAAAAAGGTACAGTAAGACTAACAAGGAGAGTGCATTGCAATTGGGTCTTGGATTTTTTTCTAGCTTTGGGATCTTTTTTCTTACATAAAATTATGAAAAAAGCCGCGTCCATTCGGTCCAACGTTCGATTTTTTCCGAGTTATGAGCAATCTTGTCTGTTTTGTTGAAAAAATTGCATCTACTTTATAATTTTACAGTTTTCGAACTACTTGTTCTATCAGATTTTTACTGATTGTATATTAAAGTTGAGATTAAAATCTTTTGATTGAAAAAAAAACGTGTCCAAAAAGCTCAAGTTGTTAAAAAGTTATGGGGGAATAAAAATAGTGCAAATATTTAGCTGAAAAAATACATGGAAAATAAATGCAACATTTTAGTCAGAAATTCATTTCAATTTTCATCCCGTCATAAGTTTTTAACAACTTGAGTTTTTTGGACACGTTTTTTTAATCGAAAGGCTTTAATCTCAACTTTAATATGCAATTAGTAAAAATCTGATAGAATCAGTAGTTCGAAAACTGTAAAATTATAAAGCATAGAGCGTAGAGAAAGGGAGATTACCACTTCTTTCTCTTCGCTTGAGTACATATACACTGTATGATCATTCACGTATGTATATACATGTATATATCTACACCTGCAAGTACTCTCTCTCTCTCTCTCTCTCTCTCTCTCTCTCTCTCTCTCTCTCTCTCTCTCTCTCTCTCTCTCTCTCTCTCTCTCTCTCTCTCTCTCTCTCTCTATAACGAATAAAGAAAGGGAAAAAGAGCACGAATGAAAAAGAGAAATACTTAAATTGAATTTCCTGCAGTGAAGGTGGCACACAGGTTGAAGACTTACGTTCGAGGACCGGAAAGCGAGATCAGAGGTAGTTATTTGGACTACTAAGTGACTATCGGAGAAAATAAAATTAAAAAGAGACAGAAGATGATTAAGAGGGAGAAATAGACTCAAAGAAGAAGGAAGTGGCCATTAAAGAAGTCATTCCTCGTGCTGTATCGGAGCTTTTAATCGCTTAAAGGATATTTTAAAGGTTATAGTCTTGAGTTTTTTTCGTGCGTAATCTTGGAGCTCGAGAAAGACCTTGGAGCGTGCTTGGAGAATAGCAGAGTCGACTGTGGAGCTAGAGATTTCCAGAGGGTGTTTTCATCGACCTGATTTCTTTGCGTTTCCTTGCAGCCAGCGTCGACCAGCTGTCCTAGACACAGAGTGAAAGAGAAAGAAAGAGATATTGCAACCAGCCCTAAGACTCATCATCGCCATCATCGACCAGATTGTCCTGTCTATCAACGAGATTTCGTCAACGGTGAGTGGACTACAGTCCAGTTGAATAACAAATTTGTAACTAACGGCTCTCGCCGACTAATAATTGATTATAAAAAGTATGTGCACGAAGTGAAAAGAAAAGCGAAAAGGGAAAGAGATATAAGTGACTGTGACAAATTGAAAATTTATTGATTGGTAAATTGATTATGATTTTAAAATTTATTGATTAATGAATTGATTATGATTTTAAAATTTATTGATTAGTGAATTGATTATGATTTGAAAATTTTGTGAATTTAATTTAGTGGAAATTTCGAAAGAATATTTATTGTAAAATTAGAATAAAGTCAAAATTTTGATGTAATTATTTGTAAAAAAAAAGAAAAATTTCGAGAGTGCGGGAGTGCGAGAAGTTGACCACGTGTCTAGAAATTTTATCAACCGGAAATTTAATTTAACGGGGTTCATTAAATAGTGAATTGGGCGAGATTTGATTTACGTAATTAAATTAATCGCCTGGTAAAATTAAATTGAGAATCAATAGAATTCTTTTTGATTATTTAAAATTAAGAGACTCAACGGTCGAGAGTGAGAAGAGTGAGAGAGCGTCGTGACCACGTGTCTAGCGATTACGTCGACCATTAAATTAGTATAAATTAGATATTCAGAAGTGAAATTTATAAATTAAATTGTTTAATAAATTTAAATTGACCAGTGAATTTTAGTAACAGATTTAATAGTCATTTTTCTGAAATCGATAGATACAGTGGCGCGCAGTATGCCTAATGTGAGAGTAAGATAGCGATAGAAAAGGACGCGGACTCTTGGCAGCCACTTTGATTATAAAATTTTCTTTTGAATCTCAGCTAACGCTGACCAATGAATTAACGTTTTTTTTTACTATTATTAATTACTAGTAAAGACATTGATTAAATATATTTCCATTTTCATTTTATTAAAAATTCAGTGAGTGTGAATGGGTTATGAGAGTGCACGTTTATCTTAAAATTAAATAAATAGTTGCCTTGATTTAATTTAAAATAAAGTGTTAAATATTAAGCTTATATCGAAGTGTTAAATTTGAAATTTTTTTTGTGTTGTGTCTGTGTAAACCTCTTCAACTTTCAGCTTCGAAAATTTTCCGCTAGGGGTCGCCCACCTCTTGACCGGAGACAGCCCGAGGTTCATGCTTACCGTGAGTTAGTTGGTGATTTGTCTGGCACCCTTAATAAAACTAAAATTTCTTTGACAAATCGAAGTTTGCATGCGGAGACGGGCAAGCTTATATTTTCATTAATTGAAATTTTTGATTATTTAAATATAAAGTAAATTCTCACATCGCAAATGGCACCCGGAACGTGGGACTTGGATCGGGAAAATTTAGAGTGAAAATTTCCCCAAGAAAGTTGTGAGAGGAGTAAAAAATGAGAGAAAGATAGACTTGAAAAATTGACCGAAAAAAACTTTAAATTTGCGAACGACTAGTGATTTGAGTAAATTTAAAACTGACTGAAAGATTACTTCTCGGTATTGAATTGAATTAAATCTAGACGTCTTTAAATAAATCTATTAACGTAGTTTAAGTTAAATTCGCGACAAGTAGAAGTAAAGTTTATACCTCCTTTTTCGCTGGTTAGAAATAGGTAGTAGAAACGAGGTCACAGTCACTTAACCTAAAATAAAATTTATATCACCTAGCGAGTGTGATATTTCCAGAAATTGCGTCACGTTGAGTTTTACAATATAAGTATATACACATTTTATATATATATTATATAATATTTTCCCTTTTTTCCCAAATCACCCCCCCCTCCCACTTTGAACTACGAACAATAAATTATTAAATTAAATTTTACTTGTGCTGTTAGTAAAATTTCAGAGTAAAATTCAAAGTGAGTTCCCTTGTTGCTTAAAATTCAAATGAATAAATTAAAAAGTTCTTTTGTTTATTGCTTGCAAGATTGTATTTGAGAAATTATTAGTGCGAAAAATATATCACCTGTCCCACTCCTTTTCTCCAAACGACTGTGCCTATAGAAAAGATACCCACACATATAAATATACATATTTAATGCTAATTAAACATATTTATGTCTTATTTGCCTCATATACATATATAATTACCACAAATATATATTTTTCCCCCACACATACATATAGCTGACCGAGAAAAAGAAGAAAAGATTATTATAATAATAGAAAGAAGAAAATTATTGTTCGTCTGAGAAGAGAAGGGAAATTTAATAGACTAGAAAGAAAAAAATTTAAGGGAATTGAGATAAAAAAATATAGGAAGAATATTATATAGAAAATCAGAAGATAAAGATTGAAAGAAAAGAAGATTGTAATTCAAGAAGAAATTTAAGATCAAGAAGAGTCAAAATCTGAAACCTTTTTATTAATTTATTTGTTATTGATACATATACATATATCTATTTTTTTATTGCGTAGAATCCCTAAAATAGCCCAGGCGCAGTGGTCACTCTAACCTTACTAGAAATAACCCTTAGAAGCGTGTACCTAGCAATACGTGACCTGTGTTTAAGGACTCCAGAGAAGCAGAATCGCGAATTTTTTTTTGGTTTAGAAAGATAGTTAGAAATTAAAGAGATCAATTCAGGAGAAATTCGAAAAAATGGCTCAATAAGCAGCAGGTTCGAGAGATCAGCCACCAACAGCAGTACGACCAACTTACTGGACCAGTTTAATCCAATCTTGATACAAACCGTAAAAAAGATGAAACCATGGCAGGTGATACAATGACTAGATTCAATGGGTTGTAGCACTGGTAGAACGTTACCCGTTTTGTGAAGTAGGTTGGTCAGGAGCAGCACCCGTTAGATAGAACCGAACAGGAGAGTAGCATGGAACCCAGCAGTCGACGAAAGACAAAGCCAAATTTCAGCAATGACTAGTAACCTCTTAATGGCGCCGTCAGAAGACGAAAAAGATGCAGAAGCTTCTCCAGGAGGTCGTCAGGAGACTCGGTCCAGCAAGCAAGGATCAAAGAAGATCGACCAAAGTGGAAATAGGTCAGGAGCAACCACAGCTGTGACAGCAGGATCGAATGCACCTCCGGTGATGACCAGCGTGACGCAAACTCCCGCTTGTGTGTCAGTAGTGACGACCACCACTTCAACGACTCCTACCACCACCATTGCTGGTACTTTTGGTAATGCGTCGCTACAGACGGTAGCCAGTGCAAGAGCCGCAATGTCAGCATCTGAAATGGCCACCAGGTATATCACCGTGTCCAACCATGCACCTCTAGGCTATTTCCATGACATAACGTCTATCTTATGTTAGGTAGGATGGGACTCCAGGAATACACGAATCCTCCAATGGACGTTGAACACCAGGAATACCTGAAGATCATCGCCAATAGTCCCACGAAATTCTCGAGAAGCTCCAATAGATGAGTTAATAGACTTAAATGACCTATGTCCTCAAAAAGATGAGCAAACCGAGGATGAGGAGAACATTCTTCGACCAAGCAAGTTTAGAAATTCCTGGACAATAGATACCCGGTGAAGCTCGAGATGAGGTACTAAGTGAGCAGACAGATATACGCTTAGATGTCAGCAGAGACCGGTATCAGCGAATCACAGGTGGTATGGCCAGAGAAACATCAAGGCGTGGAAACAGTAGCAATAGAGGTGGCAGAGACGCAAGAGATCATGGTGTCAACCAGTTAATAGGCAACCATGATCGACAACGGCTTGCATCACGGGAATATCGAGGAGATTATAATGAGCGAAGAAAGAGAAGAGACCGAAGAGATAGCGGAAATAGAAGAGATAGAAGAAATCGAGAAGACAGAGGAAATAGACGAAGTAGAAGAAATAGAGAGCACAGAGATCACAGAGGTCACAGAAGAAACCGAAGAGATGACGACTACAGTGATTATTAAGATAGCTCCAGTAACACAGAAGATTATAGCAGCGACGAGGACTATCGAAGACACTAAAGCAATCATGTAGACATGATTGACCGAGACAACGCTACCAACAAAACGCTTAGGAATTGGAAAATTTTCTTCAGTGGGGATGATAAAGCAATAGCAAAAGCCTTCGAAGAGCTGATATTATTCAGATGGGAGAGTCCTAAGTACTTGTTGACGGATAACTAAAAGGAGTTTGATAACTAACACCTAGATCAAGTATTGCAAGAATACGGAGTATCTAGAGTCACGACATCGCTATATCACCCGCAGGCTAACCCAGTGGAACGTGCAAATAGGACCTTGAAGACCATGATAGCGACCTTTGTGAAAGAGGATCATAGGACTTGGGACCAGCATCTTCACGATTTTAGACATGCAGTGAATACAGCGACGCAGTCGACACTTAAAACCTCTTCAGCATTTTCGAATTATGGGAGACACCCTATGCCTGTAAAAAGTTTGCGAAGAGAAGTGGAACAAAAGAAACCAATAATCAGAATAAATCTCGAAGACTGGGCGGATAGAGTAAAAAGGTTAGACGCATTAAGGGATTTAGTAATCAAACACATTGAAAAAGCGAATGAAAAACAAGCAAGAAAATATAATAAAGGTAGAAAATATATTAGGTTTAATGTAAGGGATATAGTCATGCGACGATCACATGCACTTTCGAACGCAGCTAACCGATTTTCCCCACCGAAATACGACGGACCGTTTAAGATTCTGGAACACTTTTCTCAAGTGACTCAAGTATCGTCGCACACTTGCAAGCGTGGTTAAAGACACAAGCCTGTGCTTTGCTATCTTGCACGTGATATTGCAAGGCCTGTTAAATGGGCAAATCGCCTCTTTTATCGCGGTTAAATTTACTAGAAAAAAACACTAAACTTTCACTTAAATTCACCTAATAAAACTCACGATAAAAGCGATTCTCTAAGCCGAGATAAACAGGTACAGAGATCACACTTTCGGTGATCTCTTTCGCCTTGTTTGATCCCATCTTAGAAATGAAATACTCGCGAACTCATATTTTGTTTTAAAAAAAGACTTTATTATTCCGCTGGCAATACAAAAGTGAGCTCACTCTGATTTTTTCGTTTCCATATATCTGGGACAACCTTTCACATTCCTACCTCTTGCTCACGCTGCAAAGAAAAAAGAATATCACTATTCATTACTTACATGATCCATTATTCGCTTAACATGTATTTCACTCTACACGCGAGGATGCTTGATTTTGGGGCGTACACCTGCACGCACGTGAAAACGCGTTCGGTGCTTTTTGAACACCCCACTTATTAAAAGCTTCTTTCCTTTCGTTGCACGCTTCAAATGGTGCGTCGCAAGCTACACTACAATCCGGCCTACTACCCATGTGGAGCTTTCGTAACTTATTATAAAGCTCTTAAAAGCTACCTTCCAATCCGCGGGGCTTGCGTAATTTTTTAAAAGCATATTGGACAGATTAGTTACACCGTGTAGCTGATCCGCTTAAGAAATTGATGCAGACAAGAGAAATTAGAAATCATGTGCGTAAAAGTTTGAAATCTATGTAATGTTAAAAATCGTATTTATCTTCGTTTGTCAATAATAGTAATTAATCCAGCATCGAACTTGGAGTTTAATTATTTTTTCGAAAAGTAACTATTACCCACTTGGGTACGTTACAATGTATTTATACATATCATATATATAAAAAAGTCAACTAAATAAATAAATAAATGACAATAATAATGTCAATCACAATAGTGAAAATGATGAGAATAATTCTGCCGTCCAAAGTAAGAAAACCTTAACTCCAATGGGATTCCAATGTAGTTAACCACTTTTATACTTTGGACGGCAGAATTATGATAACCATTATTATCATTATCTTTATAAATGTAATAATAATTCGTTAATTGAATTGAGGACTTGTAAAAGTGCGATAAAGAAAAAGTATCAAAAAAAAGAGTATACGTATTTTTAGATAAACGTAATATTTTAGAAAAAAAATTTTTAACAAAAAAAAACCGACTTCAAAAAATGCACTAAAAAGTAACAAATAATTTATTATCTTTAGAAATCATACAAATAATTGGTAAAATACAATTTTAGAAGTCGGCGTCTAATTCCTCAATGAATGTAAACGTTATTTTTTAACAATAAATGTAAACATTTTTGAACAATGAATGTGAACGTTATAACCGACTTCTTTTTGAAAAAATGGACTAAGTCGTTCTGCTTACGCACCACAGATTTAGAATTAGACGCCGACTTCTAAAATTGTATTTTACCAATTATTTGTATGATTTCTAAAGATAATAAATTATTTGTTACTTTTTAGTGCATTTTTTGAAGTCGGTTTTTTTTTAGTGCAATGTTTTTAAAATCTTATTATTTGTAAAAAATTTTGTTTTTATTCGATACTTTTAAAGTCAGTTTTTATTTATTAAAAATTTTTTTAATTGTTTGTTTTTGTTAAAAAATTTTTATTTTCTATCTTCTAGTGAATCCCCTTACTAAAAACGCAAATATAGATAGACCCACTAATTACATTAAACTTTCATTATTAATTCATAACGCATGCATTAGTACACCACCAAGCAATATACAGCAGGAAAGAAAGAAGGCTCAACAGCATAGTGTCGTTATGTGTGCATATATACATATTCAAGCTCAGGTAAGAGAGAGAGAGAGAGAGAGAGAGAGAGGGAGAGAGAGAGAGAGAGAGAGAGAAAGAGAGAGTAGGCACAGTATAAGGGAGGTAAATGAGAAAACAAAACACCCGGTTTTTTTCTTAATTTGATAATTGGGTCATACAAACCGAATATTGGCCCAATAATTATAGGACACGTATGGGATCTTCCTGCAGACATTCTCTATCAGATAAGAAAAAGTTTTTTCGAATCGGTTATGAAATGACGGAGTTATGAGGTAACAGAAAAAAAAAAAAAAAAAAAAAAAATTCAGTCGAATTGAGAACCTCCTCCTTTTTGAAGTCGGTTAAAAATACTATGAAACGTAAAAATAATGTCTGTTGGCCCCCACTCTTCCCAACACATATAACTGTTTGTATAATTCATTTATTAATCTAAATATATTGTAAAAATATTTTTTCTAATGGTATGCGTAAAATTCGATTTTATGTAATCATTTGCGTACATAAAATATTCTATTATGAGGCGCATTTGTTTAATGTGCGTGAAAGGATATCACCGTGCGTAAAATGATTTCAGAGTACGTAAAATGATTTTAACGTGAGTAAAATGAATTGAGCCTGCGTGAAATGCGTATATAAAATGAATGTAGTATGCATAAAATACACTGTCACCCAATAATTTAAGTTAACATAAGAAAAAATATTAAAATTTTTTAAATTTTATATTCCAGGAACTGTATTTCATAAAAACCTGTAAAAATATTAAAATTTTTTAAATTTTCTATTTCAGGAACTATACTTCGCAAAGAACTGTATTTCATAAAAACTTTTATATATTCCATTTGAAAGCTCTTGTGGTGATCTTTCAGAGGGGCGATTCAACCTATGCTACATATGTATGTATCACGCGTACGTCATGCGCGCGCACGCTTTTTATTCTCTTGCTCACAACTAAACGTCGTGATACATACATATGTAGCATAGGTTGAATCGCCCCTCAGAGTACTATGTAAAAAATTGTTTCACGACATGTGAACTCTCTTCTATGCACACTTAAAATCTTGAAATTAAAAAAAAAATATTTAGTGCAGTTTTAACTGATAATACAGCATCTGAAATAAACCTAAAGCAATTTGAAAAAAATTTGCAAAAACTTTAAAATAAGACCTGAAACGTTATTTAAAACTGATTTTTTACGACATTATAGTTGTTTTTATGAAATAATGCCATTTTTAAAAAAACGCATTATGCTTTGAATATTATGTATTCTACAAATAATGACAGAAGAAACAAATTTGCCTTTTTTATGAAGAATTTTTAAGTGCTATAAAATTTCTTGAAACCTTTAAATATTACATCTTCTATTTTTTATTTTTAGTCATTATTCAAACTGATAAATACTATTTTATCACTATTATTACTTTAAAAAAAGTATATTTAGGTGAGTTTAGGTATTGAATAGTATTCTTTAAAACTCTCGTGGGACTAACATGGAAGTAGATGATAACAAGAATAAAAACAATAACATTTCTGGTATGGAGCCTGCTTCTACCGGCAGCAATGCCACCAATGATGCGGTTTCCGCTGAGATAGAGGTAGGAGAGACATTAAATGCAAAAGGTAGGCTAAAGATGTCAAGGGCCCAGAAAAGACATGAAGTCTGGTCGAGGTATAATGAGAAGAAAAAGAGAGCTGAGGTGGAGGGTGAACCTCCCCGTCCTCCTACAAAGAAAGACAGTAGGAAAGCCGAAGCTGTGGTCAGACATGCCGGAAGATGGGTTTGTTCCACGGTTTAAGGACATCTCCCTGAGAGAAGAGTAGCAACCTTCATCTGTAACGATGAAGAGTCAGAGAAGTGGCTGCGAAAGGCAGTACCGTTAGTTGTTCTTGGAGACGAAACCCAGGCGAGGCTTGTCCGCCCTGAGGAACTGATCAAAAGAGTAAAAGTAACGGTGCTGGTACCGCCGCTTAAAAGATAAGCCACCCAACTAGTCACACTCCTGGGGCGTCATAACCCGGAGATAGACAAATTTAGGTGGAGAATACTTCATAATTTAGAGTAAGGTGCAGATTGCCTCCTTATTTTGGGAATAGACGAAAGTTCATCGGATAAGTTAAAGGCCAGGTAAAGCGTTTTTCAGAAGCGATCACTTTTCGATGGGCGTTTGGGGACTCGCGAGGTGAGGGGGTAGAAGAGAAAAAGGATAATGTGTTTATAGAATAACACTAAAAATGGCTAACTCGCAAATAAATATTATCCAAATTACCTTGCACCATAGCAAAAGCGCCACGGTGATTCTATCAAAGTGCATGTTTGTGAGGCTGACATGTCCCGCTATGATTGCGGCCATAGCGCTGATACAAGAGCCGTGGCTTGTTGGGAATCATATAAGCGGGGATTATGAAGCACAAATAGCTTGTATGGTCATCAAAGGATTAAAGGCCACACTAATGCAAGAATTCTCCACAAGAAACCTACACTGGGAAAAAAATTCAGTTGGATTAAGTAAGGCTTAATTGAATCAATGAAATCCCTTAGGTGCGGGCGGCACATAAAATATTTTGTTACATTAATACAAATATTTGAATTGAGTCAAATAAATATTTCATTTTTTTAAATAAATATTTGATTCTACTAAACATCACAAATATTGGTTAAAAATAATATTTTGTATTTTCCAATAAATATTTGACTTACTAAATGTCGCGAAGATTGATTCAATAAAATTAATTCATTGTTTTTATAAAAAATTTTATCAATTAAAATGCCCATTTGTTTTTCTAATTGATTATTTCATTACATTAATATACATATTGAAATTAAATCAAATAATATTTTGTATTTTCAATTAAATATTTGACTTATTAAATGTCGCGAAGATTGATTCAATAAAATTAATTCATTGTTTTAATAAAAAAAATTATCAATTAAAATGTCCATTTGTTTTTCTAATTAATTATTTCATCATATTAATGCTATATTGAAATTAAATTAGTTCAATATTTTATATTTTTAAATGAAAGTTTAATTTATTGAATATTTTAAATTTAATAAAATTTCAAGATTTAATAAAATTAATTCATTGTCTTAACAAAAAATTGATTAATTATTCGGTTATCTCAAATAAAATATTCCTTCAAAGTAAAGAAATATTTAATTAATTCGATTTATAGATATTTTAATCGAACAAATACTGTCTTTAATCACCAGTATTTGCTTTCAGTGATTTACATTTATTTATTAACATCAATGAATTGATGACTCATTAAAGGACAGGTGAATATGATTCCATTTATTTATATGGTAAAGAATAACAATTATTAACATACTAACATTAGTATGCTTTATACAGTGATCGCACACGCAGTAAATCTAACATAAATTTCGCTCGCATTACAATTTACGTATTATCTTGGATTTTTAACTTCCTTATATATCAACTTAGAAGCCTTCTTACCACTTGCGATATCGAAAATTAACGACGCCACCAAGCGGTTGTATCATCAAACCATCGAACTAAATGATTTTGTTAAAACAATAAATGTTTCTTTTAGTTCAAATATGTGTTATTTGAATGAAATAAATTATGTAGATGAATCAAATAGTGGATTTACTTGATTTTAACAAGTATTTAATCAGATTTCTCTGTAATTTTTATTAACTTTAGTACATATTTTGCTAAGTTATTCACTTAGCAAGACACGTATTTAAAACATGAGTTTGTTTGAGTACAAAGGATGATAACTTATTCAAAAAAATATTTTTCAAGAATATTAAATATTAATTTTAACATTATATTTCATTCGCTTTAGTAAATATGTTATTAAATAATAACTGCTTGTTTCAATAAATATTGCATTAAGATAATCAAATAATTATTTAATCGATCTCATAAAGAAATTAATTAATACAACAAAATATTTAATTGGGACATAAATAATAAAATATTTAATTGTTAAAAATAATAATTAATTCAATTAATCACTGATTTCATAGACGCAATATAATTAAATAATAAAAGTAATAAAATAATTTTATAGAACAAGATAAATCAAATATTTGAATCAATTAAAAATTTAATTAATTTAATGCATCCAATTAATTATAATATAGCAATGAAATTATTTGACCAAAAGACAATGAGATATTTCATAGAATCAATCATATATTTCATAAAGAGAAAAAACACATTCATCAAAGCAACTAAATATTGAATTAAAATGATTAGGTATTTCATTGGCCAGTGAAATAATTTAATATAAGTTATACAATATTTATTTAAAACAATGAAATATCTTTTTGTTATTATTCAAAATTTATTGAAAGAATAAAACAATAATTTTGACATTATTTAAATATTTCATTAATATAATTAAATATATTATTGAACAGTAAAGTAATTTAATAAAGGTGATATAATAATTAATTAAATCAATGTAATATATTCTTCTTTTAATCAAAATTTGATAAAAATAATAGAATAAATACGTTAGAATTAGTAAACATTTTATTAAGATAATTAAATATATTATTAAACATCAAAGTAATTTAGTAGAAGTATTATAATATTTAATTGAAATAGTGAAATATATTCTTATGTCAATCAAAACTTGATAGAATTAATAGAATAAATATATTCGGTTTAATAAATATTTCATTGAGATAATCAAATATATTATTGAACATTATAGTAATTTTATGGAAATGTTAATATAATATTTAATTGAATCAATGAAATATATTCTTGTTTCAATAATAACTTGATAGAAATAATAGGATAAATATATTTGGTTTAATAAATATTTCATTAAGATAATCAAATATATTATTAAACATTAAAGTAATTCAATAGAAGTGTTAATACAATATTTAATTAAATCAGTGACATATATTCTTGATTCAATAACAATTTGATAGAAATAATAAAATAAATATATTTGGTATAATAAATATTTCATTAAAATAATCTAATACATTATTGAACATTAAAGTAATTTAATGGAAGTGTTAATATAATATTTAATTAAATTAGTGAATTATATTCTTGTTTCAATAACAACTTGATAGAAATAATAGAATAAATATATTCGGTATAATAAATATTTCTTTAAAAAAAATTTAATATCTAATTTTACATTGCACCTTTCTTGACTTTAAAAAAATAATTTATTGGTTTTCTTTTTGTAAATTCATTGAAATTGGATTTATTGATTTTAAGGAACCTATTTCTTTCAATCAATTGTAATTTTTATTGAAATGCTGATCAAATTTTATGTGTTATATACAAAAAAATATTTTTTTTTATACAATCACATATATTATTAATCAAATGACAATGTTATTAACTTAGTGAAGCATTTATTTACAATATAAGCTTCTTTAACTTAATCGGATGACCGTTAATTCAAGCAATTATTATATCGATGATTGACCAATATTTTTTTATTGTTATAAAAGATTTTGTAAATTTAACAAACGATTTACTAAAATAAATATTTAATTACTGTAACAAAATATATAGATAATTTACAAACATATTCTATTGTTACAAATAAATATTTTATAAAATTTTATCAGCTGCCTAATGAAATTGATTTGATTAAATCAATCAAATAATTTAACTGAAACAACAAATTTTTCTTTATTTTAAAAAAATATTCATTTTTTTTAACTTAGGTATCAATTTTTTTTATCCCAACTAAATATTTCAGTGATTTAATAACCTTGCATATTACTTCAATCAAAATTAATTTTTATCAACAAAATATTTAATAACTAAATTTATTTCATTGACTCAACTAAATTTTTTTCTCAGTGTAGCAGTTGCTAAAGTTCATAGTAGTGATGATATGAATAGTAGCAGGGAGTTTATAGTAGCCTCTGCCTACTATGCACGCGACAGGGGTCTCTCTCTCTCTAAGAAACTAAGGGTATTAGTAAGGTACTGTAGAATGGAGGGCCTTGGGCTATTGGTAGGATGTGATGCCACATCCTACCAATAGAGGGACAGTTTAGGTGCCACCTTTCTCTCTCGTGCAGGCATATGATGGGTCGACACCACTTCTTTCTGTTCTGTTATTATAATGTCGTTTCTAACCTTAGTATGATAGCATTCCGCAGTAGATTTTATTTGAAATAAATAAATAAATTAACAAACGTGTAAACTTAATACGTATAGAGAGTGTAAGAAAATCCAACATTAACATGCCCAAAGTATGTTGCGTGCCAACGTGCAAGTTACAAAGTGACAATTTGGAAGGTTTGAAAAAAACTTTTCACTCGTAAATAATTAATTATATCATGTTTAAAGTAAATATCATTAATTGTATTTTCACATTTTTTCAAGTTAGAAATTTTGTTCACAGATTTCCATCAGACAAAGATTTAAGAGAGAAATAAGTGCAACAATTAAAAACCAAGTTTTTTTATTTGTCACTTAACAAATATGCTTATGTACGTAGCTCACATTTTTAAACAAATTGTTTTTATTACTCTGGATTGTGTAAAAATTTAAGACTGAAATGAGGTTCTTATCCATCAATATTTTTAAGCTTAAAAGAGAAAAATTTGTAAGTTTTTAGATAAGAAAATAAAAATAAAAATTGTAAAATAAATATAATTTATTGATAGCATTATTAACAGGAAAGAACAGTGCATAGAAGCAGATATGAGATGTGAAAACGAAAATATACCATTGATGCAGCCAAACAATAATGAACATGCTAATCATGCTAATACTATAAGTGAATCTTCAAACGAGTATGTTCTTTTAAATTTTATTTCATATTAAATAAATACTACGCCCATGATTATTGTAATTGTATTTTCAGTGTATTGCATGAATGTCAAGAAAAATCAAATGAAGTGACTGATATGAGTACTTCTAATATAAGTGAGATAGACCTTCTAAAAAATGAATTTTTATCAGAAAAAGCTATATCTGACAGGCAATTTTTGAAATAAAAAAATTTTTTTTCAAAAGTTTGTTTTTTCATTTTCAATAGAAAGTTGACTAAGAAGGTACCAACAACGTCCAATAAGAAGTCTATAATTAGCTTAAATATTAAGAGTTTGGATGCATCAGATGAATTAAAAGATATTCTATTAATTAGGAGAGTATCACAACTTCGGATCACAGATTTTGCTCAAACTTTGGGATAAGTTTTCAAATGTCAAAATATGAAAGGAAACGAAATTTTAGATACCAACGCTCAACATTTTCCTATATATAGGCAATTAAAGAAAATCACTAAAAAAGTTACTAGAATTTTGGATTATGGAATCTCGGAAGCTGAAAATGCATTAGTTTTCATGTTAGTTTGCGATAATGGGCGCTTGAAAATACCGATCGCTTAATATTTTGTAAAAGGTTTAAGTGGAGAGGCACAAGCTGAAATAACTAACAAAATATTGATAGAGATAGGTTCAACTGGAGTTACAGTTACATCTTTAAGTTTTGACGGGTTGTAAACTACTTTTACAATGTCAAAAAAATTAAGAGCAATAATATCAGCAGAGAATCCCATGGATGCATACTTTATAAATCCTGTATCGAAACAAACAATATACATTGTACCTGATGGTTTTCACATATTAAAATTAATTAGGAACGTTTTAACTAATGAAAATATTTATGATGCTGGCGGTAACGTTATTTACCGGAAATATTTAGAAAAAGTAGTAGATTTGCGAGAAATCCAGAGACTTCATTTAGCTACAGAGATTTCCTGTCAACACAGATTTGAACAAAATAAAATGAATGTTCTTTTAGTTATGTAAACCTTAAGCGAAAGCTGTAGCATTACTTTGCGATACGTGCGAAAAGATCTAAAAAATTCTAAATTTGAAAAGGTTGAAGAAACTCTCAAATTTTCTTCAGTTACGAACGAAACCCTTGACGTTCTGAACTTCAGAGCCCAATAATATTTTTATCAAATATTACTTTTATTAAATATTATTTTTATCTATTAAATATTCGTACGATTGATATGCACGAGGGTCCGTGAAACCGGCCCAAATATCTGAAAAATATTCGCCCCAGTATCGGAAAAATATTTTTTGACACAACGTGCGTGAAATTGCACATCAAGAATTTAGTTGCGTTTCTATATGCAATTTTACACACGCTGTAACAAAAAAAAATTATTCTACAAGAATTTTAATAGAAATATAAAAGTTTTTTATATAAAAAATAAAAGCTTTAGTCGTTTAAAAATTATGAAAAAATAAAATTTAGATAAAAATGTATACATTTTTTATGTAAAGTACATAAAAAATATATACATTTTTAGTTAAATCTTCACATTATTTTTATTCCTTAATAATTTTTCGATAATTCAAATTTTTTAAATAATTTTTTTCCATACTTTTATCTGAACTTTAATATATTTCTAGAAAAAACATTTTAATATTATTAGTTTAAAAAAAAAACCTTAAAATTCAGACAAAACTTAAATTGAGTGTTATTTTAAAAGGATGCGAATTTTTCATAATTTAATACAAGAAAAAATATACAAATGTTAAAAACAAATTTAACTCCCAAATAAAGACAGTATAGCTATCGTACAGCTATATATTATTTCTCTCTGCTCCCCTCTATTTTATTTCATTTCATTTGAAATATACGGTCTTATGTGTTCGTTATATTAGTGTACTTTGTGAATTATCAAATGATTACAAAATCAATCAAATTTGTGTAATTTGTGTAATAATTATCAAAAATCTATAAGGTCTGAATAATTAGATTGACATATATTTGTCAAGCATTATATTTTAATAATAATCAAGTAAGTATTACATATTTAATAAACGTTATACTTTTTTGTTATTAATAATGTTTATTTGAAAATTTTGAGGTTAAGTTTGCAAATGTTTGTTTTATTTTTGAGATGACAACTTGATCATATTCATCATGATGAATACGAATGAATCATTTTATGGTGATTGGTTTTTTTATATTTTTACAGCACCTGTATTGAGTTTTTATTTATCATGCATGTGCTTGTTTTACGGATATTTATGAACCTTGTTTTATTGATAATTCGCAATGTAATTTGAAGAGAGTGAATGATTGGCAAACTCAGCTTAATTTACATGAACAAGTTTTATGTGATATATCAAATATAAACTAGAGCTGCCAACTACCCGGATATTTTAAAATCCGGATACTCTAAATCCGAATAGATTCGAATCTCAGATTCGTAGAACCGGATACTCCTAAATCCGGATATCACGGATCCAACGGATCCAACGGATCCAAGATCCGAATCCAACGGATCCAAGACTCGGATCCAAGATCCGGATCCAACGGATCCAAGATTCGGATCTAACACATTTATTATCTATATTCATGGCAAAATTGTTTTAATCGATTGAAAATTTTTTCTTTTGATAATTATTTTTTAAAATAATGTCTTGGGGCATATGTGACTTAAATAGCGCTGAAGCGCGTGATCGTGTCTATTTATATAGACATTAATACTAGAAAGAGGAATGCGATATAAAATAATCAAAAAAAATAATCTTTTAATAGTATATTGTGTAACGAGTAAGGTTTAGTTCTCTCTGCTCCCCTCTATTTTATTTCATTTCATTTGAAATATACGGTCTTATGTGTTCGTTATATTAGTGTACTTTGTGAATTATCAAATGATTACAAAATCAATCAGTGGCGCAATAGTCAACTAAACCGAACGAGATTCATATACTATTTTTTCTCATAAGTGCTGGGTATAAGAGAGAGAGAGTGACATGTTAGGGCGCGGAAAGGGGGGGTTGGGGGGAAAAGCCCACCCCCTACATTTAAAAAAATTAATATGTAAATCAAAAAAAACATTTTATATAAATATTATTTTTTGCATCGCCAACAACTTTCATCAAGAAGCTAGCACACAAATGACTCGTACATAGAAACTCGTGCACGTTCTAGCGTGTTTTGTTTCCTTTCGGTATAGCATTCTCTTACTCTCTCTCTCTCTCTCTCTCTCTCTCATATCTGCCGTACGACTGACTCGTAAACACGTTCTGGCGTGTCTTGTTTTCTTTCGATAAAGTATTCTCTTTTTCTCTCTCTCTCCTATCATCTTCGCCCGCGCGACGCTACTTATGCATATACAAAACAAAATCGTGGTTTTCTTTTTTTCATTAATTAACGGATTTGCGTGACGTTATTTTTTATAACCTAACGCTTTTTACTCAAACACACGCTTCAAAGACAAAACACACGCGGCGCGCGCTATTAGCTACTTACCACCCCGAAAACGCATGCGCTATAGGCCACTTACCCAGCAAGTATGAGAAAAATTATATTAAACCATACTAGCAAAATAAATACAAACAATATAAATAAATAATAACAAATTATACATTACTATATTACTATATTTATATATACACAATCAAACATAAGTATGAACTTACATATATATATATATATATATACACACACATACGTACATAAATACGTAGATATAATTCATAGTGGGGGATTTACTACGGCATAACGAATAAGAACGATAGAAATTATGACCACCGTATGCGGGTCCTCCTCCTTGCTTACTCTGTACAAAGAGGACTCGCTATTACGTCATTACATATTCGCTATATATTAATATGCTTATTTTACGGCGCATGTAAGTATTATTAATTTTAAATTTTTAAAATCGATAATTTTTTGTAATTAAAAATATATGTAAATAAATAAAAATAATTTATCTCAAATAAAAGACAAAAGTGTGTAACTAATATATCAATATTTTCACTTGTCGTACATAAATAAGTCGGTATTCTGCTTTGCTTAATTACTTTAATAGTTACATGTAAGAGGAAGATAGATAATATTAATAAAACTTCAACGTTTTCTTATATACACAAACATACTTTATATTCACGGTATTGAGGATTACAGAAACTCTATTAGGTATAAACTATTTCATATGATATAGTAATATTAAACACTGCATTAATCAAGCGTTCATTCGAAAATTTTGACTCATATCGTCATTATAATGAGAAAAATTTTTACTTTGTAAAAATTTTTGCAACAATAAATTATGATTTCATCCTTAAAATTTTTCATTTGATTATTCACTTTCAAGCAAAACTTATGAAAATATTATTTAAGTACTTATATATTATTATTCAAGTACTAAATAATAAAAATGGATCTTCAATATTAAAGAAATACAAGTTATTAAATTAAATAAAAATGAAAATTTTCTTTTACATGATTTGAAAAGAATGTTTCGATGAAATTGGACTCTGTAGTCGTAGATGCTAAATGATTCCGAGGATTCGGATCTTGGATCCGTAAAATCAGGAACTTGGATCCGTCAGATCCGAATCTAAGATCCGGATCTTGGATCCGTCAGACCCGAAACTAAGATCCGTAGGATTCGGATCTTACGAATCTGAGATTCGAATCTATCCGGGTTTTGGATATCCGAGTCTTCAAATACTTGAAAATCCGAATTCAATTGGCAGCCCTAATATAAACCAATATAATAATGAGATTCTTGATTTTTCTCATAAAAGAAAAAGTGAGATTGTAAATGTAAATAAAATAGATTTAAATGAAGTTAATGCCGAGCATGCTAAAGTAAACAATCATGATTTAGTGAATTCTTCAAATGGTAAATTTAAATATTTTTGAACTTTTAAATTCGTATTTAATAACAATAAACTTAAATAATAATTTTATTTTTTTATGTAAATTAATTTCTTATAATTATGCAAATAAATAATATTTCAATATCAATGTTTATACAGATTCTTCTAGTAATAATTTTATTTACAATCTATTGACCAAAAGTCAGAAAGGCAAACTGATTCTTGTTGCACATGAGTGTAACAAAAATCATAATGACATTTCAAAAAAGTTTAATAAATATATAACTAAACTTTTATTTATTATCATTGATAATGAGTTTTTTAATGGTAATCACGAGTAAGTGGTTTGTGTTTGGTAAAGGTATTATAAATAAAGAGTGAATTAGTTTTAAGCATGTTTCTTACAATTGAATTTTGTTAAAATTAGTACATTTGGGTGATACTTCTTAATACGTATAAGATAAAAAAATAGTTACACGAAGTTCTATATATATAATGAAAATAAATGAGTTCCCAAATATGTATTTTAAATTATAATGATTAACTTTTCCACTCTTTTTGTATTTTTCAATTCAAGTAATTTTTCAAAATAAAATTTATTTCATTTTTCAGCATATCTTGAGACGCTTTTTATACTTACGAGCAGAAATCTGTAATTTATTTAAAAATCAAGTTTTAGAAGAATGGTATGTTTCTAGTACTTCAGAGACAACTGCAAGAGGAGTATTATACAGCACTTATAAATCCATGAGAGCAGAATGTATTGAACTCAAAATATTTGAAGGAACTATCAAAGGATCTAGAAATTGTAAAATAATGTATACTATTTAAATTTTAATTTTAAAACTGTCTTTTTAAAATAATTCTTATTTCTTTATCCAGTTAGCTTATCTGAAGAAGATTCACAAAAAACATTTGAACAGAAAAATGTCGATAAAAATCTAATTGCTATTTGGATATCTCTTTACCAACACAGAAAAAAAAGTTTCAACAGTCTTAATATTCAAGAATTGGTAATACTTTATCCATGTCTTGGATGTCCTGACGGATGGAAATTGGTAATTATCTTAATATTTCTCATTTAATTACTTTCTCAAATGATACAAATAAAAATTTTTTAAGATTGCAGAAGATTTCAAATATTTATATGGTGAAAAAGCAAACAATTTAATTAAATATTGGAAAAATTTATGCGAAAATATTATTATTCTTGCACAAAGTGATAAAAAAAACTCTGTTGTTCAAAATTTTTTAGTTATTCACAAAGATTTAATCATCAACTGTAAGTATTAAAATATGAAAATGGAACATATATTATAAAAAATTGTAAAAATTGCATTAATAGTTTGTCTCTTCATTTATCAGCAAAAGAAATATCAGCTTTTATGCTGATACCTTATATTATAAAACCTCCTACAAATCACATTCTCAAGAAGGGAGTGAAGCTACAAACCGATGATTATCTTCACGCATTTATTGTTCATTACAAGGTAATATTTTTGTTCTATTAATATTTTATAAATATATATAGTAATATTTAGTTTTTATGCGTATACAAATACAGACGAATATTTTTTACATGTATACATATGTGATAGCATACTTACAACAATGCAAAGAATATTGTCACCTGTTTAGTATAATGTAAAGTAATTAGTATGAAAGCCATACATCTTTTTATTGGTAAATGTTTCAGGAGTATCCTGATTTAGAAAGAGAAGAATCTCTTCAAATAGTATACGTAGAACAAGAAAAGATATTTTTAAAAACAGAAGAAGAAAGGATTACACCACACGTAGTTCTTTGCGGAGAATTAACTAATATTCAGTCGGCTTGTATAGTTTTAAATAAAAACCATAGATTTAAATTTGATTCAGCGATCGACGCAGTGATATTTATTTAAAACTTTATATATGACAAAGCACATTCAAAATTGTGTAAACATATACCAATTCTTTGGACAACATGTTTACAATTTAACCATCAAAGAAACGTATCAAACAGTAGTTAAATTCATAAAAAAATTGCAAGATTTTAAAAATTAATTTATATAAAATTAAGTTTATAAAAAAATTAAAAGATTTCAAAAACTAATAAAGTTTATACAAAATTTACAAGATTTTAAAAATTAATAAATTAATATTATTTTATTTATTAATTAACCATCATGGTTTTTTTTAAATCCTAAAAAAAATCCGAATTTTAATATTTTTTTTTAAATACTCAATATGAATAATCAAATCAATTTTGATAAAAATTTTGTGGATTTCACTTTGTCTCTTTATAATATTGAAGAAGTTTCTCGTGCAGCAGTTCAAAATATTATTGATAATTTTTCTCAATTTATAGCAGAATCTTACGTTCCCTTTTTAGAATCAAAAATTAAATCAGAGTTGAATCAATCGGAAAGCAACGCATTTAATAGAATAAAAATAGTAATAAATAATAATCAGTTTCCTTTCCAAAAATTTGCATCGGAGCACCTTCGTTTTAAAATATATGAAAAGTATGGTATTTTTAATCATCATAAAGTAACTTTTACACATACAGATGCAGGAGAAATTTAAATGAAAAAAATTGAAATAAATGCGATACATTTATCTCTGAGAAATGCGCTGAAAAATACTTTGGACATTCCCGGTATTTTTAATGAAATAACTAATTATATGAATCATCTTAATAATAATATAATGATGATATCTAATTTTGTACAAGGGAAACTTTGGCAAATTAAATATGCCTATTCAAGGAATGTTTTACCGATTATATTATATTATGATGATTCTGATTGTGGTAATACCATGGGAAGTCATTCTGGTGAACAACAAATAGGCGGAATCTATGCCTTATTACCTTGTTTCCCACCGCATCTTGTATCAAAATTACAGAACATTTTTGTTGCTAGCTTGTTTTATACCAAACAAAGAAAACACTTTAACAGTGAAGCCATATTCAAACCAGTTATTGATGAAATTAATTTACTAGTACAGAAAGATTACAATTAAATTTAAATAAATCGAAAATACAAATATATTTTAGGTGCGCCTTATTTGTTGGAGATAATCTGGGACTAAATGCTTCTTGTGGATTTACCGAAAGTTTTAATGCTTTCAGATACTGTAGAATTTGCAAAGCAACATCATCAGAGTGTCGAACAATATGTTCTGAAGATACTACGCTTCTTAGAAATAATATAAATTATTAAGAAGGTATTAAAGAGCATTCGCCAGATACTGGAATAAAAGAAAAATGTGCATTAAATGACATTATTGATTACCATATCGCTGAAAATAAGTCATTAGATTTAATGCACGATATATTCGAGGGAGTCGGTGGCTACACCTTAACTAAAGTATTAACATGCTTAATTTATTACGATAAATTATTTACATTTGATAAATTAAACGAGCGTATTGAAAAATTTCAATATAGTGATATCGAATCAAATAAACTGCGTAAAATTTTAAAAGAATACAAAATACATCAAGATGAAAAAATACCGGACAAAGTAAAATTAAAACAATTCGCGGCTGAGATGTTGTGCTTAATATGGTATCTAAGCTTGATTATTGGTGATTTGGTGCCAGAAGATAATAAATACTGGAAATTGTATCTTGTTTTAAGAGACATTGAAGGAATTGTCACTGCTCCGAAATTTGTCTCAAGTAATATTACTCATTTATCATACCTAATTAGAGAATACAATGAAATGTATTTGGAATTTTTTGGACCGTTGAAGCCGAAAATGCATTTCATGGTCCACATTCCTCAAATGATGATCGATAATGGGCCACTGATTCATTTTTGGTCAATCCCATTTGAGAAAAAAAATAAAGCTTTGAAAGATCTCGTAATTACTAGTAGATGTAATAAAAATCTACCCTTGACGATGGGCATTAAATGTCAACTACAGCAAGCTTACTATAAAGAAATTTGTACGAATGCTCCAAAGAAAATAATTGTGGGAAGTATCGACGTTGAAATTGATTATGAAATTAATAAATTTTTTACGTTGATAGATTGTGCAACATCATACAATTTTGTGGAAATTTCTGGAAAGAAAATGTCAAAAGAATCAATAATTATAGTTAATGTTACAGATAAAGGGCCTTGTTTTGCAAAAATAAAAAAAAATTTTTATATATTCGGAAAAATTTATTTTTTAACGAGTGAAATCGTTTGCAAATATTTTAAAAAACATTATTATGCATTCAACATTGAAGAATATAAAAGAAACTTAGAAATTTATGAAGCTGAATCAATTGTAATGCTGGATCCTTGTTTATCGGTGAAAATCAATCAAGAACTTTATGTAGCAACAAAGTGGAATTTATAAAAAATGTATTTTTTTAAGACTTGTTATTTTATTTATTACATTCTTACCTAATTCTTATTATAATTAATAAGTTATGAATAATAATAGTAAATTTATTATCATTTGTAATGTGCTTTTGATAATGATTTCAATTAAAATAAAAAGTTATTTAAAATATAGTAAAAAAATCACTTCCTTATTAAAAACAATTCATGATCCCACTAAATAAATTTTAGAATCGTATTTGTTTAAATTTGAAATAATTTTATGCTGATTCTAATGCATCACTAATTATTCGGAGTACCAAAAATTTTAAAACTAGATTCTCAAATAAAAAAAATCAAAATTAAAAACTGTTGTTTATATCTTGGGAATCCAAATAAAATTTATTTGAAATAATTAAAAAATAAATATATTTTATTGTAATTATTTTAATAATTATAGTGTGCTTTTATTTACCTCATTTTCTTTAGTCTGTATTACCCTTGTAAAGAGTTTAGAAAGAATCGAATTATGCGATGCTACGGCAGCTCCGAGACAGGAGCCTCAGACGTCCGACTCCGAGGCTCTGACAGTTGTATACATGCGCTGACCTAAGTTCCGCAAAAAGCCGAGCTTCTACTATCACATGTTGGATGTTCTGCTACTTTATGATATTCCGAGCTAATTGAACCTGGGCTTTAGTGCTACCACACTTCAATATTTTTTTCAGTGTATACTCGAGAAAATGTTCGTGAAAGCTAAAAAGTGAGTCGTATTTTATATTATTGCTACGTATGTGTATGTTTTTATGTGTGTTGTGGATTTGTCGGTGTCCGTAAGTATATTTCTATAGCAGTAAAGAAGTTCATATTGGTAAATTGCGTATAAATTGGTGTGTGTATATATATATATATATATATATATATATATATATATATATATATATATATATATATATATATATGCGCGTGTGTGTGTGTGTGTGTGTGTGTGTGTATGTTTGCGTGTGTGTATGTGTGTGTGCGTTCATGTATGTGTTTGTAAATGCATGGTGTAAAAGTGTGTATTGATAAAGTGTTCATGTATGTTGAAAAGTGTTTTGTATATTATTTATAGCTCTAGGTGTATATTTTTGTGTGTCTAAGGGGTTAGTCTATGGCAGTTAATATGTGTTCGTAGCAGAGTAAAAGTTTATGTTTGTTACGTGCTTTTTTATAGTTGATACTTGTACAAAATGCACACACACGCACACACTCACACACACACGCGCGCGCACACGCAGACACAGACACAGACACACACTGTTGGATAATACAATCAAATTTATATATTTGTACCGATTCATATATTGATATACTTAATTATATGCGGGGATGCTTGAAAAATTGAAAAATTGAAGATTTTATATATAGATATACTTTTAACATTAATGTCTAATAATCTTCGAAAATTTTTGAAATTCTTTAACTTGGCATATACCGTAATTAGACATAAATTATAGCATTTTAAATTGCACATGCAAAATTTAAGACCGTATTTTATGGATTTTGTGGTCTAACAATGCATAAAACAATAAATCTTGGTAAAATTTCCAATGGCGTCATTATCGTCAAAATGGCGGGAAACTCAGCATGCGATCACGTGTTCTCTAAAATAATTAATTCTAGTTCGATTAAAAAAAATTATAACTAAAAATTAGAAATTATTAAAAAATAATAAAGAATATTAAATACAAGCTTTTAAAAACAAATTACTTATAGAAAATTCAATTTTAACTAAAAAGTAGAAAATAAAAATAAAAAAAAACATTTTAAAAACACGCTTTTCAAGAATCACAAATGTAAAAAAGCGTGTAAAAATACACTAAAAAGTATTAAATAAATTAATTTACTTCCTTGAAATTACTTTTATACAGTTCATTCCAATAATTAGGAGAAAATTTTACAACAATTTAAAAAGAAAAGTGTGGGTGCTAATTTTAATAAATCCAATTTAGCGCCAACACTTTTCTTTTTAAATTGTTGTAAAATTTTCTCCTAATTATTGCAATGAACTGTATAAAAGTAATTTTAAAGAAGTAAATTAGTTTTTTTAATACTTTCTAGTGTATTTTTACACGCTTTTTTTTTTCATTCGTGATTCATGAAAAGCGTGTTTTTAAAATGTTTTTTAAAAATGTTTATTTTATATACATATAGATGGTATCATTTAATCAGTGATTAACAAATGATTGTTAAATTTAGTACAACGAACAACATATTTATGATTTCAATTTTTAAAGTTTGAAAAAAAATTAAATACATATTTTATACTGAAATACTATTGTCAAGGAAATTAGCAAATTTATATATAATAATATAATATATGTTGAATCTAGGGGCCAAAAACTCAAACAAATCCCTTTAGTATTTATAAAATAACAAACGACTTTATTAATATACAAAGCTAGTTCAAATAAAGAAAAACTATTGACTCAAAACGATCTAATTATATGCAATAAGGCAGCTCCATTGGGCACGGCAGGCGACGTCGGAAAGAACAGTGGGGCTCGATTATACTGCGCGCGTGAAAATACAACCGAGCGACGTTAGGAGTGAGGTAAATTTTAGTAGTTTAAATTACATTTAAAGCTTTTTTGAAATCTATTGTATTTAATTAAACAAACAAAGGACATGGCCGGATATGACGGTTAAAAGTGCCCCAAGTGATTCTAAAAAATAAATATTGGGTTGTGTTCGGTATTGAAAATAATGAAGATTTTTAAATTTTTACTAACTCATGTTACGTGTTTGCCATGGTTTTTGTGTATTAATGTCATTTGTAGTTCTCTCACTTTGTCTTGTGTATGTATTTTGTGTAATTGGTTCTTGCTGTGTATTGTGCGTTTTTTGTGCGTTTGTTTGTTTGTATCGATCTCCTATGTGATCGTCGTTATCAAAATCCTCTAAAATTTTGAACAAAGCAGATGTATCTTTCGTCGGTTGACCGTTTATCATGCATCTAACGTTTCTGTCAAAATGTTGACTTGATTTCGTGATTAATTCACTTTTTTCTATATTTAATTGTAATTCTTTAGCTAACCCTAACACATATGTTGCATAGTCTACACGTGTCATTTTTCCGTTTTCATAGAAAAGACCGTATTCTATTTTTCTTTGCATTTTGTAATGAACCGAGTTCATTACCAATAAATGTTAAAACAACAGAAAAAAAATTACAAGTACAATGATAAAAAGAGATAATAGAGTAAAAATAATATTAATAAAGAAATAAAAAAAAAACGAATGCAAGAGACAAAAAGCACAACGCAAGAAAATTGAGATCAAGCAGTAGCTGAATGAAGCAGTGAAAGAAAGAAGCATAAGCTGAAGGAACAGAGTTCATTATTAATGAATGTTTCAAAATATAGAAGCTAGAACAATAATAATAATGAAAAAAATAAAAGGAATATTGTTAAATTGATAAATAAACGAAAACATGAGACGAATAACACGATGAAAACGATTCAGGTCAAAACGGCGGCCGAGTAAAACAGTACAAGAAAGGAAAAAATACGCGACGGAAACCGAATTTAATACAATGAATTTTTTAAACGAAAAATAAATAAGAATAACAATATTAATAATAAATAAAAGCGAAAATAATCGCCATAAAATAATAATAAATAAACAAATCCGAGGGATAAATAGCAACAAATTCAGTTCACCTCAATGAAGATCAAGGCTCGGCGGCCGCATGAAACAGCAAAGGAAGGAGAAGTATAAGCTAAATAGCATGCTAAGAAAAGATACGGGCAGGCGGCAAGCTTAGAAAAAGCAATAGGCCTGACAACGATGAACGGCTTCACAGAAAAACATGAAGTTAACTTAGGGGAGCATGAAAAGATTTCAGCGAAGCGGTAGGGAAATAAAGCGCAGTATGAAAATAGATAAGGCCATTCCTGAAAAAAGATACAGAGTGGAGGGACATTAAAACTAATTTATGTGAGCAATGATACGAAGTTACTGCAAAATTTAAAAGAAAAACTTTGACGAAATCTTAAAAACAGGAAGCCGAAAAGATAACGGCAAAAAGTTATTGCCAATAAACTTCAAACTCTTTCTAGTCAACTGAAATTATGGTGTCCAGAAAAAAACCATACAGGGAGGGCCGACTGGTAACCAATCAGAATAGCTGAAAATCGTATGAATGGGCAGAAACATGAACCGCCACTAGCAACAACGAAACTTCTAGAAACTTGACTTAGAGTACAAAGCTCCAAGCTTGCAGGCGTGGGCCCTCTTATTCCCGACCAACTTCTTGCTGACCACGTCAAATCAGCCAAGCAGCCGACACGTCACCGGAGCCTGCAGCAATCAGCCACCGCCCTTCACTATAAGTCAACAGTCACCTACACCAGTCAACAGTCAACTATACCAGTCAACAGTTAACTAAACTAGTCAACCGTTAAAGATATCAATCAGAGAACAAGGTGGAAGAGTGGGGAAGCGGAGATCTACACACCAGAACAAAAAAAAAAGAACAAGGTAGAGAGTTTTTCAATTTGTTTGTTTTATTGTAAAGAGTATAGCTGGATAAGTACGTTAGAATGTCCTTCGATTTTTTTAGAATTTGGCTTATTTATTTATCATGTCGAAAAACTCCGATCCTGAAAGTTACAGCTTGCTAGGCTCAAAATTGGCTTCCTAACCTCAAAAAATGTGATTTTCAGTTTTTTAAAGCATATCTCTGCGAATTTTTAATCGATTTGGCTGATTCGAAATCAAGATTAAAGGAAATCATAATGCGCATATAAGCTTATTATTTTTAGAGGTTTTTAAAACCAAAACATAACCTAAAAATGGGCTTGAAAATTTCTAAGTTGCGTAGAAAAAAAACTATTGTTTGGATTTTTTTTTCGAACTCACCTCAAAGTCTTCTTTTTATTTGAATTTAGTACCATAAATTTTTTCAGATTATTTAAAAGGGTGAAAAGTAGTTAAAATGACGAAAAACTCAAATTTTTACTCATTTTTGGGATTTTTAGAGTATTTAAACAATTTCAAAGTACAATTTATGATGAAAAATGAGTTCACCGACCCAAAATACCCTTTAATATAAGTTTTTGGTTACATTTTTCCATAATATATTGCTCAAATGTCGAAAACTAACCTCAAAAAACGCGTTTTGATATTGCGTACGACGTAAAAACTCACGTTATCTCGGTAATGATCCAAGGTGTTGACTTAAGATCTATTGAAAACATCATTTTTTCTTCAAAAATGCTATATTATTAATGACATAAAAACTCACATTTTCCATATTTGACGCAGTGCTTTTGATGTTAAGCTAAACACTAACCTTTAAGATAATGCGCGAAAAAAATAAAATAAAAAACGCTGTCAACTGCCTTAGCGCAGTGCTTTAGAGTTCTTTAAGTTCGAGTAATTAGACTTTATTTTTTAAAATGTGATTCGAATATAAAAAATGATTTACCAGTAATATTTCCTAATATTTTTATAAAGCTCATCTTAATAAAGTTTCATAATTAAATTTGGCATTAAAAAAAAATAATAATACAATGAAAAAAAAGCTTATTTGATAAATGAAAAAGCAAATCAATAGATCGTGCAAATTTTGGAATATATCCATCGAGTACTTCACGTAAAATAAAAAAAAGGAAAAAAAAACAAAATTATTTTAATTCTTTACTTATAAAAATTATTTGATGACAATTAATTAGTTTATTATAAAATATAAAATCATTTAAATATTTTAAAAACACTTATATCGATATAGTTATTTTCTTGTTCTGAAAATAAAAATATGTCATCAATAATATGTAAGGGTGGTTTTTATTCGGGATATTATAAATATATCTAATTAAATACAAAATAATAATCGGCTTATGATTCCCAAATTCTGAGATTTACCAGCCTACAAAATTAATAATAATAATATAACCAGGGAATTAAATACTCTACCTGTAATATTCTAATCAATTATAATATCACTTCAATAAATAAGTTAACAAACATCCGATTATAGGGAGCAAAATTCACTAAATAGACTTTAATTAATTTAATTAAAAGAATATAGGTTAAGTTATGGACGATTTCTCTAGATTAGGTTAAAATAATAATAAAAAATAGAAAATCAATTAAAATATACTAAATTACAGAAAAGAAAATTATTAATTTAAGCAATAATAATAATCAAAATCTCTTTAATATTAAAACAAAAGTGAGTAATGGAGCAACACGTGCTCAATATTTTTTAGGTTATGTAAGGGTGGGGCTCGAACAGCAGTGCGTATCCCAGATTACGCAATTCTCCAATTGGTGGCGCTAGTATTGTCTTTCCTCGGAGTCTTTCTCTCTTTAATCTTCAGCAGGCGTTTTATAGAAGCGAGGTTATAACAACTTAATATATATTTCGTATATATATAAATCTTCAGAAATTGAATTAATATGACCTTTGATTTGTAATATGTTTAAAATTATTTGCTTTTAATAGTTTGTTACCTTCACAATTATAAGAAATTTTATTATAAATCAAAGGAAAGTGGTTAAAAAAAAAAATTTGTTTATAAAGAATTTATCAAACCGCTATTTATTATTAATCTCTCACAAAGTTAGAATTTCTACCACTAAAATGAATCTTTAATTAATACTAATTTAACAAGAAATAGGTAATTTTATAGACTCAGTAAGACAAAAGTCCAGTAAAAGAAAACTTAAAAAGAAAACAAAGAAAGTTTCTATAATTAGTTATAAACTATTATTTTTAGATTATAAATAATTGAGGTTGTCTTTTCAATTCAATATACTTCAAATAAAAAAAAAAATAGTCAGCTTTATAGAATTTTTACTCACTAGCTTACCAAACTATTTCTTATGCTTAGATATTTCAGTTTAGGACTACGAAATAAAATCTCACGGTTAATTTTCACTATTTAATTTAATAACAAATTCTTCTCAATAATTAAGTAGAACAACAATTTAAATTTTCACTAATTCACAATGATGCCACGAATTACTTTTAGGTTAGAGACCCACGTGGCTATTTATATAGCCTGCCGTGATCTCTCCGCAAGGAATTTTATATATTACAATAAGAGTACAATTTTTAGTACTTTCTAATTTCGTAATTGTTAATTATTAGTAACAAATTCAACTAGTTTACACGTTGCTATTAACTCGCCACGAGAGAGAGAGAGTTTGTATTTCTTTTTTCACTTCGCGCACTATCACTTTTTCTTTCTTTTTATTACAATTTTTAAAAAAAAATTAAATTTAATACAAATTATACCTGTTTTTGTCCGTTGCTACGCTCGACCTCGGCCATTATCCTATTTTATCCCAATAGAAGAAGCAACGACAACAATCCAACAAAAAAAAAAATCTATGAGGATCGACTCCGCAAAATGGCCGGCAATCTGTGTTATAGACCCTCTAGGCTAATGGCTATTGTTGGCGGTTGGTTCTAAACCACACTCGACCGAATATTCTTTTTTCAATAAAAGAAAAATTAACAAAAAAAAAAAATAATCCTTAACCGTTGGCAATAACAAAGAAAAGAAATTCAACAATAATAATTAACAACCAAAAGAAACTTTACTAAATAACAATGAAAAGTTTAGATTTAAAGAAAAAAGTATTAGCGTATGACTATGCAACAGGGCTACCGAAACGATAATGAGGCACGAAGAAGAAGGAAGCGCACGCTGAGCATCAGTGGCTTCTTCTTCTCTATTGCTCTCTTTGTTACTCTTATTATTTCCTATTTGCTATCTCTTTCTATTTCGCGACTCACTAATCAAATAAGGTTCTTTTATCATTTTATTCTGATGTAGTTTACGACTCGCTAGTCAAATTACATTTAATTATCCTATTACTAGGGTAGTATTTTTATACTTTACAGGTTACGCCATCTGCGCGCTTAATTTGATTACTGTTCATCTCATTTTCTCTATAAATAATTAATCCTTTATTTCCTTATAATAAAAAGTTTCATTTTTCATTAAGTAACATAAACAAACATTAGTTAATAATATAAACAGTAATTTCTTGTTATTCATTATTTTAGGTTAATTTGAGTCTTTATTCTGTTAACGCTTTTCATTTTTAATCATTTCGTATAATTACAAAGTTATTTTATTTATTTGTACTGTAGCGCCATCTATAAAAATATATAAAAAGATTTTTATAACGAGCAAATTGAAGTTATTATTTAAGTTATGTTTAAATATCTTTAGTATTTGCGCGCCACCTATAATGTGACTCATTTCAGTTTCTTATCTGTTAATCTAGCATCTCTTTTTATTATAATTAAGTTTTTTATCTGTACGCTATCTTTTTACCATATGCGTTTATCCTACTTTATCGACTTTCATTATTCTATCAGTGTATTCCTATATCTCTCTCTCTTTCTACTTTTTAACTAACTCTACGCGAGCACCACAATAGCATGTTCGCGCGAGCACGTGTTCATATATTTTGTGCCGTCGGCGCCGTTTCGCCGCCTCCTAGACGTTTGATTATGAGAATCGTCTGCTCGGGGCTCTCTGTGTGTCTCGTGAGTGTATATGTGCATAGTTGTTTCTTCGTCAGTGCCGTCAGCCGGTAGTCCAACGTACATGGCTACTTGGCAATAGGTTATGTGATCAGCTGTGTACATCCAGGGCTCAGCACCGAAAACAAGAACACAACAGAATTATTTCTCTGTTGGTTTCTTACGGTGGCCTTGGTTGCTGTCACGAGTGTGGTGATTATTATTTTATGAATTCACACGCTCGGGGAATTATGTATGACTTTTTAATAGGTTTTTAATAGATAATTCTTTTATTTAAATAAAACAAAAAAAAATTATTGTGACGTGAAAATACCACGTCACAAATATAGCATTTTTGAAGAAAAAATGATGTTTTCAATAAACATTAAGTCTACACCTTGGATCATTACCGAGATAACGTGAGTTTTTACGTCGTATGCAATATCAAAACGCGTTTTTTGAGGTTAGTTTTCGACATTTGAGCAATATGTTATGGAAAAATGTAACCAAAAACTCATATTGAAGGGTATTTTGGGTCGCTGAACTCATTTTTCATCATAAATTGTACTTTGAAATTGTTTAAATACTCTAAAAATCCCAAAAATGAGTGGAAATTTGAGTTTTTCGTTATTTTAACTACTTTCCACCTTTTTAAATAATCTGAAAAAATGCATGGTACTAAATTCAAATAAAAAGAAGACTTTGAGGTGAGTTCGAAAAAAAAATCCAAACAATAGTTTTTTTTCTACGCAACTTAGAAATTTCCAAGCCCATTTTTAGGTTATGTTTTGGTTTTAAAAACCTCTAAAAATAATAAGCTTATATGCGCATTATGATTTCCTTTAATCTTGATTTCGAATCACCCAAATCGGTTAAAAATTCGCAGAGATATGCTTAAAAAACTGAAAATCACATTTTTTGAGGTTAGGAAGCCAATTTTGAGTCTAGCGAGCTGTAACTTTCAGGATCGGAGTTTTTTGACATGATAAATAAATAGGCCAAATTCTAAAAAATTCGAAGGACAGGCCATTTTAACGTACTTATCCAGCTATACTCTTTCAAGGGGAAAAAAAAACGCTGCCAAGTGCTTTGGCGCAATGCTTTCTCATCTCCGAGCATATACTACTGGAGGAAGCCTCCGAATGGCAGCAAGCGTCACAAGGCGAAGAGAGAGAAAGCCTCTATTTTGGTACGTGCTGTCTCTCTCTAGCCTGATTTGATTGGCTGCTTCTGTTCCCCACTAAGAAAGTGAGAGAGAGATAGCACGTACCAAAATAGAGGCTTTCTCTCTCTTCGCCTTGTAACGCAGTTAATAGCTGGGAGGCTTCCTCCAGTAGTATATGCTCGAAGTTTCTCATAGAGCACATTGAGTTAGAGTAATTTGATTTTATTTTTTTAGATACGATTTTAATATAAATGTCTCTATCCTCTGTATTGAAAGCTGTCTTAATACCTACGAAAACTATATGAATTTTACTCTTTCTTAATTTTGCCATTTGCATTATGTGATTTTATAATGCTCTAAAATTAAAAATGCGTTTATAAAATTAATTTTCCCAAGCTTGTCTTCTTAACACTATAACCAATAACTTGCATACAAATTTTGGAACATTTTCATCGAATAGTTTACAAAAAATACCAAATAATTGAAAAATAAACATTGTTTTAAAATTTTCAAAACGCTTTAACGTTACAACTACGCTAAGAAAACCAGTTTTCAAAAGTTCATTTTATTTAGGCAATTGTAAATAATTTCTATACATAATTTTAAGCTACTTCATCGAGTAGTTTACGTAAAATACCAAAAAATAAGTGAAATTCTATTCAAAATTTACAAAATGCTCTAAAATTAAAACTGCGCTAAGAAAATAAGTTTTTCCAAGCTTGCTTTAATTAGGCAATAACAAATAATTTGTATGAAAATTTTTAAGCAAATTTATCGAATGGCTTTTGTGTAATAGAAAAAAAATGAAATATGAACATTTTTTCCAAAATTTTCAAAATGCTCTAAAATTAAAACTGCGCTAAGAAAATAAGTTTTCCAAAGCTTGATTTATTCAGATAATAGTGAATAATTTGCATAAAAATTTTTGAGCAAGTTTATCGAGTGATTTTTGTGCAATAGAAAAGAAATTAAAAATAAAAAAATTTTTCAAAATTTTCAAAATGCTCTAAAATTAAATGTGCGCTAAGAAAATTAAAGAAAATTAGTTTTCAAAAGTTCATTTTATTTTGACAATCATAAATAATTCCGATACATAATTTGAAGCTCTTTCATCGAGTAGTTTACGTAAAATATAAAAAAAATTAGAAAAATTTTATTCAAAATTTTCAAAATGCTCTAAAATTAAAACTGCACTGAGAAAATAAGTTTTTCAAAGCTTGTTTTATTTGAGCCATTGCAAATGATTTCCATAAAAATTTTCGAGCAAATCTATCGAATGGTTTTTGTGTAATAGAAAAAAAATGAAAAATAGAGATTTTTTCCAAAATTTTCAAAATGCTCTAAAATTAAAACTACGCTAAGAAAATAAGTGTTCCAAAGCTTGTTTTCTTTAGACAATAGCGAATAACTTGCATACAGATTTAGAAGCAAATCTATCGAATGGTTGTCGTAAAATAAAAAATAAATGAAATAAAAAAATTTTTTTCAAAATTTTCAAAATGCTCTAAAATTAAAAGTGCGCTAAGAAAATCAGTTGGTAAAAGTTTTTCTTTTTTTGGCAGTCGCAAATAATGTTCATACAAATTTTCAAGAAAATTCTTCGAGAAGTTTACGTAAAATATCAAAAAAATGAAAAATCAAAATTTTTTTAAAATTCTTGAAATGGCTCTAAAAAAAACTGAGCTAAGAAGATAAATTTTCAATAGCTCCCCCCCCCCCCCCAGTCAGACAAAATAATAAATTGCATGCAAAATTTGAAGCAAATCCATCGAGTAGTTCTCGAGATCCTATTGGCGTACTGAATACATACACACATACAACACACACACACACATACATACATACACACATTTTCTGGAAACCACTTTTTTCGACTCCCTGAGTCTAAATATGTACAAATTAATGAAAAAATAGAAAAAAAATTTTTTTACCGATACAATGCTTTCTCTATGAGAAAGCAAAATATGTCATGGAAACGCGTGGCTTTTATTGCAAATTCGCGGAGTAAATGCTGAGCGTCGCAAATTGTTTAAAATTAAAATTAGAAAGAAAGAAATTCAGAAAGGAAATGCAAAGAAAATAAAAAGAAAACTTGGTATGGGGTAACACGGTTTGCCATGAAGTGAAACAAGTATAATAAAAAAAAAGAATAGTTACCTATGTACGAAGCAAGTGTATTGAAGAGGGAAAAAGAAATAAATTTATAAAATTTTGGCAACGACATGGGTGTTTTTTTTATTGTTCTACCTATCCTTGCTGCATCTTTTTTTTTAAGACTTCCAACCCCGGAGACGTAGCGCTCGCGCGTTAGTCAAACGGAAGTCGATGGATGGCTGAAATACAGTCATCCATTACAAAAATTGTTTGACTTATGTACTGAACGTAACATATGTTTAGTTATTATAAGTTAAAAACTGGTGCATCGGCCGGGAAATAAAAGAAAAAGAGAATGCAAGGAGGAACAATAGATTAAAAACTGGTGTATCAGCCCATGAAACAAAAAAAAGAGAGAGCAGGGATGAAAAACAAATTGAAAATTTCTTTACCTTTCCTTTCTTGTGAATAAAAATGAAATGTATTTAAATAATATGTATAAGAAAAAAATTTGTTTTTTAAATAAAAGGAAAATTGTAAAAATGAGTATATGGGCATAAGTTGAATAAACTTTTTGGTTAATAAGTACAATTTTTGTAATAATGCTGCAGATAAAGATTTTATTTTGGAGAAATACGTTAGATAAATTCTAGTGTCATATTTAAATACTGGTGACTCGGCACTTGGTAAAGAAAGAAAAGAGAGAGATGAAGTAAAGATTTAATTAAAAATGTTATTAAGACAAAATTTTTAATAGCGTGTGAAGTACAAATTTTTGTTGAATAAATAAATTAAATCAATTTTAATATCATTTTAAGATGGTTCTGCAGTAATTTAAATAATTTAAATAATAAATTATAACTTGGTAAAATTATGACATTGTGGGATTAAAATATTTGCAGAGTTTTTAAAGCAGTTTATTGTGTGAATTATATAGAAATAACTATGGAAATATTATACTGTAACAGAGAATTTTTATAAAAAAAAAAAAAAAAAATTTTATGCTGGAAATTAATAAAAGGAACGATGGTGATTTGACGGACATTTAAAAGTTAATGGATGAATAATTTTAATATTTAAGAAAAATTTTTTTTAATATATATTATTGTGTAAAATATTAAAAGAATAATCTTAAACTATAAAAAGAAAAGGAGTAAAATTCTTATTTTAAAAACGCCGTATGGTTAGATCGTACACTGCAAAATTTTCAGAAACAGCTTAAGTGAAACAAAAAAAAAGAGAAAAAGAATTTTTATTAAATATAAAATAATAAGACCAAAAGAATATTTTGCGAATTTTTTTTCAATTTTTATCATTTTTCTTATGTTTGAGGTGTTGTAAACAAGAAAAATAATATTTTCTTTTACTGATTTTTTTATCAAAGACAAATTTTAAAGCATTGAATATGGCAATTTTTATCACAAATGAATTTGCTTTTTTTTTATTTATGAAAACTGCGCTATAGAAAATTGAAAAACATACGCATATAACTAACTAGTTATTGCATTATTTAAATAAAATAAAGAAAAACATATTTAGAAACCTTTTCAAAGTTTAGAATGGCCCTTTGTCGTAATTGATAATTTTTATTATAAAATACATAACAAATAAATTAATGAAAAATATTCTTTTTCTTACAAGCGTCAAGACGACAAAATAATAAATTATCAAAAATTTTGCAGGAGTAGAAGGTTTAAAGATCAAAAGAAAGATATTAAAATGAAATTATATTTCTTTTGCAATATAGTTTCTTTCATTAATATGAAATAATAAAATCACTTGTGACTTATTTTTCCGAAAGTAAGCAAAAAAAAAGAAAATATTAAAAAGAAAATGTTTAATGAAAATTGACATGAGTTGGGTAGCAATAGCGATGCTCGCGTTTACCCTTGGAATATGAAAATTAAGTTAAAATTTTATTTTTGCATTTGTCTGAACTTTTAAATTAATTGTAATCAATTAGTGTGTTACAAAACTTCTATCTTTAATTATAACTTAAATTTCGGTAGCATGAAATAAATTCCGTCAAATCTCTATCAATAGTCTTTAATAAGCTTCAGCATTACGAATCTTGGTAGAATATAAAAAAGATAAGAGAACTCTTTTTAAATATTTTAAGTGACCAAAAAAGTTGTTTTTTATTAAATACATCATCCCTAACTGCTCTAAGAATGAATCGTCGTTTTGAAATTGCAAAAAAATTAGATATGTAAAACATTTAAGGTTGGAAGGAGGTAAATTTGTAAATGGTGAAAAAATAGTAGAATTATTCGCATGGTACCTCTATATATGCCTGCAGGACAATCTTATATTGATGGCAGAAATAGTTTTAAGAATTTTTATTAAATATCGACTATGGATGCGAACAAAACTAAGTAAATTTGCGGAATCGTTGATAAATTACTTTGTTGATCGCAAAGAATTCCAAACAATACGAAATGAGTAATAGGAGCGGCGTTTCTGATGACAAGTATGAGGAAGGTATATTTGCAAAAACTTTAAGTGAACAATTAAAAAGTAAAAACACCGAAATCACTCAAACAGTGAAAGCGTCAAAGCACCCGCGCGAAGTAGATAAAAAGATTGAAGAATACCTTACGATAAAAAAAAACTTGACTATTTTCTTACAGAGAAATAATTTAGAGGTAGGGGAATTAGAGGGGTTTAAATCAAGGCAGGACGCATATAAAGCGTTAGGTTTAGGATTTAGGGAATATAGGGACAAAGTAAGTGAGTCAGATAGTAGTGAGGACGAAAGAGAGTCAAGTGGTAATAAAAATAGAACTAAAGAAAAGTTTCCTGTTAATTATAAAAGAATAAATCTTAGACCCGCGCAATTAAAACTTTTAAATAAAACATTTAACACTTCGCCTTTAGCAATAAGCTATAGCACACCCTTAAGCACCAAACCTAGTTTTCAATTACCAACAATATTTGAAAGGGAAGATTTATTAGATTTACCCCCGGAGGTCGCGGTAGAACACATTAAAGAACACTTGAACGTAAGTTTTAAGGACAGAGTAATCAATAATTATTTTAAAAGCCCCGAACATATCGAACAATTAAACGAAAGCATAAATAAAGGATTTGGATTTTTCAAAATTTTAAATTTAGTAAAGGAGAAAATACAGAAGTTCGTAAAAAATGAACAAGATTCTTTTGCGGAGGATAAGAATAACGAGTTAAAGCAAGAAGAAAATAGTTCTGGTAACTTGGTGATTGCGCCTACTCTAGTAAAAGCCGACGGAGAAAAGGGACTTGCGAATTCAGAGAACACAACGAATTTTTTTGATTATAAAGATTATTTTTATAATTACGAAAATAAAAATACAAAGAATAATAATAAGCAGAATTTGCCAGAAAACTCAATAAAAATGGCACAATTGCAAATACGTGGGTCATCCTTAAAGGATGCCCTTGATGTCATTCCACGTTTCAATGGCAAAAACATTCCTATTTCTGAATTTTTAGACGGGTGCATGGAAGCACAAGCGATTTTACCCAGCCATGTAGAAGGAAAATTAGCGAAATTAATTAGAATTAAACTATATGGGGATGCGTTAAATTGCGTAAGGGGATGCAGCTTCAAAAATTTAATGGAAGTAGTGGAATATTTAGAAAATATTTTTGGATCAGCAAAAACTTATCACGAGTGGACAGGAGATTTAGCAAAAATCAAGCAAAAGACAGGTGAAAACGTAATCGTCTTTTTAAATCGCTTACGCGAAATCGAAAAAGAAATATTATTCACGACAAGAAAAGAAAAGCGAATAAGTGATATAAATGATTTTAAACAAGAATTAGAAAAAGATTGCGTAAAGTATTTCCTAAGAGGATTACGCTGGAAAATACGGGCTCGCATAGGCACTCCTGCAAGCTTAGAAGAAGCTAGAGAACGCCATAGAGATCGAGCGGGAATTTGCAAATAGTATGCAAGAGGAAGGAGAGGTGCGTAGAGAGGAAAATAAAAGAGGAAATTTTTTAAAGGACGCACGATGCGTAAATATTGTCGAAACAGAGATCAATATAATAATTTGTTCCTTTTGCAATAAAAGGGGACACCCGGCAATGAATTGCTTATTATTGACCCGCCAGATGGGAAGTGTTAATTCATTTTCGTAGCCGAATAATAATTTTCAGCCAAACCAATGGCAGAGGGGACAAAATTTTTCTAATATTCGAAGGCCAAATGTTGCTTCTGGAGGCTGGAACGCTGAGGTAAATCGAAGGACAGAATTTTTACCAAGAGGTAGGGAAAACGTAACCAACGCCCCCGGCCGATAGTTAGAGATGAACGCTAGAGAAAACAACTATGAAAATCAAAATAGAGGGCGAAATAATTATGCTGCAAATTTTGGAAATAATAGCAGTAACAATCAGAATAATAATTTTGAGAGAAGAGGCCCGTATAATTCGCCAACTCGGAATGCGAAAAATTTTTCAAATTTAACATGTTATTACTGTGGTAAACTAGGCCACACTCGCAATCAGTGTTTTAAATTACAACGAGACACGCGTTTAGAACAACAGTCTCAGGAAAACGGTTGAAATCTCCCTCAAGTGGGCGCGGAGAGAGAGATAACGGCTGGCACGCGCCCGACTACGTCACAGGCAGCGAGCGACGGCCTACGCGCGTCGAAACAATGAACTTGAATCAGGCAAGTACCGCACCAATTATAAGAATAGATGCAGGAGAATTTAAAAGGCCACTTGAGTTCTTGTTAGATACTGGAGCCTCTGTAAGTCTAGTAAAGAAATCTGAAGTATCTCCCCGTATTCATATCGATATGCAAGAAACGATAAGGTTAAAAGGCATTACGCCTTATTATTTAGAAACAGTAGGAAAAATCATGGTAAATTTAGAAAATAAAAAAATTGAATTTTATTTAGTAGACGATGAGTTTCCTATAAAGGAAGCAGGAATTTTGGGCACGGATTTTTTTAGGCAGACAAAAGCAAAAATTAATTATTTTACGAATAACTTAGAATATGCAGGTAATGTGATACCTTTTGAAGGAGCACGGGAGACTTCCTCAGATGAGATAAAAATAATAAACAATGAAAATAAAGGAAATCATTCACTGACAGAGGAATATTTTACGTTTGCCAGGAATAAGAGCGATAAACAAAAAACCGACAAAAGCAAAGAAAAAGAAAAATGGTACAAAACATTGTCTTTTGTAGGTTTTGAACTAAAAAACAAGAATCCATTCTTTAAATGTAGTTCAAAAAATTTTAGAACGCTCAAAGGGTCTAGCCGATCATAATGGGGTCCAGTACCCCCCCCCCTCCCTTTCAACGGTATTACCAAACAAAAAGTACTTCAATAAAGTACTGCATAGTGATAATCATTCAATAAACAAGCTCAATGTTGAGATAAACTTTTATTTGTGATCACCTTAAAGTAATTATAACTTAGGTTTTACAGCAGCTAGAAATATGCTTAAATAAGTAAATTAAAAGTATTTTACTCTACTTAAATATTTTCTTGGATATGATTTTAGTTGTTTTATATTTATTTTTATGAAAAAATTAATTTTTAATTGAAAAATAGAGTTTTTAATTCCAAGTAACTCAAGAATAAAACATTTTTGCTTGGAATCAGTACCTCTCCCAGAGTAAAAATATACATTGGCATACGGTGTATTTTGTTTCTTGACCTATTATATTACCCTCTTACTATTCAAATTTCTAGCAAATCGATGCGAACGAAAATTAGAGCTAAGAACATCATGCTCTCAAATATTTGCAAATTGAAGAGTTCTAAAACTTTTAAAGCTACATTTAAATAATAGATTTTTGTTCCTCAGTTTAAAACCGACAGAAGACAATATTTTGTATTATTTGAAAAAAAATTTATTCTACAAGAGAGCAAAAAAAAAAAGATTTTTACCCCACATGTATGATTTTGGCGCTCAATTTTAAGGGTGTAAATGAGATACTGATAAAATGTTTCTACTTTTTTTCAATCTGTTTCACCAAAGGGTTAAAATACGATTTAAAAAAAATTTTAAAGAAACAAGCCAGATATGTTAAAAATCTTATTTTTAGGGAGGCTCTCGACTTAAAATCGTTGTAACTAGGGTTCTATAGCACCCAGAAACGGTTTCAAAAAAGCAAATTAGAAGTTTTTCACTCTTCTTTAATAATCTGAGATGTATTTATGTCCTCATTTCCTTCATACTAATGTTTAAGGAGAAATAAGCGAAAAACTCGGAAAAACCTTGGTTTTGACGGGTTGTTTAAGATATCTCCGTCACAGAAAGCTTTTCATAAATATTTTTCCATGAAAGTACATCACAAGACTTTCAAAATGAGCCCTGGTAAACCTTCGTAACCCTATCCTATTAGGTGCTACTTAATTTTGCCCAATGAAAAGTCGTTTCGGGCTACAATGTACCGTTCCGACGCTCGAACAACTGGGAATCATTGTGAGAATGCCACCACTTTTACAATCTGGGCAGAGTCAATTCACGACAGATCAAGAAAATGAGGCACGAATCATCACACCAGGTAGATTGTCGACGCACGCAATGGACACTGAAAAAGTATTTTCGAGTTTTTTGCTCAACACACATTTCAAACTTGAATGAATTCCTTTGCATTTGCGGAGCTATAATTAATAGATACCATCCATTTATTATAACGAAAGGAGTAGAAGTAGTGGCAGCGGAAAGAATGCTTGAGAAAGCTGAGGACGTGAACGTTGTACAAGCAAGAGTAGAACTTGAAAATCTTACGCGTAGACGGGCTCATTGGGTTCCTGTCGTACCACAACAGGTTCCTGTTTCCTCATCTTTCTTTAAATGATTTGCATGACTTGATATTTGTAACATATCAAGTGTACCTATCACCATCGTTACATACAAGATACTCTTTTAAGAGTAGACATGGGAAATGAAAATGAAATGGACAATATGTTAGAAATAGATCAAAACACTAATGAACTCGGATTCATCAGATTTAGAGTTTATTCAAGGTTTGAAAATGCAATGCAATATCAGTTGTGGATCGCTTTTGATCAAGAATATATTGTAAATTATATTGGAATAAATGATGACAATAACCTAATATTAGACTATTATTGTACCTGTAAAGCGGGCGTAAGAACTCTTGGTATATACGTGCATACAGCATCTGTTTTATGGTACATAGGTTACGCTCGCCATAAAGAAAATGTTAAATACCCGTCTATCAAGTTATTGCAGAGCGTTTCTAATGCTCAAAACGAGAATCAAGAAGAGAATAATGAAATATTCGCCTGATTTGTTTAATTGTATATATATATATATATATATATATATATATATATATATATATATATATATATATATATATATAATTATTACATATATATATATATATATATATATATATATATGTAATAATCTAGTTATTACTATGTTACTATTTACAACACTGAAAAAAAGAAGGAAAGAAAGGCACAACTATAACGCGTGCGCTTGCTTCTACTCGTAACTCTATACTCTCATGTCAATTCTTACGCTCTCATACACTAGTTACACTTTTCTAACTGATCTTAATACAAAATTGTTATTCTTTTAAAATTTACCAAAACTCTTGAATTCCTCGGCTCAGGCCTGCACGTAGGGTGCCATTTTGCAACGTTACTATACTAAGCTAGACGTCCAGCTTGTTCCGAAAAGAAGCGCGCAAATAATTTATAATACGAAAATTCTTTAAAACGAATTTGCAGAGGGGGTTTGCCTCGAAATTATGACTTTCGATTGGGATGCTAGATTTTAAGAGTTGGGTTTATGAATAAAATGATTTGACACTAGGCACTCATTAAACACATAAAAGAATTACTTTTTTTCAAATTGTAAAATAAATTATTTAACTTAGATTCAAATAACAAATTTTAATTACTTCGGTGCTAACACAATCACACTTTTAATCTAATTAATTTTAAAATTTCCTCTTAACACGTTTTCACTCTCTCACTCTGACTTTATATAAATATATATATCTCACTCTCTTTCTCACTAACTACCAGCACTATAAGATGATCAGACGACTCTCGGATTTGATCATCAACTCGCGTCGCGGCGCTTCTACTATGTTATAACCTCCCTGGCTTACCTCGCCTTTTTCGCTTTGTAACAGAGGCTCTCTACGCGGAAATTCAACAGCCGCGGGGTTAGGTACAACTATGTTTAATTTCTCTGAAACACACAAATTTCACACAACGCTTTCACTCAATTTTTATCTAATTTTAAATATTAAAATCACTAACATTTTCATACATTAAAATATGGACTACTCTTCTCTCTCTCGAACAGTACAAAATAGCAATTTTAATTAAATACAACGGCTAGTACTTATAGATAATCTCACGCATTCACACTCAAGAGAGAAAAAAACTAATTGCAAGTGCACGTCGTTTTAAGGCAAGTCGCTTTTACAGAAAGTTTTACAGAAATAACAAAAAAAGGCGCCACTAAAATATAATTATTGGCACAACTACACACTTTTGTTTTTACGAAAACGTACTCGAGATCTAAATAAAAATTCTCGGTTTTTAAAACTGATGGAAATTTTTAATTTTAAGCTTTTATTAACAAAAAAAACTGAATTGTCACGCGAATCAATTGGCAATAATTAATGTTTAATATGAAAACGCTAATAGAAAACTCAAAATAAAGAAATGTTCTAAAATGACGCTACTCTTTTCTTCCACAAAGACTTTTTTGTTTAAGCGCTACTCTTACGACACACGTCCTTTCACGATCACGGCTTTCTCTGCACTGTCGTTAGGCCCGTTGATTCTTGAACTTAAGCGCCTGAGCGTATTTGGCGGACAAATGACGACACTCATTACAGTTACACATTAACATTTCTGGGCGTGAATTATTATTCATTTATATAATTAGTTATTAAATAATCGTGTCGGCTTAGTTTGAGTGTGGAACAAGAGCTCGCAAGAATTATCTTAATCTGAGACAGGCATGCGATCGACCTGCCTGATTTGAGATGGATTTGGTCATACGCTATTTCGTACATATTTTACGCAGGCTAAATTCATTTCACGCATGTTAAAATCATTTTACGCACGCTAAACAAATGCGTCTCATAATAGGATATTTTATGTGGGCAAAAGAATACATGACATCGAATTTTACGCATGCCGTTAGAAAAAATATTTTTACAGCCTATTTAGATTTATAAATGAATAATACGATCAGGTATATGTGTAGGAGAGGGTGAGGGCCAATAGACACTATTTTTGCGTTTTATATATTTCTTCTAAAATATTACGTTTATCTAAAAATATGTATACTCTTTTTTCGATACTTTTTCTTTGTCGTATTCACTCTTATTGCAACTTTCACACAATTCACACAAGTTCTCAATTTATTTAATGAAATTTCTCTAATCATTGTTCTTTTTTTACTCTTTGAAATTTTTCTTTTTTCGACTCACCAGTAATTGACATTTATTATTTTTTATATTCAAAGATGCTAGATTTTGATAAATTATCTTTCTCGAATTGAAATTTATTAATTTCACTTTGCGTTTAATAAGCCGTTATATTTACAATATTTACATACGTTACTCTTGGCTTTTTGTACCATATTTTATGCACTAAAATTTCTTGTAAACTTCTAAATAGTGAGCTGATTGGTCATTAAAAAAAATCAGCCAATCAGCATATCTGTATAAAAGTATATTGTTAAAATATTTATCGTTATCATATATTTTTATACAAAAAATAAAACATGAAAGTTATTACTTTTCAATACTTTTAAATAATTTTTAATCACTGTATTTACATTAGCAAGGAAGCTCAGTGACTTAAAATTGGGATATGATTTTTTACTGGAAAAAAAGTGAACTCGTATTTTTTCTTTTCTTTGAATAGGCCTTACAGACGGAATTATAGACATTTTTTCGAAAAAATAATAAAAAGAACTTATAAGATTTTAAATAACCAAACTACTAAGACTCTTACAAAAAAGGTATGAAAAATAAAATAATGTACAGATTGAATGCTTTCATTTAAGCTTTGTTGCATTTAAAAAGCTTCTATGGTTCAAAAGAATCAGATGATTAAAATATGCTAATGAAATAGCGTAAAAAATTTATATGTTACACGCTAAAAATATTAACAAATATGTAGTAATTTTTAATTAGGCACAACTTTTGAACTACAGAAGCTTTTTTAGTGCAACAAAGCTTAAATTAAAGCATTCAATCTGTACTTTATTTAATTTTTATATATTTTTTGTAAGAGTTTTAGTTGTTTAGTTATTCAAGATCTTATAAATGCTCCTTATCATTGTATTTTCGAAAAAAATGTCTATATCTCCGTCTATGGGGCCTATTCAAAGAAAAGAAAAAATATGGGTTTATTTTTTTCATAAAAAAATCATATCTTGCAATTTTAGCAAAATCCGTTTCCCGGAGATCGGGTACTCTCCTTGTAAGTATACGCGTGTGAATAGCTCGGTACCAAGTTATTTTTATACACGTATAAAGAACTTGGTATACACATATTCACTTGTATAATTCATATGAGTAAACCAAGGTGCATATACGTGTATACCGAGTTATTTATATACACGTGCACCTAGTTACCTATACTAGTATATGGAGATATGTATACACGTGTAAATAGCTCAGTTATTTATACGTGCATCAATATCAAGGTTATCATATGCGTATGCCGCTATTCACACGCATATACATACTTTGGTATACTAGTATAGGTAACTAGGTATACGAGTATAAAAATAGCTCGATATACACGTATGTACACCTCGGTTCACACATAATTCAGTTACATATACGTGTATACTGAGTTATTTATATATGCGTACACCTAGTTATCTTTACTAGTATACCGAGATATGTATACGCGCGAGAATGGCTCCGTTATTTATACGTGTATCCATGCCAAAGTGATTATACACGTATATCGAGCTATTAACGTGCGTATACCTTGTTATATTTCCTTGTATACCGAAGTATGAATGCACGTATGAATAGCTTGGCCATGTTGTATCATACTTGTTTAAAATTTTATCGTCATAAATTGATCACAGGTGGAATTTCAAATCGCTGATCTTCCTTGTTAATGTGAATACAGCGTAAGTTTTTAACATATTAATATGTTAAAAATATTCATGTAATCGTTGCTTTTATACTCATATACTTACTAACACGTTTTTTGCTAACACAAAATTATAAGTGCAATTTTTTTACTTTTTTAAAAGTATTAATTTTTCGTGCATTAATATTAAATTTTATTAAAAAATAAATTCTAAACATCGAAAATATATGTTGAATATTAATAATTACGTTGAAAATCTATGTTGGAAATAAATTTTTCTACATTTTAAATGAATTTTTGAAAAACATAAACAAATTGAAAATCTAGTCAAATTAAAATCATATAAATATTAAGCAATTTTAAAATTTTCTGAATATTTTTATTTTTAACTTAAAAATAAAACTTAATAATTGGAACATTTAAGAAAAAAGTTTTTTTAAATGTGATAACTGATCTTTTTATTTATTTATTTATTTAAAGTTGCACGCCTCTTATGAGTATTATCGACTAAATAACAATAACGAATATTATTAATATCAAATTGATTATATAACTTTCATATAAGTACATTAAGATAATACTGTATGCATAATATTATTACATTCTAGAAAGGTTATAGGAGTGAAAATAATTGAGACACTTTGAGAAATTTAAGGATAATTTTACAATTTTTTTCATTGTTTAGTAAAGTTTTTAAGGATGTTGTTAGAACTCGACTAGAACTAATGAGGAGAAGGGAAAATGAAACGAACGTAGTTGAATTTAATGTTTATTGTTCTACTGCCGTAAGGCATACAATAAGATCCGACTCTCGGGCAGAGTGAATCACGACTGACTCATAAGGTCTCAAGTGATGAACTTTATACAAAAACTGAGCGAGGGAGGGAGTACCGCGTGGGGAGGACCGACATCCCTTCGCAAATAAAGCAACAAGAAAAAAGCAAAGAACAATTGCAAACAGATGTTGAAGGCATTTCAACAGAGAGTTTGTAGTTTTTATACTTATCACAATAAAGAAGTAGATATACCACTGTTTGCACCATCTTGCACAAATCACTTACGGGTTGTTCTTCTTTTTTCATGATAAAATTATGAGTAGCATTTGTGTGCCCAATTCGTAATCTCGTTATGACTACCTGTCTTTTTTTGTTACATTTTGATGCCGGACTTTTCTTATAAAAGCTATCTTTTATTCTAAGGATTTTGTAGCTGGTATTACATTTCTATTTATCTTGCCAGAATCGTTTAATTAATTTTGTCCAATATTTTTTGAGATCTACATAGTGGACCAGAGGGATCCCTTTTAATGAGCATAGCTTCTGAGCTAACCATGTTTTGTTCAAGCGCATTGATATTTGCTGGTATCCAAGATTAATTGATTCTTGGAGTTTTCAAGTTGAAATAATTGTTCGCGAGTTAGGATCGACCGATTTAATTTGGTATTTTGAGCGTTAGTTCTTTTGAGAAAATTTAAGTTGTTACAGAAGATAATAAATTATGTTTCCTCTTAAGACTGAACATAATTTAACGCACAGCTAGTTGAATAGGCAATGGCAGTTTCTTCTTTATAAGTAGTATTTAGCTTAACTGCTAATTCTTCTCTAAGATAAGTAGATAATGCGTTGAGTTTAGTTTTTAAGTGCATATTGTAACGGGCGCGTTTTGCTAAATGCACGGTCGCCAGGTAATTTTAATAATAAATTACCAAAATATAGATTAAAGTTACATTAATAAGTTCTTGACATGTATTAGTCACATAATCCATACAGCAAGAAGGATTAAAACACCAGAATCGACGATCTTCTCTAGATGCTTTACTGTCAGAGATGCGATAATTGGTATTTTAATAATTATGCAAGGATATACCGACGGTGGCTACGAAAACAATCACAGCTGTGTAATTGTCTACGAAAAAAAACACACCTTCAAAAATGCAACGGAAAAAAAAAATATTCTCAAAAGTGCGGTGAAAAAGAAAACATTTCCAAAAGTGCGACGGAAAAAAAACACATTCTCAAAAGTGCGGTGAAAGAAAAACATCTTCAAAGTGCGGCGAAAAAACACACATTTACAAAAGTGTCGGCGAAAAAAAACACATCTACAAAAGTGTCGGCGAAAAAAAACACATCTACAAAAATGTCGGCGAAAAAAAAAACATCTACAAAAGTGTCGGCGAAAAAAAAGACATCTACAAAAGTGTCGGCGAAAAAAAGCACATCTACAAAAGTGTCGGCGAAGAAAAACACATCTTGAAAAGTGGAGCGAAAAAATAATTGAACTTTTTATGAGAAACGATTTTTATTAGTATATTAATTAACAAATATAAAAAATAATCATTGTTTGTTAATAAATATTATTAGAAAAATACATTGAAAAATAAACTTAACATAGAAATATTTAAAGTATTTCTTTAGAAAAAATGGTGTTTTTTTCGTGAGAATTTTTCAAAATCAGATTTTTTTTCCGAATTTTCAAGAGGGAGTTTTTTCGCCGACACTTTTGTAGATGTGTTTTTTTTCGCCGACACTTTTGTAGATGTGTTTTTCTTCGCCGACACTTTTGTAGACGTGTTTTTCTTCGCCGACACTTTTGTAGATGTGTTTTTTTTCGCCGACACTTTTGTAGGTGTGTTTTTTTTGCCGACACTTTTGTAGATGTGTTTTTCTTCGCTGCACTTTTGAAGATGTGTTTTTCTTCGCCGCATTTTTCAAGATGTGCTTTTCTTCGACGCACTTTTGAAGATGTGTTCTTTTTCGCCGCACTTTTGAAGATGTGTTCTTTTTCGCCGCATTTTTGGAGATGTGTTGTTTTTCGCGGCACAATTTCGATGTGTTTTTTTTCGCGGCACTTTTCATCTGTGTTTGTCTTCGTAGCGACCGTCGATACAATCGACGACTTCCTCCAGATGCTTTACTATTGGAAGTGCAATATATCCTTATCATAAATGCAACTTATGAAAGTACAATAATCGACGACGTTCGCTGGATGCTTTACCATTGAACGTGCGATAATGTGCACTTTAAGGATAAGATGCATTATTACCTTTATTATCTGAAATTAGTGTAAAACAGATTTAATTTAATGAATTTAGAATCATTTTTATTAATTTTAAATTATTTAATTTATTTAATATAAACAATCCTTTTTTGAATAAATTACAAAGATACAATAATTTATTTAAATAAACAATTAAACAAATTGAGAATCTTATAGTAAGCTAGTCTCTACATTTTGTCGCGTAGAGAGTCGGATTAAGAATCCGATAGAATACATCTTAGATGTTACATGATCGAACATCTAAGAGAGAATGAGAGAGCTTGGATGAATTCACGCTCTTTTATATTATTTCATAAACCTTCTATGAAGTTCTATTTCTCACTAAAGAATCATACATTAGGAAATAGAATGTTCGATAAAATTCACTTTATATATTTGCCAAAGAAACATTTGATTAAGATAAATATATTTGTAAAAGAAACATTCTATTTCCTTTACATTTCAAAAAACTATTTTTAATAATTTATTTTATTATCTATTAACTAAAAAAGCTAATTTTTTATATTTTAATTTATATCTTCAAACTTTAAATAGAATAATCATTTTTATATAGATTATAAGAATTGAATGTTCTATTTATGTATAAACAATTATATTAATAAGCTATATCTTATATATTTTATTATTAACAATCAAATATTGATAATACTTTTCCATTAAAAGAAATAGAACATTCCATTTCTATATTCATTCTACTATATCTATATATACACATTTTGAGTTATCTTTATTATCGGCCTCAGTAGGTAATTATGAAATTATTTATAAAATATTCATATTCAATTTAATAATTCTATACAAAATTGATATGAGCCGTTACATAGCCCCCTAGATAGAATTGAAAATTTTTTGCATGTAAAATACCATTTAATTAAGAAAAGAAATTTTGAATTCTATCTCTGAAAGGTTTTTTAATTACACTGAACGACATATGATTGATTGCTTATATTGATTGTTATAATAAATATTAAATTTAAAAATAAGTTTAATTTGTAAATATAAACATTTAATCATATTTACAAAAATATATGATTTTAATTCTCAATTATCATTTCATTATTTTAATTAATTTCAATAATCTAAAATTTAAATTGTTTTTTTGTTTATAATTAAAACATTCATTTAATTTTAAGAAGTTACATACTTTTCAGGAAATTTTACTTTTTTCAAACATAATTTAAAAATAATGTAAACTGTTTTGTATTAAAATAAATGGACAATTGAAAGTTTCAATTACTTCATTCTATCTATATTCAAACTACTCTAAAATGTTTTATAGCCCCCCACTAAAAGATGAAATTTAAGTATTATCTTTTTATCATAAATAAACAATCAAATGAATATTTAATCGCATTTCCTAATAATTATTTGCTTAAATTGTTAACAAAGAATTTTTGATAACTAAGCTAAGCCCTTTTATAGCTCCCCTGTTAAAATAGAATTTTAAAAATAAAATTTATTTATAAAAAAAAAACAATAATTTTTTAATTGCTATCTTTATAGGTTTAAGTAAAGTCTTATCGATACAAATGTGTATCAACCGTAGTTTTTACTATTAAAATTTTGAAATTTTCTTTAACAATAAATAAATATATAAATAAAATTTATTTGAATTACTGATATATGAAAAAGAAAACTACTATTTTTTATTCAAATAATAAAATAGAATTAAATTAATACTAATATTAATCACCTAAATTGAATTTATAATAATTAATCTAAAATCATAAAAGATCTTTCTTCTCTCTCCTTTCTTCTATATTTATATCTATATTATAATTTTCAATAAAGTTATTTTATTTCTTTCTTACTTTTCTATATGCTAGGAGAAGCTTCTTTATTAGGGGTCTTGGTCCCTCTAAGGATAGTACATGACTTGAAAGTTATACTTCTTTTAATACAAAACTGGATTTTTTAAAATTTAATCTTAAATTGTGCTTTTCTAATCTTTTGAACAATTCTTCTAGATTTTCTAAATGTTGTTCGAAACTTTGAGATATACACAATAGATTATCAACAAAAGCTATTACTGAGTTATGCAGATCTCCTATGGCTAGATCTAGCCTTTTTCTAAGAGCTGCACTACTAGTAGATGTACCAAAAGTCACAACATTGAACTCATATACTTTATTATTTATCATATAAGCAGTGTATTTTTTGATGTTTTCATGTAAAGCAATTTGCCAAAAACCACTAATTAAATAAAAATTCGATATATATTTTATGTCTTGGCATCTTTGAAATATTTCCTCAATTCCAGCTGACGTTTCTTGATCTTTAATGAGCTTTTCATTAAGTTTTCTAGCATCTATACATAATCGAACAGAGCCATCTTTATTAATTACAACAACCAATGGGTTGATGTAAGAACTCGTTGATCTTCTAATAATATTCAATTCAAGCATTTTTTAGATTTCCTTATCTAGCTTTTCCTTATGATTAATAGGAATAGAAAATTGTTTATCGTCCTTGAGCTGCCATCTGTGCTCATAAACGCCTAACAAACCTGGTTTTTTATTAAATATTCCACAATATTCAGATATTAACATAATTAACTTTTGTTTTTGTTCATTTGTAAGGCTTTCATTTGGCAGTATTTTTTCTTCGATCTCTTCATACATTAAATCGTACTTAGGATCATTTAAATTTTTATCGTTTGGTTTTGAGACACTTTCACTGCACTCAATACTCAAACTTTGATATTTATTCTCTTCAAGAATGATATCAATATAAGAAATAATTTCCTTTTTATTTTGATTACTGATACATATTTTTTCATGTATAGTATCTAAAATCATTTTTAAGCCTTTTTGTACATCGTAGCCCATTATGTACTCTCTCAAAAGCTTTGGAACAACGATAAAAATGGCATTAAATTCAATACTAGCCACCTTAACAGTTAACATAACTTGCTTAGTAATTTTTTATATTTTAATTTATATCTTCAAACTTTAAATAGAATAATCATTTTTATTCAGATTATAGAAATAGAATGTTCTATTTATGTATAAACAATTATATTAATAAGCTACATCTTATATATTTTATTTTTAACAATCAAATATTGATAATACTTTTCCATTAAAAGAAATAGAACATTCCATTTCTATATTCATTCTACTATATCTATATATACACATTTTGAGTTATCTTTATTATCGGCCTCAGTAGGTAATTATGAAATCCTAGTTATGCTTTTAATGTAATTTAAATTTATTATTACAGAAAATTTTTCTATGTCTTAAATAATGTCCAATTATTTATAAAATATTCATACTCAATTTAATAATTCTATGCGAAATTGATATGAGCCGTTACAATATCGAGATCTACGTGTATATATTTATTTATCCAGTACGGAAAGCTAGGAATTATTTTAGAAGAAACTGTTGGTAGCTTCGCATTAATCTCTGTTTATATATGATTAACTTTTCCTTTAAATTATATGTCTATCAATACGGAGTTACTATTTAACAATGAATGATTTTGGTAACATGGGTTAGCTGCTAACTTGGCTAGGTAGTTAAGTATGAATTTTCTCCTAATTTCTAGCTTCGGAGAAATCTTGGCTTCGAAGAGTACACTAAGTGTTAGGCTGCTTTTGAAAGCACTTGAAATTATGCTGACACCAAAATTGTTAACAGGGTCCAAAAACTGAGTAAGTAGATAAGCTATAGGCATACTGGATCAGGTTCCTTCTGGATCACCCCCTCTCTCCTCAAAGTGATCCAGAAAGTACGCATTGTAGATCACCTCAGTGATCTAGAATCCGAAAGTGATCCAGAATGCCTATAGCGTTTTCTACTACTTTTTTTTTTTTCTTTTTTTGTCTTTTTTTCTTACAAATGATTTTCTGAGAGATAGAATAATTTCATGAGTTTGACATTGTGTAGTGCACAGACAGTTTTATAAATTGGATTATGGTTTGTGCATATGGTAACACACTTGAAAGATGGTTTTGATGGATAGCCGTATTGATTGATATTATAAGCAGGAAATTTGAATCGTAACAGCCATTTACGTTTGAATTCATTCAGAACAAAAATTTTAGTAGCATCATGTAAATATTCACGAAGTAAGTTTGCAATTTGAGAGTAGTCAAGCCCATCAGTATTCCAAGCTATTCCGTGATTATGTTTGAGGCGAATGTTTTCTTCTTGTAATTCGTCAGAGAGCCTTTTCCATAAAAAAGGTTTTTTGAATAGATGAACGATAGGATCACCACTGTCGTTGAGAGGAATGATTGCTATTTCCTTTAGAACATATTCACCACCCATTTGCTTAAAACCAATCATGTCTACCGCATATTCCATTTCGAAATATTAATTTTTTTACGTAAAGTGAAGATAATTCAGACAAGCTTCCGAACATCTCCACTAATAGGATTGTACTGAATGATGCGATCGTGTAAGATCATGCAATAAGCTGAAGTATTAGCTGGAAAGTCAGTTTGAGACTCAAATTCTAGACGTACATCGACAGGAGCGCTCTTTAGAGATTCGTTTTGTCGTGAGCAGTCAATAACTATGAGTGGTTCAAAGTTGATAAACTGAGACTTTGTCAACAATGGCTGTGAATCTCTTCCGTAATAGCTTTTCTGAAAATTAGCATACATATCATATAGAATAGCAAATTGATTCTTAGATATGTCAAGATTGAGATTGTTGTACGGATAATATTGCGAATTCAAGAAAAGTCTCACATTACTAATATTACAGTGGTCGAAGCGACTGGCATTTTTAGATCTTGAACCTTTTTTTCCCGATTGTAATCCAAGAATCACGAAACGTGGTTTCTCCAATTGATTTGAAGTTTTTACCGTCCAGACGTGTTTATTTGTTGTTGGAAGAAGAGGATATTCAAATAACTCCCATGAACGAAAACTCATAGAAATAGGATTATCTTTGCCAATGAAATTTAACAGCTGGATTTTTTGTTTATCTGATGCAATAACATATGGCATTAACCACTCTATCTTTGATATTTTTATTTGATAAGTTTCATATGTGGTTGCATTGTTGGCTACAGTACCTTCCTGTATTATAGCATTCAGGTCATTTCTTGATCTTGTGAGAATGAGTTCATGCTTCATATTAACAACAATTTTCTTGTAATCTTCTGCGAAGCCTAAAATCATACTTAGAGGGATAGAAACGTCAAAATTTCCATGATCATCTACAATTGTTTTGTTTGCTTCTTCAACACCAAGCCAGCCTGCATTTTCTAATGTTAAAGTCTGATTTGGATTAAATGAAGTGCATCCCTTCATGAGACTACTCAGACCAACATTTTTACTTTTATCTATCTCTACAGCATTAATTTCATATCGAATTTCATCAAACAGATGACAAATGCCATTGTTAACGAAATTAGTTTTAGTTAGTGCTTGTCCATCCGGTTTTTGTAATTTTCCACATACATGGATGTAACTACATGATGGTAAGAGGCATAAATCTTGATGCTGAATAGAAATACGGATTTCATCACTGTTATTGTAACTTAATGTGGAGTATGGTTGATGTGCGTGAACCTCATAATGAGCAATAGACTCATCGAATGCGACACCTGATTGAATGCTTAGAATTTCGTCCATTTTTCTGAAAGCAGCAGAGAATGATACAATTTATCTTTTTCCACGTACTTTGAGACCTATGCTTTTGAGAAACTGGATGCTCTTCCGTGTTAACGGTTTGAGTACCTTTGGACGACTGATGGTGGGTTGACATGATGGCTGACTTATATGCACACTTGAATTATAAACGATTCCCATTATACAGATTTTATGTGAAGTCTAACAGTAATTTCCTCTCCTCGGAAATTCACTAAATTTCCGTCTTGATCAACGATTCGGATTTGAAGATGATCTATACTCTTAACATTGAGTGGTAAATATATGACATGCGATGGAACTTCTATGATTTTATATCCTGGAGGAACTTTTGGGAAAAACTCATGGATCGTGTGAACTTTTTTGTCGTTGATGTAAGCACCTGTAGTAATATTACACTCTACTCTGAGTGCGTTTATTTTCAATATCTTCACAGGTAAATCAGAGCTGTGATGAATGTCTTCATGAAGAACGCGACGAGTGAAACCGAGAAGACTGCCTATTGAATCGCGAGGATTAAGATCTATCTGATGGCTGCAATAAATTTCACTTCTGAGAGTATTGTTGTTAGCTTTCAAGGAAAACTCGATGTCTTTAGATTTCAAATCTTTTTGCAAAAATTGATTAATAGCATCAATTTCATAACTGCCAGTAGGAATAATAATAATCTACTCTCCGTTTATATGAAGTTTATTATTCGAATCGTCAACATTGGGAATCGAGTTGAATGTTAAAAGTTCAACTAAACCCAAAACAAAATTCTTATGCTGTGGTAGTTCTATTGAAGGAAAATATTGCGCTTCTAAGATAGAAGATTTGCCTGAAAGACTCAAAGTGAAACTATCTTCCATGACTGATTGAAAAAGAATGATCCTGCTTGTCTGAAAACTCTTCTTTTATAGTCTTTCACACAAGAATTGAAGACAAAGATGTCCACAAATAAATGAGTCAAAATTTTGATATCTTTTATAGTTGTATTTCACTTCTTCCACGTTAAAATATAACATGAGATCTATAGGGGGTTTAAGATCACCAAAACTATCAAAATAAATCACTTCAGAACCTCGTTTTCGATAACATACCCAGTGAGTGCCTTTGTTTTGAAAGTCATCTAAGTTAACTATAGCAGATTCGTTATGCCATGGGCCATCAGAAGGTAGATTATTTCTCATGAAAACACCTCGAAAATATGGGATTTGCATCATACGAGCATACTTTATAAGATCATAGTCAGTCAGTGCACGATTTGGCAAAGTTAAATCGAAGTTTTTTTTTTTTAACTTGACCATTACCGATATGAGGTTTCATAAATAATCCCATTCCAGTTTTATATGGTTTAAGATAAAGACCTTTTCCTAGAGCAATAGCTTCCATAGTTTTATTATGTCTCTTACTTTCTTCATAATTTTTCTGTGCAGCTTTAGCCTCATTTACTGCTTTAGCTATTCCAGCAGCTCCTCCAGCCAGAGCACCAGTTGCACTTAGTGCTGCGAACAATGGTATGAGAAAAGGCAGAGCGCCACCTATTTTTGATGGAACAGGTAGAATACGTGGAATGATAATTTTTTTCTTACCGCCAACGATCTTGAGAGCTTCACGTGCACCTTTTAAAGCGGACTGTATAACTTTGCGAGAATGTTTACTTGGTTTTAATGATTTTTTACTTGCAGTTACTAATTTACTCAATTTTACGCCCATTCCTGTCTTTCCTTTTAATTTCATAGCATTTGCAACAACAAAAGCAGTTGCTTTTTCGCTAAGACTTGCATTTTTGGCTCTAACACGCTGCCAAGCTTTATCAGCGAGCTTCATGTCAGCTACTTTTCGATCAGCATTTTTATCAGAATAAGATATGTCATGTTCTTTGCATGCTTGATCAAGTGGATTGATACCTGTATCACCTCTTTTTAGACGCTTTTTCAGTTTTGTTCCGGGACCACAATATTGATATCCAGGAATATGCATTTCAATAGGTAAGTTATTGATTACTTTATCAAGTAACCCTTTACCCTTAGGGTGCTTCTGTGATTTGTGTACGAGCATCTCTCTTCGAGTGTTGATTTACAACTGATGATCAAAATATAAAACAAGCGTTTATATTTAGAAAAGGTCAATCTTAGATTTGACTTTGTTACGTAAACATGGATTTTACTGAGCAGAACGTCAAACTTCCCGTCGGCAACTTTGATTTTGAGAAAACGAAAAGAAAAAGCGACATGGAGAGTTACTTCCAGATAATATACGAGCAGTATTTTGTGGCCCATCGAATTGTGGAAAAACTAATAGTTTATTAGCTCTAATTACACACCCTAATGGTCTTAGATTTGAAAATTTGTATGTATACTCTAAATCCTTAAATCAACCGAAATACCAATTTCTTCAAAAAGTTTTAGAACCAATTGAAGGTATATCATATCTACCGTTCAGTGAACATGCATCTGTAGTGTCTCCAGATGAAGCCCTACCTAATTCAATTATGATTTTTGATGATGTGGCTTGTGAGAAGCAGGATAACGTCAGAGCTTTTTTCTGTATGGGGAGACACAAAAGTGTAGATAGCTTTTATCTATGTCAGTCATATGCTCATATACCGAAACATCTCATCAGGGACAATATTAATTTGATGGTAATTTATCGTCAAGATGATGTTAATCTTAAACATATCTATGAAGACCATGTGAATACTGACTTAACTTTAAATGAATTTCGAAATCTTTGTACAGAATGCTGGAAGAATGACAAGTATGGATTTGTTGTTATTGACAAAGATAGAGCAATGAATGATGGTAGATATAGAAAAGGATTTGACTGTTTTGCCATTAAAAAGGAAGTATAAATCTTAATCTTTGCAGTTTGATTGTAGATAGCATCTTGTCAGCATGCCTGACTTTAAGAAAGAAAAAAGTGTTCTTAGCGAGCTCTTACGAGCACGCGAGGCTATTAAAAAAAAATACTCTTTGTTAAAAAAGGAGAGAGATGATTTTGAAAAGGTTATTGGTGATACTTTAAAACCAGTTATTACACCACTTGAAAAGCTTGTCGATTCGACAACTGAAAGTGTGTCACGTTCTAATCACATTAAGGCCATAGACAGTAACAGAAAATCTGCAAAAAAAGATTGAGATTTGATGAATCAAGTTATATTGTAAACGATATTAATAACTCGGGTTCGGCGTTTGATAATGATGCTTCTAATGGCGATGATTTTTCTCCGATAAATAGCACAATGATGAATTCATCATTCAATTCTGCAAATTCATCATTCAAATCTATATATTCACCATTTGTATCTGCGCATAAAGAAACTGAACCGACAGACTTTTTATCAATGCTAAATGGAAGCCGCAGCAAAATCGATAACATATACGGAGTGAGAAAAGTCAGTGGGGTATACATGATGGGTGATTCACAAATTCAATTTGATGATAAAATGATAAAAGTGAAAGATTTAAGTTTTCCTAAAAGCAATGGTCTAATGGAATTGCTTTTCAAAAAAGAACCAGATGATAATCTTTTGAGTACAACAGATCGCAAGAACTATCGCATTATCCTGGAAGCAACAAATGCCCATAGAAAAAGACATAGCAAAAGTGAGAATATACGCTCTTCGAAGAGTAGAAAATATTCAAAAATCATAGCACCAATGTTCCGCAGTGATCGTAGTAGAATGTCTACCAGCGGAGGGGGTCTCATACCTAAATATAAAATAGCAAAAAAGAATACTTCCATAGATCTAGTCTACTGGGATGATCCGAATGAGCTTGTCGAAAGACTGCGATTATTGATAGCCGAACGATCTGCTGGAAATAATAATCACAACAATGAAATCCAATCAATCATAGAGGAACGACGTGAAGCTGGGCATATATATTGACATACACAATTTTCAAATCAATAGTAGTATCATGAGTCTCGATGTGTTTGGAAGAAAACTTGAGGGCTCGCAAGTGAGTCGTGGTCCTCGAGGTATTGGATTCAATGTTACATCAGATGGTGATTTTGATTTAGAAAATAAGCGGCTTTGCAATATTGGAGAGGCTAATGATCCAAATGATGCCATTAGTTTGAATTCACTAAATAATATCCTACAGAAAGAAGTTGATTACTTATCTTCTAAAATTATAGAAGTTGCTAAAGCTATACAAGAATATGAGAACAAAGTTGAAATATATAAAGCAGAAATAGATGAAAAATTAACTTATGTCTATGATATGACTCAACGAAATTTTGCAAGTATTGAATATATAATTAAAGAAATGAATAGACGATCGGATATTGCTAAAGTTGAAGTTTAAGATGGAACGTCAAAGAGTAGTTGAAGAGCTACACAAGCCAGCACGTCGAAGGTACAAGCGAAGAAAATATGACATACACGGATTAGATGAGACTTGGCAAGCTGACCTTGTAGAAATGATACCTTATTTCAAGGAAAACAAAGGTTTTCGCTACTTACTAACTGTCATAGATATATTTTCAAAGTATGCATGGGCTGTACCAGTCAAATCGAAGAGTGGCAATGATGTTACTCTAGCTATGAAGTCAATATTAAAACAAGAACGGGTGCCATCGAATTTACAAACTGACCAAGGAAAAGAATTCTACAATTCAAACTTTCAGAATCTTATGAAAAAGTACAAGATAAATCACTACTCTTCACATAGTAATCTTCATGCAAGCATATGTGAACGCTTTAATAGAACTTTAAAAAATGCAATGTGGTTAGAATTCAGCAAACAAGGAAGTTATAAATGGTTGGATATTCTGCCTGAGTTAGTGAAAGCATACAATTCAAGAAAACATCGGACAATAGGAATCGAGCCTGAAAACGTTACGAAGGTAAATGAAAAAGAAATCAAGAAAAATTACCCAACTGAAAAAAGACCTGTAAAAAAACCAAAATTCAAAGTAGGAGATAAAGTGCGAATAAGTAAGATAAAACAAGTTTTTGAAAAAGGTTATACACCAAATTGGTCAACTGAAATTTTCACAATAACAAGAGTTGTAAAAACCAATCCCATAACTTACCACGTCAAAGATTATTATGATGAACCAGTCTCCGGCGGCTTTTATGAAACGGAAATTCAAAAGACTATGTATCCAGAAATTTATTTGGTAGAAAAAGTTTTAAAGAAAAGTGGTAAACGTGTATATGTTAAGTGGTTAGGTCTAAATAGCAAGCATAATAGTTGGATAGATAAAAATGAGATTATTTGAATAAGCTAAGATGTATTTTACCACGTATTTCAGTGTAATAAATAAAAAGAAAAAAATTTAATTTTATTATGTTCATTAATTTAAGTTATATATAAAATATTTTTATTATTAAAATTTTCTTTTTATGATTCAATATAAATATAATAATTATAAATGGTGGTGATAAATAAAATCAATTATATAATGTTTAATAATTTTCATTTATTCATGTATTCTTATTATGTACAATTTACAATAAATAGTTTGAAAAATAATTTGACGAGTATATTTTTATTTATTTTAAGCCCGATCGAATTTAAAAGAAGATCCTCCCAGGTATATTGCAATCAAACGCAGTTTATTTGCATTATCACAGAGATTGTAGAAAAATTCTTCATCTTTTAAGATTGCAGATGAAATCTTTTCTGGTAAGAAGACTTGGAAGCTTTGGTCGAAATCTGCTACGACCTTGGTTCCAAATCTTGTCTTGACTTGTTTCAGTGAAGTCACCATGTACTGCTGGTCTTTTTCTAAGTCTGTGACTTTCTTCCTTGGCAGGAAGTCGCTTCCAGCAATCTTGTTTAGTGCAGATAAATCCATTCTGAAAACAAGAAAAAGTAAAAAAAATTAAAAATTTCTGTTAGAAAAAAATTTTGATGGAAAAAAATAATGTTTTTTGGTAAAAAAAAATAAATTGTAACTTACTTAAAAAGTTAGTCGATTTTAGATTTCTTTGTGCAAGGTTGATCGTCCTCAAGCTCTTCGATTACTTGAATGCGCTCCTCATTGTGGTCCATTGGTTGATATAGCCCATTCCCCACTTCGATGTCTGCCCTTTCCATTGCTACTCGTAATATATCCTTTTTTTCTCCTTCCTGGGAACTTGCCCCTCCATTGATGGATGCCAGTCATTCATGAACTCCTCTAACACATCATACTCAATGATAATTTGCTCGCCTTCATAAAGTGACATCCCCACTCGCTCTGCACTATTTTCATTGGTGGCTTCATCCCTTCTCTCGATTTCCCTCTCTCTTTCATTCTCTGTAGCATCCATCTCCACTCGTGTATCTCCCCTCCTCATTTCTACCTCCCACTCTTTTTCTTTTTTTCAGCAGCCATTTTTCTTGCATGTTCCTCTCTACTTCAAGTGCAGCTTGCGCCATCTGTATTTCTTCAATTTTATAATGTCCCCAAGGTAAAGTATCTGTACTATCAGGCAATAAAAATCTCTTATCATCGTGAGGACTTGGAGCAATTTTTCTCTGTTTTTCAGTATGCACAGTATGCAATTTTGAACGGATATTGCACTGTTCACGGTATATAATAGTGAGATCCTGAAGACAGCTTCGGTAATCCTCAAAAGTAATTGATTTTTTAACAACGCTGGACTTTATACCTTTGGCTTTCTTTATAACTTCTCCTCCATCGATTGAAATACTATACATTTTGCTTCGTAATCCTATAAATTCTGTCATTATCTTACCATTACATTCGTCTTTCATCAAACCCGGAACTTTCTTATTAACTCGAGGAATTTCGAACGGATTATTTTCTTCATAATCGGAAGTATCAAATTTATGTATATCCTCTTTCATTATTTTGTACATGTCAACATCCTCAACTTCGTATATGGGACTATCAGTATCAGTATACAAAAGTTTGCATTTGTCTCCAACTCGCTTTTTCATATACGAATAATGAAAATCATAAACTAATGTTTTTGATAATTCTAAAATGCAAAATCCAACATAAATTGGTTTCTTGATTGTGATGCTCGTTCTCTTCATTTGAATGGCAACTAAATTCTCATCAAAAATAGCACAGCTGTGAAAATTTGGTAGAGCTATGCGTGCTTCTGCTCCATATCTACCAGTAAATTCATTTACCAATCGGACATCAACTCGAGACCGCTCTCGCTCAATGCACTTTCCATAGACAGCATTGATTAACAATTTATAAAAAAGTTTTTCAAATTCGTTCTTAGCCTGCATTCTTTTTTGAGTATTCAATTCCACATAAGGTTTAAGCCATGCCTTTTGCTCAAAACTTAAAATTCTATGCACTTTTTTCAGTCGAAGTCCATTTTCCAACACTTGTCTGAGTGTTCGATAGTAAATAACATATCTCTCCTTGTTCTTCAAAGTAGTGAGAAGTTTCTTTTGTTTCGAGCCATGTGGCGCACTATGCTCTGCGCAGAATGGAAAATCCCGATGTGCATCGTGTATTTCTTCGGGATACTCCAAATCTACTTCAGCAATATATCCAATAACTGAATCTGGCGGTGCGTTGTAAAAGTTTGAATTTGTCTCATATTCTACCCATTTGAATTTTCCGACTGGCAAATATTGAACCATTGCCCATCCATAAAGATTATTAATATCAAAGTACATAAGTGTTTTCATTTTCTGTTTTTCATCATACGGAGAGCCCATATATGGATTGTTCGCCTTGGCATAGCGATTACAGCATTGACTTATTCCTCCCCGAATACCTGCTTCAATGAACATCAACATATCTATATCTGTAAGAAGCTCCAGTTCTACCTTCGTCATTTTTAGCGCTGCTGAAAATGTCAAGCCTGGAGACGTATAAAAGTGAGCTGGACATAAACCGTAAGCTTTGAGAGATGTTTCTCGAAAACTTTCAAATACATCCGCCAATAGTAAAACATCTGTTTTTAAGTATAAATCCGAATACTCGCCTAATGTCCTTATATTGAACTTACTCCAGACTTGAATAGCATGCTTATAGTCTTCATCAGCAATATGAGAATCGGTGAGTTGGTTATAAAACTGATTTTTCTCTGGCAATTTCGTAACTAATAATTTATCCAATCCATCTACAAAATCATATGGAAATATACCTTTACGTTTGAGAAAATCAATTTTCTCATCTGTAAAACCATCAGTTCGAAACTCTTTTATCAATATCGGCACATTTTCCAAGTATGATGCAAGTTTTTCTAATGACGAAGGAAGAAAACGCCAAGAATCTATGAATCTAAAACTTAGGTCACTGCCATCTATGTATTTTGTAAAAGAAATATATTTTTCCTTATTATATGGCAATAGCGTAACTCGTCCTCCCATCAATGAAGATGTGGCTATCTCTTTCAAAATGAAGTGTGTATCGTAATTGAGGTTATGAAAAACCACAGGAATAAATTTTGAATACTTGTAATTCAAATTACATGAATTATGTGCTGCACCTCTGAAACTAATGTAAAAAAAATAGATATTTTAAAAAAATTTGCATGATAAAGTAAATTTTTTTTTCATTGAAATATAACTATAATTAATATCTTACCGTCCTGTGAGATGACAGTGATCTCGTACTGCGAGTTCTTCATCACGGATTAGTTTTCGGCATATGTGACAAATGGTTGACCTTTGGAAAGATAATTCTTCTAAATCCGTAAGTTTTAATGGTTTCGGATTCTTGTAGAGTTTATCAATTTCCTCACTGATTGATTTTAATTCTTGAACAAACCATTGTGCAGGAGTCTGTCCATCTTCGATATTTTTTCTATATGACTTATAAAAAGATAAGCTGTCATCAAAGCTACATTTTATATAATATCCTATGCTATATGCTTCATGAAGTTGGAAGGCAATCTCATTCATTGTAGGCTTCAGCAAACATTCAAAATCAGCATAAACAATAAAAGGAACTTTTTCGCTTTTATAATAATCTTCAAATTTCAGAATGTTGTTCTGCGAGTCAGGTAGATTAATTCGACAATAATTCAAATTCTTACAATCATTTTCATGAACTTGCAATCTTTCTTCATTATAAAAGACTTGTAAACATCTTTCACAATGGAATGATTTTACATGTGTCTTAGATAGTTGAGATTTCAGAAGACGAGACATATTCTTTATCCAAACGTAGTGGTATTTGGGTAAACTAATATCATCAGAATGATTATTTTTTTCATACTCATCGATGTAAAAGTCTTGGATGATGAGTAGATTGACATGCTTTTCCTTTTTATCCGATGTAATGTGGCAAGGTGATACTTCAAACTTTTGTCCAAACTTCTTCAACATGTACACATTTACTGAAATATTATTCAGTTCTTCAAATTTTGGAACATTTTTAAGTGTCACTGGAAATTCTATGTTATTAAATTTCAACTTGTTCTCATGCATGCTATATTGATTAACTCTATTAGTATTAGTTTCACTTGGATATATTGCTGAGAGGATAGCATACTTGAAACATTGATTGTCATTGTTACGAACATTGACACATGCTTTTTCTTTTGTATAAAAGGTGGTAAAGGAATGTACGAACTGCCCTTGATCGGAGAATATTTTTTCATATTTATACTCAGACTTATAATGCTTTTTAGAGCCCAGCCAGAATCTTTTTCCTGAAATTCTTCTATCTGTGTCAAAATAGAATCTTTGATATTTATTTTGAACCATTCTTCTAGATTCGTTGACATGAAAATTGAAGTACTTGTGGTTGTAAAATATTTAATATCTGTCAATTCTTCACTACTTTTCTGTATAGAAAATTCTGCGGTGAAATCTGAATTCACTTTGAGAGCACTATATTCTTCTAAGCATGACTGTACATGTACTTTAAAGAGTTCTTGGGCGTCGTTTAAAAAACTTAAAATATCCACATGATTTATATTTACCACTACGCCAGTTCTAATTCTGTTTTCGAAAGCTGACTGCACATCTCGCCATTCAACAGAAGCTTCTATTTCTTCAGATTGCAGACCACCTCCTCGTTGAAGATGATGTTCAAATTGAACTTGAATACCCGAAAGATGTAACACACAAGTTTGACATCTCTGCTTTTCTCCTCTTGTAAGATCAGAATTGACAATTTTTTCATTTAATTTCTCTAAACTACCATGGCACATATCTATCCAATAATGGAGATCGGTATTGTTCAGTTCATTTACATTTTGCAAAGCATCACGGAGTAGTTGCACAAGACGTTCAAAGAAATTAATTGAAGACATTTTTTTCTTTTTTATTTAAAATAACCTTTCACAAACACAAACTTTCACGATTGGTAAAGTTTAGTCCCGATGACTATGTACACTCACGACTCCTCTGACGAAGTATGCTCATCCAGAAACCTTCAGTCCTTTTTAAAGGTAAGTTAACAAAAGGAGAGATAGAAAATTCAATTAACTAACCAATAGTAAAACGGAGTGCAAGTTTTTCAGAAAAAGAGAGGTTTTCACGGGTAGGGATGAATTTTTTACCTTTTTTAACCTATCAGGATCATTTCTTAGTTTTAACCAATGAGGATTGAGCGATTTTCCATCATCCAATCTTAAAAAGTTAGAGGGGGAGTGACTATCATCTTTTAGTTTAACCAGTGAAAACTGAGCTATTTTCCATCGTCCAATCTTAAAAAAGTAAGAGGGGAATTGCTTGACATAAACTTACGATTTGAAAATTTTCTATTCTCATTTCCCGATATTAATTCATACTGAAACATCCAACGCTACGAGATGGCTAGAACTCGTGATTACGATATGCTGTTCAAAAATTATATCATGCAGTCTGCGGAAGAAGAAAGCATTTATATATGTGATATTCAAGGATTTCAAAGAATATCAGAGGATTCTTTTATTTTCAAAGAAGTTAGTTTCCTCAATTTTAGAAAAACAGCTTTACCTACAGTCTATGTTTTCAAATCTCCAATTACATGGGAGGAACTAAATACAGAAGAAAAATGCATGGCTCAGTGGGTGGAAAGGTTCCATCACGGTATAGCATGGAATTCCGGAGATATTCCATATCATCGTCTACAACGTGTTTTCCAAATCTGCTCGCAAGGAATCAAAAAATTATTTGTCAAAGGAGAGCAGAAAGTGCAATGGTTGAAAAATCTTTTACCAAGTGTGTAAGTAAAAATATATTTAAATTTTTTATATTCAAAATAATCATTTTCTTAATACTTTTCATACTTTTTTATACTTTTTTATACTTTTTTTATACTTTTTTTATACTTTTTTATACTTTTTTTATACTTTTTATACTTTTTTATACTTTTTTTTATACTTTTTATACTTTTCATACTTTTCTCATACTTTTTAATACTTTTTTCATACTTTTTAATACTTTTTTTCATACTTTTTAATACTTTTCTTATACTTTTATATTATAGTTTAATTATTCTGTTTATTTTATTTGCAGGTCAATTTCAAATGTTGAAGATTTCGGCTGTCCAGCATTAGAAGGAATAATAGGTGATAAGCACCACTTCTGCTTGAACCACGTTTTCTGTATAAGAAGAAAAAGACCCGTGTGTGCAGTCAATAATACGATTGCTATACGAGCATGGCTACGAAATTACTTAAATATTAATGATAAAGATGAGGTTGATAATTATTTTAAACAAAACAAAAAAATGAAATGTACATGTTTATATTTTGCAAAAGAATAAAATTTTTAAAATTTTTTTATTATTATCTTATTAAAATACTATAATAATTGTATTTCTAAAATGAAAAAATAATTGTATTTCTAAAATGAAAAAAATAATTGTATTTCTAAAATGAAAAAAAATAATTATATGTGATTTAAAAAAAAATAAAAATTTTATCAATGATTACACAGGCCTACAAATATTGGGGTCATGGAAGTTGTTGGAAAATGGAGGGTCATTTCCGAAGTAATTTTTTCCGTAGAATCCGAATCCGGGGTCCGAATTGCTCTATCACGTCAGGATTTTGAGATATTTGAGGTTATTTACCCAAAAAATGGCGTTTTTGGCTACTTTTGAGGTTATGTACAGAAGAGACAACATTTTTTGGGAGTTTTTTTTTAGTTGCATCTTATAGCACTACTCTTCCTCTTTAATTTAAGAGTCGCAGAGTTCAATTACGATTTTTCTACATCAAGTTACGCCAATTTGAAATTACGAGATATGTCCTATTAATTGCATGACCATTTGCATTGAATACGTTGAGGCAGACATTTGTCTACTGGGTATTTTTTCTTCAAAATTTTTACTTGGGGATTTTTGGGGTTACTGATTACGAATATGAAGTTGAGATATTAAAATTTTCAAATTCAAGATGGCGGATTCAAAATGGCGTATAAAAATTTTCAAAAAACATTGCAAATATGAAACATATTTTCATTTTCTGCTATCTAATAACTTTTGTTGTTACGATAAACATAATACATTATAGTAATTTATATTTACACAGGTATCGTGACATTGAATTTGACCTTCAGCTTGATCTTCAAGTGCATTTCAAGTTAAACTTATTTTTACATTTAGCATTACCCAGGAACAACGACGTGGACGTAGTAAAATCTGTTCCCTTTGGGGTGCTGGATTTATGTGAGTCCCCTCGCCTCTCACGATCGGGGTGCTTAATTTACGTGAGTCCCCTCGCCTCTCACGATCGGGGTGCTTAATTTACGTGAGTCCCCTCGCCTCTCACGATCGGGGTGCTTAATTTACGTGATTCCCCTCGCCTCTCATGATCGGGGTGCTTAATTTACGAGAGTCCTCTCGCCTCTCACGATTAGAAACTATTTCAGTTTAACTTATGAAATCTTTTTTTTTGATCTAGTAAAGATCTTGACCCAGACCGTCTTTTATGACGAACATTTAGCTCATCTCGTTGAAGACACCAGCAATAGTCCGCTAACATTGTTGGAGACCATTTACCCTGATAACGTCTTTCCATTTCTTTGAGGTCCTGATGAGATCGCTCACCTTGCTCTTCGCTTACGGCACCTAGATTTTCTGGAAACCATTCTAAATGAGAGTGTAAATAATGCAATTTTACGCTCATATTGCAACCTAAATTCTGAAATTTTTCAATCATATCGTCAACTATTTCTTTGTAATCACTAACTTTATTATTACCCAAAAATCCTTTAACAACTTTTTTAAAAGCTAATCCAGGCTTCTTTTTCTACATTTGTCATAACCTGTTCAACCTCTGTTGTTTTCATTAATTCTCTTATTTGTGGTCCAACAAATATTCCTTCTTTTATCTTCGCCTCACTTAAATAAGGGAATTTATCTCTAAGATATTGAAATAATGCACCATCGGTATCAAGAGCCTTTACAAATTGCTTCATTAATCCTAATTTTATATGAAGCGGAGGCAACAAAACTTTTTTAGAGTCAATTAACGGTTGTTGAATAATGTTGGGATCTCCAGGTTTTAAAGTTTTACGAAGAGGCCAATCCTTTGTAACGTAATGCTTAACTCTATCTCTGCTATCCCACAAACATATAAAGCACGGATATTTTGTATAACCCAATTGTTGTCCAAGCAGCATTGAAACCATTTTTAAGTCTCCGCATACTTCCCATTTATGCTGTTCATATTTTATTGCTTTAAGAATAGTTTCTACATTTTCATATGATTCCTTTAGGTGTACAGAATGAGCAATAGGTATTGACGCATATTTATTTGAGTTATGCAATAAAACTGCTTTCAAACTTGTTTTTGAGGAATCAATAAACAATCTCCATTGATCAGTATCATAAGGAAGTTCTAATTTTTCAATTAAGCCTTTAACATCATTACAAAAAACATATTCATCACATGCAGAATAATACTCAACTAATTCCTTCTCTCGATTACGATACCAACTAAAAGTAGTTCCTGGAGCAAGAAGGTGTTTCTCTTGAAGTCTTGATCCTAACAACTCAGATTTTTCTTTCGACAAGCCTAAATCTCTGACTAAATCATTTAAAGAAGCCTGATCAAATAAAATAGGAGCATCAGAGGTTGATTCGATGTCTTCAAAATCCTGATTTTCAATATCGTCACAGACTGTATGGTCTTCAACATTTATTCTTACAAATGGAGGGCTTGGAGGAACATCACCAGATGCAAAAGGAATAGGCTTCGTTACGCTTGCTACATTCGGATATTTTATATTACAAGCATTTTTAATATTATATCCAAATGTTTTGGTTAAACAGAAATAACATTCATTGTGGCTAACAGGTTCACACCAAATTGCAGGAGTTTTGAAAGGCATTGGTGTTACTTCTTTATGGGCATTATACCAACGTCTTAATGTTTCAACACATGATTTACAAGCCGTATGTGGAACCCAAGACTTATCCTGATTAGTTATCGAAATATTGAAGTAATTAAGATAAAATATTTTTATCGTTTCATTGATTTTCATCGCATTTTTTGCGAACACGAAGCGACTACACTGATAGACCTTTAAGCGCGATTTTCTCTTTAACGTATGCGCATCGGTCTTACGACTGGGTACACCGCTTTCTGAAACCTAAGAATGCGCCTCTCTCGCTGTAAGAGCGTATAGCTCTTAAGCGGGAGCGCCGCCGTCTTACGTTAGATGGCGTTTTTCTTACAGTGTAAGAAAGCCGTTATCTAAATTTTCAAGAACTGTTTCTGTGTTTTGGGGCTCTAAGAGCTATACGCTCTTAAGCACAAGAGGAAGGGGCTCGTAGATACGAGATCGCAGGGCGCTTGTCTGAAACGAGAGCGCTCTGGACTATCAATGATTTCTTCTTAGGTATAATAACGCATTTTGCTTGTTCAAAGAATGTATTGCCCTTAAAGGTCTATCAGTGTACAAATGTAGCAAAAGCTGTCAGGATTATTTAAACACTTACGCGAGGTCATTATTGAAATGATCAACAGTTAGAATATTTAATTTAATACTTTATATTTCCAGTGAGTTGTTAACCAACAGATCAAATACAAATATTCACAAAATTTTTCCAAAAAATAAGGCACTATGAACGAACAATTAAGAGCTATCTAGTAAATTGTTGCTTAAAATGTTATTAAAAAAATGATTTATTTGCGATTACAATAAATACAGAATCAATACAAATGGTCTTTTTTGTACAAATAATAAAAAATTGTATATCAATGAGACGGGGCAAAATTATACTAAATGATTCACACTAAAAAAATGTATGCTTAAAGGAATTCCAAAGTGAGACGGGGCAAAATTAAAAAGAAAACATGTTTTAATATTGGCGAAGGGACTCCCGCTCGTAATTTCAAATTGGCGTAACTTGGTGTAGAAAAATCGTAATTGAACTCTGCGACTCTTAAATTAAAGAGGAAGAGTAGTGCTATAAGATGCAACTAAAAAAAAACTCCCAAAAAATTTTGTCTCTTCTGTACATAACCTCAAAAGTAGCCAAAAACGCCATTTTTTGGGTAAAAAACCTCAAATATCTCAAAATCCTGACGTGATAGAGCAATTCGGACCCCGGATTCGGATTCTACGCAAAAAATTACTTCGGGAATGACCCTCCACTTTTTGACAACAAAACCATGTTGGCCTGTGTTATTATAATTTAATTTAATATTCCCAGACCAACTACTATTTTTAATTATAATAATTTATTTAAGTGAAAAAATATTTTTTTTTATAAAATAGATTATATTACATATATATAGGAAGGCTCATCAAATAAGCGAGATTAAGATTTTATGAACTATTATTATTATTTTTTTTTTTTTATTGAATTAAAATTTTTATTACATATTTTTCCGCCAGTTACAAAAATTCTTTTTTATATTTATATAAAAAATACATGTACATAAATTTATTTTTCAATCAAGATATGTGATGTCTTCTGTTATCATGAGTTCACTGCATGACGAAACTGTTCCCTCATCCTCCTGCGTTGATTTAGGGAATCTGGCATTCTCATTCTCCTGGTTAGACTTAGGAAGCCTTGTATTCATCACAATCTTTTTCCCTGAATGTTTAAGCTGCAAGATTCGTCTTGCAGGAGGAGGTCTATTCTCCTGGATAGTAGCGCTGCCATTCTCTTCTGAAAAAAGGAAAAAAAAATTAATTATTTATTTAGATAAAATTATTATTTTCAAAAAAAAATTAATATTTTAAACTTTTTTCTTTTTTTATTTTTTTTCAATGAAATATTTTTTGTTTTTTTTCAACTTACTTGTACCCGAGGGTCCTGGTTGCGGAGACTTCTCCCGAAGTTGTGATCCTGAAACAGAAAGAATAAATATTTTAATCTTTTTCTTTTTATATTTTAATGAAATATTTTTTGTTTTTTTAACTTACTTGTCCCCGAGGGCCCTGGTTGCGGCGAGTTCTCTCGAAGAGGAGTTCTTACATCCTCGTTGTTGACTCTGGGAACTTTCTTGGGCGTTGCTCTGCATGAAGAGCAACTCGATGACGTTCCACTGGTACTCGAACTTGAACTCAAACTCGAGTTCGATGATCTTTTTCTCGAGCGCTTCGGGCTTGCCCTTGGTGTTTCCATATTTTCGAAGCCTTGATATAATTGCTGCATTGAAGCAGACTGCGGCATCGGTGGCACTAAAAAAAAGAAAACAAAAATAATTAATTATTGAAATAATATATAAAAAACTATTAATTATGAAAAAAGAAAAAAATTATCAAATATTACTCACACGATGTTATTGCATCCATCGCCCATGTGACGTGATCAAGCATCAACAAGATCAACGAGCCGTTCCTCATTAACCATTGGATTCTATCCCTCATTATTTTGAGGCTCGCACTAGTTTTGTTTTCTTGATTTTTTTTCCGTTTGCCATTTTTTATTTTTTTAAATACGATTTAAATCGAAACTTAAATTTTTCAATCTTGCTTTAGGAAGCTTGAGAGACTGAATACTGAACATTGCATGCAGCACAGTATTTATACAAAAAAATTTACAAAAATTACCTACCTGCGGAAAAAATTTTTTGACAATCCTCCAAGTATTTTCCACGCCCTCTTTTCTATCTAAAAAGAATGCATTCGCAAAGGGCTTCGTTTTCAAAATTAAATGACCGATATATCGTTTTAGGAAAAGAGTAAAAGACCTTTTTTCTTAAAAAAAAAAAGATAAAATAAGATAAGTGGTGACTTTCAAAAATATAAACCTGTCAAGAAAACCTTTTCTGAAAAGAAAAAAATTCACCAATAACCTTATTTGGTTGGAATGGGCACAATAAAAGTTTCAATTTTGAAAGAAAAAAGATTGTAAGATTATAAACATGAAAACCAAAACAAAGTTTCTTTTCTCAGTAAAAGAAAACATATTTTTACGAAAAGGAAAAAAAGGTCTCTTTCCAACAAAATGAAAACAAGTGACTTTAAATAGTAAAGTAATGTGAAAGTGACCAAAGGGAAAATATCTATCGATCAGAAGCATGTGGGTTAAAGAAACTGTCATAGAGATGAAAAAGAAAAAACATGCAGTGGTAAAACAATGACGAGACCGAGGGTTTTCTGTGTATACCTGCACTCAAAGACATTAGGCGCCGCATGTATCCTTCAGCGTTGCGTAAAGCGCCGATTGCATTAAGATTATCAGAACAAGCAGAAAGTGACTTTGAATAGTAAAGTAATGTGAAAGTGACCAAAGGGAAAATATCTATCGATCAGAAGCATGTGGGTTAAAGAAACTGTCATAGAGATGAAAAAGAAAAAACATGCAGTGGTAAACAATGACGAGACCGAGGTTTTTTTGTGTATACCTGCACTCAAAGACATTAGGCGCCGCATGTATCCTTCAGCGTTGCGTAAAGCGCCGATTGCATTAAGATTATCGGAGCAATCAGAGTCCGTTTTTGGCACACTGACTGTACCGACTAAGTGGCGCTGCGGGGAAGCGAAAGAGAAAGGGTCACTAGCAAACGCAAAATTTTTCTATGGATGGAGAGTCTTTGCATTAAGATTATCGGAGTAATCAGAGTCCATTTTCAGCACACTGATTGCGCCGACTAAGTGGCGCTGCGGGGAAGCGAAAGGGTCACTAGCAAACATAAAGTTTTTTCGGCGGATGGAGAGTCTTTTTTTGTAGCGCTGCCCACTATGCATTTTCTTGAACGTTGCACAAAAATTAACCTGCTTTTAGGAGAGAAGGAAAAGAATGTCCTTTCTCTTAATGCAGTACACTGTGTGTGTTCTTTTTTGAGTCGCAGGTGCATGAAAATAATGAATCATGCAATTTTTAAGATATAATACTGTCTTTATCTTTTTGAAAGGAAATCTTTTTTGAGAAAAAAATTTATTATAAGGGTCAGCTATCTTTTTTCATCTTGTTTAAAAAAAAAGAGAACTCTTATTTGTAAAAGATAAGGAAAAATATTCCTTGACCAAAGGAAAAATATCTATCGATCAAAAGAAGGTGGCTTAAAGAAAAAAAAGTCATAGAGATGAAAAAAAGGAAAACATGCAATCGTAAACATTAATCTTTCAAAAGAAAAAACATCTTGGGACTCCCTACGGTATGGGGCCACCTACAAATCAAACAAAAAAAGGTAACTCTTATGGGTTTATACACATATTGGATTCTAAATCACATGGAGTAGGGAAGGGTAGGCGTGAACAAAATACTGAAATTCAAAAAATCACACGGAGAAGGGGATACTCTTATGTGCTTATACACACATCGGATTCTCGATCACACGGAGTAGGGAAGGGTGGGCGTAAATAAAAACCAAAATTCAAAAAATCATTCGAAGAAGGGGATACTCTTATGGGCTTATACACACATTACATTCTCGATCACATGGAGCAGGGAAGGGTGGGCGTAAATAAAAACCAAAATTCAAAAAATCACTCGAAGAAGGGGATACTCTTATGGGCTTATACACACATTACATTCTAGATCACTTTGAGGAGAGAGGGGGTGATCCAGAAGGAACCTGATCCAGTATGCCTATAGCTTATCTACTTGAGTACTTTCGGTTTCGCATTGCTGTAAACTATGCCAGCATAATCTATTTGCTACAGCGAACTAGTGCTATAAACGATAGTCTGAGTACATTTTGCTCTGCACCCCAGTTTTTCCCTGCTCAAATCTTGAGAACATTGAGACACTATTTAGATTGCTCCTGAATTCATTTTGGTTAGGGGTCGTACCCAAATGCCGTTGACAGTTTTTTGGGGGGGAGGGGTCGATCAAAATCTACGAAAAGTAACGCTATGGGAGGGGGGGTGAGTTATTTACTCCTACGTTGGCTATTTTTTTTATCAAAAAGATCATTGCATAATATTAGCAATTTGGAGCAGATTTTTCATCCGAAAACTGCAAAGTCAAGCAGTTCCGCAGTCTGTCCACTAAAACACAGTATATTACTTTCTTTTACATGTACGCGGGCGCCGCCATACGGTGCAAAGCATAAGCCGTTTCTTTTAGCGAGTAAGCTGTCAAAACAAACGAAAAATTTTCAAGCCGATTGCAGCATTTATATTTGTGCCTGTTGAATCGTGTTCTATTTTTATAACGTATTTTAAAAGGTTCATAGTTTTATGATCTTTTTCGATAAAATTAAAGTGAAAAAGTTTATCGATGATTAATATATTTAATATCTTATAAATATTTATTATATGCAATGTTTAGAATTCTGTTGTTTTGTGCTATTTTAATAAAATAAAAAACATAAAAATATGTTCAATATTTAAAAAGTAATTAATATAATTAAAATTTTTTTTAAAAGTTTAATAAAAAATAAAAAAGTTAGTTTACGTTACAAGGGGGGGGGAGGGTACTTTGATAGTTTACACATGTCACAGAAAGGGGACCGGGGGGTCGAAATATCGAAAAAATTGTCAACGGCATTTGGGTACGACCCCTTATTGGAAATAAGGTTATTTTTTTCTGTGTACGGGGAGAGTCTTTTATCGATTATTTTTTCGAGCACTTTACATGTACACTCCCGCTTATACGAAGTTGCCCACCCTAATCAGTTGAGGTAAAATATAAAAAGTTTTACCGTACCATTGGAAAGCGTATAAAAAAATTTTGAAAAAATGGGTTTGAAAGGTTTTTTTAGAGCTCTTTCAAATGCTGATGGTTTGATTTAGGAATATCTATTTTTCAACTATATTTATAAAGTTAAAAGAAAGAAAAAATTCCAAAAATTTTTTTGCTCGTGCTTAACACTGGGCCAATTCTAGCAAAATTATTCTTCGTTAACGTTATATCTCTCAAGTTAAAGATTTTTTTAGTCCTCTTTCAAACACTGTTTGATTTTTTATACCATGATAAATCGTTAAGAAGTTATAACGATTTTTCTGAAAAAATTAGCTTTTTTCAGCTTACTATATCTCGTAAGCATTACACCGTATTGAAAAATGTCAAAGAAAAAAATATTCGTTTTCAAGTGAAGAATATGTATATGAAATTTCATAGCTCGCGATAAATATTTTTTTTTACATTTGGAATATTTGTCGATTTTTTATTAATATCTAAAATTATAACAGGATGAACAAGTGTAAAAAAAAAATTTCTATCGCGAGCAATAAAATTTTATATATTTATTCTTTAACCGAAAACGAACATTTTTTATTTTTTGACATTTTCTAATACGGTGTAATGCTTACGAGATATACACTGAGAAAAAAATGTAGTTGGATTAAGTAAGGCTTAATTGAATCAATGAAATCCCTTAGGTGCGGGCGGCACATAAAATATTTTGTTACATTAATACAAATATTTGAATTGAATCAAATAAATATTTCATTTTTTTAAATAAATATTTGATTCTACTAAACATCACAAATATTGGTTAAAAATAATATTTTGTATTTTCAAATAAATATTTGACTTACTAAGCGTCGCGAAGATTGATTTAACAAAATTAATTCATTGTTTTTATAATAAATTTTATCAATTAAAATGCCCATTTGTTTTTCTAATTGATTATTTCATTACATTAATATACATATTGGAATTAAATCAAATAATATTTTGTATTTTCAATTAAATATTTGACTTATTAAATGTCGCGAAGATTGATTCAATAAAATTAATTCATTGTTTTAATAAAAAAAATTATCAATTAAAATGTCCATTTGTTTTTCTAATTAATTATTTCATCATATTAATGCTATATTGAAATTAAATTAGTTCAATATTTTATATTTTCAAATGAAAGTTTAATTTATTGAATATTTTAAATTTAATAAAATTTTAAGATTTAATAAAATTAATTCATTGTCTTAACAAAAAATTGATTAATTATTCGGTTTCACAAATAAAATATTCCTTCAAAGTGAAGAAATATTTAATTAATTCGATTTATAGATATTTTAATCGAACAAACACTGTCTTTAATCAACAGTATTTGCTTTCAGTGATTTACATTTATTTATTAACATCAATGAATTGATGGCTCATTAAAAGACAGGTGAATATGATTCCATTTATTTATATGGTAAAGAATAACAATTATTAACATACTAACATTAGTATGCTTTATACAGTGATCGCACACGCAGTAAATCTAACATAAATTTCGCTCGCATTACAATTTACGTATTATCTTGGATTTTTAACTTCCTTATATATCAACTTAGAAGCCTTCTTACCGCATGACGCCACCAAGCGGTAGTATCATCAAACCATCGAACTAAATGATTTTGTTAAAACAATAAATGTTTCTTTTAGTTCAAATATGTGTTATTTGAATGAAATAAATTATGTAGATGAATCAAATAGTGGATTTACTTGATTTTAACAAGTATTTAATCAGATTTCTCTGTAATTTTTATTAACTTTAGTACATATTTTGCTAAGTTATTCACTTAGCAAGACACGTATTTAAAACATGAGTTTGTTTGAGTATAAAGGATGATAACTTATACAAAAAAATATTTTTCAAGAATATTAAATATTAATTTTAACATTATATTTCATTTGATTTAGTAAATATGTTATTAAATAATAACTGCTTGTTTCAATAAATATTTCATTAAGATAATCAAATAATTATTTAATCGATCTGATAAAGAAATTAATTAATTTAACAAAATATTTAATTGGGACATAAATAATAAAATATTTAATTGTTGAAAATAATAATTAATTCAATTAATCACTGATTTCATAGACGCAATATAATTAAATAATAAAAGTAATAAAATAATTTGATAGAACAAAATAAATCAAATATTTGAATCAATTAAAAATTTAATTAATTTAATGCATCCAATTAATTATAATATAGTAATGAAATTATTTGAGTAAAAGGCAATGAGATATTTCATAGAATCAATCATATATTTCATAAAGAGAAAAAACGCATTCATCAAAGCAACTAAATATTGAATTAAAATGATTAGGTATTTCATTGGCCAGTGAAATAATTTAATGTAAGTCGTACAATATTTATTTAAAACAATGAAATATCTTATTGTTATTATTCAAAATTCATTGAAAGAATAAAACAATAATTTTGACATTATTAAATATTTCATTAATATATTTAAATATATTATTGAACAGTAAAGTAATTTAATAAAGGTGATGTAATAATTAATTAAATCAATGTAATATATTCTTCTTTTAATCAAAATTTGATAAAAATAATAGAATAAATACGTTAGAATTAGTAAACATTTTATACAGATAATTAAATATATTATTAAACATCAAAGTAATTTAGTAAAAGTATTATAATATTTAATTGAAATAGTGAAATATATTCTTATGTCAATCAAAACTTGATAGAATTAATAGATTCGGTTTAATAAATATTTCATTGAGATAATTAAATATATTATTGAACATTAAAGTAATTTTATGGAAGTGTTTATATAATATTTAATTGAATCAATGAAATATATTCTTGTTTCAATAATAACTTGTTAGAAATAATAGAATAAATATATTTGGTTTAATAAATATTTCATTAAGATAATGAAATATATTATTAAACATTAAAGTAATTCAATAGAAGTGTTAATACAATATTTAACTAAATCAGTGACATAATATATTCTTGATTCAATAACAATTTGATAGAAATAATAAAATAAATATATTTGGTTTAATAAATATTTCATTAAGATAATCTAATACATTATTGAACATTAAAGTAATTTAATGGAAGTGTTAATATAATATTTAATTAAATCAGTGAATTATATTCTTGTTTCAATAACAACTTGATAGAAATAATAGAATAAATATATTCGGTCTAATAAATATTTCTTTAAAAAAAATTTCCCCAGCGGAAAAAATAAACGAAAGTAATTGAAAATTTCTGAAAGAAACTGAAAGAAACGGAAAGATCTTGTGAAAATTGGGACGAAGAATTGGTACATTTTAAACTGTTTCAGAAATTTTCGGAAGTTTTCTGAATGTCTCATTTTATATCATTTTCTAAGTGGATATAGAAAAATCAGCTGTCATAATCATTTTGGTTCATTTTAGTTTTTTTAAAATTTATTTCAATTTTTTTAAACTGTTTCAGTTTCATTCTTTTGGTTTCAGTTTCTTTCTATTCGTTTTCATTTCTCTCGTTTTCTTTCATTTAATTTCAGTTTTGTTTCATTTTATTTCATTCTTCCTTAAACTAATTCAGTTTGTTTCTGAATATTTCCAAAACTCTTGTAATTAATCAGATTATTTCATTTTAAATTTGGAAATAAGTAATGAATTGTGAAAACTAAAACAAAATGAAACATACGGAAAATTTTTATAAAATAATTGGAGCATTTTGAATTTGTTTTAAAATTATTACAAGTTTTCGGTATTTTTCATTTTATTCAATGTTAAAAGTAAATATGGAAAAAATTAGATCTCATACAAATTCCGATTTTTTCAGTTTGTCTCTATCTGTTTCGGTTTTATTCAGTTTCTTTTGATCTGTTTCAGTTTGTCTCAATTTACTTTAGTTTCTTTTCACTTGTTTTAATTTATTTCAATTTACTTCAGTTTCTTTCAATTTTAAAGTTTTTCTTTCAGGTTAAAGTTTCCAGATATGCTATTGTGGACGTTAAAAAACATAAATTTAAGTTAAAAAACAAAAATTTCATTTTTTATGTATGTATAAACAAAACTTTATTTGTAAAATCAATTTATAATAAAAATAATTTTCTAGATCATAGTTTTGTGATATGTTTGTTTAACAAAAAAATGTCTGTTGAAATAGTTGAGTATTAACGATTTCCCAGTCTACAATTTCAAGCTCGATTCCTTTTTTAAGTGGGCTCAAAATCGAGTTTTTAGCTTGAAATTTTTGATTAAGTCGAATTTTAAATACTGAAATATTAAATTATTTAACAGGTTAAGTATATATTTCAAATTATTATTATCAATAAATGTTATTTTCTAATATTATTCGTAAAATTTAAAAAGTTTTGGTAAAATTCGGATTGTTTTCGAATTTTTCCGAAAATTTCTGAAAATTTCCGAGGGTTTTCGAGAGTTTCTGAAAATTTCTAACAATTTCTTTACAAATTTTTTAATAATCTAATTGAAATACTTAAATAATTGGAATAAATCCAAAAACTTCAAAAAAATAGGGAAAACTTCAAAAAAATAGGGAAAACTTTTGGAAAAATTTGAAAAGTTTGGGAAAAATTAGAAATCAATTAAAATACTCTAAAATATTCTGATTATTTCAATTAATATTCTAAAAGATTCTGGAAAAATATGAAAAAATTCATAAAGTTCTAAGAAAAATTGAAAACTTCTGAGAAATTTTGAAAAATTTTGAAGCCATCCGAAAATTTCCGAGAGACTCCGAAATATTCTGAATATTTATAGAAAATAAATGTTTAATTCTGGAAAGAATCTAAGATATTTTGTAAAAAAATGAAAAGAAATGAAAATAAATGAAATATACCGAAAAAACGGAAACAAACTTGAATACTTTGAATGCCTTGTCCCAATTTTACCAAAGTCTCTCCAACCGATTTCAATTCTTACTGTTTCTTTCAGTTTCCCTCATTTTCTTTCTGATTACTTCTAAAACTTTTCGAATGATTTCAAGTATTTCATTTATTTTTTCCGCTGGGGTTAATATCTGATTTTACGTTGCACCTTTCTTGACTTTAAAAAAATAATTTATTGGTTTTCTTTTTGTGAATTCATTGAAATCGGATTTGTTGGTTTTGAAGAACCTATTTCTTTAAATTAATTGTAATTTTTATTGAAATGCTGATCAAATTTTATGTGTTATATACAACAAAATATTTTTTTTTATACAATCACATATATTATTAATTAAATGACAATGTTATTAACTTACTAGGAGAGTGTCACACCTCCAGATCACGGATTTTGCTCAAACTTCGGGATAAGTTTTCAGATGATAAAATATGGAAAAAGCTAAAGTTATAGTTATAAATACTCAATATTTCCCTAGTTACAGGCAATTAAAGAAAATCACTAAAAAAGTTACTAGATTTTTAAACGCATCTAGTTCTTTAGCATTGATAGCTACAAGCTTAAACCTTTTTTTAAATTAAAGCTGAGCTCAAATCCTTTCGAAATAGTAGTTACAACATGTAAAAATATTATTTTTTCCCAAAGTTACAGCGTAATAAGGATTGGACCTAATTTCAGCTTTTATTATTAATTAATATTTTTAAAAGAAAAATCAGGTCCGATGTTTATCACGCTCTAACTTTGGAAAAAAATAATATTTTTACATGCTATAACTACTAATTCGAAAGGATTTGAGCTTAGCTTTAATTTAAAAAAAGTTTTAAGCTTGTAGCTATCAATGCTAAAGAACTATATGCGTTTAAAAATCTAGTAACTTTTTTAGTGATTTTCTTTAATTGCCTGTAACTAGGGAAATATTGAGTATTTATGACTATAACTTTAGCTTTTTCCATATTTTATCATCTGAAAACTTATCCCGAAGTTTGAGCAGAATCCGTGATCCGGAGGTGTGACACTCTCCTAGTTAGTGAAGCATTTATTTACAATATAAGCTTCTTTAACTTAATCGGATGACCGTTAATTCAAGCAAATATTATATTAATGATTGACCAATATTTTTTTATTGTTATAAAAGATTTTGTAAATTTAACAAACGATTTACTAAAATAAATATTTAATTACTGTAACAAAATATATGGATAATTTACAAACATATTCTATTGTTACAAATAAATATTTTATAAAATTTTATCAGCTGCTTTAATGAAATTGATTTGATTAAATCAATCAAATAATTTAATCGAAACAATAAATTTTTCTTTATTTTAAAAAAAATATTAATTTTTTTTAACTTAGGTATCAATTTTTTTTATCCCAACTAAATATTTCAGTGATTTAATAACCTTGCATATTACTTCAATCAAAATTAATTTTTATCAACAAAATATTTTATAACTAAATTTATTTCATTGACTCAACTAAATTTTTTTCTCAGTGTAGCAAACTGAAAAAAAGCTAATTTTTTCAGAAAAATCGTTATAACTTCTTAACGATTTGTCATAGTATAAAAAACCAAACAGCGTTTGAAAGAGGACTAAAAAACCTTTAATTTGAGATGTATAACATTAACATAGAATAATTTTGCTAGAATTGGCCCACTGTTAAACATGGGCAAAAAATTTTTGAAATTTTTTCTTCCTTTTAGCTCTATAAATATAGTTGAAAAATAGATATTCCTAAATCAAACCATCAGCATTTGAAAGAGCTCTAAAAAACCTTTCAAATTTATCTTTTCAAAATTGTTTTATACGCTTTCCAACGGAACAGTAAAACTTTTTATATTTTACCTCAACTGATCAAGGTGGGCAACTTCGTGTGAGCGGGAGTGTATATAATAGGTCTATAGCTTTTTATAAGTCTACTAACTTTGCCTGACTTAGGAATTGGAACCACTATAGTTTTACTCCGAACCTGAGGAAATTTCTCATGAGCCCAGATAAAATAAAAAATATTTTGAAGATAGATGGTTGCGCTTTTCGGTAATTATTTAAGGAATAAATTTCGAATATTATCTGCTGCTAGACTACTGATTTTTAATTTTTTAATGCTATCGATAATTTTTTTAAGTTCAATTTCAGTGTTTAAATAGGACGACTTGGTGCTTGCGTCTTCATTGAGCTCCATTACATTATTTTCTTCACGATTTTTTATAGTTATAAAGTTCGGTTAGTAGTTTGAATTGCTAGAATTCCATGCAAATATTTTACTGAAAGCGTCTGCTATTTCTGTTTGATTATTTAATCTAATTATTTGTATTACGAATGAGACTTATTGTGTTACGTTTTTTGACTCTCTCTATACTATTAATTTTCCTAAAAATCTCTTTAGTAGGCGTTGAACTTTTAAGATCAGAAATATAGTTTCTCCAGAAATTTTCTTTACTTTTAGTTACTGTTTTCTTGAAAATTGCGTTGTTTAAGTTAAAGAGAATCTTGTTTTCGGAAGTATTGTGACGTTTATAAACGTTTTTTGCATGCCTGGCTTCTCTCATTGCATTCTCGCAGTCATTATTCCATCATGGTGAATTTTTCTAATTAGGTTTGTATACGGATAACGGGATAGATCGTCGAGCTGCATTCAAAATGACTATATTAAACTCTTTAATCAGGCTGTCGACAGCCAATGAAAATTCGGCACTAGGTGTATCTAAATTTATTATTTTTTTATCAATTATCTTATGATACTTTAAACAGTTAGCTTTCTTAAAAATCCATTTCTGTTCGGTGCAGGGAGTGTATGAGTTCGGGTTATTGCATTCAATAGATACAATAAAGTGGTCACTTCCATATAGATCTAGTGCCACTTTCCAAGAAACCATGTTAGATAGGTTTGGTGAACATAGAGTAAGGTCAATGACACTGGTATCTGCATTACTAGCGTTGAAATGGGTTTAATAGAATTAAATTGTTGCTATCAATACAGTCTTGTATAATACTGCCTCTGTTATCAGTGCGATTACAAAACCAGTTAACGTTGTGGCTATTAAAATCGCCCCGCAAAATGAAAGGTTGGGATAATCGAGCGAGTGGAAATATTTTAAAACATCCGTAGAGATAAATATCGTATACGTAATATCTTCATAAGTTTAACGAATGTTGCTCGGAAGATTGTTTACATTTTTAAGATATATGTATAATTGACGTCTAAAACTTTGAACGTGACTATAATCTGCGTGAGGTATACTGGCTTTAATAAAACTCACAAAAGTGCTTCAGCAAATGTTATGTTTGGCAGGATATTATTCTAGAATAGTATATGGGGTCATTGGCTACACATTTGAAATATTGTATGAATATTAATTAGAGTAAGAGGACTACAATGTCACCAGTCGAACGCAATGCTGAAAGGTTCAGTGTCTATTTCTTTATTTTCTTTTGTTTTTATATCTATTTCTAATAATTATTATTAATTACTTTTAATAAAATAATTTAGATTATATATATATATATATATATTAGTAATCATGCATTATATTCTAATCATGGGTGAATCAGCAGTCACAGTATGAATTTTCAGAACAAAAAATTTTTTGCACATTTTGGGCACTTTTTGTTCAATTTCCTATGCTAACAAATGAACTTGATTTATTATTTTTATGAATTCTTTATTGTCACTGTAATTTATTTTGTAATTTAGGACGTTGGTTCTTTAGGATAGGTATCCAAGAATAAAAGAATGTTATATTGCACTTATCTTTATTTCTCCTTCTTAACCTTTAGTACAATAATTTTAGGCGAAGCGTAGCCTTAGACGGTAAGTGTGAAATTGAGCTTACGAGCTAAGGCTCTTGCGTTTTTATACTTTGGTAAGAGTCAGTTACATTCTTTTGTATGTGTGATATTATTGTTACTTTTATTATTTCGGGGAAAAGATTGATTGAATTTTGCATGTGATGCAATTTAGAGTTCGATCGCGTCTTGTACATCGCATTCTTGTGTTTCGCATTCTCCCGACTGGACTCCGTGCGCATCATATGTCAAACATTCTACCTTGAGACTGCGATAACAAACAATAACGCTACATATTGTTTGTTATCGCAGTCTCAAAGTAGAATACTTGACATATGATGCACATGGAGTTTAATCATTCTCAAGTATAATGTACAAGATGAATATAAGTATTAATGTGCTATGAATGTTTGTCTTTGTTCACACACCCTTCCTTAAAATTTTCCGTCCTAAGAAATTAAATTAAATTGTTAAATAATGGAGGAATCAGGTGAGTTTAGGGTGTAAAAGAAGATGATACTAAAGGTTGTGTCGAGTAAACGTTCGCAGCGGTGGTAATTTTGGCACAATGGTTGTAAGTTACTGTAGGTTCGAGTCGTTTAGTGTGGCAACAACAAAAATTATTTATTCTTGCCTAGATATAAACGATTATTATTATTACTTTGTGTATGTTTAAATTATACCCTATAAAGACAGCAATCATAGAGAAAGCTACGTATCCCGAATAATGAAGATAATCTATTACAGTCGAAATAAAAGAATGATTTCGTCTTTGTAATGTTAGCCTTTCAATTTCGTCTTGTATCTGTTCTAGATTGTAAGCATGACACGTTAGATTACCGAAGTCATGTTCTGAAAACGCCAATAAAGGAAGGGTTATATTTAAGTTATCTTCATGTAGTTTATTAAGTATTAAGTTTAAAAGAGTTGTTGTTTATATGTAGTAGAAGAGTCATGCGAAGTATGTAAATAATATGCAGTATTTGATATAAAACATTTGTCATCAAGTTTTACAATATTAGCTTCTGATATCGTTATATCTTTCTAATAATTTCTACAAAATACGCTGAATAACATTTCTTTTATAGGTATAATATAAAATTTATCATTTTCTATACGTTTTACAAAATCATGAGTTAAAGAGAAATAGTGTTCTTTACATTTGCTCAAGTCATTTAATAATATTCTATCGCAGGCGGATAATGAGTCTATTTGCTTAAGTGAAATTTATAGTTTACATATTTTTTACATAGATTCTTTTTGTTTTTATAGATTGCGTAGTTTGATCTAGATTTTTCAATTGGTAAACTTTAGCATATCATAAAAGCGCTTTTATAATAAAAAGTACTTTTATTCCCTTTTCTTTAGCATGATCTATATACCATAATTTGTTGATTTCTTTTGGGGTGTTTATAATAGTCCCTGGAGCCTTAAATCTGCCATTAAAATTTCTTTCCGCACAGTATTCGCAAGCATCGATCCAATTTCTAATTTCTTCTGCTTTTGTTTCCCAACAATATTTACGCAGCTGGAACATAGTTTTATCATAAGCCCAATGAGTTTTGCTATGGGCTCTAGCTATTAATGTTTTTCTAGTCTTTTCACAATCCACGTGAGTCTGTGCTAGGCTTTTGATTTAGATTATTCTTGAAAAATGAGAAAGCTTTGATAATAAATCTTGAGCCGAAGCGTCGTCAAAATTCCTTAATTCTATAATTTTCACTTTATAGTTCGGGTAACGACTGCGTAAGTAATTTATTGGTGATTGTATTAACGCTTTATTTGGAGTTAGTATAATGTCTCCTTAACATGCTTGTTATATTTCTATCATTCCACATTGAGATTCCTTTTCTATCCGAAAGTATACAAGTGTTATTTCCTTTATAACTTTTTTTACTGCTACAATTTTTAAATGATCTTTAACATCGAAGAATTCCTTTCTGTTAAAACCTCTGAGTTCCAATATTTGTTCCTCTGTGTATTCAGACAGTATTCCTTTTAAAACTTGTTTTATGTCTTGATTATCAGAATTGTTATATATTATATCACCTTATATAGCATTAACGTACTTTGTTCGTAGGTTTTCTCTTTTTGCGACAAATGTTTGGCTAAGATCATCGGCAGTAGTATTCAATTTGCCCTTTTTATATTCTACTATAGATTGGAAGTCTGTGATTTTTAACAAAAGTTAAAATTCTAGATCCAATTTCTGGTGATTTTGATTTTATGAGACCTGCTGATGGTGCATGATCTGTTATAAAAATACAAGTTTTTCCATATAAAAAATGTCTTATAAATGTCACATTGACCATACTGCTGCTAATAATTTGTTTCCGGTGGGTAAATAATTCTTTTTAGCTTGATTGAGTGTTCTTGAAGCATAGGTGGACAGTAAATCTTTTCCTTTCTTGTAATCACCTTGACTGAAAATTACACCGAGTCCTTCGTTACTTGCATCTGCTATCAGTATGAACATCTCTTCCAAATTAGGGTATTTTAATATAGGCGGTGATGTTAATTTCTTCTTTAATATTTAAAGGCCTTTTTGCATCTATCATCAAAGCTAAACGTGAAATTTTCACTCATTAATTTGTTAAGAGATGCTGTGATTTTACCATAATTCTTAATAAATTTCCTATAATATCCACATAATCCTAGAAATTGTCTGATTTTCTTTTGATTGGAAGGCTGCTTATACTTTTTTATACATTTTAATTTATATGGGTTAGGATATACTCCTTTCTCTGTGATGAGATGTCCTAAATATTCTAGTTCTGGTTTCACATACTCGCATTTATCGGATTGCAGTTTCAAGCCTGCAGTCCTGAGTGTCTATAAATTCTTGTAATTTTAAATTCATTATTCTTTGAAATGGAGCATGTGCATTTTTAAGGCCCATTGGCATTTTTTTAAATTCCCAATGCCCTTCATGAGTAGAAAATGCAGTGTGCTCTCTGCGTTCTGGTAAAACCGGTACTTGATAAATACCTGAGGCCAAGTCAAATGTAGAAAAGTATCGCATACTTCCTAATTGGCCAAGGATTTCATTTATTGACGGCAATGGGTGATTGTCTTGAAGTGTGTATTTATTTAATTTTCTGAAGTCTATTACGACTCTAAATTTTTGCATTCCTGATGCTTCTATTTTTTTTAGAACACACCAAACGGGTGATACAAAAAGCGAATTTGACTTTGTTATAATACCTTCATTTTCAAATTTTTCTATTTGTATGTTTATTTCCTTATGTAGCGATGATGGGTGTCGATATAATTTTGAAACAACTGGTTAATTTATTGTTAAATCTATACAATGATACATATTCTTAAGTGATGGTGCATTATCTCCTTCTAGTTGAAAGATATCATTATATTCTTTAACTAATGTTTGTATTTCTAATGCCTGTTTGACTGACTTTCAAATCGTTTAAAGCCTTTTCCAATATGCACATCTTATTTTATTTGATCTTTTCATAAACAGTCATCCCTTCAGATATTTCTATATATATCTCACTGTTTAAATATCCATTTAGAAAAGCTGTCTTCACGTCCATTTGACATATTTCTAAATCCAGTTTGTTTGGCATTGCCAGTATAGATCTAATTGAAGGTAATCGTGAAACTGGTGCATATATTTCTTGCAGATTATATTCATTTTTGTCTTCAAAACCACGAATTACTATTCTGGATTTATATCTTATTTTACTGTCTTCTGTGTTTCTTTTAAATATCCATCTTGAATCTATAATCTTTGATCCTTTCCTGTCATTTATTACAGTTAATCTGTCAACTAATTTTCATACATTATTCTTATACATAGATTCTAACTCTTTATTAATCGTTTAGTCCATTTCTCCTTATCTTTTGATTTTATGGCTTCCAAGTATGTACTCGGTCACAATTTATTTCAGCTAAAAAAGCAGTTTCTTTATCTATTTTATTTTCTGTACTTGTTTGTGTTCCCATTGGTAATTCAATCTGTCGTTTTGTTTTCTCTCCCTTTGATTCTTGTACTTTATATTCAATATTCTTATTAATTTTTGTTGGTCGTCCTACTGATCTTTTTATTTTATCTCCCTCTGGTCTCTGTTCTTTTTCATTAGTCTTATTATTTCTTTTTCTTGGTCGTCCAACTGGTCTTTTGACTTTCTCTCCCTCTGGTCTTTGTATAGCTGTATAATTTTCTCCATCTTCTTTTTAAAAATTTACAAACCATGTATCTTTATTTATCTGTTTATTTATTTGTTTCCAGTCTTGTATATAAGTTGTTGCATATTTGACCTTGTAAAATTTTTCATTAAATCATAAATTTCTGCTTTCGTATAATTTCCACTGTTCTAGTTTTAGTAAGATATATCCAGTCTCTTTGTATCCTATTAAAATAGCTACTTTTGCAATAAAACAAAATTCTGGACCCACCTTCCTTTGCACATTCATGTAGACAAAATATTCAAAACGTTTTATTTGGTTTAAATCTATTTCATGATCATTTTTGAATTGGTGGTACCATATCATTTGTTGCATAAGGTGTTCTGTTGTAGGCATAAACTGATGCACTTAATGCTTTTACTGAGCCAGAATCATACATGAGGGCTCTTTCCTTCTCTTAAACAGTTTGATTAAAACTCTCTGCAACTCCATTGTGCTGAGGCATGTCTGTGCAAGTAAATTGATTTTCTGCACCCAGTCTTTCCAAAACTTCTTGAGTATACCAACCTGTATACTCAGTGTCTTGGTCTGCCCTTACGTAGCATACTTTTGCATCTCTGCCTAATAAAATTCTTACACTTCCGACAAATGACTCCAGACATCGGCCTGTTTGATCTTTCATCCTCATTGGATATGCCATAGCCAATCTAGAGAAGTCGTCAATAAAGACTTAAGTATATCTTTACCTCTTTGGGTAAGATATTAGACTTATGATACCTATTGTGTCTGAATGTATTATTTGCAAAGGTTTAGTCACCTTATGCCAAGCTGCCTTAAACGGAAATTTGTTAAACTTTACCATCATACACACAGTCTTTCAACGAACATCAAATACAGCCTGTTTTAAAGTTTTGATATTAGGAAATTTTAATTGTAACTTTCTTAAATAATCAACTGGTGCATGACCTATTCGTATTTATTCCCTCTGTCGTTTTTATATTTTCAAGTTCACATTTAGGTTCTTCTCTGACTTATAGATATTTCTGTCTGTAATTGTGTTTTCAAAATCTAAATATTTTTCTTCTTTGGCTGTCTTATTTTCTTTCTTTTCGTCAACTTTATTTTCTTCAATATTCTGTTCTTCATTCATTCTTCTTGTCATTGCATATGTTATAACCTGTCTTTGTTTTAAATTATTTTCTGTTGTATCTGATTTAAATTCAATTAACCAATATAGCTGATTATATATTGCTGTCAAAAATGATTTATTCGAAATGGGATCATATCCATATATTATTTTACTGTCCAAGTAAATAGATCTTATCTGTAAACTTAAGTAAGGATAAAAGATTTTCATTTAAGTTTTTCGTGCAGATTACTCTGTCTAAAGTAATAAATTTTCTATCGGTCGTATTTATTTGCACGCTTCCTTCTCCCTCAGATTTAAGATTTGCGCTCCTGTCTTTATTTGCGCAGTGGCTTTCATTGTGTTTTTCTTCATATATTTTAAAAATTAATTTTGAGTTGGTTAAGTGTTCCATCGCACCGCTGTCTGCGATAAATCTAGCTAATATCGATCTGGCATTTGAATCATAATTTATGTTAGATATAATTAATACAGTCGTCAATTTGTTTATTTTTTTTTTCGATATTGTATTCACCCTGTTCATTATTTGATTTTTCATTTTTGACTTTTGATTGTTTAAATTTATTTTCTTTTTTGATTGACCATGGTTAAAATATCTGTACGTTCCTCGGTCTCGCTTATTATCAAATCTCGCTCGTTTTCGATTTTAATTTCGGTGTGTATTAATACTCTTACGTTTCAAGCCTTTTCGTACATTCTTATTCTCACTTTTGTTAGTGTTAAAAGACTTAATTCTTACTTTTCGTATTTTAGGTCCTTTGTCTTGTATTCTTGCAGATACAATGGCGAGCATAGTGCCCAAAGTCATCACATTCTTAACACCTTACTCGTGACTAATTACTCGTCCTTGCTATCATTGAAAATCGTTCTGTCTTTCTGCTTTTCACTTACATAATGAATAATTTTAATTTATCATAAGACAAACCCTTTCCTAATAAAAATTAGCAATAAAATCTATCTCTTTATATTTATGTTTTTCTTTAATTATTTCAAATACAATCTCATCTATATCAATTGAGTTGTCGAAAATACATAGCAAATCTGACGCTCTTAATTTTGAGTGAAAATAATTCAAGAAATTTTTCGAACTTCATTTCAGTTGTTAATTTTCACGTTTAACTGAACCGTCTTTATTTGTTAAATCAGTCTTGATCGTTCCCATTAATTTATTAGATATATCAATTAAACTTCCGTTGTTAATATATAATCTTTCATCTATTTTTAACTGAATTAAACGTGAAATGGCGATTTTATTATTCTGATCTTGATTGTCGTGCAAAACTGTAGAAATATTAATCTCATTCGCATAAAAAATAGCTTTATTGAGATTTACTCTTTATGTAGGTGCTGTCGATTTCTGATTATCTGTCCTTACTTAGTTTAGCTGTTATTACTGTAGCTACTGTTGCTTATGAGCTACTCGCCGATGTTAACATTTTTTATACTTCTGTCGTTGTTTTTTTTCTTGCAACTTCAAATAATCTGTTGTCGTTACTTGTCCGTTTAGTATATTTTCAAATTTTTTTTTTTTCATACAAAAAGTTTTGCATTTATGTCCTTTCTTTGTTGAATACTGACATCAGATCGTCTATTCTTTTCTGATCTGCCTTCTGTCTCTTTCTCTCTCTGTCTTTCTTTTGCATTTTATAGACCGTCTTGATCGTCACATTGATGTTCTCCAATGCATCATTTAATTTTGCTGGCAAATCTGTAATTTGTTTTTCTTTTTCCATATCTGTCGCTATTTGACCTTCTGCAGTTGCTTTAACTACAATTTTCACAAAGCTGTCTTCAAAACTGTCACTGTATTCTGCCTTCTGTCCTCTCTTGTTATATAACCCCTCCGTCATCTCGGTCTCATTGCTGTCGTTAGTTATGTCTTTTCTGTCTTTCTTATATGTCACAATGTGGCCACCTGTAGTACAATAGGGTGTATATAATCCGTCTCCTTCTATGTGACTGTCTTTATCACCAGGTCAAACTTTACATAAGTAACGTACCTTTCATTAGTATAAAAATAGTAAAATTCATATAATTCTGACGATTACAAGCAAAACTAGATGATTTAAGTTGGATTTAATTACATATACTATCAGCTCAAGCCCTTTAAGCTCAATATATCTATCAAAATAAAGAGAATCACCTAGTATGCCGAACACAGGCAATATTAGGTAATTCGTTATGACAATTGAAGAAAATCAATCTAATATGCTGAACACAAGCAATGTTAAATGACTCAAATTTGCCAGTTATTCATGTATATTTTTATATTTTCAATTATATATAGGTGCTATTATTCTCATACACAATATACTAAACTCAAGCATTATGATGCATGTGAAAACAGTAACTATGATTGATTAATATTATATTAAAATCATGGATATATTTTTGAAACATACATATACATATATATATATATATATATATTAATATTATATACATATATATTAATATTATATTAATATACATATACATATATATTAATATTATATTAAAATCATGGATATATTTTTGAAACATACATATACATATATATATATATATATATATATATATATATATATATATATATATATATATATATATATATACATTTATATACGTATTATTGTACGTTCAAGCTTGATTAAATAAAATTTATACACATACTCCTATACACATACTCACACATATACTGTCGCTTTTCTATCCTGTTATACGTGCATGTGTATGTACATGCCCGCACATTTATTCTCGCCTTTAGTCAGTTGCCGTCATTCTGTCTTTTTCTAGTTGCACGCGCTTGTCTTCATGGTCTTTTCATTGTACATGGCGTAGAACTTTCTTTGTCAACTCGCTTAGTGCCTATGGCCGCCATGTTTGCGCGCATTTTTATCTACACATTTCTCGAAAGTCAGACAATTGTCTTTCTTCCTTCATGCAATTACACTTTGTATTTATACGTAAAAACGCATCCATTTTTACGTTTATTTTAATTAAAATTAAGTTCACCAAATCGCACTTCACCGTTGTTCCTTCGTTATGTGCTGCACGAGGCCCTGTCGCTCATGTCAGCCTTTTGTGTAATTTCTTTTACACACTGCCACTACACCTTAACAATTGCAGCACACTCAATACAAAGAAGCGAGGGAAGCAAACAAGAAAACGTTTTCTAAATTACACTTTTAATTAATAAAATCTTTTATGAGCGCGGTGATAGTGAGCTGGGCTCATAACATGTTAAAATTAGCAAGGGTTGGCTTGAGTAACATGACAGCAATTTATTCGTAATAAATAATTCATTATAAAACACATATCCGTATAATATAACTTGACTGTCTAACAGTCGCCCACAAAACGAACTAACGCTTCTCACCTTTATCAAACATACCCCGCTTTACAGCGGCACGCACGCACGTTCCCACTCACCCACGCACACACACACACACACACTCAAATGTACATGCATGCATATACAGACACATGTATAAACATACACACATACATACATAAATATGCATACACCGACAATTAAACTAAAAATCTCACTAAAGCACACAGAAATATACAAAATTTTGTTACGTGTTAGCACTTAAAAAACTGGTATTAAATTATAATTTATATTAATTGTTATTATTTGAATTTATTTTACATTTATTTTTAAAAATGTTTATTCCCATTGATAAGGATTTGCAAAATTATAGGTATGAATATAAAAAAAAAAATTAAAGGGAAGTATGGGCGTTTCAGGAAACAGAAATAAAACTATTAATTGAATATATTTTTTATTCTACACACACGTACACGCACACGCACACGCACACTCACACACACACACACACACACACACACACACACACACACACACACACACACACACACACACACACACACACACACACACACACACACACACACACACACACACACACACACACCCTTTAGATTCTATTTTTTAGATCAAACATTAGTTATATATTACATTAGTATTATATTATATATGAACATAACTATTATATATATATATATATATATGGGACGTTTCAGGTCAACTCACCGAACAAAAAAATAAAATTCGTTGTAAATCTGTGAAAATGTTCCATTTCATACCCAAAATATACAAAAAAATTTTTAGAGGTATAGATCCAATGGATTAAGAGTAATGAGTAATGAAATATTGTGATTTTTCAAAATTTTTGGTGAATTCATCAAATTAATAATTTTTTTACTCAAAAACTAAGGGTCCTAGAGATGTACTTATGAAGACATTTCTTGTTGCAAATTAAGCGTAGAATCAGCACAAATTTTTTTAAATCTCAAGATTGCTATCTTCTGATTGGTCCACTTTGTTATTTCATATAATTTGCAATTACTTGAGTTCGAACAGGTTGATTTCACTCCTGTTGGAGTATGTTATGTCTTCTGATAACATATTGAAGTAAGCTTTTGCTCCACTTGGCTCGAGCCCTAGGAGAGGAGCTATAGAACTTTGAATATTGAAAAATTTTTAATTTTGAATTTAACACATACATCAACATTTTCTTCTTCGATGTTCATAGATCATACAATATACGAATGCATGATTGTCTAAATATTTTAACATTTATCTATTTCTTTATGATGCAAGTGCTTTATTAAAATATTAATTATGCATTACGTACACATCATCAAGATACACTCATAAACAAGAAAATTTTATTCGTTTAACTAATTTGTCATTATAACTATTTTGCATACGTATTAAAAAATTATTTAAATATACATATTTAGGAATTAAAATTAATACTATATATCTGGAAATAAAAAGGATAAAGTTAAATAAATTCTATATGGATAAAATTTATTCAATATAAAAATTTATTACAAAATGAAAGAATCTGTTATTTGTGTATTCTGTAACTTTTAACAAGTACTTCTTAATTTATCTCATTTTTCTGAAAATAAATTACTCAAAATTTTTTTGAGCCTGTAAATGGCCTGTACATTAACGGTATGAATGCATACTTATTTTTTACTTTTAGAAACTTTACTTTTCATAAAATCTATCATTCATATTTTTTGCAGATTTTTGTAGGAATGGTGAAAAGTACCTAAAATATAAAAAAACTGAAAATTTTATGGATTTATAGCATTTTAGAGGCTCTATTGCATTCTGATCATGAAAATAATACCAAATACACGTTCAGCGACCAAAAAAATCTCCTAAATATCGATATTTAGTCGGATTTATATCATATGTATCCATAAAATACGAGAATAAGCTTTAAAAAATCGTTTTTCGACCGAAAAGACATTTTGCGAAAGATTTATTAATAATTATAAATTTTTCATTGAAAATTTTTGAAATGTCTATTAAATCTTTCATCGAATATTTCAAGATACGTTTTAGAAATATTTAACAATCTATGAAATATTTAAAATATTTCAGAAATTTGTAAAATAATATTTTAAGAAATATTTTAGAAATATTTATAGAATATTTCGTGAAATATTTCATAAATCTTTCAAGAAATCTGTATGTATATACAGTCAACTACCTCGATATGACCGCTTTTTTAAAGGCCATACTCCTGCGTCAATGCTCGAAGCTGAACCCTTCCATATCTACTAACTCTTGAACCTTGAAATTCATATCCGACATTTTCTATATAGTCACGAGTTTCTTAAACTTTTATTGATAGGAAAAACATGGATTTGAAGACAAGAATATAAACGTAGGCTGAATCTAAAGTAAAAAAATTTAGTGCGCCCCTTGGCCATAATCAGAGCGTAAGAAACTATTTCTCGATTCGAATAAAACGGTCATTGGTGAGTTTATGTCAATACTTAGAATTTTACCTCCCTTTGTCGGCCTGGTAGGCCATATCGAGGTAGTTGACTTTAGTCACGATATAGTCTTAAAAATATTTTATTATTATTTTTGAAAGATTTCCTGAATATATTATGTAATATTTCAAATTAATCTTTCGGAATGATGTATGAAATATTAAGGTAATATTTCATGCTATGTGGGAGATATCTTCAAGTGAATTTAATGGTATGAAAAATAATTCTTAAATTTGATTTTTAATTTTGTCTATATTTAAAAAAATATTTTTAATCATAAAAAATTACTATATTTTATATTAATAAAGTATAACTTATTCTTTTTATATTTCTTTTCAATCTTCATCACTATCTTCATTAATTATAAAGATTGTATTTTCCACGTGAAATAAATCATTTAATGCTGCTGCAGAGATAGTGTAGATGGAACATAGAACTCCATCATAGAACGGCACGGAACAGCAGGACCCCTTGAGAAGTTCCGTCATCTGGATTCTCCTTAAGACGGGCAGGACAGAAGTGTCTTGAAAGAGCCACCGAAATTATCATTAAATAATTATTTTTAAAATTAAAAACTGAATTTAACTGAATTACAAAGGAAAATAATAAATAACAAATAGAAAGCGAATAAAAAATTAGTAATTTAAAAATGAACAATTATTTTAATAATTAAATCATGTTTCAAGTTTAATAATAATAATATTTTTTTCGTTATCAACTAAAATAGCAGACTAATTTATTTTCAGTTTCAGATTGCCTAAATGTGCATATTTTTGTAAATCATTGTTACTTTCTTGTGTTATGTAATCATTGTCTTTATTTTTTTATTCGAACAGTTAATACCGTGAAGAACGGGATTCTTATCAGGATATGATTTCTTTTATACAATCAGGAACTACATCTTGTACGGTAACACTAACAAATATAAACTACAGAGCTGTCCCACACAGCATGAAATGTTTTGAAATATTTCAAACGTTTTATACTGTGTGAGGCTCACCTGCTTGCTTCTACTGGTCAGTGAATAAATTTTTAAGGTTACTTTGAAGATGATGTGGTGAAATTATAGTTTAAGATGGTAATAAAAAGATTACAGGAGTCTTTTTGGTCGAAAAACAATTTTTTTGAAGCTTATTCTCATATTTTATGGATACATATGATATATTTGGTATTATTTTCATGATCAGAATGCAATAGAGCCTCTAAAATGCTATAAATCCATAAAATTTTCAGTTTTTTCATATTTTAAGTACTTTTCACCATTCCTACAAAAATCTGCAAAAAATATGAATGATAGATTTTATGAAAAGTAAAGTTTCTAAAAGTAAAAAATAAGTATGCATTCATACCGTTAATGTACAGGCCATTTCGAAATTTTCGAATTTATTTTTAGGTTATGTTTGAGACTCGTAAGGTTTTATATAGTCACTAAATATATGCTTTTTATCGTCCTCTTTTACCTCAATTTCGAAGATCCATTAAGAATTCACCTAATTATAGCAAAAAAATCGAAAAACACGTTTTTTGAGGTTATGAAGCCAATTTTTACCATAGGGATCTGAAACTTTCAGGATTTTGGTTTTTTGACAAGACCAAAAATAAGCAAAGTTTCAGGGAAATCCGAGTTAAGGCCATTTTTACATGCTTATTCGGCTATACTCTTTAATTTTTATTTAATTTTGTAAAAGAACATTGACATCACAGTTTTCCAAATTTTTCATCCTTAATCCAAAAATGTTTATAATATCTCTTTATTACTATCTTACATTTTAAAACATCAAAAAAAAAGGAGAAAAAACAATGTTTGATTGATAGATTTATAGACTTTTTTTTTAATTCATTATGTTACAGTCAACGTAGGTATTCTTTTTATTCAATAATCTACGTATAAAAATAATAGTTATTTTTTTTTGCAGATACATCTTTAGTGAATCGTGTGGATGAATAAATTTATTAAAAGATTATTGAAGATTTAACTGAAAAAAACTTTCGAATAATTAAAATTATTTAGTAAATTGAAACAAAAGATATTAGAAAAATGGCAAATTCTTGGATATTTTTTTGAAGTTATAAAAGCAAGATGGGGGTTTGCGCGCTTGCGCGCAGGAGGCTTGCCCCCTAGTATATATATGTATATACATATATATATATATATATATATACATATATACAGTTGCAAGATCAGGATTTAGGCAACTTTCACCCCTCTTGGCTCCCCTAGCCCTTCCTCGATATAGCTACTTCTCAAATTACATTGTAATTTTTCTTCTTTTTTTTTTCATAGAACGTCGCTGTATTTTATGCTATCGCTGTGATGCTGATTAGCGTCGGATGGTCGTCAGCGTGTTTGTGAACAAAGCATTTGTAACGTACAATAGTGCTTGTATCATTTGGCCGAGAGCCGGAATCGAACTTGGAGCCTCGAGATTACGAATCCATCGCTCTACCGAATGAGCCACTGACGATCTCTAATTCTTTTTCTGAATTGTTATTTACATTATTTGGAGCAAAAAGGCCCCTCTTTGCTTCTGCTCCTAAAACCTCACACCCACCCCCTTTGATTTATGTGCCCCCCCCCCTCGGCTCCATCTCACACATTTCTCTTACTTAAATATTCTGTTGTAATAATGTAGATTGATCATTTTTATTTATATTTCATTATTGTGATTATAATTATAACTAATTAATACTACATGATTATAATTATAACCAATAGATAATACAAAACTTCTTCTCTCAATTACATTGCAGTCTAGGTACTTTTGACCACCCTAAACTAAAATTATTAAAAACTTAAAGTTTTGTATCTCGATAAAAATTATCGTACGGAGCTCTAAAAGGTCTCATTTTTAAGGTTTTGTAGAAACCTTTAAAATGGAAGAGGTAACATAAAGATTTTTCCATTTTTATGGGTTTTATGACGTCATAATAAAAAAAAAATTTTCAATTTACTTTTTAGTACTTTGATGCGATTTCTTTTTATGGATGATTGTTGTATTAAAAAACTACAACTACTATTTGAAAGCTCTTTTAAGAAACTACAAAATTCATAATCGATAAATTTTTCTAAACATTTATTTTAAGAGCTATATGCGATTTTACACGAAAATAATGGTTTTTGTAAAAGTAGTTGTAACTTTGTAGGTTTTGAGTTTACAGAAAAATTGTAATAAAAAAAAATTTTGCATTTTGTAGAAACAATCAGTGTATCGGGCTCTAAAATAAAATTAAGGAAAAATTTTTTTTTGATTTTTTTTTTATAAAAAAAATTTTTCGGTAATAACATATACATATGACAAAAGGTTTTTTTGTTATCATTTTTTCATTTTTTTTAAATTTTGCCTGAATACATATTTGTTTTTTTTATGAAATAAAAAAATTTTTTTTAGTGAAAAAATGAAAAAAAAATTTTTTTTATTATACTTCAGAACTTTATACGTTGATAGTTTTCACAAAATGTAACATTTTTTCTTTATACTATTTTTATGTAAACTCAAAACATGCAGAGCTAGAACTACTTTGACAAAAACCATTATCTTTGTGTAAAACCGCATATAGCTCTTAAAATAATGTTTAAAAAAATTTATCGACCCTGGGTTTTGTAGTTTTTGAAAGAGCTTTTAAATGGTGGTTGTAGTTTTTTAATACAACAATCACCCATAAAAAGAAATCGCATCAAAGTACTGAAAGGAAAATTGAAAAATTTTTTTTATTATGACGTCATAAAACCCATAAAAATGGAAAAATCTTAATGTTACCTCTTCCATTTTAAAGATTTCTACAAAACCTTCGAAATGAGAACTTGTAGAGCTCCGTACGATAATTTTTTATCGAGATACAAAACTTTAAAATTTTCATAATTTTAGTGTAGGGTGGGCAAAAGTACGTGGACTGCAGTGTACATGTAAGTCTGATATTACATTACAATAATAAAAAAATAATACCTCCATTAATATTTCATTAATATGATTACAATTATGATTAATTGATAATATTCAGCTTCCTCTCTTCATTTACTTTACGAATATAAATATAGTAATATTCATATCTTTTACATTAACATTTCTCTTATCTACATTTATATAATTTATTTGCATTTGATTCGCATAAAGTTAAATTTTAAGCAAAATCCATTTTTTAATAAACGCTATAGCTCTTACATAGAAAAATATCGTCACGATATTGATTGACAACAATTGAACCTAGCAAAGTCTATACTCAAGAAGCTACATAATTATTTGCGGCATAATTCAAAAACTTTTATAATATGTTGTTAAAATTAGCTTGACTATAGTTCCAAAGAATAAATAAAAAAAATTACTATTATATTAAAATGAAGAATTAAGACTTTTTTTTCTTACATGAATATCTTTTGCATTATTGTCACATACATACATACACATACACATATACACATACACACATACACAATAATCATCACTCCACCCCCGTCCCTTTATCTCCATTTTCTTCCCATCTCTACGTCTCTGTCCCTCCACCTCCGTCTCTCCGTCTCCATATCTTCTACTCCGTCGCTCTGTCTCTTCATCTCTGCCTCTCCGTCACCGTCTCTCCGTCTCAATCTCATTGTCTCGGTGTCTCCATCTCCGTCTCTCTGTCTCCACCTTTCTGTCTCCGTTTCTCCGACTTTGTTATTACTTCATTGTATTACTTCTATATCATCTTATATTATATTACTGTTATCATATTAATGTGAAGAATTAAGCCTTTTTTCTCTCGGGAATATCGTTTGTATAATTGTCCCATATATATATATATGGGATATACACACTCACACACTTGCACCTACACCTATGCACACATACACATAAGCATATTCACATGCATACATACACACATACACTTAAACACATACATATACACACATACACATATATGTATGTATATATATATATATATATATATATATATATCTCCCTATATTATATAGTTATATGAACCAAAATTCAGTCGGTGCCCCCCCCCCACATCCCCCCACGCCCCCCCACAGCTCCCCCACAGCCCCCACACGATTTTTATTAATTAAATAACGTAAATTCACGTTATTTTATGTTATCGATCATTACCCCCCACAGACCCCCCACGCCCCCCACAGACCCCCACTAACCCCCCACAATCCCCCCACAACCCCCCCACACAACCCCCCCACAATCCCCCCACAATCCCCCTTACAACCTTTTAGAGCCATCAAATACTGGATAATATAGTTTTATATTTTTTTATTATATTCTATTTATGTATAATATTACATAAAAATATAAAAATTTTAATTTTTTTTTGTTGAAAACTCGAAAGTAGTTGAATAAAATTACAATTTATAATATTTAAAATGAAAAACATGTGCCTCATCAGATATCTTATTACCATTTTTTACATAGTTTATCTGAAATTAATAAATATAAATTTAAATTAATTCTATTACAATTCCTCAACACTATAATTAATTCATTTGTTGAAAACATAATGATTTTTAATAATTTGTTCATATTATAAATATTTTATTGTATTAAAATAAAAATAAGCATATAGTGTTGAGGATTCAGATTTCCACACCATCTTACATTATAAACCTTTAATAGTATTGATTTATACAACTTTTAAAATTAATTGATATTAATATTTATGTTTAAATTTATATAACTTTCAAGATTAATAACTATTTATATTTGTTTTACAAAGGTGTAGATCAAACGGATGATTCATTTGAATTATTCAATAGAAATGTTAAATAACATAAGAGAAGGATTACCTCCACAGGAACTGAAATTAAAAGTAAATACCATAATTATGTTAATTCGAAATTTAAGTATAAAAAATGGATTATGTAATGAAACGCGATTAAAGATAACTAAATTATTCAAATATAACATAGAAGCACAAATAATTCTTTCACGTTGTAAAAATGTAAATAAAATATATATTCAAAATGAATCGAAAAACAGAGATATTGTACCTAACATAGTTTGGAAAGAAATATTAAAAAATAATTTTATTATAATTTAACAAAAATTTAATGTTATTTAAATAAATTTTTATAAATTATTTTATTAATTAAACTTTATTTTTTTCAGGTTATATTTATATTAATTATAAACATTAAAAATTTTTAATAATATATAAATAAAAAAAAAAAGATGGAATGGAACCCAATTAATAATGTTGAAATTGACAATGTTAATGATCAACAAATGATTAAATGAAATCCATTTTGATGGAAAATTTAAATGATCAAATTGAAGAACATTTAAATTTTTAAGAAGAATATGAATATTATTTAGAAAGTCTAGATAATAATAGTTCAATAAACAATACAATAATTTCTGAATTAAATAACATTATTAATTCATATATAGAGGAAAATAATGAACAATTTGAATTTAAAAATTGGAATGAAGTACCAGAGTAATATAAATATTATGCGAATGAAATTATAAAATATAAAATAAATATACGCGAACCAATAGCAGAATATTACTTTAATCAAAGTCATGAAATTTATTCTAAATATTTATTAAGATTAGCTAACATTATTAATAAAATATGAAAAATTAAAATAAATCATAAATATTTCAATATATAATAATAAATTTAAAAAAAATTTTTAAACATTATCAATATTATTAAAAATAAAAAAAAAATAAAATATTTAAAAGTTATGATTATTTAAAATTTATAAATCGAAATTTTAATAAATAAATAATTTAACTACTAAGAACAATAAATAAAAAAAACATATTCATAACTTTTATACAGGTAAATGTAATATAAGTAAGTATAAAATAATTTAAAATTATTTTATTTATTTATTTGTTATATAAATAACTAAATTTTAAATAAAATATGATATAATGATCATGTAATAATTTCATTTACAATATCATAATAAATTTATAAATTTTAGTATGAATTTTTGATATATCTCATAAAATGTTTAAAATGAGAAAAAAGATATAAAAAAGGAATTATAACAAAATAATCCTATAAATCTTATAAAACTCAAAATCATTACGATATATCAAATAATATACTAAATTATCAACGAAACTAAAAAAAAAAATGATTTAAAAATTTTAAAATGATTTAAATGTTTAATATATAATTATATTTATAGCACAACTGGGGGTTGGCGAGCAGTGCGAGCAAGGGGGTACCCCCCCTAGTATATATATATATATATATATACATACATATATATTCCCATGTATATTTTCACATATACATGTCACATAAACACATACGCTCATACACATACAATGATACACATATGCACAGACACGTACAGAATATTTGCCTCTTTATCTTCATCTTTTTGTCTCCGTCTCTCCATTTGTACCTCTCTGTCTCTGCCTCTCCGTCTCCGTCCCTCCATCTACGCTCTCCGTCTATGTCTCTCTGTCTACGTTCCTACGAATCCTTTTTTTTGTCTTTGTTTCTCTATCTCTGTCTCTCCATTTTCGTCTGATCGTCCCTCTGTCTATGTCTTTTCGTCTCCACCTCTTCGTTTTCGTCTTTCCGTCTATGTCTCTCTGTTTCCGTCTCTCTGTCTTTTGCTCTTTGTTTCTCCGTCTCCGTCTCTGTGTCTTCATCTCTACTTTTCCGTTCCTACGTCTCCGTTTTTTCATCTTCATCCCTCTGTTTGAAACACATGATTAAAAAGAATGAATTCCTATTCTATTTTTTTTATTAATTTAAATAAAATTAAGTAAAACAAATTTCTAATTCATCATGATGATATGATTTGTATTTAAACAATTTTTATACATATTGGAACTTCAATTAATCCGTTTTTTTCAAATATATAAAAACTCAATTTTAAACAGAACTGCAATATAAAAATTTATAAATTAAAGCAATTCTTTTTACTTTAAAATTGGCTAAATTATACATATTAATATAATATATGAAAATTTAACCGAGCGACAATGGAGCGAGGTAAATTAAGATCGCATAGATTAAAATCAGAAAGAAATTTCAGCAAAGAAAAGATTTTGGTCAGATGTTCTATCATTGATTGATTCTATAAATATTAAATTTTATGAAGAATGGATTTTAGAAGAAATGTTTATATAAAAACAAAAAAATGAACAAAACAAAATGAACTAACAAAAAAACTTAAATTTAAAATTTCAAATGAACAATGTTTAATTATGAACATTGAACTTTATGTTTATGTTTCTTTCATGTTTATGTATTTAATAAGTGGTAATTTATTAAAATTTTAAGAATAATTATTCTTCAGAATTTTTAATTATCTATATAAATAACATGAGGAGGTTAATCTCATTAATCATGAAGTTGTTTCTGTGGTTAATTGGGCAAATGAAAATGGTTTACTTTTCAATATAGAGAAAACCTAAGTAATGTTTATTGGAAGTGATCAGTATAATACTCGTCTAAAGGAGATTTCTGTTCCTAATATTGTGATTGGCGATATGGTTGTTCCTTATTCTTCAGTAGTTAGAAACCTTGGTTTGTGGATATCCTCTACTTGATTAGAACAAGCAGGTTTCTATTTACTATCCGTAAGGTGCGCGCTACTCTGCGTTCACTAAAGTTCTATAAACATGCTTTGGCTAAAGAAACGAGAAAACAATAAGTTGAGTCCCTGATTTCTCCTCTTTTTGATTATGCTGCACTTGCCTATGATAACCTTCCTCAAACCTTAAATCTACGCTTGCATAGAGCTTTTAACGCCTGCGTTCGTTTTGTTCATCGCCACATAGGTAGACCTAGTAGGGTTACGCCCTTTCGTCTAGACTATCGTTAGCTTTCTGTACAGAATAGACGCCTTTATCTGCAAAATTTCTTTGGTCTATAACGTAGTCGCTCATGGTAATCCATCTTACTTGGCCTCTAGGTTCGTAAGGCAATATGTTGAGTTTAATCAATCAATCAATTTCTCTCTCTCGAATGGATGTGCAAATCTGATGATTGCGACATATTTGCAGTCACTGAGACCTTCCTAACAGATTTAGATTCAAGTTCGATAATTAACATTGATGGCTATGAGTTTTTTCGTAATGATAGAGAAGATAAAGTAGGTGGCGGTGTTGGTGTTTACATTTGTAGTTGCTTCAGAACTCGGATTTTATACCACTCCGACCCAACATTTGATAACTCGCCAGAATTTCTCTTACTAGATATTAACGATGGCATAAACTCTATACTATGTTGTGTTGTTTACATTCGACCTAAGACCTCTTCATTTGATATCTTTTTCAATACTCTTTCTGATTATGCCTATAACTACAAAAATATTGTAACTAGTGGTGATTTTAATATTAATCTTTTGAAAACCCCTTATTCGTCTGACATGCTCAGATCTTATTTTAATTCTCTCTCTCTGTTTATTGTTCCTTCAGACATTACTCATCATGTAATTACATTGGATCATGAATCTCATACTTAGTTAGACTTATTTGTCATAAATGATAACTCTTCTTTACTATCATGTGAGAAGTCTGCCGCTGCATTCATAGCAGGTCATGATTTGATCAAGCTTACACTTAAGTTTTCTAGGTCTGAAAAGATTACAAAATCCTTTGTTACTAGGAACTTTTCAAACTGTAACATTGATGCACTCAATGCTGCTGTGAGTTCTAATCTTCCTTACTCTCCTGTGAGTCTTTCTTATTTGTGTTCTTCTTCTTCAAACTTGTCGTTTAATTATGCATTTAATCCTAGTTATAGTTCAGTTGACTTTTTGCAGTCACCTCAGACCTCGAGTGCTCATACTATTGATTACAAGGTTGATTTGTTCTCTTCTGGTATAGTTAAGGCTTTTGACAAGTTTGCGTCTGAAAAGGTAATAAAGATAACCAGCAAACGTAAGCCTTGGGTCAATCATGATATCAGGGTACTCATGAAAAATTGTGATAAGTGCTATAAACTGGCTATGAGAACCGGGTCAGATGAGGCTCACGCTCATTTTAAGATGCTTAAAAATGAGGTCTCTAATTCTCTTATCAAACTAAAAAACGACTATATAGCTAGTAAAGTTTCCTCGGCTTCTACAGTTAAGAGCAAATGGTCGGAATTACGTAAGCTTGGCTTGGCTAGTAGTGTTCTACCTTCTCCTCTCAAGTACTTTTCTTCATCAGTGCTCCTAAAGCATTATACTTCTGTTTCTTCTTAGAGCCCAGCTTTGACCGATGCTGATGTTGATTGGGTTCTTGCCTTACCGCTAAGAACAGATCTTCCGGTGTTTAACTTCACCTCAGTTGACTCCTCTAATCTTGTAAATCTTCTTCGTGCATCCAGCTCTAAGGCGGTTGGTCCTGATCACATATCAGCTGATATGCTCAAGATGATTGGTGGTTCTATGTCTATAAGTTTGGTTCCTATCGTGAATGACTCTTTAACTTTTGGCCATTTTTCTGAGTCCTGGAAAAGGGCATTTCTTTTACCACTGGCGAAATAAACTATCCAAGAGAGTGTCTGAGTTGCGGGTCACAGATCTTGATGAAACTTAATGATAAGTATTTAGGTACCAAAATATAAGTGAAGCTACAGCGGTACGGTCTAACGCTTCGAAAAATTGAAGTTATGGACGATTATAGTCTTATTTTTAGAAAAATATGAAAAAAGAACTCCTAATTAAACTGTGAATAATTCTGTCTAAAAATGTCTTTGATAAATCTACAATAACTAAAATGAAAGCAGAGAAAGCAAGCTTTAATTTGCTAGTTTCCAAATTGAAAAATAATAATTAGAACTAAAGTTATGCTTGTTTCATGTTGAGCAGTAAGAAAGTACCAAAAATAATCTAAATTTTGAAGGATGGTGATTTTTAGTACTCTTTTGCTGCTTAACTTTAAACAAGCATAACTTTAGTTCTAATTATTATTTTTCAATTTGGAAACTAGCAAATTAAAGCTTGCTTTCTCTGCTTTTATTTTAGTTATTGTAGATTTATTAAAGACATTTTTAGACAGAATTATTCACAGTTTAATTAGGAGTTCTTTTTTCATATTTTTCTAAAAATACGACTATAATCGTCCATAACTTCAATTTTTCGAAGCGTTGGACCGTACCGCTGTAGCTTTACTCATATTTTGGTACCTAAATACTTATCCCAAAGTTTCATCAAGATCTGTGACCCGCAACTCAGACACCCTCCTGGTAAGATGGATGATCTTTCCCAAACCCGTCCTATAACAAAGTTATGTGAAGTCTCTAAGGTTCTAAAGAGGGTTGTACACACACAGTTGACGGCTCATCTTGAGTCTAACTCTTTACTGGATTGTCACCAGGCTGGCTTTAGAAAAGGTTATAGTACATAGACGGCTCTTCTACATCGACTTGACGACTGCAGGTCTACCATTGATCATAGAATAATCACCTTATTGCTTCTGTTTGACTTCTCTAAGGCTTTCGATAGAGTTACACATAATAGACTGCTCATTAAACTTCGGTCAATGAATTGCTCAGATGTTGTCATTAGATGGTTTGCGTTGTACTTTAGAGGCCGGGCCTATTCTGTTATAGATGAAAGTAATCAATCATCTGTCTGGTCTCAGGTGACTGCTGGTGTTCCACAAGGCAGTGTGCTTGGCCATTGTCACATGTATGCCAGGCGCATGTATATATATTTATGTCGTCGTAGGCCGTATTCGGTGGAATACCTATAGACCACGCTAAATTTGTATAGGCATTGCATACGTTCATGCTAATATCTCGACGATATTCTCTCTGTCAATACTCCCTTAGGGAGTATTGACAGCTCTATACTCCCTAAGGGAGTATTGACAGATCGAGATATCGCTCAGCATGGCCGTATATGACGCGAGTGACATCGATTCGTAGGTTAGTGAAAACAAAAGAATGTTGTTAAATATGTCAATGCTCATATAAATTCATATAAAATCTTAACTGTACAGAATGTTTTGTTTAAACAAATTTTCAAAGTTAAACAGTCAATAAGTAAAATAAATAAGTAAATTATGACATTATTTACTTTTTTTTAATAAAACATATATCATTAATTTTAAAAAATCATTTTTATAATTTCTCATACGGCCTACCAACGACATAAACTTATCTACGTAACTTGGAAGTACGAAGGATTCTAAATCCAGGCTTGACTAAAGTGCTTGTCGCTTGAGCAGCAGTCAGTCTCAGGCGCGCTTCGCGCGCCCTCGACCAACTGCTACTCAAGCGACAAACACTTTAGTCTCGCCTGTATTCATCCTTCGTACTCCCAAGTTACGTATATAACTAATACATGTATGTATCATATATAAATATTGAATAAGTAATGTACTTACTCATTATCTACACATTTATGACATCGTAGACCGTAATCTGTTTAATGTGCAAAGGGCTTGTTAAATTCACAATTGTATATATATATATATATATATATATATATATATATATATATATATATATATATATATATCCCTATATTATATAGTTATATAAAAAAAACCTCTCCTACCCCTCATCATTCCTCCCCCTATTTTGTATGCTTAAAACATCACAATCCACCCCTCAAAATAACGTAAAAATCTGTCAAGAAATGATCTTTTTTGAAAAAAAAGACACGCCTCACTACCCTAGTCACCCCTCTATTATCCAAGTCACTTCTTTTGCTACCTCTCGTGCGTCACTCAACCCCCCCCCCCTTTAGATAATTTAGCTAAATGTACCTTATTTTACCAATGTATTTGTTACTCATTCTCTATACCACTACTATCACCCTTCCCACTACTACCCTTTCACTACTACTCCTCATTTTTTCTCTCCTCCTCAAAAAATCACAAGACACCCTTCAAAATAACGTAAAAATGTGTCTTGAAATGTCTTTGTTTAAAAAAAAAAAAAAAAAATACCCCTCACTACCCCAGTCACCCCTCGCTCCACAAGTCACCCCTTATAACCACTCATACCCCTCACTCTTCATATAATCATTATAAATCATTAAAAAAAAAATTTTAAAAATTTTTAAATTTTATATTTATGAAATACTTACTGAAGACTATCTAATGAAATATATATTTAATACATAGTTACCAATATTATAGATTGTTGATATAATTATTTTTTAACCATCAACTAATACCTACGTTTCTTAGACAACTTTCCACACCACCCATACTGAGACAAAAAAAAATAAGAAACTTCTACTTCCAACATTTAGGCTTGCTTTTTTTGTGTCAAAGCTGTACTTGCCTAAAAGTAAAGCACATTTTACTTTGTACTCATTATCTTGGTCAGACAAACTTATCAAAAAATTTCCTACGTCTAAAAGATTCTTCTTTCAGGTTAGCTTAAATTTGTTTTCTTGTTTTTGTCTTGAGTTGATCTTGTGAAAGTCTTAAGTAGAAGTTTTTATTTTTTTTATCAGTATAACGAGGTATTGTCAACGGTGCGTTGGTTTTTTTTTGTTTATAAAGAAAAATTAAATATTAAAAGTGGTACCCTTCGCCAGTAGCCCTACATAAAAAGAACATATAATAGGAAATAAATATTATATGAATACAATAAATAGTGATAATTATTTTGAGTACATGTCAAATAATGTTACTTTTGGAACAGAAATAGAAATTCAAAGTTTTGTAGAATTTTATAATGTATATGTTAAAGTACATATTAAAAACAAAATACGAACATTTGGGAACTTTTCTAATCATTTTTAATTATTATTAATTTTTACTGGATCATATAATGCACGTCATTATGATATTTTAAATTATAAAAATAATAATAATAATAATAATTATAATTATAATCTTAAGGGAGTATCCTCGATACGAAGTTAGTCAGTTAAGAAAACAGTCGAACTAATCATTGACAGTTATGGATTTGGCAACGTTCCTAAAACTCTAGAATTAAATATTGTCTTATAAAATTTATATTATAATAAATATATCAATATATTATTGAATCATAAAAAAGGATATAAAAGTATTTTAGAATTTTCCCAGAATTTTTTTATGATTTTTTCTCAGGAAAATAATTTATAGAACTTTTAGGACTCATAATACCCACGGTGTATTAAAATTTTACATTATCCACGGAAGGTGAAATACATTATGTAACTATTGTACCAAATGCACGACACTGACACATTACTATTTATTCTCACGATAACGAAAAAATTCTTATACTTTCAATAGTTTAATAATTAATTTTAAAATGATTGTGAAAGTTATATCTATTAAAATAAACTTTTCTTATTAGAGTTTATATAAACATTCAAATTAAAAATTAATTAAAATTTAGACCTTCGGCAAGACAAAGATTCTGAAGATCTCCGTTGCTAATTAGTATTGCAATGATTGCATAAATACAGCGACGTTAGATAAAAAATTAAAAAATATATACAATAATAAACTTATTATGACTTACATTTTTGCGTATTAATTTTTGAGGATAATGTTTTTTTATTTAAACTTTTTTCTTATTGAAAACGATGCACTCTGGTATTCAGGATTTGCGCCTTACTAAAGTTCGTAAAGAAAACGCAACGTTGCCATGCGTCAAAATGATTACCGTTAATTGTAAGGTTACAAGAGAAAATAATTTTTCGCTCTTCTTACAGACTCTGAATGAAACTTTTTAAAAATGATATAGGTCCGGAATAAATTTCTACATATTATAGAATTTTTTCAGAATTTTTTCATTTTGCATAATTACAAAAGAAGGCAAAATGTGTATCCCCCCATAAGATCACATGTTATTTTCAAACTGCAATTTCTCATGTTTGAAGCTCTGAAGGGTCACGAAATTTTAACCATAGCTTTATTACACCTAAATACGCCTGTATGTCAATTATCAAAAGATTATCAATTTAAATTCTATTTCCGAGGGTACTCCCTTAAAAGAAAATTAAAACTTGAAGAATTTAATAAAACAAATATAATAAATAAATATAAAAACAGAAACAAAAAAAAATAAAAGTAAAAATAAGCTTTATAATAAAATAAATAAAAATAAAAAATTGACAAAAAAAATCAATTAAAAAATTAAATTTAAAGAATAATATAAACAATAAAAATAACATAAATAAAAATTTGAAGGATTATTTAGGCAAAATGAGTTACGAATGTAAATATTGTAGTGCTTTATTTCGGAAAGAAGAAATAAAAAAGTTCAATTGTTGTCAACAAGGAAAAGTTATTTTATCACCATTAACTAAATATAATGAAAAATTGAAATATTTATTATTACATGATAGTGTTTTTAGAAATTTAATTAGATATTATAATAATTTATTTAGTTTTGCAACTTATAATGCAAATGTCATTCAAAACCATGGAAAAGCTATATATAATTTAAAAATTCAAGGACAAATTTGTCATACAGCAACTAATACATTAATTTCTACTAACGAAATTAAACCTACATGTGGACAGTTATATATTTACGATAATACAGTAGCAATTGAAAAACGATTAAAAACTAATGAAAAATTAACAAAAGAACTTATGTTAATTTTGACAGAGATAATGAATGATAATCCCATGGCTAAGAATTATAAAAGCTCACATCAATTATCAAATATACAAAATATTCCAAATTATAAATTCTATTTTATGCGAAAAAATGATAAACAACAACATCGTTATAATAAGCTACTAACTTCGGAATGTGGTGCTATCATAGTATCTAATTCAGGAATTCCAGATAATTATGATCTTTGTGTATATCCGAAATTATCTTCTGAAGATGGAATCACTCATACTTATTTAAATAAATTATCTCATCACGTGGATCCAATGGTTTTTCCTTTAATGTTTCCAGCAGGAGATTTAGGTTGAAGTATAGAATATAAAAAAAATGAAAATATTGAAAATAATGATTGTCTTACAATACTACAATATTATTTATATAGGATTCATTGGAGACCAAATTTTAAAAAATTTCAACCCTATTTTATATTGTGGAAGATTTACACAAATATACATAATACATGCATATGTGATGGTTGAAAGTAATGGAATGAATTTTTTTAGAAATAATCAAAAACAATTACACATAAAATTTTATCAAGGTTTATTAGATCATGTAATAAATAGTGCTTCAAATGTTTTAACAAATTTTGAGAACAAAGAGAGAATTGGGAATCTTTTTATTTTACCCTCATCATATATTCGTTGTCCAAGATATATGCAGCAATATTATCAAGATGCCATGGCAATAATGAGAACAGTAGGAAAACCAGTCTTATTCATAACAATGACATGTAATCCTAAATGGAAAGAATTGAAAGAAATTTTAAAAAATTTTCCAGAAAGGACAACTCCCAATGACATATCAAATATCACAGTAAGATTATTTTATATAAAATTTAAAATGTTATTGAATGATATTATAAAAAAACGAAATTTTTGGTCCTGTTATAGCTTATGTATTTTCGATTGAATTTAAAAAAAAAAAGGGTTACCTCACGCGCATATTATTATAACATTACATCATAATCATAAAATATTAACTCCAGAAAATATTGATAAATATATTTCAGCAGAAATACCTTCATCAGAAAATAAATACTTACAAAAATTGGTAACTAAACACATGTTACATGGACCACATACAGATGAATCACCTTGTTACGATAAAAATAAAACTATATGTAAAAAAAATTCCCGAAATCATTTAATCAAATTACAATAGTTGAAGGAAACAAATATCCACAATACAAAAGAAGAAATAACATTTTAAATAATCGTACGTATAATTTAAAAAATGATAAAAAAATTATAAAAGTTGATAATATAATGGTAGTTCCCTACAACAGTTTTTTGTTAGCAAAATATAATGCTCATATCAATACTGAACTTTGTATGTCAATACAAAGTATAAAATATATTTATGATTATATTTATAAAGGTGTAGATAAAGCTTACTGTAAAAAAAACAATATTTATCAATAGAGGTTAACGACAGTATAAATGATTTATTTAATAAAGAAATATTTAACAACTTTTAACTGTCATGATTATTCTTTTATTATTACTTCATAAGACTACGCCCTGTTGAAAATAAGTACGTACTTGAAGTACGTACTTTGAGTACGTACTTCAAGTATGTACTACAAGTATATACTTTACTTAAGTACGTACTATTTTGGAACATTTTAGTAGATACTTTTTTTGAAAAGTATATACTTTTATTGAAAGTATGTACTTTTTAAGTATATTTTGATAAATAATATTTTTTTAAATATGAACTTTATTAAACAATACCTACTATTTTGAAAGTATGTACTTTTTAAAAATATTTTTATGCGTACTTTTATTTTAAAAATGAGTACTTTCTTCAAAATTATGTACCCTATTTTAATAAAAGTACTTACTTATATAGAAGTATATACCTTTTAGAAAATTTTCATACATACTTTTTTATACGATGTATGTACCTTCATATAAAAGTATATACTGTAGCTACGTGACAAATTTTTTTTTACTTTATTATGTACTTTTTGAAAAGTGCATACTTTTCTAAAAAAGTACCTTCTAAAATGTTCCAAAAAAGTACGTACTTGATCTAAAGTGTATATACTTGAAGTACATACTCAAAGTATGTTATTAAAGTATGTACTGATTTTCAACTGTAAAAAAATACGGAATATTATAGCCTTATATACCTGCATCTCTGAAATTCGGATAAAGGATCGCAAAGTTAAGAAAAACGCCACCTAACAGCTAAAAACGTAAGTACTGAAAAAATTATTCGAATCGATTATTAATTCTGTCTTTGCTGTTAGGTGGCGTTTTTGTTAATTTTGCGATCCTCTACCTGAATTTCAGTGACGTGGAATATAAAGTCATAACATTTCGAGTTTGTTCGCTCAAGCTTTTTGATCTGCGGAGAGTCGATGCTTACCTTATTTTTATATCTTCCTTTAGGAAGAAAACACTTACCAAGTTACTAACTTGAGGAATTATTGAAAATAAAAATAATCTCAAACTTTTACCGACTTTTTTGTAAAATTTGATTTGTTATCTTTAAAGGTATATACTCTATTTTAATAAAAGTACGTACTTGTATAGAAGTATATACTTTTTAGAACATTTTCATACATATTCTTTTATACGAAGTATGAACCTTCATACTCAAGTATGTACTGTAGCTAAAGTAATTTTTTTTTTGGTCATTTTAGTATGTACTTTTTTAAAAATATATACTTTTAAAAAAAGTACCTACCAAAATGTTTTTAATAAGTACATACTTTAAAAAAATACGTATTTTCTAATAAAGTACGTACTTTAAGAAATATTATTTATCAAAATATACTTTAAAAGTACATATTTTCAATAAAAGTATATACTTTTCAAAACAGTACCTACTAAAATGTTCCAAAATAGTACGTACTTAAGTAAAGTATATACTTGAAGTACATACTTGAAGTACATACTCAAAGTACATACTTGAAGTACGTACTTATTTTCAACAGGGCGTTTCAGTCATATTTTTGATGACCCTTTTCAAGTACAAAATTTTCTTAAATTACATAACAATGTATAAACATTTTCCACCTGAAACATAACATATATATCTATATAAAACTTCCATTCATTAAAATTACAAAAACAATTTATCATCAAAATATCATATAATATTCTATGTACCCTTCAAACATTTTTTTAAAAGAACAATAAAACATTATAAACTCAATTAAACAACTTAATAATAAATATATCTCTCCAAATTATTAATAATAGAGACCATCAATTAGCATGGTTTCAGTCTAAAGTATATACAAGTTGCAAAAACATATGATCAGATTAAAAGCAGAGAAATCGTTCACAACAGCAACTAGACAGAACACTATAAGGAGGATCACACAACATGAACTAGCAAGTTAAAAGATATCCATGTAGTAAGGCGCTGTTGTTGGATGTACATTTAGCACATGCGTATGTCAATTTTTGAATAAAATGTATCAACTATGAAAAGAATATTAATTACAAAAAACTTATAATGAATAATTTACACAATCAATCGTAATGAGATAAATAAATACTACTAAATATATATATATATATATATATATATATATATATATATATATATATATATATATATATATATATATATATATATATATATATATATAATACCTCATCATATCCTAAACTTAGGAAAATTATTAACTACGATTTACAGTCCACACATTATTATCAATATAATCCTTAAAAACAGTCAACAACTTTTGCGTGTCAAACATTCTGTTGATATTGTGCTTGTGAATGTGTATGTTGATTATTTCAGAGACCAATCTTTTATAATAATTACCCTCATTATCAAGTATTTTAACCTTATCAATGTCAAAATTCATACTATGACCAGTGTTTAACTCATGAGAGTAAAGGGCCGATCTTTCACGCTTATGTAAGCAATCAGACCTATGTTCCTTAACTCGAGTTTCAAGAGAACGACTGGTCTGTCCAATGTAGCAATCATTACAATCAGTACAATCAATCTTGTGTATACAACGTTATTTTTTAATGATTTTTTTTGTAATATCTTTGCCTAATTGTGAATTGCATTCAATTTTGTTATCAAGACTAAAAATTAATTTAAAATTAAACCTTTTGCATATGTTTTTAAAAGTAAATTCATGGGATTTTGAATAAGGAAATACAATTATATTGTTGGACTCTGAAAGATCCCTTACATTTAGATTGTGGTGATTGTACCTACTCTGCTTAATTCTTTTTTCAATATGTGTGTTTATAAATTCGATTGGGTAGTTGTTACCAATAAGCATCCTTCTAATGATATTGAAATTCTTAGCATGAAACTTTGTATTTGATAGCCTGAGTACTTTATCCACCAATGAGAACACGATACCAATCTTTTGTGAAATTGGCCCATGAGAAAAGAAATTTAGGTATTGTCCCGAGTGAGTTTCCTTGAGATACCAATCAGTAATTATGTTGTTTTTATCAGTGAAATCAATGTTGACATCTAGGAAGTGTAAGGTGTTGTTTACAGGCACTTCCAGTGTGTGTTGTATGTGCCGATCTATAGAGTTAAAAGCAACAAGGATTTTATCGATATCACTACTTTTTGCACAAATGAGACTATCATCAACGTATCTTCTATAGAACAAAATTGAGTCCCTCAAACCTTCAAAACTATGAAGTTCAACGTCCTGCATGACAATCTCAGCAAGAATAGGACTCAATGGACTTCCCATAGCACAACCAAATATTTGTTTGTAAAATTTACCATCAAAAGTGAAATAATTATTGTTCATTATAAAACTTATTACATCAAGAAATTCCTGGAGTGATAAATCAGTGTGCTTATATAAGTGAGACCATCTTCTCTCAATTGAGGCCGAAATAGCAGACATATGGACATTGTTATATAAAGCAACAACATCAATACTAAAGAGTGAACAATTTTCTGGTATTTTCAAGTTTTTTAAATCACCAATCAATTCATAACTGTTTTTTAGAGTATGACCGTTGTGAGGAATATATTTAGACATAAACCTTGCAAAAATTTTTGCAATTAAGTGGGTGAGCCAATGGTGGAAACAATAATTCTCATAGACTTATCAATTTTGTGTAGCTTTATCAGTCCATAACATTTTGAGAGAACACATTTATTGGTGGTGTTATTAAAAAGTTTTTTATTATCATTATTACTATTACTATTATTATCAATAAGAAGTGATCTATTATTAAGTTTCTTGATAATATTATTAGTAGATCTCTCCAACATAGATAATGGATCCTTATTAATTCTTTTATATAATGATTCATTATTTAAACATTCATTAACCCTACTATTATACTCTTCAGTATTAAAAACAACAATGGAACCACCTTTATCAGATCTTGAGATCCTTAAGTTGGAATTATTATTAAAAAATTTATTTGTCCTATTTATGTTGTTAATGAGACAATTATTCTGGATGTTATAACTGTTGCGTCTACTATTAATAGTAGAATTGAGAATCTGTTTACAAAACTTTTCATGCTCAGACTCTTCCAGATGAGACATAATGTTTAGACTCATAACATTCAGTTTAAATTTGTCACTGTTTTCATCACAAAAATTAAATTTAGGACCTAGTTTTAGTGTGTCCAAAACATATGAAGGTAGAGAGCGGTCAGACAGATTAACAACAAATTTTTCATCAGTTCTAGTTTCATAGTTGTTGTTGAGGTGACCATTATTATTTAACTTGTCATTAGTTGAGTTAGAACAATTCAGATGATTCTGATTCCTATTAGCATTAAGGTCCATTAAACCATTTTTATAAGGTTCAAAGTCAAAATATTTATTATAAAATCTGTAGTAAACCAATCCAAATTTATTACACAATCTGTTATTAATGTTTTCAGAATGTACATAAACTTTGTTATAAGTAAACCTGGTCATCAGATCAATGATATCAACATCAAAAAAGCTTTCTAGTTCTTTAGTTATATTATTTTCCAATTCAATTAAGTAGCGTAGCTGTGAATTTTCATCTTTTATTTCAAAATTTAAAATCTTTTTCTTGATAGTGTAAATTAAATTTCTATTCTTATTATATACTTGATAGTTGAAAAAATTCAACTTTTGTATGTTTTTTGTTACATGGTCTAAGTGCGGAGGAAAGAGATTGTGATACTTACCCTATTAAAAAAAAACACGTGTTTGTTGCACGTGAAAAAAACACGTGTAAAATACACGTATTTCTTACACGTGTTTTTTACATGTAAAATTTGCGTGTTTTTTCACGCATATTTTTCACGTGTTTTTTTCACATGTATTTTTCAGGTGTATTTTTCACATATTGTTTTATAGCTTTTCGAAGAGCTTCTACTGTCCGGCCTCTTATATCTGCGTCTCCCAAATTTGTGTAAGGGATGACAAAACTTAAAAAAATGCCACCTAGCGGCTTAAAGTCGAACTTGACTTTATGTCGCTAGGTGGCGTTTTTCTAAATTTTGTCATCCCTTACACAAATTTGGGAGACGCAGATATAAGAGGCCGGACAGTAGAAGCTCTTCGAAAAGCTATAAAACAATATGTGAAAAATACACCTGAAAAATACACGTGAAAAAAACACGTGAAAAATATGCGTGAAAAAACACGCAAATTTTACATGTAAAAAACACGTGTAAAAAATACGTGTATTTTACACGTGTTTTTTTCACGTGCAAAAAAAAACGTGTTTTTTTTAAATAGGGTATATAGAAGCAAAAATTTTATTTTAAGTCTCGTGTTCATAATATCCATCTTGTTCTTGTAAAATTCATGAACGTATTCCATTGCCTCCTGAGAATATTCCTTTTTTATTATAGAGAGAAGTCTCATAATATTAAAATTCTTTTCATAGTTGACACATTTTATTCAAAAATTGACACACGCATGTGCTAAATGTACATCCAACAACAGCGCCTTACTACATGGATATCTTTTAACTTGCTAGTTCATGTTGTGTGATCCTCCTTATAGTGTTCTGTCTAGTTGCTGTTGTGAACGATTTCTCTGCTTTTAATCTGATCATATGTTTTTGCAACTTGTATATACTTTAGACTGAAACCATGCTAATTGATGGTCTCTATTATTAATAATTTGGAGAGATATATTTATTATTAAGTTGTTTAATTGAGTTTATAATGTTTCATTGTTCTTTTAAAAAAATGTTTGAAGGGTACATAGAATATTATATGATATTTTGATGATAAATTGTTTTTGTAATTTTAATGAATGGAAGTTTTATATAGATATATATGTTATGTTTCAGGTGGAAAATGTTTATACATTGTTATGTAATTTAAGAAAATTTTGTACTTGAAAAGGGTCATCAAAAATATGACTGAAACGTAGTCTTATGAAGTAATAATAAAAGAATTATCATGACAGTTAAAAGTTGTTAAATATTTCTTTATTAAGTAAAAAAAAACAAGATAAAATTGAAGAAAATAATAAAGATGATGTTTATGATAAAGTAACTCAATACATAGCTGGAAGATATTTAAGTCCAATGGAGACCGCATGGAGATTACAAGAATTTACACTATGCGGTAGAAGTTATACAGTAATAAGAGTAAATATCCATACAGAAAATCAACAAAAAATAATTTTTGATAAAAATAATATACATTCAGTTTTAAACAAATACGAAACAACATTGACTACATGGTTTAAATTGAATAAAAAAGATGATTTTGCTGAAAAAAAATTAAATATGTTAATATACCACAATATTATATTTTTAATTCTAAGACTAAATCTTGGATTAAAAGATCAAAATTTAGAAAAAATATAGCCATTAATAGATTAAATGTAGTGCTACAGGCCAAGGGAACCGTGGTTTTATTTTAAATAATTGTTTAAAAAAAATGTAATAATTTTAATTAATTTTAACATATCTTAAAATAACTTAAAATTATTATTATTGATTTTATATAATTATTTAAAATAAAACAAAAAAAAAACCAACGCGCCGTAATACTATACATTTTTTATTATTTAATTTATATTATAAATTATTAATTTTAAGGTATTATTGACAGTACCTCTTCGGGTGGTGTGGAAATCTGTCTGAACAAATATACAATTAATTTTAATAATAATTTTTGTCAGTACGAATTTCATTACTGACTGATATTTCCATTAGTGTAAATATGTACGGGGGTTGGCGAGCAGCGCGAGCAGGGGGATACCCCTCCTAGTATATATATATATATGTGTGTGTGTGTGTGTGTGTTTACACATCTATTTATGACCTCGTAGCCTGTATACGGTTTAATATGTAGAGGATATATATATGGGACATTACATGTGAACTCACCCAACAAAAAAATAAAATTCGGTGAAAATCAGTGAAAAACTTCCATTTGATACCCAAAATACACAAAAAAATTTTCAGAGGTCTAGGTCAAAGGTATAAAGAGTAATAAGTAATGAAAAATTGAGATATTTCAAAATTTTTTGTGAAATTACCAACTTAATTATTATTTTACTTCAAAACTAAGGGGTATAGAGAATCACTTATTAAGACATTTCTTGTTGCCAATTGAGAGTAGAATCTACAAAAATTTTTATTAATCTCAGAATTTTCTGATTGGTTAATTTATTACTTTCATGTAATTTTCAATTGCTCGAGTTCGGCCAAGTTGATTTCACTCATTAAGAACTATTTTGTTTCTTCTGATAACATTTTGAAGTAAGCTTTTGCTCTACTTGGGTAAACTATTAGGAGAAGAGCTATATAACTTTTAATATTTCAAAATATAGAATTTTTTATTTAACGCATATACTTTAAATTTGGTTCGTCGATAGTGATGGGTAATATAACATATGAACAGATAATTTTTAAATATATTAAAATGTATCTATTCCAAAATAATTCAAGTGTTAATTTAGATTCCAAATTGAAATATTAACTATCGATTACGTACACATCATCAAAATCCAACGCAAACAATTTTATGTATTTCAATAAATTGTTATTATAATTATTTTATATACGGATAAAGAAATTATTCTAATATGTATAATACACTTAAGAATTAAAATTAATATTATATTTTTGGAAACAGAAAATAGGAAGTTGAATAATTTTTATACGCATAAGATATATGTACTATAAAAATTTATCTGAAAATGAAAGAATCTTATATTTATAAATCGTGGAACTTTTAACAAGTATTTGATCCCCATCATAGTGACACTTTAATTATAAAATACTGTTTGAATTATCAAATAGAATGATGAGTAATGAAAATTTAATACACAGCAATGATTAGTTTTGCTTTTTCACAATTATAACTTAAAACAAAAATATCAAACGTTGGAAGATGTGAATTCTATATGTCTGGAAAATGTTATTCAGTAATGCTAATGATTAATTTTATCTTTAAATAGAGAATTTCAATCAAAATTAAACAGGGGACAATGACTAGTAATACAGTGTCTATTAGAATCTTAATCTAAACCAATAATTAAAGCTTCTTTGCTTCATCTTAATTATTTAAGTTTCAAGAATTATAGTAATCAAAATCAAAACTATACTTTTAATTTTATAATCTGAAACAAGAATATCAAAAGCAAGTTTGCTTTATCTCAATTGTTTTATTTCTTAATATAATAAATCATTTTTGAATCAAAAATGAAATCTACGTTTTGAACAGGTAAGTAATTGAAAAATAATAGTGTCTGTATAAAATTTGTCTTTTGAATATAGCTTTGCTCTAATAAATGTTCAAAAAATAATGACGAGGTAAAAAAATTCAATACATAATAATAATAATTGCATGTATTCCAATAAATTAAGATTCTCATAATTGTTTTATATTAAAATATTTAGATCCTTTTTTCAATTTGATTCCAATAACAATCAATTCTAATTTGGTTTTAATAATTTACTTAAATAATATTACAAATGTATTATAAGTGAAAAATGACTTTAATGCTTACAAATTTCATACTATATCTGTAATATTACAGAGCATGAAAATACATAATAGAAATCTGCAAAAAGAAAACAAACAAGCTCTTTAGCTTGACAGCTTTTTAATCAGATGGAACAATTCAGTTTTTACTTGAAAAAAACTGAAGTTTCATAGATGATTTTGTCAAAATCGCAGTAAAGTCCTCTAATTCTGAATTCTTTGTTTATAATGTTAAACATAGCACGAAACACTATAATAAATTAATATAAGTATATAAAAATAAATAATAATGAAAATAAAAGTAAGTAATTTAATAGATGTCATTAAAATTTTTTAACGCATATAAAATTTTATAGAACTAGAAAGCTAATAGAAAGTAATGATTGTTGCAACATCACATATAATCAAACTATAATAAAAGATATTTATATAATGCATCTTATATAAATAATTATATGCTTATAATACCTATACTCCGAATTAACATTAATTCCTTTAAATTATAAAAAATTTGTGTATTTAAGTTATCATTTGTAAGTAATTTTAACCTAAATACTTTTTTGACATTAACATTATATCTAAAATTAAATAATTGCATGCAAAATTGACATAAAAGATTAACACTTTATTGACATCAATATTGTATCTAAAATAAAGTACTTGCATGCAAAAAAAATAAATACTTTTTTGACATTAATATTGTATCTAAAATTAACTAATAGATGTAAAATTTACATGAAAAATAATTGATTTTAAACAAAAAAAATTAAAAAGTTAAGCAAATAAATGCCTACATTCCTATATTCTTGTTGAGCACGCTTTCTGCATGTAGTGCATAACATTTCATCTGATGAAACATTAGTTAAAACTTTTTTTATTTCTTCTGTCATTGTCCGTAATGACTTCACTTTTCTATGTTTTTTCAATTTATAAAGATTACAACACCTATTATAATTTATCGTTGTAGTTGGAAATCCCATATTTTATATTAATCGATTAGTTTTATAATATTTTTTTTGATAGTCTATATGAATATATAAGAAATAAACATTTATTGATGTAAACAAAGCAGATGTAACGTTTATAATCTCGAGTTTCAAAGCATAAACCATGAAGTCGTCAGAGAAAAATAAAAAATTTTTGGAAGTCCCGTGGGGACATCGCGATACGCAACACAATACATATATAGGCTGGAATTCATAGACCCTACGCAAGTTGTGATTGCTACTTAAACCTCATTCTGTCTTTATCTCTCATAATGAAAAAAAAACGCTGCCAAGTGCTTTGGCGGAATGCTTTCTCATAGAGCTCTTTGAGTTTCATTAATTTTTTTATATTTGTTTAAATGTGAATTTAATATTAAAAAATTGTCTAACATTAATATTTACTCATATTGTACTTCATAAATTTCGAACATATATGCTAGTTGTTTGCTTTTTCAACATTTATAATTTATTTTAAATCATCAAGTAAAACAAAAAAATTTGTTCTATTGAAAAAATGATATGATGTAGTAATAAAAAGAATGATGACAACGAAATTTCTAATCTTTATAAAATGCAATCATATTTATATATAAATACAGTTCATGTTTATGGCTCTATAAAAAAACTACTCTATGAATGCAAATTTTCAATAGCTTCCCGTCTACTTATACAAAAACATAAATAGTATGCGAAATTTGAAGCAAATCCATCGAGTAATTTTCAAGATCTAATTAGCTGAATAAAAATATAAATAAATAAATAAACATTTTCTTTTCAAAATTTCTTTTTCAAGATTTTAAAAATGCTCTAAAATTAAAACTACCCTATAAAAATTAATTTTTGAAAATTTCCCTTCTTTCGGCAGTTGTAAATGATTTTCCTGCAAATTTTAGAACAAATCTATCGAGTACTTCACGTAAAATAAAAAAAATAAGAAATAAAAAATCGAAATTTTTTTTAATCTTTAAAATTCTCTAAAATCGTAACCACACTAAGAAAATTAGTTTTTATAAGCTTATTTTTTTTAGACAATATCAAATTGATTGTACAAAAATTTTGGAGAAAATTTATAGTATGGTTTACACAAAATAGAAGATTAATAAAAAATAAAATTTTTTTTTAATTTTCAAAATGCTCTAAAATTAAAACTGCTCTGAGAAAATATTTTTTCCAAAGCTTGTTTTTTTTCAAACAGTAGCGAATAACTTGCATTCAAATTTTGGTGCAAATCTATCAAATGGTTTTCGTAAAATAAAAAAAAATTAAAAATAAAAATTTTTAAAAAAATTTTTTAAATGCTCTAAAATTAAAAGTACGCTAAGAAAATCAGTTTTCGAAAGTTTTTCTACTTTTGGCAGTCGAAATTAAGTTCCATACAAATTTTCAAACAAATTCTTCGAGTAGTTTACGTAAAATACAAAAAAAATGAAAAATCGAAAGTTTTTTAAAATTCTTAAAATGACTCTAAAAAAAAACTACCCTAAGAAAACCAATTCTCAATAGCTTCCGCACCAGTTGATCGAGAAATTGAATTGTATGGAAAATTTGAAGTAAATCCATCGAATAGTTTTTAAGATTTTATTGGCCTAATAAATAGAAATATTTTTTTCAAAAATTTTAAAATGCTCTAAAATTAAAACTAAACTAAGAAAATCAGTTTTTTAAAATTTATTTTATCCGGGCAATCACAAATAATTTCCGTGCAAATTTTGAAGCAAATTAATCGAGTAGTAAACAAAAAAAACAAAAAAACGAAAAATCGAATTTTTTTTTTTTAACAACTCTAAAATGAAAACTACGCTAGAAAAACCAATTATCAATAGCTTTCCAGCAAGTTAGTCAAAAAACTAAATTTCATGCAAAATTAGAAGCAAATCCATCGAGTACAATTTACGATTCTCGATATACAATTTACTAACTGAAATCATACATTCACACACACACACACACGCACACACACACACACACGCGCACGCACGCACGCACGCACGCACGCACGCACGCACACACACACACAGACATTTTCTGGAAACCCCTTTTTTCGATTCACCGAGTTCAAATATGTACAAATTAATGAAAAAATAGAAAAAAAAATTTTTTATTGATACAATGCTTTCTCTATGAGAAAGCCATTCATTTTTTAATAGATTGTTACGTTCTCACGTTATTAATTTATTATACTGTGGATATCTTTTTATCACGATTAAGCTTGGTAAATTCAAGTGATTAATTTTCGTGACGGTAATTAAATTACTAAAATGATAATTAAAATAAACTGATAGATTTATTATGACGTTAATCGCGATAGTGGCTATGAATAAAATATAAGAATTCAAATTGGTAAAAATTATTTAAAATTGCACTTGATTTTATGAAGAGTTGTACATTTTTCTTTAAAAATTAATCTTTGAAGAATATTAATTTTGATTTCAAGATAATATAAAATAAGTGACAAATTCCATAATCATTTATTTTTAATATTACTTTATTATTTATAAATTATATAATTTATCGATTAAAACAGGAAACAATATATAATTTTAATTTTATTAATGTATGTTAAAAAAAAACAAATAAAGATATAATTAATTCTAATGAAATGAGTTTGAATTCAATTAAAATAAAAAAAAACTTTAAGTTTTATTAAAAAAAATAAAAAATAAAAAATAAAAAATTTTATGAATTATTAAAAAAAAAAATAAGTGAATCGAAAATTAATAATAATAGTAATGAAAAAAATTAAATAAAAGAAAAATAATAATTATAAAAAAAAAATAATAATAAAAAATTAAAGAAAGAATTGAAAATAAAAAGTGAAAATTTATTGTATAATATTAATAAGCATGAAAAATTTTAAAAATATGATGAAAAAAAGGGAAAAATAAATAATAAATTAAAAAATAATGAAAATAAAAGAAAAAATATTAGATTAAAAATACATCGTTTGAATCATCAATACAGCGTAAATGAAAATAAAAATAATTTATTCAGATGTACAAAGTTAAGACAACAAGAAGATTATAAAATTAATGAAAAAATTAAAAATAATAATCATAAGAAAATTATAAGAAAATCAAAAGAATATAGAAAAAAAGAAAATCAAAAAAATATTAAAAATAACATTAAATTAAGATCTCAAAAAAATTATAAATCAAATGAAAAATATAATAAGAAATAAAAATTTACGTTTAAATGATAATTATAAATTAAACGAAAATATTAAAAATTTAAAGAGAAATAAAAAATTACGTTCTAAAGCTGATTATAAATTGAATAAGAAAATAAAAAATATTACCAGAAATATAAGTTCACGTAAAAAAGATGAATATAAATTGAACGAAAATATTAAAAATCTATTAAGAAATAAATATTTACGATCTCAAAAAAATTATTAAATAACTCAAAATATAATTAACAAATATAGAATGAGAAATTTAAGATTTAATACAATATACGAAAATAATGAATATGTAAATAATAGAAAAAGGATTAATTTAAAGAGAAAAAATACACATTTTAATGAAAATGAATTGATAAAAAATAATAAAAAAATTAAATTATTAAGATCTAATGAAAATTATATAATTCAAAAAAAATTAAAAAATAAAAACAGAAAACAAGATTTAAGATGAGATGAATTTTATAAATACAAAGAAAATTTTTATAGTTAAATAATAAGTAATTTAAAAAACGGAATTGATACTGATAGTAATAAATTATTACACGATTTCATTAATTATAAAAAAGAAGGTCCTAATAACGTATGTTTATGTTGTGATAATTTATTATTTAAACATTCATTAGATTTATTTAATTTAGAAAAAATAAAATTAAAATTAAAAAAAAATGAATGAAAGAGATTGTCAAGAATTTTCAAATAAAATAATGAACGTTAAATCAAAATATATTTGTAAAACGTGTACAAAATATATTTTAAAGGGAGAAATACCTAACCTTGCAATTACTGAAAATTTACGTTATCCAATAATTACGGATTGTCTAAAAGAATTATCACCACTTGAAGAAAGAATGATTGCTCCTTACATTCCGTTTATGCAAATTAGAGCATTACAACCATATGCTTTAAATTCACAGTTATCTTTGAAAGGTAGTGTTGTTAATATACAAGTAGATATTAATGAAATGATCAAAATTTTACCTAGAAAATTTAATGAAATGTCAATTATTTAATTAAAATTGAAAAGAAACGTAGAACATAAATCAGATTATATGTATGAAAATATTAGACCAGCAAAAATTTGTGAAGCATTAAAATTTATCATAAATTCACCTTTATATATTACACATAATATAAATATTAATAAAAATTTTATTAATAGTTATGAAAATAAATTAAATCAAGAATTAAATTTTATAATAGATGATGAAAATAAAGAATTAGAAAATAATTCATTTGCAATTAATGAACAAAAAAAAATTGATTTTATTAATAATGAATCATTATTCGAAGAAGAAATTGAAAATGATTTAGATTGTACTGATATTAACGATGAAGTTTTAATAATTGATCATAATAAAGATATTGTTAATGATGTTCATATTATTGCTCCTGGTCAAAATAAAAAACCTATGCCTTGGCATTCAATTGAAGATATAGATGAATTGTGTTTTCCAAAAATTTATTGTGGTTATAGTTTTAATAAAGATAGAAAATTAAATTATACAAATAGAATTAAATCAGAAATCAGAAGAAGTGATCGAAGAGCAAGTGATCCATTAAGATTATTATTTATGGCAAAAAAAAATTAGAATTGTCTGTTCTATCACAAATGTATATTTATTTCAGAAAATTAAAAAGAACAGAGAATTTAAACTGTCAAAAAGTAAAAAATAATGATTTCATTAATGATTTAATTCGTCATGATGAAGGTTATAGATTCTTAAAACAAGTCAGATCTTCACCTGCTTCTTGGGAACACACAAAGAAATATTTATTTTCAACAATACGTCTACTAGGTAATCCTCATTTATTTATTACTTTACCTGCTTCGGAAATAAAAAATTTTGAATTAATTAAAATATTATATAAATTAAAATTTCATAAAGAAATATCAACATCAAATGTAATAAATTTAGATAAAAATGAAAAACAAAATTAATTCAATCTGATCCAGTCACTTGCGTTAGATATATACAAAATATATTCAATAAAATAATAATTTTATTACAAAATAAAAATGGTACTTTCAAAGATCATTATTAGTCCAGGCGAATTAACCCAAATTTACCCTCAAAGTGGATGTAAAAGGTAGAGGCCAAAGAACAATTGGATTCGGTCGGAAAAATGGTCTACAGAAAATGGTATTCATGCTCCGGCGCGCAGGAGCGAGCTTCTTTAATTATTAACAAAAAAGTGAAAAAATGCGCGAAAAACATGATTTTCCTTTTGAATTTCGACTTATATCTTGAAAACTAATGGTTTTTATTGAAAATATGACTGAATAAAAGTTGTTTCTTAGGAAATTTCCTATAAAGTCTGGTAGGTGCGATATACCAAATTGTAAATATTTTCTTGCAAATGACGAAAACATGAAAAAAAAACAGTTAAAAAAAACGTTTTTTTTTATACAATTCTTTTCAATTGTTTAAATTATTTTTTTTAGTAGTATATCATGAAAAAGTAACTTTAAGCTATTAACAATAAGTAAGCAAAATCAGATTCTCATACGTTTAATAGTTTTTGCATAATTTAAAAGTTAATTAACAATACGCTTGAACTTTAAACAATAGTACAAAAAAATGCAGCGGTTCAAAGTCATCCGCAATTTTTTTATGTATTCTATAAAGGCCCACCTACCATATCCCTTCGGAATTTTGTATAAATTTTTATTTTTACAGCCATAGGGAATGTTTTAAAAAAAAAAGTTAATTTTTTAATTTGTTAATTAAGGGCGCCAGAAAGCCAAAACTTTTTAACAAAAAAAAAGAAAGCCAAAACAAGTTATTTAAATTTTTCAAGTTGCAAAAGAAAGTTCATTGAAAAACGAAACTTTTGCAACAAGATTTGTAGAATTCCAATAAATAGATAATGAAATACAAAGTCTCAAAGTCTAGATTTGATTACAACAATAATATTTAAGGTAGAGTACTTTTTCTTTATGGAATCGATAGAGTTTATCTAGTACTTTTTACTTAAGAAATATTATGAAAATGCGCCATGAGCTTCTTGTAGAAAATTGTTTTATAAGTCTCTCTAGTCGAACGAAAAAAGTAGCGTGTTCGGCCTCGCGCGGTGGTGGGGATACAGAATTGTAGCAACAAGAAACTCACCGCGCGACTTCAAAATCATAGAGCGGGGAAAAATCTCGATATCTCAGCTTCTGTACAAGTTAGAAAGATGATTTTTTTTTATTTCGTATGCCAAAACGAAAATATTTTTTTGTGTAATATTATTTACAATTTTCAACTGTAGAGACGGTAAGTATACCGTGTTATTATTTACGTATTGATTTTAGTAGTGAATTTTATATTCTGATAAAATATTTACTTGTATTCAGATCAGAATTAATAATATTAAAAGGATTTGGCCAGCTTTGCAGTTAATTAATGTGATTCTTGAAGACTTTTCGCAAACTTTTTGCATTTTAAAATTGCATTTTTTGTTCCCTTTTTAAAATTGCATAAAAAAATATAAAATAATTTAAGTAATATAAAAACAAAATAGAAAAAAGTTTTGAAATTATAAAATATTTCTTATTAAAATTATTTTTTTAAATTTAAATTATAAAATAGAGAAATAAAAAAAATTTAATTATGGAAGGCTAAAACTTTTTTAGTTCTATTATCTTTTTTAAGTTATTTTTATCAATATCTATATGCTTAGCTAATAAAATTGTATGAGTAAAAAATTACGATTTATATAATGTTTCCCGCACTGCCAGAATAATTGTAGATAGAGAAAAACAAAGCTCGCCAATGCGTTTTTTTCGTTTCGGCATACGAAATAAAAAAAAAATCATCTTTCTAACTTGTACAGAAGCTGAGATATCGAGATTTTTCCCCGCTCTATGATTTTGAAGTCGCGCGGTGAGTTTCTTGTTGCTACAATTCTGTATCCCCACCACCGCGCGAGGCCGAACACGCTACTTTTTTCGTTCGACTAGAGAGACTTATAAAACAATTTTCTACAAGAAGCTCATGGCGCATTTTCATAATATTTCTTAAGTAAAAAGTACTAGATAAACTCTATCGATTCCATAAAGAAAAAGTACTCTACCTTAAATATTATTGTTGTAATCAAATCTAGACTTTGAGACTTTGTATTTCATTATCTATTTATTGGAATTCTACAAATCTTGTTGCAAAAGTTTCGTTTTTCAATGAACTTTCTTTTGCAACTTGAAAAATTTAAATAACTTGAGTTTTGGCTTTCTGGCGCTCTTAATTAACAAATTAAAAAATTAACTTTTTTTTTAAAACATTCCCTATGGCTGTAAAAATAAAAATTTATACAAAATTCCGAAGGGATATTGTAGGTGGGCCTTTATAGAATACATAAAAAAATTGCGGATGACTTTGAACCGCTGCATTTTTCTGTACTATTGTTTAAAGTTCAAGCGTATTGTTAATTAACTTTTAAATTATGCAAAAACTATTAAACGTATGAGAATCTGATTTTGCTTACTTATTGTTAATAGCTTAAAGTTACTTTTTCATGATATACTACTAAAAAAAATAATTTAAACAATTGAAAAGAATTGTATAAAAAAAAACGTTTTTTTTAACTGTTTTTTTTTCATGTTTTCGTCATTTGCAAGAAAATATTTACAATTTGGTATATCGCACCTACCAGACTTTATAGGAAATTTCCTAAGAAACAACTTTTATTCAGTCATATTTTTAATAAAAACCATTAGTTTTCAAGATATAAGTCGAAATTCAAAAGGAAAATCATGTTTTTCGCGCATTTTTTCACTTTTTTGTTAATAATTACAGAAGCTCGCTTCTGCGCGCCGGAGCATGAATACCATTTTCTGTAGACCATTTTTCCGACCGAATCCAATTGTTTTTTTGCCTCTACCTTTTACATCCTATCAAAATGGTAATTCGCCTGGACTATATGTAAAAAATTATTTTTATAGAGTTAAATTTCAATCAAGAGGATCACCACATATACATGTTTCAACATGGAATAATAATGGTCCTACTTACATTGAAAACGATTATGATTCAGAAATTAATGTTATAAATTTTATTAATAAAATTATAACTTGTGAATATAACCCAAAAAATCCATTAATGATGTTTCAACGACATAATCATAAAACAACATGTTACAAAGGAAGAAAAAACATTAAAATTTGTCGATTTCATTATCCAATGTACGTAATGAAAAATACAATGATATTAAAACCATTAAAAGAAAATAAGAACAATATTTTTGAAAAAAATAAACAAAATTTAGATAAAATTAAAAATTTAACGCTCGAATTATTTAAAAATAATATAAATATATTATTCGATGATATATTAAATAAATTAAAAATAACTTGAAAAGAATATTTGAATGCAATAAAAAGCACTTTGAATAAAGATACTATCTTTTACAAAAGGAATAGTTTAGATGTAGCAATTAATAATTATAATCTTACTATTTTAACAATTTTAGAATCCAATATGGATATTCAATTTATTTTAAATGCATATAGTTGTGCTTCTTATATGATTAATTACGTAGCTAAAATTGATTCTGGTCTTTCAAAATTATTAAAGGTGGCAGCTGCTGATATAGAAGAAGGTAATACTGATATTAATCTAAATTTTAAAAAAGTGCTAATGTATTTATAAACAGCAATGTTATGTCAGCACAAGAAGCTGTATATCATGTATTATCAATGCCTCTTTGTATGAGTACACGACAATCCGTCTATATAAATACTTTACCGAAAAGTGTCAGAGTAAGAATATTTATTAAAAAATAAAAAAAGTATTGAAGAAATGCCTGATGAATCATTAGATATTTATATAATAAATATAATAGAAAAATATGAAAAAAGAATAAATCATTAGAAAATGTATGTTTAGCAGATTTTGTTGCATTATATAATGATAATAAAAAAATATATTGTAATAATGATAATCAAAATCATGATTTGGAGATAACTGAAAATGATATAATTAAAACAAGGTCGAAAGAAAAAATTATACGGTATCTAAATTACAAATTAGAACATGATGAATTGAATTATTATAGAGAACAAATTTTACTTTATATACCTTTACGTAATGAAGATAATAAAATAAATAATGAATATCATAATCTAAAGAAAATTTATGAAGAAAATAAAAATATTATCATTAAAAATAAAGAAAAATTTTGTAGAATTAATGAAAAAAATTTTGAGGATGCATTATCATCTGCATTATTTGTTGACGAAATTATTGATCATGATATCGATGATAGATTTAAAATAGATATATTAAATCAAAATAAAATTATAGAGAAAAAAAAATAATTTAAAAATAAACACATTTAATATTGAAAAATTGGATGAAAAAACACTTAAACAGAAATTATTTGAAATAATGTTGTTATTAAATGAAGAGCAAAAATCATTTGTAATACATGTACTTAATTGTTTTAAAATTAAAAAATTGCCAATAAAAATTGCTTTAAGTGGTCCTGCAGGAGTAGCTAAATCTTTAGTAATTAAAGCAATTAAACTTATATTAAATACATATTTTAATGAATTACCTGGCAATATTAATGATAAAATAAAAATATTATTATGCGCACCATCTGGTTTAGCAACATTTTTAATTAATGGTTTAACATTGCATATGGCATTTAAATTACCAACTAATCAATATTCTGGTCAAATGCCTGAAATGTCTGAAGAAATTGCTAATTCAATTAGATCAGAAGTAATTGATTTGAAATTATTAATAATTGATGAATTTTCAATGGTAGGATCTAATATGTTATCAGGGATTGATACTCGACTTAAACAAATAATGGTATGCAATCAATCTTTCGGTGGTATATCAGTTATATTAGTAGGAGACTTAAATCAATTACCACCTGTTCATGATTCTATTATTTTCAAACCACCAAAAATATCAAGTCTAAGTATATTTTCAGGAAATATACTATGGGAACAATTTAAATTTTTAGAATTAAATAAAATGATGAGACAAGAAAATGATGTACACTTGGCGGAAAGGATATTTTTCCGAATATTAACCTCAAATGGCAACATCGCATATTTTACCACAGGTATAAGAAAATTCCAAATTATAGAGCAAATTTCGCATCATCGTTACTCATTACTTAATGACATAATTTTAGTAAACAAACAATATTACTTTCTTTTTTCATGATTCGAATTATTATTTTATTAAATAAAATTTTTATTTCTTAGATCAATAATCATATAGAATTTAATATTGTGAATTTAAATTATATGAGCAATAAAATTCAAATTGTTATCATTTGAATTTTGCATGAATAACCTATAAGAACAAACAAAATAATCATGATGCGAAACTCAATGCATAATTCGAAGTTTTCTTATGTCTGTGGTAAAATATGCGGCGCTGCCATTTGAGGTACACATTCGGAAAAATATCCTTTCCGCCAAGTGTACAGTTTGCAAAAGCTTTAAATAATTTATCATCTGGTATTATGGATGAAAACGATATTTCTTTAATAAAATCAAGAAAATATGATGAAAATAGTATTTCAAATTCTGCTGTAAGATTATTTTGGAAAAATGATGACGTCGATAAATTTAATAAAAAAAAAAATTAAAATGGAATCAGGTGGAATATACATATCTAAAAGCAAAGATTATATTTATCATCTTGATGATAAAGTTGAAAAAGAAATTATTTTACATAATTTAAAAAATAAAAAAAGACAAGAATGTGGTGGTTTGCTATATGAATTATTATTGAAAATTGGTATAAAATATATGATAATATCAAATATTGATGTTGAAGATGGATTAGTTAATGGAGCTTATGGAATTTTAGAATTCATTACGTTTTTTAATAACACAAAAGAACCAGCTATTGCTTGGTGAAGATTTGATGATAAGAAAATCGGTTTGAAAATTAGATCTAAATTTAAACAATTTCAGATTAAAAATAATATTAATATTAAATTAGTACCTATTAAAAAAATTGATGTGAAAATAAATTTAAAAAGAAATTATGACTGTTGTAGACAACAAATACCTATTATTCCTTCTGAAGCATTAACTATTTATAAAAGTCAAGGACAAACATTTGATAAAGTTTGTATAAAATTAAATGAAAAGAATAAATTTAAAAAATGTTTAATTTATGTTGCATTTAGCAGAGTAAGAAAAATAGAAGATTTATACATTATTGGGGATTTCATTCCTCCTACAACTACTACTAATAATAGTCTTCAAAAGGAATTAGAAAATCTGCGTAGTAATAAAAAACTTCCATTTTCTTACATTCAAAAGATAAAAGGAGAAAAATTAATTAGAATTTATCAAAACATTAGATCACTAAATCATAATATTAAATTTATAAAAACTGATAATTGGTATTTACAATCAACATTATTAATATTTTCTGAAACAGCAAGTTTAAAAACGGATTGTTATGATATAAATGGTTTTAAAATAATATATAGATTTGATAATGAATTCAGAAGAATGCCTAAAGGATTGATATGTTTTATAAAAAATGATAATAAATATAAGATTTTAAATAAAATATATAAAGAATTTATTATTAATGAACATGATTGTCATATTCATCTTTCATTATTAAAAGTAAATAAAATTTATATTTTAACAGGATACAAATCACCATCAGTTATAAAAACAATATTGTATGATTGTCTTTTAGAGATTGAAATGTATAATTATTTAAGTAATGAAATAATTATTATTGGTGACTTTAATTGTGATTCATTTACAAATAATACTGACATCGAAAACTATTTCAGATTAAAAAATTTCAAGAGAGGTTTACATCCCTATGTTTCAACAACTAATTTTAATACACAAATTGATATAATATTTATTAATGATAAAATTAAAAATTATATATCAGGAAATTATGAAACATTTTTTTCTGACCATAAACCTATTTTTATAGGTATTAATAACAACATTGAAAATACTAACAGAGATTAATAAAGATTGCCAATGCCGTGTTAATGAAACGTGCCGAATTCGATCATGACGATCCTTGCGGCGCTTCTGTGACTATACGCGCAAAGCCCCTCTACGTTTACACGCGCGTAGAGAAGCAAGCGAGAGGGGTGGAGACAAACACACGAAACACGAGGCTTCCAGTGGCGTATGTAATCTTACGGCAAACCCGCTCTAGCTTGTTTTCGCCGCGATACTTTATGGCTTTATTTCAATGCGATTAACCGTCCCGAAAATTTTTTGATTAATCACATATTTTTATTTAAAACAGATACATATTTTAATAATAAAAATCATTAAAATAATCAAACAAATAAATAATAATAAATAAAATCTTTTGGGGGCGATGAACATATATAACTTTTTACCCTCTTCAACAAACGAATGCGATGGCTGTGGTCGCTAAGTTTTTACACACTTCGCTCTCTACTTTTGCCAAGTTCAAACCCGATGATCCACCTACTTTTTTTTTTGTTTTATTTTTAAATATTATATATTTTTGTAATCAATTTTCATAGCGGAAAATAAAATTTAAAATTTATTTAACACCTTAAATTCTCTTTTATTTCAAAAATATAAAAAACATATTTACAGATAGGGATAGAAAAAAGTTTTAATGTCAATATTACATGGCTATATAACTTCTATTAATATGAAATAAAAACTAAGCTAGTTCTGTAATTTTTTCCTACTAAATATAAAAGATATTAAAGATTGAAAAAAAATTATTTTAAATTATAGTTGTTTTTTCATTCTCATTCAATTGCAAATAATAAAACCTTTTTTGTTCCTTAAAAAAAGGACCTTTTCTAAATTTATATAAATTTATGACATTTTTAACTAATTTAATAAAAATAGAAAATAAATATAAATAATTCTAATTTTATTTTAGATAAGTAAAATAATAAATTTACCTGAAAAAATAAATAATTTTACGAATTTAAACTTCATTAAAGCGCATTTTAAATAAAAATTACATTGAATATCATTAATATTTTTGAAAATTGGACTTTTTCTTCTTTCTTTTATTAAATATATTTTCATAATACTATCAATTATTATTTTCAAAACGAAAAAAATGATTTAACAAACATAATAATTTAAGTTCTCACAAGACATATTAAATAAAATTTTCGCTACATTTTAAATAGCCTAAATTCTGTTAATCTCTCAAAAACTGGCATTTTTTAAACTTATATAGGAGCATGATAATATTGTTTTTAATTCATTTAATAAAAATTCAACATAAAATGTCGATAAACATCATTTTATTTTTGACACATAAAAGAATGAAAAAATGCTTTTATTAAAAGTATATCCTTTTTAATATCAGTAATATAGTAATATAGTAGCAAATATCTTGATATCAGGTTTTAAATTTCTTTTTATTGAATCAACTTAATATAAATTTATAATGTCGATAATTTGATTGGAAAAAAAATGAAACTTCACGAAACCTTGCAAATTTCACAAAAGCGTGTTTTCAATGAAAATGACTTTAAATTTTATTTTATTTTTAAAAAATTTGCATAGAATTTTAACATTGCCAAAAATTTAAAAAAAATAGATTTCAATGTTTTCTTTGTAATTATTACAATGGTTTCAAACTTTGAACCATGATATGAAAAGCATTTAAAATTTTTTTCAGTTTGACAATTAATTAGGAAAAAATTTTATCCATATTGTTAATTTTTAAAAATAGCAGTTTATGTATGAAGTACATATTTTTTTATGTTTTGACGTTTATTATATCTTTTTAAAGTATATTTTTTACTGTTATTCAGGATAAATGTAATAAAATGTGTGAATACTTCATTTTTCATGAAAAATGTATTTAAATACAATATTTCAAGAAACAATGAAGAAATTTATTATTCAAATAAAAAAAATTTAATCATAAAAACTACGTGCAGCATGCAACGTATTTGTCCTTAAAATGCTAGTTTTATTAATTTTGTTATTTAAGAGCAGGCTGGATTCGCTGTCCTTGTCTAATTGGCATTTTTGTTATTTACTCAAGTTTTAATCGGTGTATCTTCAAATTAAAGGTTGAGCGCAATAGATATTATTATTATGAACATCTATGCACAAGAAAAAAAATATCTACCGGTTTGTTTTTGAGAAAAGTAAATAACGCGAAAATATTATAAACATAAACTTTTACTTTGGCGTTACTTACTTTTCTCAAAAACAAACCGGTAGATATTTTTTTTCTTGTGCATAGATGTTCATAATAATAATATCTATTGCGCTCGACCTTTAATTTGAAGATACACCGATTAAAACTTGAGTAAATAACAAACAACTCAATTGTTACTCAGTCGGTATCAGGTTCTACTCCGGCCTACCGTTAATAATGAAAATTGTTTAGATAATTAAAAAAAATTAAGTTTGGGGTGAGAAAGCGATAAAAATATGTAATTTGGTTTAAATAAAAAACGTAAGATAGCTGTGTTAGCTAAGTTTTAGGAAAAAACGTTGTAGCAATTAAAAAATTTTTCAAGTTCAAATCTTATGCTTTGTTTTTTTTTTAATATGCTTACAAATAAAATTTGTTACAATACAATAAGAAAAATTTTTGACAAAAAGTATTGACCTACAATACAGCCATTTGAAATAAAATAACCGTTAACTATGCAAGCATTTTCCAAGCATATGCTATTTAACGCTTTTTTCAATATAAAATTTTTAATTCAGACTTTCTGTTCTTTGCATTGCTAGTATAAAAAAATTAAAATTTTTTTCAAATCCCCAAACGCAGTTTAATGCAGAATTTGGATCCAAATAATAATTTGAAATGAAAAGATTTTTTTAATAAGAAATATTAGTAATCAAAATTTTAAAAACGTTTTATTTTTAAATATAAATTATTTTCTTAATTTGAATGTAATTAAAATTTTTATTTGATATTTAGTCTTCTCTTTTTAAATTCTTCTTTACTTTATAGATTTATTTTATATAAGTAATTTGTAAAATTAATTATTCTGACAGATTTTCTTTTATAATTGTAGCCAAAGCTGATTTATTTTGATTTTTATGAAGTTATAAAAACATTGTTGTATTTTATATATTTTAAAGATAATACGTTTATAAATATAATTTATAAATAGATCAAATAAATTTATGCATAACATTTAAAAAGAATTGATAAAATATTAATCAAACTTTGAACATAAATAAATTAAAAATGTACTTAAAAAGAGTATATCATTTGAAAAATGTTTAAAACTTTATGAGAAATATGTTTGATAATAGAAAATGTTAAATGAAAAGTAATAAAATATAATGAAATAAAAATGTTCAAGACATTAATAATAAATCTAAAATATCATAAAATAAATAAATGTTTTTGAATAAAGTTCAAAATTTGGCAATTTTTAACGAAAGGGATAATATGTTTTGAATAAACATTATATAAAGTTTAAATATACAAGTAGAAATAGAGCAAAAAATTTATTATATGAAGCGTGTAGCTGCAAAGGTGGCTATCTCCATTTTTTCCGAATTCATTTTTATTGCATTTTCGTATACAGAACATTAAAATTTATCATGAGAAAATCATATGGGACCAAAATATAGGTATAGTCTTTTTTTATGAAATGAAAAAAATATGGTGTATTGCAAAATACACTGACTTTTAAGTATAAGTACAGCAGAAAATGTTATTTCTTGAAAAAAATTTTTTTTGGTAATAACTACTTTTGCAGCTATACGCTTCATATATTATATGCTAAAACTATTAACAAATATGTAATAATTTTCAATTAAGCATAACTTTTTAACAGCACTGAGCTTTTTTAAGCTAATAAGGCTTAAATTAAAGTATTTAACTTGTACTTTTTTAATATTTAATACATTTTTTTGTAAGATTTTTAGTTGTCCGGTCATTCAAGTTCTTACAACAACTTCTTTTCATTATATTATTAAAAAATATGTACAACTTTGTCGCTAAAATCTATTTAACCAAAAGAAAAAATACGGGTTAATTTTTTTCATCTCTAAAGTGGAGATGATCTTTCCTTATAAGTAGGCTTTGATCATTAGTTATATATGAAACAAATACTTATACTGAAGATATGATTGCCTAATTAATTATTACAAGTACTTTAAATGAACTTTTAGTTTAAAATTTCAAAATTTTTTTTTTTTCGGTATTATATTTGTTAGCAAAAATTTGTAGTATTGTAAAAATTTCAAATTTAGTATATGTTTAGGTGCAATATCAATATCATTAACATTTCATTTTAAAAATACAACAAAATAACCTTTACCACATACATTTAAAACTGTTTTAATAATAAAATTATCAATAAATTATTTTTTTTACACATCGTTGGCTTGGATTAAAATTTTGCTACTTCAAAAAAGTTTTTGTGTAAATTTTAAAATGAAAATTTCAATAAAAAAATTCATAAAAAATATTTAATTTTTAATATTGAAATGTATAATTATATGTAATGAGACAATTTGAATAATGAAGTACATATATTTGATGTAAATTTGACAAAATTTTTTTTTGTTTCAAAGCATACAAAAATTTTACGTTAATTTTCCGTACTTATGTGTTAAATTTTGATACGATTTCCTATGAAAATAATTTTCACAAATTACACAAAACAGTGCAATACTATCAAATATATTACTTTTCAAATTTTATTGAATCATACTTGAAAAGTAACTAAACAAATATATTTTTTTTAATTTAAATGAATACATTTTATTTTTCAGTTAACTTGATAATATGATAAAAAACTTTAAAAAATGTAATGCATTTTTTTAGTGAATACTTTAAAATACCTGCTTTTGCTTTCTCATAGAGAAAGCATTGTATCGATAAAAAAAATTTTTTTCTATTTTTTCATTAATTTGTACATATTTGAACTCGGTGAGTCAAAAAAAAGTGGTTTCCAGAAAATATCTCTGTGTGTGTGTGTGTGTGTGTGTGTGTGTGTGTGTGTGTGTGAGTGTGGGTGCGTGCGTGCGTGCGTGTGTGTGTGTGTGTGTGTGTGTGGGTGGATGTATGATTTCAGTTAGTAAATTGTATCTCGAGAACTACTCGATGGATTTGCTTCTAATTTTGCATGAAATTTAGTTCTTTGACTAACTTGCTGGAAAGCTATTGATAATTGGTTCTTTTAGCGTAGTTTTCATTTTAGAATTGTTTAAAAAAAAAAAAATTTTTGATTTTTCATTTTTTTGGTTTTTTTGTTTACTACTCGATGAATTTGCTTCAAAATTTGCACGGAAATTATTTGTGATTGCCCGGATAGAATAAATTTTAAAAAACTGATTTTCTTGACTTAGTTTTAATTTTAGAGCATTTTGAAATTTTTGAAAAAAATGTTCCTATTTATTAGGCCAATAAAATCTTAAAAACTTCTCGATGTATTTACATCAAATTTTCCATACAATTCAATTTTCCGATCAACTAGTGCGGAAGCTATTGAGAATTGATTTTCTTAGCGTGATTTTAATTTTATAGCCATTTTAGTAATTTTAAAAAAATCTCGATTTTTCATTTTTTTTGTTTTTACATAAACCACTCAAAAAATTTGCTTTAAAATTTGTATGGAATTTATTTTCGACTGCCAAAAGAAGAAAAACTTTTGAAAACTGATTTTCTTAGCGCACTTTCAATTTCAGAGCATTTTTAAAATTTTTTAAAAAAATTTTTATTTTTCATTTTTTTTTTATTTTACGAAAACCATTCAATAGATTTGCTCCAAAATTTGTATGCAAGTTATTCGCTACTGGCTGAAGAAAACAAGCTTTAAAAAACTAATTTTCTCAGAGCAGTTAAAATTTTAGAGCATTTTGAAAATTTTCAAAAAAATTTTTATTTTTCATTTATCTTCTATTTTGCGTAAACCATGCTATAAATTTTCTCCAAAAATTTCATACAATGAATTCGCTATTGTCTGGAGAAAATAAGCTTTCGAAAACTAGTTTTCTTAGTGTGGTTACGATTTTAGAGAATTTTAAAGATTTAAAAAAAAATTTTGATTCCTCTTTTCTTACTTTTTTTTATTTTACGTAAATTACACGATAGATTTGTTCTAAAATTTGTATACAAGTTATTGCTACTGTCTTTATAAAACAAGCTTTTAAAAAATAATTTTCTTAATATAGTTCTTTGATCACTTTTTTTGATTTCTGATTCAAGGCTTTCACTAACTCTTTTCTTATTTCCTAAGCAATTGCTCAGTTGTTTGTTAAATTTGGCATTGATTTTTAAAGTACGAGTTCTGAGCGGCTGGTGCAAGTGATCACCTGATCACATTATAACAGGTGAGGTACTTGTAACAAAAAGTTACAAGTGTATAATATTTGTTTTAATTATTCGCCTGTTACAATGGCGCCCACTTAACGGTACTACGCCAGACTATTAACGTTTTTTTGTGTTAGGAGTTTAATTAGAAACTGTTTAACAGTGTGTAGGGTGATTCCGGCAGAGATTCCCTCTCGAGACAAGAGGAAATTCACTTAAAAATTAAAAATTTCGGAAAATAATTTAAAATTTTTTTTGATATTCTAAGTGATTTTGGAGCGATTTTTCTGGAAAATTTTTTTAGAAGATTCAGAATATTTTTTTTTTTGAAAATTTTTTTTTAGCGTCAGTGAGCATAATTTAGCTTAATTTAGTGTTTTAAACTATAATTTTTATATGTGAAAATTTTTTTTTCAGTTCAAAATTTTAGTAAAACTTAAAAAATTTTTAAGAAATTTTGAAAATTTTTCTGTTTGAAAATTTTTTAAGGTGAAAATTTTTTTTGTGTTTTCTCAAGTGAAGTTTAGAATCATTTGAGAAGCAAATTAAGCCATTTTAGAGTACAATTTTTTTTTTCGCGGTTTCTTGACAGACTTACTGACACAGTAATTCTGCTCTAAAAGAGTACGTGTTTTAGTATCGGGGTTGATAATTGTATATAAACTATTGCTTAAGAAACACCCCAGCCGGAATTAAACAAAACTTAAAATATTGGAGTGACGTATAGATCAACAAAAGTGTGATATATACGTTAATACGTTACACCAATAAGGTTGGAGCCAGGCCGAGCAAAGTAGTTTTGCGCAGATAAGCAGGACTTAGGGTGAGAATAGGCCGGTGTTGAGCATAGCTCCACTACGTACGGATCTGTATAGTGTGTGCAAGTCAGTTCCGAGATTTTCGGTGGCCACACTAACTCTTTACGAAATAAAATTGTTCCGAATTCTTGACCTTATCCGCCTGTTTAGAGTAGCGATTTTAATATTTGTATTAAATCATGAGTGATCTCTGTAACAGGCCGAGCAGGGAAAATATTTTCTGTTTTAACCTCTCCATAATAAATTTTTTTTTCTTTCTCTTATGTGTATCTTATTCAATTGGTCCTCTTGTTATAAAATATTAAAATTATATTTAAATTTTATTAATCAATTTTAAGTTTAAAATTTCTTTGTAATTGAATATAAAGTAAATTCTTTTACTATTTTAAATAGATACATATTTGGTAAAATTTCTTTTTGTAATTAATTTTTAAAGTAGGTAGGTAATTGGGGTAATACTAAAGTATTATTCCTATTGTTGTAATACCCCTATCCCTTCATATATATATATTTGATAAGGAATTGGAAGGGTTTTATACTGTTTTTTTTATTGAGCACTGATTTGTCCACGAGTTTTATAATCCAGGTTGGACATGATCGAGTCAATTATCGAATTGGTATTATATGGACTTATTATTCCTATTGAATTTTTAATATTTTTGTATAGTCGTGTGGACACAATTGCTGAGGTCCTTCGATTATTTGTTTTTTTCTGCAAGAGATGTCAGCAATTAGATTAAATGGTAATCCACCTGGTCAATTTTAACTTTGAGTTGAAGCGATTGCTGACCTGAGTGCCTGACCTTTGATCGCTCGGTCAACGGATCAGCAATAAGTTGTTTTTTACTCGTTTAAAAGTAATAAAAGGCGGTTGTATCGCAAGCTCGTGACAAATCGGAGCCATTAATATAAAGTGTTTTTTTTTAATTAATAGTATTATTAATAATGTTAAAGTCGGTTGATGTAAAGAGTTGGTGTCGGTAGTATTATAGACAAAGAGAGTAAAGTCATTATCTCTCAAGATAACATTTAAGACAAGTTGTCTTAAAATACACAAACATATATATATATATATATGTATTTTAAGACAACTTGTCTTAAATGTATATATATATATATATATATATATATATATATATATATATATATATATATATACATCGAAATATTTTATCACTTAACCGAAAATCTCGAGTAGTGCTCATAGCACTTATATCTTGCGTTAAATAAGATATAAGTAGCATTCTGAGTTTGTGTGAAGCTCCTTAAGAGCAATAAAGAAAGAGCAGTTTGATAAACTAAAACTTGCACACACACAAGGTAGTTGAGACTGATTAAATTGTATATAAATATTATTTAGCGGCAAAAGCGAGTAAGCAGTCTCAACACCTAGCGAGACAAAATGTCCGATACCACTACAGAGGCGATAGAGACGTGGTTGTGGTCAATTAATGAGGCAGAATTGACGGACACAGTCAAAAATTTAGAACTGCTAGGTACTGGCAGCAGATTGCGTCGTGCCGACCGGATATTGAAATGGTTTTCCGGAAATTATGATCCGGAAGATTTCACTCCGGATGTTAACCCGCGAGAGGCAATGCACAGAAGGGCGGAGAATCGTGATCGCACGATAACCAGGATACTTCAGACTGAACATGATGAGTCTAAAGTACACCCACTCCAGGCAATAAGCGGGGATAAGGTGGTCAAAGAAAACCTGCAAAAGGCAATGGTCACTCAAAAGGAAGACCAACAGCCACCTTCTACGATCAACAAGGAGACCCCAGCGCAAACTCAACCTTCTACGGTCAACAAAGAGACCACAGCGGATATGCAACCTCTTATGCCGAACAACGAGAACGCAACAATGAGAAATGAGAACATGCATTGCTGAAATGCGAGATAAGTATATAGAGATGAGCAGAAAAGTGGATCGGCTAGAGATGCCAGCAAGAGCATCAAGCACCCACATCGAAAACAGCGATGGACGGGCTGCTAGAACCGTACACTTCCCGGACGAAACGTTTACAGTTATTGACACACACAACCCGTTAACTGTGAACAGTTCCCCTCCACGAAGAACTAGAGACAGTTCTACACCAGGTAGGCAGTTCCCACTACCAACCAATCAGAGGGAGGAGGGTAGAAGTCGCTCGTCTGACCTACCCAGTACCCAGAATACAACGGGAATTAATACTGGATGGTCCAATAGAGACGTAGGCAATATAGTCCGGAAGTGGAACGTGAAATTCCCCGGCGACAAAAGCCAGAGCATAGACGTTTTTCTAGCTAGAATAGAAGACTGTCGAGCTCTGGCAAACCTGACAGAAGAAGAAGTCCTCTCTTCCCTGTCAGAACTATTTACTGGGACCGCAGCGACATGGTATCGCAATGAAAAGGACAAATGGCAGTCCTGGGCCCAATTCGTCGCCTCAGCAAAACGATGGTATGGTACTAGTAGAAGGTACCAACAAAGCCTCGTCTCTGAAGCCAATCAGAGAACACAGGGCAAAAACGAGGCAGTAAGAGATTATATTACGTGCCTAGTAGCCATCATGAGAAAGATGTCACCAATACTAAGTATGGATAGACAATTAGACTGGCTTCACCGTAATATGTTGCCAGACCTGCAGCGACAGGTAAAACGAGCAGAGATGACGTCGATAGAGGAGCTTCTCGATCAAGCTCGAGAAGCAGAGCAAATTCATGAATATGAGAGAAGCTACCGACCACCACCACCGCCAGAGGCAAGCTTGTTGCCAGAGATGGCATACAAATCACCGACCGATGCAAAGGTCAATAAACCAAAGGTCGCATCGGTCAATACAAAGCCGGAGAGTACAATACCTTCGGACTTTGTAAACTCCTTTGCTAAACTCTTAGATGAGAAGTTTAAAGAATTCAAAAAGAATTTGCCTCAACAGCAATCAAATAGGCAAGCTGATCCTCAGAAGGTGAATAAACAAGCTGAAAATACGCAAAATAGGCAGACGAATGGACAAGATTCGAAGCCAGGCAGCCCTAACTCTAAAAAGAAGAGTTTTAATAAGGGTGGACGAAATGGTGGCGGAGAAATTTCGTACCGTCAGGACCATTAAAGTGTAGTAAATGCGGCATGCTTGGTTATTCGCTAAGATACTGCCCAACGTGTTCGGGAAACGAGAAAGGGAGCGGTTAAGCGGGATCTCAACTGCTCCCGGACCATCTAAGGTCCCAGAGCCGACACAAGGGACAGAAGAAGAACCCACGATTCAGGCTATAGATGTTAAGCAACAAAGTGAATCGGCGTCGGCAAGTGAACCGCAGAAGGAGCAAAATCAACAACCAACAAAGGAAGATGAAACTCGTTGGTGGTTGAAGGTAACAGTCGGTGAATTCCGACTTAGGGCCTTATACGACCCTGGTGCCTCGTGCACAGTAATGGGTGCTGTAGGTTTACAAATAGCCTCAGCACTTAACCGACAGCTCCTTTCTGCAGGTTCAGGTCAGGCTCGTGTAGCTGACGGCAGAAAATTGCCATTAGCTGGATATGTCATGCTACCATTCACAGTAGCTGGCATCACAAAGGATGTAAAAGTCGTGATCATGTCAGATCTAGACGAAGACTGCTACGTAGAAGTAAACTTCACACGTGTGTTCAGAACAGTCCTAGATCCTAACACTGACAGACTTTACATAAAGGACGCTAACGCTTTTATAGAATTAGAAGTGGCTAGCGTATCGATTAATACGTCGGCAATGTCATCGGTTGGAATCGCTGACGTAACTGATCAAGAGTGAAGAGAGCTCAATCAGTTAATCGAAAAGAGCCTGACCAACAATAATATATTTCCCGTAGGCTTGACAGACTTAATTGAACACGAGATTAATGTAGGATCAGCGAAGCCTATAAAACAAAAGTTTTATCAAGTATCGGATAAAATGCTTGAAGAGATGCATCGCCAAGTAAAAGAAATGCTTGAGCAAGGTATCATAGAACCATCAACAGGCAGTCGGTCGAGTCCGGTGGTAATGGTGCGTAAGAGCAACGGATCTTATCGCTTCTGCGTAGATTATAGGAAAGTCAATGCCGTGTCGAAGCCTGATGCATATCCTTTGCCGTATATGCAGGACATCTTACGTCACTTAAGAAAGGCTAAATATATATCCACGCTTGACTTAAATAGTGCTTACCACCAGATACCTTTGAAAAAGGAATCAAGACCGGTAACAGCATTTACTGTACCAGGACTAGGTCTATTTCAATTCATAAGGATGCCATATGGTCTAGCTTACGCTGGAGCATCCTTTCAAAGGTTGATTGACAAGGTAATCGGACCAGATCTCGATCCTTATGCCTTTTCATATCTAGACGACATAATAATCGTCACAGAAACGTTTGAAGAGCATAAGAAATATTTAGAGATCGTATTGAAGCGCGTAAATGATGCTGGTTTGACGATAAATAAAGAGAAAAGTGTGTTTTGTCAACCAGAAATCAAATACCTCGGCGTGTTAGTGAATAGAGAAGGGGTTAAACCGGATCCAGATAAGGTTGAACCAGTAACAAATTTCCCACGACCTAAAAATCTGAAACAACTCAGAAGGTTTTTAGGAATGGCTTCGTGGTATAGGAAATTTATGAAAGATTTCTCAACAATAGCAGAACCACTAACACGTCTAACCAAGAAATGTCAAAGGTATGACTGGCAAGAGGGGCAGCAACAAGCTTTCACGAGTTTGAAGGCAATGATAGCCACTGCTCCTGTGCTTCAACGACCAAACCGTAATGGAAAATACGTGATCCAGACGGATGCCAGTGACACAGGAATAGGTGCAGTATTATTACAAATAGTTAACGGCGATGAAAGGGTCTTAGAATTTGCAAGCCGAACGTTATCAACTGCGGAAAGAAATTATAGTGTCACTGAGAGGGAATGCCTAGCTGTGGTATGGGCTATCAGAAAATTTCGCCCATATATTGAAGGTTATCACTTCAAGGTAATAACTGACCACAGTAGTTTAAGGTGGCTGTGTTCAATGAAGAACCCAACCAGCAAGCTTGCGAGATGGGCATTGGAACTTCAAGCACATAGCTTCGAAGTCGAACATAGAAAAGGCAGCCTCAACCTCGTACCATATGCACTATCTCGTATGTACGAGGATGACGAAGCATCCATTGGATCGATAACGTGGTCATCAGGCACAGAAGACTCATGGTATAAGGACATGTACCAAGAGGTAGTGGACAAACCATCAGAATATCCAAAATGGAAAATTGTAGGTGACAATCTATACTACTATCGTCCAGACCCAGAAATTGAAGAAGTGCTGGATGATAGAGATGCTTGGAAATTAGTGGTCCCAGCTGACTATAAGGCAGCCACCTTACGAGAATGCCACGACGACCCAACAGCTGGACATCTTGGTCGAGGAAAAACATACGATAGAGCGATTAGGTACTATTTCTGGCCACGTATGTACTCGAACATCAAAGAGTATGTCAGGTCCTGCGATATTTGCCAGCAATGCAAGGTAGAACAAAGGGTCCCAATGGGATACATGGGACGTAGGACCATCGAAGAGCCTTGGCAGGAGATATTACGGGTCCACTACCCAGAAGTAAAAGCGGTTCCGAATACATTCTCATCTTTCAAGATCTATTCACAAGGTGGATAGAGTGTATTCCAATCCGACAAGCAAACGCCAAGAACATAATTAGAGCGTTTAGAGATAGAATTTTAACCCGATTCGGATCACCAGAAGTATTCCTGTCAGATAATGGATCAGAATTTAAGAACAGGTTAGTAGATGAGTTCTTAATAAAAGCGGGGATATACTATTCAACAACGCCGCCGTATCATCCACAGGCAAACCCTGTGAAGAGGGTGAATAGGACGCTAAAAACAATGATAGTATCCTATATCCATGAAAAACATAGTTCCTGGGATAAAAATTTACGGGAGATCGTGTTTGCCATGAATACGGCGACACAAAGCTCCACAGGCATGAGCCCCGCGATGTTGAACTATGGTAGACAACCTAAGCCGCCTGGCTCGGCAAGGAGACATCAAGAGCAGGCAGCAGCAAAAGAAATAAATAATGAAGCGAGACAAGCGTGGAAAGAAAGAATGGAAAATCTTCCACATTTCTTTGAGCATGCTGCTGATCGTGCCAAAACTCAACAAGCCAGGCAAGCTCGGTATTACGATGAAAGCAGAAGGTCTTGCACATTCAAAGTAGGAGATTTGATCTGGAAGAGGAATAAGGTTCTATCTTCTGCGGCACAAGGAATTGCCGCAAAATTGTCACCTAAGTACGCCGGACCATACGTAATTACCGAGGCCAAAGGTGAAAATGTCTACAACTTATTGAATGTTGAGAGTGAGATCGCGGAAAATATCCACTCTGAGCATTTAAAGGAATACATCCCAGATAGACGACCCGAAGATGACGATGGAGATCCACAACCACCGACGGACGAACGGGTGACGAACGACCCACCCAGCGCTAACGAAGCGACTCCAAGCGGGGAGCAAGCGAGCGTAGGTACGTCGTCAGTGCCACCGTACGTGCGTGCGGAAAATTTGCGAGCGGAGAAGAAAAGGGGTAAACCAAGGAAGGCAACTCATTTGGTAAAAAGGCCTACTATGGGATATAAGCCGCAAACTACGGTCAATTCAGCGGAAACCCCTATGCGACGTAAGCGCGGTCGACCAAAAGGATCGACGAACAAAGCGCTACCGGCCAACCGAAGCGTATATTCGCCGCGGAAAACGCGTAGCAAATCGAATAAAGACTAGCTAGCAACACATGTGACCCGTACCCCATTTGTTTGTTTCAGATGAACCAGACTCCGACCGTGACATTCTCAATGAGGGATATATTAAGACTCGAGGACCTGTTGATGCAGGATGACCCGTCCGACTATGCTAAGCGGACGTGGTTAATTATTACTAACGCCTTCCGCGCCATGGAAGCCTTTATGGCAAGAGAGCAGGAGCTCGAAGAGGCAGCGGAGGCAGAACGTATGAACGGGCCTCAGCTGATCATCGAAGAGGTCAATGATGTCGATGCCACCAAGTCGAGTGGGTTGGGTCTGAAGAATGGCCCCGAACCGTAAAGGACACCAGGGAGCGACCCAATCCCACTACCAACACCAGGCAGGCTCGATGATCAGCCAGTCCCTGGACCATCGGCGACGCAACGGTCTGACGAAAGCCAGGCAGAACAGGGGTCTCAGCCAGTACCACCTCTGCGGAGACCTGGCCAAAGTCAGCGCGCTGCCACTTTGCAACCACCAACAGAGTCACCGACCTCAACAACATCGGAGGAGTCGGTTGACGCGAAGTGGCTGAAGGTCAAATCAGCCCTCATACACGCTCGCGAGGCCAAGGTGGCCGCAGAGCGAGAGCGCGATGAAGCGTTCGAAATGTGGGACAGTTTCCACATACAACACCAAGACGCCACCACCTTTTCTCATGAATTCCAAGAACGGGTGGCGTTGTGGAAACAAGACGGGTCCCACATAAATGAATAGAGGGCCGAACGAACGGCGCGCCGTAAATGCGAAGCCGAAGAGAAGCGACGGGCCGAGGAGCTCCGGCGAGAGATCGAACGCGCTCACCGAGAAAAGGAAGCTAAGGAGCGTGAAGCTCGAGAAGCGGCAGCTCGTTTCAAAGATCTGAAGAGGCGAGCTGGGACATCAACTGATGCCCCGCCGCGATCTCGAGCAACACCTGATCCTCGGTCCCACCCATCGTCATCAAAGGATAGGTCCAGGGCACGGTCGAAGTCAAGATCAGCGGGAAACAACACCAGCACGACTACCGGGGATTCAAGACCACCTGAACCCCGGCAAAACCGGTTCTGCTACTGGTGTGGCGAACCGGCGGTCAGGGACCCGGCCAAGTGTCCAAACAAGGCGGCTCATGATAGGAGTAAGCAGCCTTGGAGAGAAACCCACAAGGGCCCGAGAAGAGACTAGCGTCAGCTAGGACCCTTGTGAGGCCTCTCGCCGGGCCTTGACTAAATGGATATATTGTACATAAAAGTATTTTTTTTATTACATAATAAATTTATCTATGGTAGTCGTGCACTTAATTATTTTGTCAATCCTAGATCCCAATTTCAGGTATAGAAGCTGCATCTCAAGGATATACAACGTCTGGGGAGGGGATGTAACGAGTATTGATATATACTCGTTATGTATGCTGTGCCAGCCGATAGACGAGGACAGCACACGGTGGATTAGGATAACCACGTGTGAGGCGCCTTGTGCCGGCTTACATGAATGCTATGGAAATGAGGCGCGCGCATGGAAGAACGATAGAAAAGGGGAGGTAGGTAGCTCACACTTTTGCTATCGTTCTGATTCTTAGGACCGCCATTGGAAGGCTATTAGCTATTTTTACCGCACTTTCTCAATAAAAAAGATTTATCGCGATAATTATTGCATTAGTAATTAGGTGGCGCGTTTTAGCAGTGTGGTGTAAGTGAGTGCTAGTGTTGTCAAATAATTGTGTGTGTAGACGGATCGCTGCACACAATATTTGACACGAAACCTACTCAATTTTGCAGAAGCCACTCATTCAACCACGCGGTATCTTGGGAAGTCGTGTGTAAGAGAGAGATACCGAGCCGGCTTCTTGAATCTGCTTCTGAATTCACCCTTTGTTTGATCTTGCGTGCGTTCGTTATTAAGATACGTTGGTTGCAACCATATTGCGTCTGCGTATAACTTTTATTTATATTTTTGCAGCGCATCAATTTATATCGATTAGTTAGGTTATTAAATTATTATTAATTAAATTGTTATAAGCTCGGCCTGAGCGTTACACGTATTACTTTTACCGTTACTTTATATTTTGTTTTTTTTTATTTATTCTTAATAAATTAGATTATTTATTTCCTGTTAAACAAAGTTTTGTTTTATTCGTTTTTGTCTGGCGTAGTAAGAAATTACCACGCCCGAGTACTTTACATTACATATTATTAATTTGACTAATTACATATACAATCAGCAATCTGCACGCTTTTGTTCCAACAAAAGCAATTGCTCAGTTGTTTGTTAAATTTGGCATTGATTTTTAAAGTACGAGTTCTGAGCGGCTGGTGCAAGTGATCACCTGATCACATTATAACAGGTGAGATACTTGTAACAAAAAGTTACAAGTATATGATATTTGTTTTAATTATCCGCCTGTTACAGATTATATCTACCAAAAAATGAAGAAACATATAGTTTACAATGTTTTATTGACAATAATACAAATAGTTCTGAAAAAATTGAAAGAAATTGTAATTTATGTAATAATACATATCTGAAACAAAAATGTAATTTTATAATTCATAATAAGAGAATAATTTTAAATTTATTATTATTTAAAATTAATAATAAAAAAAAATTAGAAAAAATAAAAAATTTTAAAATATATGATTTTGAAAAATGCCATGATAAATGAAATCTTATTCAGTCATAAATTGTATATTACATCATGGTGAAAATTTACATAAAGGGCATTATACTAATTTATTAAAAGATAATAATAATTGGTTTGAAGCAAACGAACAACAAATAACTCCAACAATTTGGCCAAAATATTTAAATAATTCATATTTATTATTTTTGGAAAATGTAAATACATAATTTTAAAATATTTACTATTTTTATATTGAATTAAATATATAATTAATCAATAATTATTAGAATTGATAACTAATAAATATATTATGAAATATATATGAATTATTAACATTAATAGATATTAAAATGAAAATAATGCATTAATTATTAAACAATTAACTTGTACTCAAATTCAATTATATATCATTTTAAGGTTAATATATAGAAAAAAATATTTATAAAAAATTTTAAATGAATAATTTTCATTTAATTATAATATAAATATTAAATATAAATTTATTAATTATATTATAATTTTTATATTAAAAATAATTATAATATTTAGAATAATCATAATACAATAAAATTTTATTTTGTTTTATTGTAAGGCATGTTATGATAATATTTAATAAAAAAATGTAGTTGTTATGAATATCCTAATATACATCTCTAAAGAAAGATTTAGAAGTAGCATTATGAAAAGATTTGTAAATGTAAATAAAAGTAAATAATAATTAGTTTATATTTAAAGTTTTTACTTAAATACAACTTTTGATTAAAGTAAATCATTGTAAATAACTGTAAATTTCTTTAAAAATATTTAAATAATTATGAAAAATATTTTAAAATAATTGTAAATAATTATTATTTATCTCTATGATTAATTAGTATATTATATAAATAGATGGTAAAATCATTTGTTTAATTAAAGTTAGTAATTTTGAATAATTATATATTTCTTTAAAAATCAGTAAATTAGTATGAACAAATTTCTTAATTTTTTTAAATATTTGGCTGATTTCATTCAGATTTTTGATGTTTAGAATTTATTTAAGTGAAATTTTAATCATTTCTTTTATATTTACTTGTATATTAACGACACTTCTTTTCAAATTTATTGTAGATTTAAAACATATAAAAGTAATGCTTTAATTTGCATAAATGTAATATAAGGAAAAATCATTCTTTCTTCGAGAGGTTATAATTCTTTAATACTTTCTTAATGAATTGTGTTATTTCTAGTAATATTAATGTTGTAATAACTCAATTAAAATTCTGTAAAATATTGTTAGATATTACAATTATATAAAAATAACAGATTTCCACACCACCCAAAGAGGTACTGTTATTTAAACCTTACATTAAATAATTAATAATAGAATTTAAATAATAAATAATGTATGGTATTTTGAGGCGCGTTGGTTTTTTTTTTATATTATTTTAAAATAATTATATGAAATAAACTTGATTATTAAAAGTAATTTTAAGACATGTTAAAATTAATTAAAATTATCTAATTATTTTCATATAATTAATTAAAATAAAATCGTGGTTACCATCGCCTGTAGCCCTACACAACCACGAGAGTCAATATTCCTTCCTCCTTAAACCATTGACTCTATCTACAATCCATCCTCCACCATTTCGTGAATACATATTTAAGCAAAGTTTTATAAGATATTTAAATATAAAAAAAATTTATCATCTATTTATATGATATACAAACTAATTATAAATAAATAAAAGTAATTAATAATTATTTTAAAAAATTAAAAAGTTTTTTCATACTAATTTAGAGATTTTTAAATAAAATTTAAGTTATTCAAAATTAATAACTTAATTAAGCAAATTATTTTTCCATCTATTTATATAATATACAAATTAATCATAGAGATAAATAGTAATTATTCATAATTATTTAAAAATATTTTTCATAATTATTTAAATATTTTTAAAGATATTTATAGTTATTTACAATGATTTACTTTAATCAACTATTATTTATTGTTGAAATTTTTTCTTTTTTTCTCTTTAATAAAAACTTTAAATATATTCCATTAGTGGTGACGAGATGTGTAATAATCAAATCGTCAATCATATTTATCTAAATCTGATTCAAACTTTAAAAGAAGGAAGAAAGAGGTAGGAAAGAAGACAAAGTAAAACCTTACTAATGAATCCATATTTAGAGAAAGAGATAGAGAAGATATTTAAATATAAAAAAAATTTATCTATTTACATGATATACAAATTAATTATAAATAAATAAAAGTAATTTACAAATGGCTGATTCCATTCAGATTCATGAAGGCCGTCACTGATCGAATTTTTTTTTTCTTCTAAGTAATAAAAATACCTTCTATTATGTATATGAAGATAAAATTTACTTCATAGAACGCTCAAAAATTTTTTTTTTTTTACTACAGCAGTTTTAGTGTTGGATGTCAAAACGAAAATTCAAAAATTGAAAATGAACCTCTACTTTTAAATGACTATAGCTCCGTCAATTTTTAACCTTTTTGGACGTTCTTTTAACGAAAGTGTGCGAAATTTGGTCTAGTTTTAAATGCGATCTCGATTTTTGTAATACAATTTGATCTTGCTGAGTTATTTACGAAAAACCGAAAAAAGCGATTTTTTTCAAACACGATTTTCTCAAAAACTATATTTTTTTTTTTTTGAAATTTTTATATGATTTTATACATAAAAAATACTAACTTTTAGGGTAGGTGAGAATATGCGATTTTGCCTTATTTTTTTTGAACAGATTTTTAAACGTTTTTTTTATATTTTCGATTTTAAAACATTGATACCATGGCGCATCGTACTATTTTTCCAACTTTACGTGTTCTTACAACTATTTTTATGCTTTTGTTTATTAATATATCAAAAATATCAACAATAATCTTTAAAATAAACCCCGGATCGAATATTTTGATCAATTAGAACAAAAGTTATGACGATTTAAAGTTTAAAAAAAAATGCTGAAACTTTAAATAAATATATTTACTTTGAATTTTGAATTTTAAATTTTGAAAAGGTGAATTTTTCAAATACTAAAATATATTATTTGGTCATTCCCAATGAACAAATAATATGCGATACAATTAAGAAATGAACACTAATGAATTGAGAACTAATGTGAATAAAAAAATCTGAATCTGAATAAAACCTTTCAATTTACTTCTTGCCACTCATGTCTCGAAGTTTTGGCAGTGCAGATTTGGTTTCGTTTACTTTTTCTACAGTGAATCTTTTGAATACCTTTAATTTCTTTTGCATTTCCTAACTATTCCATTTTTTTTGTCTGTCGAAAAACTTCTAACTCATCCTTGCGGATAACAAGAATGTTAATCGACGGAGTATATTTTGATACGTGAGTGGCGAAATTTTCAGCGTTTCTAATAAAATCTGCATTCTTCTTGGACAGATTATGCGTGGTAGCATAATGTATAACTAAACCACCAATACCATCACAAGCGCCTTTGCCATGAACTGTTGCAGAAAAAAGCCATTTTCTGTTTACTTTTGAGTTTTGAAACTCAGAATTGATATCTATTTTTAAAATGACTGGCAGCTCCATCAGAAATGGTTATGATTCCATCAAGATCTTGCACAATATGTTTTTGTTTTAAGTTGTCGATAATTAAATTTATAGTCATTAGGGCATGAGACGAATCATGTTTAATATCGTCAGAGACGGTGACATAACTGACTGTCTTATCATTTCCAAAATAGCATACTGACGTAAATATTGATATATGGTTTTCACTCTAATGATAGCATTGAATTTCATTTTGAAGCAGAACTGTCCAATTTTCTGCAAAATCGGCATGAATAACTAATTGGAAGTCATTATTTTTCGCTAAAAGTTTAACCTCTTTAATTGCTATACGTTGAATTTCTTTGACCAATTTATGAGCTCTTACAGTGAGAGCACGCTCTCTTAACTCTATTAAGAAATTTTCAATTGTGCTAGTTTTATTCAGTAAATTTGATTTTTCTGAATAAAATCTGCAATGTCTTGTTTATTCTCTTTTTTATAATTATTCAAAGCACCTGTAAATATCATATTTATTTAAAGTTTCAGCATTTTTTTTTTAAACTTTAAATCATCATAACTTTTGTTCTAATTGATCAAAATATTCGATCCGGGGTTTATTTTAAAGATTATTGTTGATATTTTTGATATATTAATAAATAAAAGCATAAAAATAGTTGTAAGAACACGTAAAGTTGGAAAAATAGTACGATGCGCCATGGTATCAATGTTTTAAAATCGAAAATATAAAAAAAACGTTTAAAAATCTGTTTAAAAAAAATAAGGCAAAATCGCATATTCTCACCTACCCTAAAAGTTAGTATTTTTTATGTATAAAATCATATAAAAATTTCAAAAAAAAAAAAATATAGTTTTTGAGAAAATCGTGTTTGAAAAAAATCGCTTTTTTCGGTTTTTCGTAAATAACTCAGCGAGATCAAATTGTATTACAAAAATCGAGATCGCATTTAAAACTAGACCAAATTTCGCACACTTTCGTTAAAAGAACGTCCAAAAAGGTTAAAAATTGACGGAGCTATAGTCATTTAAAAGTAGAGGTTCATTTTCAATTTTTGAATTTTCGTTTTTACATCCAACACTAAAATTGCTGTAGTAAAAAAAACAAAAATATTTGAGCGTTCTATGAGGTAAATTTTATCTTCATATACATAATAGAAGGTATTTTTATTACTTAGAAGAAAAAAAAAATTCGATCAGTGACGGCCTGCATGAATCTGAATGGAATCAGCCATTTGTAAATTACTTTTAATTATTTTTAATTAATTTGTATATCATGTAAATAGATAAATTTTTTTTATATTTAAATATCTTCTCTATCTCTTTCTCTAAATATGGATTCATTAGTAAGGTTTTACTTTGTCTTCTTTCCTACCTCTTTCTTCCTTCTTTTAAAGTTTGAATCAGATTTAGATAAATATGATTGACGATTTGATTATTACACATCTCGTCACCACTAATGGAATATATTTAAAGTTTTTATTAAAGAAAAAAAAAGAAAAAATTTTAACAATCAATAATAGTTGATTAAAGTAAATCATTGTAAATAACTATAAATATCTTTAAAAATATTTAAATAATTATGAAGAATATTTTTAAATAATTATGAATAATTACTATTTATCTCTATGATTAATTTGTATATTATATAAATAGATAGAAAAATAATTTGCTTAATTAAGTTATTAATTTTGAATAACTTAAATTTTATTTAAAAATCTCTAAATTAGTATGAAAAAACTTTTTAATTTTTTAAAATAATTATTAATTACTTTTATTTATTTATAATTAGTTTGTATATCATATAAATAGATGATAAATTTTTTTTATATTTAAATATCTTATAAAACTTTGCTTAAATATGTATTCACGAAATGGTGGAGGATGGATTGTAGATAGAGTCAATAGTTTAAGGAGGAAGGAATATTGACTCTCGTGGTTGTGTAGGGCTACAGGCGATGGTAACCACGATTTTATTTTAATTAATTATATGAAAATAATTAGATAGTTTTAATTAATTTTAACATGTCTTAAAATTACTTTTAATAATCAAGTTTATTTCATATAATTATTTTAAAATAATATAAAAAAAAACCAACGCGCCTCAAAATACCATACATTATTTATTATTTGAATTCTATTATTAATTATTTAATGTAAGGTTTAAATAACAGTACCTCTTTGGGTGGTGTGGAAATCTGTTATTTTTATATAATTGTAATATCTAACAATATTTTACAGAATTTTAATTGAGTTATTACAACATTAATATTACTAGAAATAATACAATTCATTAAGAAAGTATTAAAGAATTATAACCTCTCGAAGAAAGAATGATTTTTCCTTATATTACATTTATGCAAATTAAAGCATTACTTTTATATGTTTTAAATCTACAATAAATTGAAAAAGAAATGTCGTTAATATACAAGTAAATATAAAAAAAATGATTAAAATTTTACTTAAATAAATTCTAAACATCAAAAAATTATGATGAAGAATCTGTCGAAGTTTCTCATTTACTTGGATACTCAAGTTAGGTTTTCCGTAAAAGAACTGTTATAAAAAAAAATTTTATTTTTATATTCCAGCATACTTCGTTTGTTTGTTCAATTCAAAAGAATCTTGAAACGTAGTTTTATATGAATCTGACGTTTCTAAAATGGTATATGTTGAATTTGAGCTACTACTATTTAGGTCTTTTTTTCTATATATTTCTCTTCTCTTTCTCATATTAGCCTCCTAATAGCTTATAATTAATTATTTTAATTTTATGACTAAACACAATTTTTAATAATTCAACTTACTTCGTTTATTTTCCAAAAGATGGCAGCCTTTTTCACTTCTTCTATTAGATTTGCACTTTACAATTAATTATATCACGATAATATTGCAAAATTATTTTTTTTTATTATCTTGATAAACTTTAAATTCTATAATCAATAAAAAGATTATGAGGCAATATCAACGAACTAAGGTAATTCTTCAAACTTACAGTTCATATTTATAGCAACTCTACAACAAATTGCATTCAACTTAGAAGGAAATTTTTGAACTAAAATTTAAATAGGTATAAGTAGTGAAATGGAAAATGAACCTATTTTCAAAGTCACCTTAATTTAAAATTCTTTTGCTTTTTGAAATTCTTATCATATTGTTTAGGTATTATGATATTGTTGTAAAAAATTTTTATAAAAAAATATCTTTCTGTTTTTTTGGATGAAATCTCTTTATTTTTTTGTGACAATAGAATGAAAAAGTAAAAAAGAAAATAAAAATGCCAATTAATGAGCATATTGGCATGATGCGGTTACATTTTCTGTATCACTAAAATTATAATTCAATAAGGTTAATTTAAATATTAACCACTTTATTTTATCCAATGAAATACTAGTATTGTCATCGATAACATTATATCTTGTATACTGAGAAGTTATTCGCTCAGCAATTCCCCCTCACTCAAGACCAGTAACAAGACTTGTGAAAAGTCGATGCTTTGAGCCGAAAAGTCTGCCCTTCAAGCCAAAAGAGTTTAATCACTGAACATACGCATGAGTCTTCCCTGGTTCGCCCGGTCGTATTTATATTTGCTGATTCGTTGTTCTCCACTTCTCAATTCTTTTGTCATCATTTATTTCGATCACGATTTGTTGCTAGCTGGTTTCAGACGTCTATAGCAGATTTCAGACATCTAGTCAGCGCTTTCTTACTGGCTCATTTATTTTGTTTAATATATTTCTTATACTTCTACGTTTTATTATTTTTTAGAATATTCCACCCGTAACAAGACTATTAAGTTATGGACATATTTGAATGAGCGTTATTTTCACTTGTTCAACTTCGTGGTTATTAATATCTGTAATTTTTCCTTCTTCAGCACTATCACTTTGAATTATTATTTTATCAAGGTAATTCTTCAAACTTACAGTTTATGTTTATAGCAACTTTACAACAAATTGCATTCAACATTGAAAGAAATTTTTTAACTAAATTTTAAATAGGTAAATGCCAATAAATGAGAATATTGGCATGATGCTGGTATTCTTTCTGTATCACTAAAATTATAATTCAATAAGATTAATTTGAATGTTAACCACTACATTTTATCCAATAAAATACAAGTATTATCATCGATAACATTATATCCTATAAATGTTACAAAACCTTTTCTGACTTATTAAGATATAATTGAAAAATTCATTTTTCAATAGATAGTTACGTTTTTACTTTAATGATTTATTGTCTTGTGGATATCTTTTTATCACGACTAAGCTTGGTAAATCCAAGTAGTCAATTTTAGTGACGGTAATTAAATTAACAAGATGATAATTAAAATAAACTGATAGATTTATGAATACGTTAATCGCGAGAGAGAGAAATGTATCATAGATATATTTGAGGGAGTGTTTTTTTTACTTGTTCAACTTCGTAATTATTAATATCTGTAATTTTTTCTTCTTCTTCTACTTCTAATTTTCTTCTTCTTCTTCAAATATTTTTTCCATTTATTAAAAAACAATTTAATTTATAATATTTAATAATGATTATATTTAAATACTTTATTGAATGTAATAATACAAGTCAACATCTAAATCAGTAGTACTATTATAAATTTTCAAGAGTTACTCAGAAATCAAAAGAAGTGATCAAAAAGCTACACTAAGAAAATTATTTTTTAAAACTTGGTTTATAAAGACAGTAGTAAATAACTTGTATACAAATTTTAGAGCAAATCTATCGAGTACTTTACGTAAAATGAAAAAAAACCGAAATATGAACATTTTTTAAGAAAATTTTTAAAATTTTCTAAAATGAAAACTACGCTAAGATGATCGGTTTATAAAAGTTATCCTTCTTTTGGCAGATGCAAATTATTCTCATGGAAATCTCAAAGCGAATTCATCAAGTAACTTACGTAAAATACAAAAAAAAAAATTAAAAATCGAAAATTTTTTCAAATTCTTAAAATGACTCTATAAAAAAAAAAACTACTCTATGAATACCGATTTTCAATAGCTTCCCGTCTAGTAATACAAAAACATAGATAATATATAAAATTTAAAGCAAATCTATCGAGTAATTTTCGAGATCTAACTGGTTAAATAAATAACATTTTCTTTTCAAAATTTCTTTTTCAAAATTTTAAAAATGCTCTAAAATTAAAACTACGCTATAAAAATCAATTTTTGAAAATTTCCCTTCTTTAGGCAGTCGCAAATAATTTCCCTGCAATTTTTAGAACAAATCTATCAAGTACTTTACGTAGAATAAAAAAAAATAAAAAAAGAATCGAAATTTTTTTTAATCTTTAAAATTCTCTATAATTGTAACCACGCTAAGGAAATTAGTTTTCAAAAGCTTATTTTCTCCAGACAATAGCGAATTAATTGTATAAAAATTTTGGAGAAAATTTATAGTATGGTTTACGCAAAATAGAAAATAAATGAAAAATAAAAATTTTTTTGAAAATTTTCAAAGTGGTCTAAAATTAAAACTGCGCTGACAAAATTAGTTTTTCAAAGCTTGTTTTCTTTAGACAGTAGCGAATAAATTGCATACAAATTTTGGAGAAAATCTATCAAATGGTTTTCGTAAAATGGAAAAAAATTAAAAATAAAAATTAAAAAAAATATTTTAAAAATGCTCTAAAATTAAAAGTGCGCTAATAAAATTAGTTTACAAAAATTTTTATACTTTTGGCAGTCTAAATTAAGTTTCATACAAATTTTCGAACAAATTCTTCGAGTAGTTTACGTAAAATATAGAAAAAATGAAAAATCGAAATTTTTTTTAAATTCTTATAATGATTCTAAAAAAAAACCACGCTAAGTAAACCAATTCTAAATAGCTTCCGCACCAGTTGATCAAAAAATTGAATTGTATGGGAAATTTGAAGTAAATCCATCGAGTAGTTTTTAAGATTTTATTGGCTTAAGGGCACAAAACACCTTTTCCCCCTGCTAGTAAAAAAAGATATGTATTAATAAGATTAAATTAAATTCTTTGTAAATGGAAATAATATTTGAAAGTAGACTAAAATACCTTTATTTTAAGCTTTTATAAGCTCATTTTACTTTAGCTGTAGTCCCATAATCATTCGATGAATTCTTGTTCTTATAATGACTCCACCGTAAGATTTGAGCTGAATCGCTGGATGGATCTGACTTTTCCAAACTAATTTAACTTCAGTATTAGCATCATTCTCGCGTGAATAAAGGAATTCCTGAAATGCAAAAAATTTTTTACTTTCCAACAAAAAATTTTAATTTATTAAATAGATTTTCATTTTTTTACCTTATTTTTGGATTTTTTAACAACTTCTTGTCATTCGATTTCAAAACCCTCCATTCACGCGAGAATGATGCTAATACTGAAGTTAAATCAGTTTGGAAAAGTCAAATCCGTCCAGTGGTTCAGCTCAAATCTTACGGGGCAGCACCTAAAATTTTAAAAATTCAATATTTGAGAAAAACAGCTTTAAAGTTTTTAATTATTATATCTTAAAATTATCAATGCTATACTTATCTTTCATAAAATTATTCTTTTCTGGTATTTCTAATTTATACTAGCCAACAATATAAAAAAGAGATACCAGACAAGAGAACCTTGTTATCGACTAGATAAAGCTGAAATGCAAAAAGATATAAGTTATTAAAATAATCAATAAAAATAATCTTTCTTATTATAAGATATTTTGTCAGTACTCACCCTTATTCACCAATGAAACTATGTATTTGTTGTAAGAATCAACAAATACAAAGTTACTTGTTACTCTGATGGTTGTTAGAATCACTCGTACTAACCTTGAATCAGCTGGAAACTAAGAAATAACATTTAATATGGAGTAATCATTTTATATTTTATAATTCAAATTCAAAATTAATAAATGAAATCTAGATTTTAAATTTATATTTTGATTAATATTAATATTTATAAATAGATAATAATAATTATAAAAACTAAATATGTAATAATAATTAGAATTATACACTTACATGAATTTAATATGCACCCGGTGTATAGAAATCCATCACACCTATTCGTGCTTTTCTTTTCAGAGTATGTGCTTCTTTCGAATGAGACTAACTTGATCACTCTATATTGAATTATCTTATATCATTCAAAGTCCTGACCCACTCGACAGATACATTTCCAAGTTCGATGTTCTATTTCTCCAACATCTTGAGAAAGTTATATCAAGATCAGCACTATTTGGGGAAGTCGATTCAAGTTATTTTTTAACAGCTTTAGATGTAGAACCTTTTGCCACTTGTTCGTATACTTTTGTTATTTAACAACTTATAGCACTGAACTCTGACTGGGCAACTGGCTTTGATAAATCTAATAAACTACAAAAACTAGACAAACTTGCAAGTCCATGGCCAAGTACACGAACAGCAAGAACATTATATCTGTTAACTTTATACATATTGTCCATAGCACTTTCTCTCTTGTTAGAGTTTGCAGTTGCTTATTCATCACAAAAATCACAAATCATATTAATTTTGAATCCTTATCCTCCAAAAGAGGTTTCATTAAATTTTATCTTATCATGGCACACACTGCGATACAATTTTTCCAACATAGAAGATAGAACGTTGGTATCAACATTTCTATCATTTGCCCTAGAACTTGAAAATTCTATACTTTTCAGTTTAGAAAAAGAAGTAAAGGGTCTACTTCTCTTAGCTTCAGAAGAATTTTTTTCACTTTTACTAAGAAAATTCCTTGGCCTCTTTTTAGATCTTCCTGTAGATCATTTTCTATCTTGATGTTGGTTATGAAATCTGCCTCTGGTATCTCTTTCATTATTTTACATTTTTGAGGTTCGTATTCTTAACGTCAATTTAAGCTTTTTACACTTCAAATACACTTTCTATCCAGATAAAAGTAGAATTTCAGGCGCACATAAAAAAATATGAAATAACTCGCGAACGTGTAATTTATTAAAAATTAACAAGTTAACGTAAATTAAACCACAAAACCTACTAATAATTTTTTAAATGCACTTTAAGTAAATAAACTCACTGCAAACTGACCAAACAAATAGCTGAGACTGACTATCATGTAGCGAAATGATACGAGCAGAAAGCGCGAACACGCGAAATTCAAATTGATAAAAAATTACACAAATAATTATGTGCCACTCGTTTCCTTACAAAATCAAAACGGAATAAAATATGGATGTAAAACTTTTCAGAACTTGAATCAAGATGAATATTTTGTTAAAATTAAAAAAATAAACTCTTTTTCTTCAATTAAACCTAAAAAAAATGAATAAAAATTAAAAAAATTCAATTAAAAATAATTCTTAACATTTTTTTAATTTGTAAAAATTATATCATTATAGACTTAATAAATAAAAACAAAATTAAATCTCTTAAAAAAAACTTTTTGGAGATCAATTAATGATTTATGAATTATTGAATCAAGTAATAAAAAAATAAGTTCTCATAGTGTTTTAATATAATTAGCTAAAAATTTGAAAAAAAATCTCAAAATAGTGAAATTAACAAAAAAATCAATTAAAAGTTTATTCTACTAATTTCTTCATAAAAACGAAACTAAATGAGATAAAGTAAAAAAACTTGTTGGAGCTTATTCTACAGTAAATTTCCTATTAAAAAAAGCAATAACCGAAAAAAGGTGTTTTGTGCATTTAATCAATAGAAACATTTTTTTTTTTAATTTCAAAATGTTCTAAAATTAAAACTAAGCTAAGAAAATCAGTTTTTTAAAATTTATTTTATCCGGGCAATCACAAATAATTTTCACACACTTGCGATGACCTCTTGTGGCAAGGCTGTGAAATAATCTAAAACACAACTTTGCGTTGAGTAGCATAGCAATTGGTGTTTAATTTTTATTTTTTAATTGAAAACTAATTACAATGTAATAAAAAGAGTTCAAAATGCGTGAAAAAAATTCCAACAGAGATTATTGTGTAGTAAGGGGTCGTGAAATTTAAGCAGTCAAGAATTTAAATGTTAGTTTTCATCTCTTCCCGAGAACAAATCGAGGTTATATAAACAAGCAGAATATATTTGACAACTCTGCGAAGATAGATTTGTATGAAGCGTGGACAAGTAGACGTCTGCAAGCAATAAGCTATATGAAATTAAGCTCACCGTTGAATCTATATTTCTTATTGATTTCACATTTTATTTCGCATTGGGTCTGATAAACCATTTCTCCTTGCATAAATTTACGTTGTGCACGATTGGTGTTAGCGTATTTACAAATATTTTTCACGGTGATGATGTTTAGACTGAAAAACTAATGTCATTACATTTAAGCTCAGCTTGTACTGTGGAATTCTGTCGCCATGTTAGTATACTATATATGTAGGTTACGCCTTCGTGTGAGTTCCCAATAATATTATTATTTTATTTAAATCAATTATTGAAACATAATTAAAATTGATTGTTATTGGAATCAAATTGGAAAAAGAATCTAAATATTTTAAAGCATTACAATTATAATAATATTAATTTATTGGAATTCATGGAACTATTATTAATAGATATTGAATTTTTTTACCTCATTATTATTTTTTGAACCTTTATTAGAGCAAAGCTATAGTCAGAAGACAAGGTATGTACAGACAATATTATTTTGTAATTACTGTTCTAAACGTAGATTTCATGCATTAACAACTTTTTGATTTGAAGATTATTCATTATATTAAGTAATGAAACATTGAGATGAAGCAAACTTATTTTTCATATTCTTGTTTTAAATTATAATATTGAAAGTATAGTTTAGATTTTGATTAATATATTCTTGACACTTGAATAATTAAGATGAAGCCAGCAAGCTTTAAATATTGGTTTGGATTAAGATTATAAAAAACATTGTAGTACTAGTCATTGTCCCCTGTTTGATTTTGATTAAAATTCTCTATTCAATGATAAAATTAATCATTAGTATTACTCAATAAAATTTTCCATAAAAAAATAAACTTTTGATATTTTTGTTTCAAGTTATAATTACAAAAAAACAGAACTAATCATTGCTCTGTATTAAATTTTCATTACTCATAACTCTATTTTTTAATTTAGAAAGTATTTCAAAATTAAAGTACCATTATAATAGGGATAAAATACTTGTTAAAAGTTCCACGATCCATGAATAAAAGTTTTTTTTATTTTCAAATTTTTATAGTAAATATATCTTACGTATATAAAAATTATTCAACTTCACTTTTTATTTATTTCCAGAAATGTGATATGAATTTTAATTGTTAAAAGTATTACACATGACTGATTCCATTCAGATTCATGCAGGCTGTCACTGATCGAATTTTTTTTCTCTTCTAAGTGATAAAAACACCTTCCAATATGTATATGAAGATGAAATTTACCTCATAGAACGCTCGAAAATATGTTTTTTCTTCGCTACAGCGTATTTAGTATTGGGTGTAAAAATGAAAATTAAAAAATTGAAAATGAACCTTAATTTTCAAATGGCCGTAGCTCCGTCAATTTTTTACCTTTCTGGACGTTCTTTTATTGACAATGTGCTAAATTTAGTCTAGTTTTGAATACCGTTTTGATTCAATTTGAATACCGATTCGCGATACGAGTTAATCTCTCTGAGTTATTCATGAAAAATCGAGAAAAAAACGATTTTTTTCAAACGCAATTTTCTCAAAAACTATATTTTTTATTTTTAAAATTTCTATATATTTTTATACATAAGAAATACTAACTTTTACAATAGGTGAGAATATGCCATTTTGCCTTATTTTTTTTAAACAGATTTTTAAACGTTTTTTATATTTTTCATTTTAAAGCATTGATACCATGGCGCATCGTGCCATTTTTCCAATTATTACGTCTTTTTACAATTCGTTTATGCTTTTATTTATTAATTCATCAAAAATATTAACAAAAATCTTTAAAATAAACTCTCGATCAGATTTTTTTATCAATTAGAACCGAAGTTGTGATAATTTTAAGTTTATAAGAATAGAAATTTTTTTGTTGATAATTAAAATTTTTTATTCAGTTTGAATTTTGCACCCACGATTTAAATTTACTTTGTAGGGAGTGACATATGCCACCGCTAGATGGCGACGATTCACTTTTTGCATTCTCATTAACGACTTGACGCATTCAAGCATATAAAACAAGTAAGATCAAAAATAAAATTGTCTAATAAAGTTATTTCTTCGTATAAATCTTCTTCTGTCAAAGAAATCACTTGCCTCAGAGTATCAATATAAAAATGCGAAAATCCTGTACTCTTCGGAAAAGAAAACAAATAAACGATGCATTTGATTCACAAATAGCTCTGGAATTTTTTTTGTGTATTTTGGGTATCAAATAGAAGCTTTTTACTGATTTTCACCAAATTTTATTTTTTTGTTAGGTGAGTTCACATGAAATGTCCCATATATATATATATATATATATATATATATATATATATATATATATATATATATATATATATACACAGTTGTTCTTAGTTATATACGCAACTTGGGCGTATTAAAAATGAATGCCAAAAACACTTTAGGTAGAATAGTTATACTTCTTCTTATGTTTTGGGCTCCTGATACTTTTCATCATTTTTGTTTCATTGATTCTCTATATTTATTGTTTCAATATCTTGGTATTGTAATGTAATGAAAATAAATATATATTATATTTAAAATATAATAACAAATTCTGATGCATAGCTCATTTGTCTATCATTTGCTTATCATTTGCATATGATTTGTATATATATTGCCCATTCTCTCTCCAATCGGAAGAAAAATTTTCTTTCGCTCAAAATTGGTAAAATGGTTCTTTTTCTTATTATAAACCACTCAGAATTTTTTTATATTATTTTAGTACATATTTTTAGAGCACCAAAGCTTCAAAGTTGGGCAAAAACCATATTTTTGACATTTTTGACTAATTTTAAGCATAAATTACTCAGTCGGGTTGCGTTTTAGAAATTTATTACTGAAAAACTTTTTTTTTCAAAATATTCTAAATTTTGAGAAAAAATTAATTTAAAAGTGCTAATGTAGCCATTCGCTGAGCCAAAGTTATTTAAAACATTGAATTACAACTTTTCAAGGTTCTGAACCATGATCCCATGTCCAAAACAGTCATCGAAGTAGCACGATGGCATATTTAGGATCAAATTTTAACGAAAACCAAAATCAAAGAATGAGCACTTTTTTATTCATTCTAATTTTATTTTCTATATGTTTTTTATAAAAAGAATTTTTTATTTATAATTTATGAGCTCAATTTCTAGAATGCCGTTTTAAAATAGAATTATAAATTATTTACACATTTCAAACAAATTTTATTGTAAATATATTCAGAAAAATCTAAAGTTATGTAAGCATAACGTTAAAATTAAGATTTTTTTGTAAAACATTATAGTGATAAAGACTATGACAAATGATAAGTTTTTAAATTATTTAAAGATGGTATTTGAAGTAATTGCAATTAGAAAATACTTTGTATTAATTTTCTATAAGAACACTGCACGCTTTTTTGGTATTTCAGTAACACCAAAAGTACGATTTTCATGTAAGAGATTGTATTAAACAAAATCAAGGCTTAGGTATTTACAGCGAACAGGCTATGGAAGCGGTTCATTATGATTTTCCTGCATCATGGGCTAGTACAAAGTATCATAAAATGTTTCTAATAATATATATATATATATATATATATATATATATATATATATATATATATATATATATATATATATATATATATATGTACAACATACACATAGTTTTTACTAAGGTAACGTACAGTGAATGATTTTCGCAGACTGCTCTTTATAATTTATCTGCATAATTAACATCATTTTACGATCCTTTGTATTAGCCCACGTTGTAGAAAAATCAAAATGGCCCGCTTCCATAGCTTGTTCACCGTAAAAACCTAGGTCTGGATTTTCTTCAATACAATCTTTTATATGGAAAATGTAGACATTGTTAGAGGGTTTCTTTGGATTTCGACCGTGTAAGTTGTGACTTAGGATATTGACATTTTGTGAACATTACAACGGTTGGATTCCTAAAGCACAACTTACACGATTAAAATCTGCAATAACCCTCTAACAATGTCTATCATTCACCGTGAAAGCTTTGGATCTAAACATGGACACGTACTTTTGGTGTCACTGAAATACCAAAACTACATGCAGTGTTCTATAAAGAATATTAATACACAGTATTTTCTAATTACAATTACTTGAAATGACGTCTTTGAATAATTTAAAAACGTATCATTCCTTATAGTCCTTATAACTATAATGTTTTACAAAAAAAATCTTAATTTCAACGTTACGCTTTGATTGTTACATAACTTTAAATTTTTCTAAATATATTTACAATAAAGTTTGTTCAAAATGTGTAAATAATTTATAATTCTATTTGAAAACGGCATGCTAGAAATTGAGTTCAAAAATTATAAATAAAAAATTCTTTTTATAAAAAACATATAGAAAATAAAATTAGAATAAATGTAATTAAAAATAATGAGAAATGTGATTTTTAGCTACATTTACTTATTTTAATGTTAACTTTTGCTTATCAGTTGCACATGTTTCTTCGCAAGCATTCATAGAAATAATTGTATACTTTACAAATATTGAAATATATAAAAAGCTATCTTCTGAAAATTTTGAGTGAACTAAACCTTGAGATTTTTTTAATAAGTCATGTGCCACCGTAGCACATGAGGAACATACTTAAATGCTAAATTAAAAAAAAATCATATTCGTTTCATAGTTTAAGGCTATATCATACTGTTAATATTTTCAATAACACATGGTGACAGGTAACTATATGTCAAATTCTTTTCCTTTAAGATTCAGAATGGATCAGGCTTTTCTTATTAGAAAAAATTGAATGTCATTGAATTTCTTGAAAATTATGATTGGTAACTAGAATATTCTTTGTTTATTTGACTGAAAATATTTGAAGTATTATGTTTGCTTTATTTCTTTCATACTTTAAACATAATCTATCTCAAGATTCAATAACGCTTTAAGGAATAATTAATTTAATTTTTAGTCATGAAATAATTTTACATGTTGAATAATGTTAACAGTCCAAGAGATAAGACACGATTCGCTTTGTACTGATAATTAATCACATTTGTTATTGTATTTTACAGTAAAAGTAACTTAACTGTATAACTAACCAATATTTAAATTCAATTCCTTATACGCTGAATACAAAATAATCGATTATATGCCTATACCTTTTTCTTAGATGTATCAGTTACAAGATACAAAACTAAAAGTCTTTATTTACCATCCAATAGAAAATGGTAATGTAAAATCCAAATTATTTTCTTGTTCTGTAGACTCCATTAAAGTAAAATTATTTTATTTAAATTAATTATTCCTTAAAGCGTTATTGCATCTCAAGATAAATTATGTTCAAAGTATGAAAGAAATAAAGCAAACATGATATTCGAAATCTTTTTGGTCAAATAAACAAAGAATATTTTAGTTACCAATCATAATTTTCAAGAAATTAAATGATATTCATTTTTTTAGTAAGAAAGGCCTGATCCATTATGAATCTTATAGGAAAAGAATTATATAGATAGTTACCTGTCACCATGTGTTATTGGAAATATTAGCAGTATGATATAGCCTTAAACTATAAAACTATTTTATACATATTTTTGTGTACACGTGTATGTATTATGTGTGTATGTATAGACATACATATTAGAGAGGGAGAGAGAGAGAGAGATTTGATTTGATTTGACAAAAATTTTATTAATCATGGGGTAGTACCCCGTATAATTCAACAAGTACAATACAAAGAAGTAACATAAAAAATAAACCAATGTAATTAAAACAATGAACAACAGAAATTTCAAAATTGAAAAACATAATTAAGAAAAGTTTATGTAAAATTTAAGATTAAACAAAAAATTGATTTTAGTACAATTAAGTTAAATTGCGTACGCCAGCTGGCAATCCCACAGCAACTAGGGCTCAGTCTAGAGCAGCTGCTTCCCTACGCTAATTCCCGCGCTTTCAATCGATTAAACAGTCAAATGCATGCTTTTTAACCGCCCTAATAGAACCAACCTCAAAGGATATTGGAATCATAGCCGCAGAACCTAGCTCGTTAATGAAATTTATAGCGAAATGTGTAAATGAGTTCTGCAAGGCACTCGTACGAACGGGTGGACGGAGAAGAACTCAAGGCGGCCTACGTACAGAAGAACGTATGTCAGAGCCAGTGTCAACTCTGACAGAGAGAGACTTAGACTTAGACTTTTTTATTTGGCCTTGGAGAAGAACCCTGGCACTACAGAATCAGTTACAATGACGTATTACATTATATAATAATAATATCAAGTAAGAGATCCAATTGAAAGCATAATATACATTTTTCTAATTATATTCAAAATAAGAAAAACAACAATGATATAGATAATAAACATATGGAAAATCAAATAGAATATCATGTATAAAATAAGTAACAATATCAACATAGCATAATTATTACAATATAGTATCTAAATAAGAAAACAAAACAATGAGATTTCAAAAGTAATATTACAAAATAATTCAAACGCAAATCAAATAAGTAATATTTCTAGTATTACATAAGAAAATAAATAATCATTTTGCCGATAGCAATAATAATTTCATTTGTAGTAACAATTTATAGTGAGTATAGTTGTTGATAGATAATCTCATGCTCAAAGTAAATTAAGTTTAATGCGATGGTATATCAACAAAATTTAGAAATTGAAAATTAAGTTTCAACCAAATTTAACTACAATGAAACTTAGCCTATACCAATCTCCAGTTGCCACGACTCACATTTACTCAATAAAAGTCTATCATACAAGAAACGCTTAAAAGAAAGTGAAGCCTCAGGAGAAAAAGACTCCAAAGAGGATAACCCCTTATTAAAATACTCTGCTGCCGAGAAGGCAAATGAGTGTTAAAAAGCAGCAGTACGTACATTTGGACAAATGAGCAGCCTGGGTAGTAGTCTCGTTAATGAACGCACTGATGCATCAACATGTTGCCTTATGAACCTTGAGGCTAAGTAAGATAGAAAATTGTGTGAAATCACATAAAAAGCAAGCGATATCTTAAGGTATAAGCGTCTATTTTGAACAGACAACCGGTAATAAAGTCTATAAGGTGTAACTCTGCTGCGCCAACCAATATGGTCATGGACAAATCTGATACAGGCGTTAAAGGCTCTATGCAGACGTAAATTCTGCGTTTGAGGCAGATCATCATAGGCAACTGATGCATAGTCAATAATTGGAAAAATAAGAGACTCCACTAATTGCTTTCTCGTATCCAAGGCCAATGTATGCTTGTAGAACTTAAGAGATCTCAAGGTGCCGTGAATCTTCCGCACAGTAAAAGAGACATGTTTGTTCCAATCTAAGGTAGAAGAAATCCACAAACCAAGATTTTTAACAGCAGAGGAGTATGGGACAATGGTATTCCCAACGTATATAGATGGAATAGATGCAGTGTCATTCAAGCGAAAAATAAATTTCTCACTGCCGATGAAAATGGCCTGAGTTTTACCTGCATTCAAAAGAAGCCCATTTTCCTCTGCCCACTTAATAACTGATGCAACTTCATGATTAATAAGATTTATCTCATCTTCCAGATTTGCAGGCAAAAAAGATTTATAAATCTGAAAGTCATCAGCAAAAAGAATATGCTTGGACGTTAATAAGGCAAGTAAAACATCATTTATGTAGACTAAAAACAAGAGTGGGTCAAGCACACTGCCTTGAAGAACACCAGCAGTCACCTGAGACCAAACAGATGATTGATTACTTTCATCTATGACAGAATAGGCCCAGCCTCTCAAGTACGATGCAAACCATCTAATGACAATATCTGAGCAATTCATTGACCGAAGTTTAATGAGCAATCTATTATGTGAGACTCTATCGAAAGTCTTGGAGAAGTCGAACAGAAGCAATAAGGTGATCGTTCTACGATCAATGGCAGACCTACAGTCATCAAGTAGATGTAGAAGAGCAGTCTGTGTACTATGACCTTTTCTAAAGCCAGCCTGGTGTGAATCCAATAAAGAGTTACACTCAAGATGAGCCATTAACTATGTGCGTACAACCCTCTCCAGAACCTTAGAGACTTCGCATAACTTTGCTATAGGACAGGTTTGGTAAGGATCATCCATCTTAGTTTGTTTCGCCAGTATTAAAAGAAATGCCCTTTTTTAGGACTCAGGAAAATGGCCAAAAGTTAAAGGGTCATTCACAATAGAAACTAAACTTATAGACACAGAACCACCAATCATCTTTAGTATGTCCACTGATATGTGATCAGGACCAACCGCCTTAGAGCTAGATGTACGAAGAAGATTCACAAGATTAGAGGAGTCAACTGAGGTAAAGTTAAACACTGGACGATCTGTTCTTAGCGGTAAGGCAAGAACCCAATCAACATCAGCATCGGTCAAAGCTGGGCTCTAAGAAGAAACAGAAGTATAATGCTTTAGGAGCACTGATGAAGAAAAGTACTTGAGAGGAGAAGGTGGAACACTACTAGCCAAGCCAAGCTTACGTAATTCCGACCATTTGCTCTTAACTGTAGAAGCCGAGGAAACTTTACTAGCTATATAGTCGTTTTTTAGTTTGATAAGAGAATTTGAGACCTCATTTCTAAGCATCTTAAAACGAGCATCAGCGTCATCTGACCCGGTTCTCATAGCCAGTTTATAGCACTTATCACGATTTTTCATGAGTACCCTGATATCATGATTAACCCATGGTTTACGTTTGCTGGTAATCTTTATTACCTTTTCAGGCGCAAATTTGTCAAAAGCCTTAACTATACCAGAATAGAACAAATTAACCTTGTTTTCAATAGTATCAACACTCGAAGTCTAAGGTGACTGTAAAAAATCAACTAAACTATAACAAGGATTAAATGCATAATTAGATAAAAAGCTTGAAGAAGAAGAACACAGATAAGAAAGACTCGCAGGAGAATAAGAAATATTAGAACTTACTGCAGCATTAAGTGCACCAATGCTACAGTTTGAAAAGTTCCTAGTAACAAAGGATTTGGTAATCTTTTCAGACTTGGAGAGCTTAAGTTTAAGCTTGATTAAATCATGACCTGCTATGAATAGAGCGGCAGACTTATCGTAAGATAGTAAAGAAGAGCTATCATTTATGACAAATAAGTCTAACCAAGTATGAGATTCATGATCTGATGTAATTGCATGATGAGTAGCATCTGAAGGAACAATAAACAGAGAGAGAATCGAAATAAGATCTGAGCCTGTCAGACAAATAAGAGGATTTTAAAAGATTAATATTAAAATCACCAGTAATTACAATATTTTTGTAGTTATAGACATAATTAGTTAGAGTATTAAAAAAGGTATCAAATGAAGAGGCCTTAGGCCGAATGTAAACAACACAACATAGTATTGAGTTTGTGCCATCATTAATATCCAATAAGAGAAATTCTGGCGAATTATCAAATGTTGGATCGGAGTGGTATAACATCCGAGTTCTGAAGCAACTACGAATGTAAACACCAACACCGCCACCAACTTTACCTTCTCTATCATTTCGAAAAAACTCATAGCCATCAATGTTAATTATCGAACTTGAATCTAAGTCTGTTAGGAAGGTCTCGGTGATTGCAAATATGTCATAATCATCAGATTTGCACATCATTTCAATCTCATTAAAATGAGTTTTGATCCGATTAACATTGGCATGAGCAATATATAAGGAATCTCTTAAAGAACTATTATTTATATCATTGAGAGAGAGATAGATAGATAGATATTTAAATTCATTAACCTTACATTATGTTGTATAACAAAAAATAATACAAATTCGTAAGTATGCATATATATAATATAAAATACTAAGCAAAAATATAATCAAAACAAAGATACAGTAATTAAAAGTAATTAAAGTTTAGCTCGGAGCAGAGGCTCATTCTCAAGGGAGAGGTAGTGCGAGTATGCTGATGCCTTGAATAATGCCAATGATAATGAATTTCTCAATAATGATGGTAGACCGTTCCATAGTTGCGATGACACAACCAGGAACGATCTTTGGTGATACTCGGTAGATGAAAAAGGAATGGTTAATAGTCTTACATCACCCCTCAGTGTCCTTACAGGCCGGCTCCACAGATATCTAGAATACAGATATGAAGGTGAGCATGACAAAAACATTTTATATTAGAAGGTGGTAGTGAAGTAGTTTCTTTTACCCAAGGTGGATAACCAGCCTAGAGAGGACCTATAAGCAGAGATGTGCTCACGCTTACTTACACCATAGATGTAACGAATACCAGAGTTTACGACCCTTTGAAGCCTCAGATCGAGTTCAGCAGAAAGGTCAATATAGACCAAACAGCAGTAATTAAGTAAAGGAAACAGTAAGGAACGGATAAGATGCTTACGTAATGCAATGGTGGTACTTTTTCAAAAGAAATTTAATCCATAGAGCAACAAGTGGCTTCTGCTACACTCATGCGCTATTTGATCCTTCCAGTTCAACTTACTATCAAGCCGTACACCAAGACTACGAACAGAAGATTCAAACTCAATAAGATCACCATTTTTGGCACACCAGTGATATGTAATAAGGGCAGCATATTGACATAGAAATAAGATCCAATAATAATAGCTTTCGTCTTATTCACATTTAATTTTAGATGGTTGTTTGTCGCCCAGTTAACAATACCGACAGCTTGATCACTCATAAGAGCAGTAACAGAAGCTAACTTAGCAATTGGGAAGTGAATGTAAACCTGAAGATCATCAGCATAAATAAGATGCTGCACATCGGCATGGAAATCAGCAGCCACATCATTGATGTATATAGAAAACAGCAGTGGACCAAGGACGGAGCCCTGAGGAACACCAGTATTTAATGTTACATAGTCAGATACATTACCATCTGCATTAATAATAGCCTGCTGTCTCTCAGAGAGATTAGGCGCAAACCATAGCACGACTGAATGCGAGATGTCAGAAGAAGACATTTTTCTGAGCAGAGAGACATGGCATACCGTATCAAATGCCTAGCTGAAGTCAAACAACAACAGTTAAGTCACGTAGCGTCTGTCTATATTGCGTCTAACGTCCTCAATTAGTTTCAGTAGTGCGGTCTGGGTACTATGTCCAGTTCGAAATCCAGTCTGATAAGGGTCCAGTAGCTGTCGCGTAGACAAGTAATAGTAGCGTTGATCATAGACTAGACGTTCAAGAACCTTCGACATAAAAGATAATAAAGAAATTGGCCTCATATAACCAAAAGCTTGAGGAGAAGAGATTTTGTTTATTGTAGTAACCAGCGAGATCTTCCAGCACGAAGGAAATAAGGACTCACGCAATGAGTCATTATAAATGCGACATACTAAAGGCCCAATGACCGGAAATACCACACGAATGATGGATTAAGGAACAGCATCAAACCCTTTGGCCTGTGAAACTGAATGACAAACAGCCATTCATACCTCCTCTAAAGTAATTGCATTAAACTTAAATCTAAGTTTAAGCGATTCATCCAGAGCAAGTGTATTCACGTAATCAGAAATGGAGGGGATCAGAGGATCAAACGCAACGCCACCTAAATATCGATTTAAATCATTTGTTGGAACAGAATGTCGGGTGTCACTACTGCTGGAACATATGCCAAGGTTCTTGAGTTCTTTCCAGATCTGTCTTGTGTCAGTAATCTTAGATAGTCTGTCGTGGTAATATAGTAATTTAGCTGATTCGATGCATGAATGAGCCTGATCTCGAACATCTCTATAACATATAAGATCAGCACGCAGTCTAGTACGTTTGAAGCGTCTGTAAAGCCGATCTCTCTCACAGATTAAGCGGTGATGCTCAGAGGTAAACCACGGACGATGACTCTTGCTCTGTCGAACACGCCTAACAGGCATAAACCGTGAGATAGCCGCATTAAGATGAGTGTAAAAACAATCAAGGCGAGCCAAAAGAGAAGAGTCACTGCTACATATAGCACAATTTAGCGATAAAAAATAATCGAGAAGAGCAGTTTCCTCAACCGCTTTATAATCACAATAAGTAAAATCATTAAATATAGGCTTAGAGAGAGACAACTTCACAGTCGCAGCAATAAAGTCATGTCCTTCAATAAATGGTACAATAGTCTTCCAATAGTCAAGCAGTAAGTCATTAGCATCGATAAGACACAAGTAGAGCCACCTATCAAAGGAATAAGTATGATGCGTAGATCCATACGGCACAGAAAAAAGTGCATTTACCTCAATAAGGCTCTTAAGGAACACAGAATCATCAGATTCAGAACACAGATTAATGTTGAAATCTCCCAAAACCACCTTAGTACTATAATTGTGAATATGAGTGGTCAAATCAGGAATAAAGTCAGTGTTGGCCAAAAATGGAGCGTGAGGTGGTCTATAAACAACACCAACGAAAATGGGTGAAGAGATACTCAGGTAAACCAGGTTTACCACTCCAGCTTCCAGATGATGAACAGAGACGCACAGAAGTGAGAGAGCAGAGTACAAATAAAGTAACACCACCTCCCCTGGTGTTACGACCCAGTCTATGAAGCACATACCCATCAAGAGCAATCAAAGAATTACAAACTATCTGGCCCAGTTTGGTCTCAGTAACAGCTATTACGTGGAAATAAGGGCAAGAAGCCAAAAAGAGTCTAATCATCTCGATGTGCGCTCTAATAGAGTTGGCATTGAAATGACAAGCTTTGAGACCATGCTTAGTAGTGAAATGATCATGAATGACCGATGAGATAGTATTGTTAGTAGGAGGAAGTTTGTTAGAGTGAGAAGGAAGAGAAAATGAGCTTACCCCAGTGTCAGATGTTAAGTAGCTGCATCGCTGTTGGCTGATACTAGTGAGAGCTTCACTAAAAAAGCATCCAAGTCCTCATCTGATGCAATACGAATGGCTGCATCCTCCTTCTTCCTTCTAACGAAGATCTTACCATCATGGACAAATGTAAGGAAGTTTTACCTCTTATCTTTGGCCTTCCTGAGCACTCTTAACTTTAGTTGGTGTAATGAGTGTGGCAGATATTCATTGATGTTGATCAAGGAAGGAGTAAGTGTTTCCACATATATAATTCCATGCAGAAGGTCATTCTTGATCTTTGAGGTATGAAGGCTACCCATCTTGATCTTTGCGTCAATAACAGATCGCGCCAATGAGGTACTCTTCATGGTAACAAGCAACGGCGTCATAAGCAGCGGAGGATCACCTTGAGATGTTGTTGCAGAAGGAGCAGTACTATCATCAGTACTACGAGCTATACCAGATCGCGATAAAGGTCGAACCGAAACAATGTCATTGAAAGCAAAAGCAGAGTTCAGAGAAGCCAATACAGCAAAAACACCGCTTTTCAGATCATTAAATTCATTAGGAACCAAGCCTCCAAACACCAGGTCTAATGCACGCTCAAGGCGCAGCTGTCCAGGCGCTAAAACATTACACTGTTGCCGTAAAGATTTATTAAGTTTGTCTTATTCCTGTAATTTAGTAGCCATAGGGTCAGATAATGCCTGATCAGGCACAACAGAGAAAGATTCTTCCACCTTCACCTTAAGCTCCTGATAATCCCGACAGACCTTTCAAGTCTTGCCTCAGTTGCTCCACAACGTTCATCACATGCCACAGCAATACCATCTACTCGTGTCTCCAAACTTGTAAATCTCCCATCTAGTGTTAACAGTTTAGTGCTAATATTGTTGATCTTGGTATCCATATCATCAAGCTTATCTAATTTCTCCATCTTTTTCAATATAGAAGACAAAAGTTCATTTGTTTGTAGCGCCGGTAGTGTCGAAGTTGGAGTACGCGACACAGACAGAGAAGCTGAGACATCACTTTTAGTACCCACAGAACTAGAACGTGATCGATTGCAATCAGGATTTGCAGCTGCTATGCAAAAGTTACATACCTTCATTTGCTGGTCATTATTATCTCTGACTATGAGCAGTTTAGTACAAGAGCTGTGATAAGTCTTACCACAGCTACCACAAAGCTGAGGCTTGGATGCAGCACTAAAGTTTTTAAAACAGAGACCACATTGATCGGACATAGTGATCTCCAAGATTAGAAAACAGCTTAATTAAAACGAATCTTAAATTTTAAATTTGGTGCAAGTTGTATATTTAAAAGTGGATAAGCAGCTTAATAAATACACTTTGAGTTGCTTCTAAGTTTTAGTTGTTGTAAGTGGAAAAGCAGTTTAATTTGTAACAGAGTAAGATTCATACGACTGTGATTAGAGAGAGAGAGAGCAGAAGATAATAGTGGAAAAGCGCCTTAACTGGAGAAGTTACCATTTGATATCATATATACGGGCAAAGATGCTAATATACAGGTTATCCAAGAGATGGAGCCACCAGCACTAAGCAAATAAGACTCTTCTTGCAGTATATGATTGCACCAAAAAAGATTGAGGTTATGCTGTAGACAATAGATAAAACAAGTTTCAATGCATCTGCATACGATATACTGCACTATTGTCACATACACCAACGAAAGCAGGTATGCAGAAAATTCCACGTTGTTACCACTAGATTTTATCCAAAAGGACAATCTAGTTAGTGTATAGATTATCCAAGAGATGGAGTCATCAGCGCCAAATAAATATGACCCCTCTTGCAGTATATGATTGCGCCAAAAAAGATTGAGGTTATGTTTTAGTTATAATACAAAACAAGTTGCAATGCAATTGTACACAATATAATGCAATTAACACAACACTCAATAACCAAATCAGGCCGACAGCAACTTTTACAGGCAGCAGCAGAATCCACAGCAACGTCAGAAATAAAATTAAGTTGGTGTTAATAGACTGCACTTCTACAGCAAGAAATCATCCAGAGTCCAAAATGCAATTGCACGATGCAAATGAATGAAGCCAACACTCTCGGACTCCAAGTAGGACGATTCCCTGCAAAAAATTCCACTCCGCAAAGTGAAAAAATAATGTTTAAGATAAGTTAAAAGAGACAAGTTAAGAGAGAGAGAGAGAGAGGTTCATAGATACACATATAATTTTATTTATTTTATAATAATAGAGAAAAGAGAGAAAGAAAGAGAGAGCGGTAGACGTTTCTCATGCTAAAATTTTAAATTTTACAAAATCAGCACCCGTACATACGTCTTGGAGAGAGAGATTTCTCACGTTGAAATTTTGAATTTAATAACATCAGCACCCAAACATACGTCTTTTTCATAAAATTGATTGCAAAAAGAGTCAGATTAACAATCTTACAAGGAGAGTGTTTCACTTTCGGGTCACCGTTTTTGCTCAAATTTTGGGAATATTTTCTAGATGCAGAAATATGAAGAGAGCCAAAATTTTAGAGGCCAACGCTCAATATTTCCCTAGTTACAGGCCATTGAAAAAAAATCAATAAAAAAGTTACTAGATTTTCAAACGCTTATAGTTCCTCAGAATTATTAGCTAGAAGCTTAAACTTTTTTTTAATGAAAGCTGAGCTCAAATCCTTTCGAAATAGTAGTTATAGCATATCGAAATATTATTTTTCCCAAAGTTATAGCATAATAAAGATTGAACCTAAATTTTTTGTTTAAAACATTAATTAATAATAAAAGCTAAAATTGGGTTCAATCTTTATTATGCTATAACTTTGGGAAAAATAATATTTCGATATGCTATAACTACTATTTCAAAAGGATTTGAGCTTAGCTTTCATTAAAAAAAGGTTTAAGCTTCTAGCTAATAATTCTGAAGAACTATAAGCGTTTGAAAATCTAGTAACTTTTTTTGTGATTTTCTTCGATGGCCTGTAACTAGGGAAATATTGAGCGTTAGCCTCTAAAATTTTGGCTTTCTTCATATTTCTGCATTCAGAAAACATTCCCAAAATTTGAGCAAAAACGGTGAACCGAAGGTGAAACACTCTCCTTGTTAGCGCGAGAATGGGATGTGATTTTTTATTAATTATGATTATTTTAACATTATTTTAAAATATGCTTCTCAAATCACACTTATTAATATTTCCCTGCAAAGAGTATCAGGCTGCTATTTGTAGTGTAAGAATGGAATGTAATATTTTTTATTTTTCGGTGGGGGGAGTTAGGCTATTAAGGGGTGAAGATTTGACTTCACTGTCAAAATTTTGCACATAATGAAAAATTTATTTTAAGTTAGAAATTAATTAACGCATTCACACTATTTTCGCAAAAGTTTATGAAATGCAAAATTAAATTGCAATTGATTTATTTTATTACTTTTTTTATGTCATCGTATTTTTGAACGATAACGATATATTTTTCATTCATAGGTGCCTAAAATGATAAATTATCAATAAAAAAAAAAAATTTTATTGGCACATTTTTTTTATATAAAAATTTGCAAGTCAATCGCACACTAGCCCAAGCTTCAACTTCTTAATGTTTTAGTTTTTTTCATACATAAAATAATGTATAGTAGAAAAAAGTTTGTTGGATTATAACGGTAGTCAACACATAATACTGCTTCCGACTCTGTAGCTGACGAATTATGTTCGCATTGCGCAGAGAATCTATTTATGCATCGCTGTTTATTTTCATTTTTATTTCAATAAATTATGATTTTTGATAAAAAGCTTAAGCGGGTGCAGTTGACGCGTACAAAAATCTATCAATTTTCATAATTGAATGTATTAAATCATAAAAAAAAAGTTAGATTGTATAGCAAAATAAACTTTCTCAGCATCCGGAAGAAATTTTTGATTTTCTCAAAAAATAATATCCGTGCAAACGCTTTATTGCAAACATTTATTGCATTTTTTATGCACGATGGATTTGTGTAATTATGAATATTATTTTTTTTCTGGGTGCCAATTTCATAGAGCTCATTTTCTGGTTGTACAATTTTCCCTACAGCTATTACATAATCACATAACTGTAACTTTTCCTTGCACTCCAATATTAGCCCTCGCTCTTTGTTAGGAAACATATTTTTCACTATGATATCAGCGTAACTAGCACTAAGTACTTTAAAACTTTTGTTTACTTGAAAACTTTGGATATTTTAGAGCTGTCCATTGTACTTAGCAGTCAGCTCATTTTGTTGTGCATTGATTGCACTGGAATGCATTGCAAAAGTTTAGGGTTACATGCAAAAAGCATATATCCGTTATTTAGAGTTAAAAAAAAAATAAAGGACATTTGTATTTTTTTTTTATTATGTAAATAAAAACTCTAAGAGGTAGAGGCATTTAAAGTATGTGACGTCACGATTTCTATGGCAATCGTAACATCATTTATCATGGCGCTATCTCTATATATATAAAAATTGTATTATTTCATATGGACTATAACTTTTGCAATTCATCATATTTTGAAAAACAAAAAAATACGGGTCTTTTATTTTTTCGTATTTCCGACGGATGTAATAAATTTTTTACTGCAAAATGCTAATCGCTTAAACTTTTGGAACATATAATTAGTACTTTAATAAGATAAATTGTAAATGGATTCCTTTAAATTGCAAAACTTATGTTATTGACATTGGTTTTAATATAGTACTAGCAAAATGCACCACGCTCCTAACGTCGCTCGGTTGAATTTTCAGATATTATATTAAAATGTTTAAATTAAAAAATTTTAAAATAAAAAAAATAGTCTAAGCTTCGCAATGTGTGTATTTTAGTTTCATACTATATTTAATATATTTTTTTCTAGGCTTTAATGATGATGTAGATAGTTTAAACTGTATCTATATGTGTGCCTTTGTATGTTTATCTGTGGATGTTTATATGCATAAGTGAATAAATTGCAAAAGATATGGGTTGAATTAAAAAAAAAGTCTTAATGTTTTACTTTAATATAATTGTGGTGATGTTAGTTAACAAATAAATTTTTTCTTCTATCTAGAAGCTAGTCAAGTCTAGGCTCTGATTATAATGAAATCATGTCATAAACCATATGTGTGTATATGTATGTGTGTACATGCATGTGTGTATTCGTATGAGTGTATATGTATGAGTGTATTTTTAATGGAAAGCTGAGGTTTTTTTATATATAAAAAGTTATTTTTCACAAAGTGCCCGATTATATTCCAGCGAGTAATAGAACGCCCAAGAGTAGAAGTACCACACGTTGCGCGGCAAGGCGCGTGACGGCAGCCATTGGATTCGATCCTCCTGTTAAAATTTTGCTACCTTATAATTTTTTTTAAACCTGTTAGTCTTATTTAGTTAGTTGTTTGTTTTTATTTATCTTTTTTTTGTTACTTTGGCTTTTTAAGAAGAATGAGTGTTCAAACTCTTTAGCTTCGTGGTTTTCTTTGCCTTAGTTGCATGCTTGGATACATTATTTTCTGTTTTTTTAGTGACTTTCTTTGGAAAGATTTGATATGTAGAACTTGAAGACGTTTCCTTTAGTTTTAAAGTGTTTTGATTTATTATAATAAAAGCATGGTACAGTAAAGTCCCGGGTATAATTTTAGTATTATCTAATCTTGGTTTGAGTTTTAAATCCGATTTTTCATAATCATCTTTACTGCTATAAAAAACTTTGGTTTCTTTGCATTAATTTTTAGCCCATTCGTAAAGACTTTCTGCTGTTAAAATTCTATTTTTGGATAAAACTTGTAGACCTGCACGTTCTGCACCTCTTTTTAAGATCGTACCGATACCATCACATGCACCTTTACCGTGCGCGGTGGTATAAGAGTGCGATATCGCCGTGATTTCGAAATCTTTTTCATGAAACAGAAGATTTTGCATATTTTTCTATTTTTAAAATGTTGACCTGCTCTATTCGTTAAATAATAAATTAGTTTAGCTATGAAATTAGATTTTAGATGAAGTATGACAATTTTTTGATATTCATAAACAGCAACAGTATCATGGTTTAGATTATCCGAAATTACAACAATGCTTAAATGTTTGAGATCATTATTTTCTTTGTAATAAACTACAACTGTAAAAATATTTGCCTGATTATTATCTCAATGAAAAGATTGGGTAGAATTCTGTACTACAAATGCATAGTTTTCCGCAAAATCAAAACAGACAATAAACTCCCCTTTTTGAAAATTTCTTTTAAGAGGCGGTTGGGACCATTTGCCGCTTGGTGGCGCTGCAGGTGAGAGAAAAATATAAAACATTTTTTATACAGATTTTATACCGGATTTACAATTTATTTAGACAATAATAGACCTTTAATGTTGTCAATAACTCTTGCCATATATATGTAGAATAATTATCGATGCTGATCTTGTTTGAAAAGTCTAAAATATTTTTGTAAAGCGAAAAATGCTGCGCAAAATAGAGCCGATGTAAACATGTGTATTTTTCTTTAGTGCGACAGAGAAAGTAATACTAAAGAATCATGAATACATATGCTCATGCCGGCTCTATCTCGTGCTACATTTTTCGCTTTACAACAATATTTTAAACTTTTCAAACAAGATAAGCATCAATAATTTTTCTACATATATATGACTAAAGTTATTGACAACATTAGAGGTATATTATTGTTTCAGTAAATTGTAAATCGCTGTGTGAAAATTATTTTACATTTTTCTCTCACCTGACCACAGCGCCCCCATGTGCCAAATAGTCCCGACCGCCTCTAAAGTTATTCACATACTGTGACTGTTTCTTAGCAAAAAAATCATAAGTCTTCAATTTCATTGATTTTTTCCCAGCGTGTTAAGAAAGTCCTAAAAATTCTCACATTTTTACGTTATCGTACACCGATCCGATTGGAACCACGATTCAAATTGAATTTTAAAAATATTATTTTTATCAAAACATTCAAGCAAATGTTCTTGTAATATAGAAGTATGAGGGCAGTTTAGACAGTCATCTAAGAAACACTCATCACGTGCAATTTCACAGACGATTGCCTGAATACAGTCATGATAATTTGTAAGAGATAGTTGCGATGTGAGAATTTAGCTATATTTAAATTATCAATAAAGTAATTTATCAAATCATTTAATATAACGTTGCCCGTCCCCGCATGCGAAATTCGGTCTGTCGAAAAGAAAAAGAATCTTTAATTTATTAGGAAGCGCCAGACAGACCTTCAGCTAACTCGTCGGCAAGCATGAATCTCGGGCTGTCTTTGGTTTGGGAAGTGGGCGACCTCTGATGTCAAATTTATTAAGCTGAAAGTTGGAGAGGTGTACACACACGACAAAAAAAATAACTTCTATCTGTTTAACACTCGAAATTTTTAAATTTAGACTTTTATTCAATAACACAAAAAAAAAATTTATTTCTTTGAACAATTTGCTTGGTAACTTAATCTGTGAACTTTATTTCAACACGCACACTCATAACCCATTCACATCCCTTAACTTAAATATGATAATTTTAAATTCTAATTAAATAATTGTCTGTTAATTTAATAATAATAATTATGTAAGAAAAAAAAAAAAATTGAAATTTCCGTTCTGGTCGGCGGAAGCGACTTCGCTCTTCTTTATTTAACAAGATGGCTGCCAAGACCCCGCGTAATTATTTCTTACTCTCTCTCACTCTAATCACTCCGTACCTACGTGTCTATCGGTTTTATCAGATTTAATTACCGGTCAAAAGCAATTCACAAAAAATTTATAATTATTTAAACTCTTCATTCGGTTTGCTAATTAATTATTTTAAATGTACGGTCAACGAAACCGTTAGACACGTGGTCGATTTCACACTCCCGCACTCTCGAAATTTTATATATATATATATCTTTTCTAAAAAAAAGTCTAATATTTAATATGTTATTACGATCTCTGACGATCTTAAAATTTAATTCTCAGTTTACTTTAAATTTCTGATCAACGCAGACTAGTTTCAAGAGAATCTAATTAACAAGATGGCCGCTAAGGCCCGCGTCATGTACTGCGTTACGTAACACGCACCACTATGTTCACCGATCTCAAATTTTATTGTTATTTCCCCGGTCAATCAAAAGAAATTTAAGTATGAAAATTTCATTAATATAATCAAAATAAAAATCAATTTAGCCGGTCAACGGAATCGTTGAACAGGTGGTCGCGGTTTATTTCACTTTCTCGGTTTACAAAATAAAACTTTTACAATAAATTCTCACGAATTTATAACTAAGCCTTGCAATAATTAATTATTCTATTTTCGCTATTTAACGTAGTCACAATCACTTTAATTTTATTTAATACGCCCGCACTGAATCTACACTTTTAGTCGGCGAGAGCCGTTAATTTACAGTATAAAAATCTTTATTAATTCGGACTACAGTCCACTTACCGTTGTAGAAATCGTTGATGAATAGAAAAATTGGTCGGCGATGGTGACAATCCGGTCTACAATGGCGGTGATGGGCCTCAGGTTCGTATTATCTCTCTCTCTCTCTCTCTCTTTATCTCTGCACAACTGGTCGGCACCGGCTGCGGAAATTGGAGTTGTGGAAGATCTCGTCAGCGAACTCCCCCTCTGGAAATTCTGCGTCACGATCGACACTGTTGTCCCCCCAATAATCGGGAAAAATTTCTACGCAGCTCCTCAAAGAACGCACGACAAAAAAAATAGTTTTACTTTTCTAGAATCTCTTTAGTGATTGGGGAGCTCCGATACGGCATGAGGACAGTTATCGAATGTCTCCTTTGATGCTCACTTCCTTCTTCTTTGGTCTATTTCTCCCTCTTCCTTATTGTCTATCTCTTTTTAATTTTTATTCCTCCAATAGCTAATCAGTTGTCCAAGTAATTGCTTTTTATTCGTGGATTTCGCTTTCCGGTCCTCGAACGCAAGTCTGCAACATGCGCGCCACCTTTTCTCCAACAAATTCCAACAAAAAAAAAAATTTTTTTCGAAATCAATTTTTTATTATATATTATTATTATTTGACCAAAAAGGAACATTTTTTCTTTCTAACAAATTTTTCTATTCTTCTTAAATTCAGAGGTATTCATACATCGAAAAAACCTTATTTTTAAATATAAAATCTTATAACTCTGGTTTAAAAGGTCGAATCTAGACGTTCGACATTGTATTTTCATCGTCGAAATATAAGCTTTAAAATCTATTTAGTTTTGTATTAATGTAACGATTTCTACTAAAATTGAACACTATTTTACAAAGTCAAAACAAAGTTGAAAAAAATTTCTTTTTAAACAAGAATAAGAGATACAAATAAAATGTTTTTTTATATCAAACCAATAGTTTTTGAAAGAATTTTCAACAATCTTTCGAATCCCGTTGGAATTTTTAGGCTACGACCATTTTTTCCAGAGTTATAAAACTTTTTAGATGAGTCGATTTTAGACGAAGGGGGGCAAAAGTATCTCGGCGGCAGTGTACATACACATACACACGTGCACCTTCAACATACATATACACACATTATCACATATACACATACGCACATACACAATATCCGTCTCTTCTTCTCTGTTTCTTCGACTCTATCTTTCCGTTTCCGTCTCCCCATCACCTTCTTTCCGCCTTTCCGTCACCGTCTCTTCATCTTCGTCTTTCCGTCATTGTCCGTCTGTCTCGGTCCCTCCGTCTTCTTTTTTCCGTCTCCGTTTCTCCTTCTCCGTTTTTCCGTTTCCGTGTCTCCGTAATTTCATTACTACTTTTATATATATACATATATATATATATATATATATATATATATATATATATATATATATAATTATATTTATTATATTAAAGTAAAGAATTAAGACTTTTTTTTCGTACGTGAATATCTTTTGCATTATTGTCACATACATGCATACACACGTACACCTTTAACATACACATACACACATTCACACATATACACATACGCACATACACAATAACCATCTCTCCGTCTCCGTCTCTCTTTAATTTTATCTTAAATTTTACATATACTTTTCTGAATTATTTTTTAATTTTTTTTCAATTTTGAAATTTTTGCTGTTCATTGATTTAATTACATTAGTTTATTTTTTATGTTAAATCTTTGTATTGTACTTGTTGAATCATACGGGGTACTACGCCATAATTTTCAAGTTATCATGATGATATGATTTGTATTTAAACAATCTTTATGCATATTGGAACTTTAATTAATTCTTTTTTTTCAAGTATATAAAAACTTAATTCTAAACAAACTGCATTGTAAAAATTTATAAATTCTGGCACTTTTTTTACTTTAAAATTAGCTAATGTATACATATTTATATAATATATGGAAATTTAACCGAGTGAAGTTAGGAGCGAGGTGAATTAAGCTCGTAAATAATAAATTTCGTTCAAATTGCCGAAAAGTGTTTTCTGAACGTTTTCTTGTTTGCCGTTGTTCTGCTTTACGGGTATGCAATCTTTTAAGCCTAGCATGATTCGACTAATGTCATCCTTTTCATAAAAACTTTTAACAAAATTCGTAGTTTTCGCCAAAAGTACTTTGCCGTGTTTTTTTTTCAGGAATTGAGAAAATTTTTTTTGTCAGCTACTAACTCTTTTGCTTCTCGAGCTTCCCATTCAGTGCAACCAAACTCTCTGATCAAGTCATTACGAGACCAAAAATCGGGAGCAAGAGTGAGTAGTTGAATTCTATCTTGCTTCGATATCGTATTAGAAAATTTTCTTTTAATTTGTTAGAGAACCATTACGCCAGCTTTATGATATTTATTACAACAATTTGCATTAGCTTTCTTTGTATCCAAAATAGGTAAATCTGTTTTACGTTAGTAAATTTGTCTTTGACATGTATCACATCATGAAAAATCAAAATTTTAAAAAAAATGTCATCGTATGTATGCATTTCTCTGTGACAATTCATTGATAGTTTAAAGTTTTCTGTTCAAGCCACCTAGCGACTGCAAGAAAGAACTACACGGAAAGAAGTGGTACGACTGTACAGCAGTGGTGCGATCACAGCAGACAGCAGTGATTTGATTCACCACGAGGCGGCGTGGTATACTGCTGTTCAGCTGTGCTTACACTTCCTACTGCCGTGTTTTCAATCACGGTCGTAAAAGGTGATTGAAAACACGGCAGTAGGAAGTGTAAGCACAGCTGAACAGCAGTATGCCGCGCCGCCTCGTGGTGAATCAAATCACTGCTGTCTGCTGTGATCGCACCACTGCTGTACAGTCGTACCACTTCTTTCCGTGTAGTTTTACAACTAAGCATGATGTGGCAGCAGCGGCCGCGCCGCGCAAATTCGCGCGCAGTGCTTCTACTTTTGGGCGTTCTATTACATACTGAAATATAATCGGATACTTTGTGCAAAATAACTTTCTATAGGTAAAAAAACCACAGCTTTCGATTAAAAATACTAAAAAAAATATTAAAAATAGAATTTTCGAGATATAACATATTTTGTGTTTTGCTTTCTCATAGAGAAAGCATTGTATCGATAGAGAAAATTTTTTCTATTTTTTCATTAATTTGTACATATTTAGACTCAGGGAATCGAAAAAAGTGGTTTCCAGAAAATGTCTGTATGTGTGTGTGTGTGTGTGTGTGTAATAATATCTCGAGAACTACTCGATGGATTTGCTTCAAATTTTGCGTGCAATTTATTTTTTGTCTAACTTGGGGAGAAGCTATTGAAAATTAATCTTCTTAGCTCAGTTTTTTCTAAGAACCATTTTAATAATTTTAAAAAAATTTTGATTTTTCATTTTTTTGGTATTTTACGTAAACTGCTCGAAGAATTTTCCGTAAACTACTCGAAGAATTTTCTTGAAAATTTTTATGGGCATTATTTGCGACTGCCAAAAGAAGAAAAACTTTTACAAACTGATTTTCTTAGCGCACTTTTAATTTTAGAGCAATTTGAAAATTTTGAAAAAAAATTTTTTTTTTCATTTTTCTTTTATTTTATGAAAACCATTCGATAGATTTGCTCCAAAATTTGTATGCAAGTTATTCGCTATTGTCTGAGAAAAATTAGCTTTGGAAAACTCATTTCTTCAGCGCAGTTTTAATTTTAGAGCATTTAGAAAATTTTTGAAAAAATGTTTATTTTTTATTTTTTTTTATATTACATAAAAGCCATTCGTTAGATTTGCTCTAAAATCATTATGCAAATTATTCGTTATTGCCTTAATAAAACAAGCTTTGGAAAACTTATTTTCTTAAAGCAGTTTTAATTTAAGAGAATTTTGAAAAAATTTTTAAACAATTTTCCATTTTTTTTGGGTCTTACGTAAACTACTCTAAGAATTTGTTTAAAAATTTGTATAGTAATTATTTGCTACTGTTAAAATAATAAAAACATTTGAAAACTGATTTTCTTCGCATACTATTAATTTTAGAGCATTTTGAAAATTTTGAAAAATGTTATTTTTTATTATTTTTCTATTTTACGAAAACCATTCGATAGATTTGCTCCAAAATTTGTATGCAAGTTATTCGCTATTGTCTTAAGAAAATAAGCTTTGAAAAACTTATTTTCTTGAAGCAGTTTTAATTTAAGAGAATTTTGAAAATTTTGAAAAATAGTTTATTTTTCATTTTTTTTTATATTACACTAAAACCATTCGATAGATTTGCTATAAAATTATTATGAAAATCATTCGTTATTGCCTTAATGAAACAAGCTTTAGAAAACTTATTTTCTTAGCGCAGTTATAATTTTAGAGCATTTTGAAAATTTTGAAAAAAATTTATTTTTCATTTTTCATTTTTTTTGGATCTTACGTAAACTACTCTAAGAATTTGCTTAAAAATGTGTATAGAAATTATTTGTTTACTGTTGAAATAATAAAAACATTTGAAAACTGATTTTTTCGGTATACTATTAATTTTATTATTTTTCTATTTCACGGCGAACCATTCGATAGATTTGCTCCAAAATTTGTATGCAAGTTATTTGCTACTGTCTAAAGAAAACAAGTTTTGGAAAACTAATTTTCTCAGTGCAGTTTTGATTTAAGAGAATTTTGAAAATTTTCATACAAATTTTTATTTTTCATTTATCTTCTTTCTTAGCGTGGTTACGATTAGAAATTTGGTTGCCATCGTTCTTT